>CP115869.1:17882622-19102463 GCA_027920645.1 Caenorhabditis nigoni
GGAGCAAGCGACCGCCCCCTTCCCTTTCACACACAGGAACTTTGAGCCGAATTTTCTTGGTTCTTATGCGAGTTAGCGAAAATACGTCAACTGAAAAATGTTAACAGCATTTGTACCAGTCTTTTATCAGTTGACATGTTTTTGATAGCTTCCGCAGAAACCAAGATATTGTCGGAATTAAAAAACTGCGACCTCGGTGTATGCAGACTCAGTACAAAAATTGAGTGTTTTGCACTGAGTCTGCATACACCGCAGGTCGCAGTTTTATAATTCCGACAATAAATGAGATTAAAACGAGACTTTCGGAACAAACGATCGTCTTCCGTCACATAAAGAAACGTTTAGCTGTCTTTTGAGGATTCTCATGAGAGTTAGCGAAAATGCGCATTCACTTCGCAGATGATGTTCATGGTTCAGCAAATGACGTATTTTCCGTTAATTCGCATGAGAGCCCAGGAAACTTAGCATCGTTTCTCTTCTGGTGGAGGACGGTCGTGTCTTAAAAAAGCCTTGTTTCAATCTCAATTTTTTTCTCTTATTGGCCTTCGAAGGTTATTTGTGATGGTTTCAAGGAGCTATAATAGAATGAATATACTCTACTGGTCTACGAGCAATGATATTTATGTCCCTTCCCAACCAAGAGCATTATTAGAAATTGGCAACTGGAAATGTGCACAAGATTAGCGTATTGTGTGGTGGACCACCACACACCCACATTATGAAATAGCAGGTTTCTCAACTCAAAGAGTGTTGAGAATGAAGAGACCCAGAATCTCTCTAATTAAAACAGATTAGTCGGACTTCCGAAACGGCCTTTCGTATATACAACACGCCCTTTCGTTTGCGCCCTATTCCCTCACTCTATGCTTCGACGACTTGACTGAATAGACGTCTAATATTTCTGAGCGCTCTCCAAAAATCTTTTGAATTAATGGATTTTGGAGAGTTCCTTTTTTTATTTTCCTGAGTATTCTTCATTTCTAATTTCATATTATTCACTAGAAATTTGACAGATTTTTTGGTATTCAAGACTTTGAATATTTTGAAAAAGGTGAGTGAAATATTCCAAAAAAAAACCAGAGACAAACCAGAGACTGCTCAAATGTAGAGCGGACGAACATAATAAAAATATTTTATTCTAATTTTCCTTTTATCTTCAGTGAATCCGGAGAGAGCAGCATCCAAGAGAAAGTTTGAGGAACTTGGCGACAAAGCGCCAATGCGCAAAATGTTCAAGGGCTGAAGAGTTGGGTGAGTTTGAAGTCCCTAAGAATTTCGTTTAGATAAACAGACAAAACAATTTTTACATTAATTGAATTTTTTTTCAGGAACTTCCAATTTCTCGGACTGCCAACCTCGACAACTTATTTCCTACTTCGAGAGGAAGGCCACCATTTTGATGCACCGTCTTTCCATGTATGAAGACATCGACGAGGATCTCCTTATTGGAGAAATATGAGTCGGCTCGGATGATGAAGGAGTTGAGGTCAATGGAGTATCTCAGCAGCGGAAAGAAGCAAGTGTGGCTCAATGGAACATCATCAAGCCGATCTTCTCCATGGTCAGCGCCATGAAAACTAAATTGGGATCCGCAGATGGTTGCAACGTTCGACGTCTAAATTGAAAAGTTTTGTTCGTTCCTCGATTTCTATGTTTGTTTTAATTATAAGCCCCATCTATCTACGTTGACGATATTCTCTAATAAACGTCATTTTTCCTTTGCCTGTACCTTCCGTATACAAATTCTCCACCTGTTTTCCTTTGGTGGTTAATTGGTATGAACATTAGACATGCGCTGGCCCCTCAAGACAGAAAGAGACGGCGCACCTCCCGAAATTTGATGGTCCACAAGAATTGATGAAATCCGATTTAAAAATTTAGCTTTGAATAAGGGAATATAATTTTGAATTAGAAAATGTTCAGAAAAATGAAAAACGAATTCTTCAAAATCTGTTCAGTTGTATGTTTTTGAAGGACTTTTGAATAAATTAGACGAAAACCGAAATATCTCCCAAAAAGCAAAAGTTGTGACACGAATTTTCAGAAACCGATTTTTGATCTGACAAATTCTAGAACTTAATGATATTTAATTTAAATCAAACTAAAAACATCTTTTAAATTGATGTTTGACACTTCCAAAAGACTTTCTTTTGAAAACTGTCACTGTAATATCTTAAAATCCAGATGGTCTTAAATATGGATATATTTCCGGCTTGCATATCGATTTTTTGGATGGTACATGGACAAAATAAGTCCTGAATTCATAGAACTTTGTCTTCAAAAAATATGTTTAATGGTGAATCGAATGACGTTCACATTTTTTAATCTCCCTTTTATTAGTTTTTTTCTGCGCGCTCGAAATCATATCGACCGCACTGTACGCGCGTAAAGGCCGGACCATTTGCGACCTTGTCTGCGTCTCTTCTCTTCATATTGTCTTTCTAGCAAAAAGAACGAACGACAGGTAACAGGACCGCTACGCGCACGTTACGCGCGCGACGGAATCATTGTTGCGCAACCGTACGTGAAACGGCAGCCGTCTCTAATCCTACTTACTTGTTTAATACGACTTCTCAATCGGTATTCATCAAAAATTCATTATGAAGGTGAGTATTTTTTGTTCTGTGGATACATCAAAATTTAGTTACCATTTTTAAAACATGATTCAATGAATAAAAGAACGTAAACACTTTTAATAACATAAAGTTCCATTTTTTTAATAGATAGCTGGAAGAGGAAGGCAATAGATTAGAAGCTAGCATGATATTGTTTGACGCAAATTTTGCGAAAAAGTTGACGTGTCTTTTTAGATTCTGAAACGAAAAACTAAAACATCCAAGAAAAAAAAAACGAAAAGTGGGCAACAGGAAAAGAAAATATAAGAATCGCGCTACTTGTTTACTGTAAAATGTCTCAACTCGGCTGCGACCGTCTTCTTTTGAGCGAAAGTATGGGCCTTGCTGAATTTGGGCAAACACGGGCACTTTTTAAGCGAAGAAAAATATTTAGGCAAATCCAAGGCGACGTAAGAATCTGTATGGCGAACCTAAGGCAAACCCAGCCATCTTTTGTTCTTGCCTTTTCCAGCCTTTCAGCGCTGTTTGGGCACCTTCTGGGAAATCTTAAGCGAAATCTGGCAAATCTCCAGCCCAAAAAACGTCAAACGCAGTCGAGAACCTTCACTAAAACAACAGATTCATATTCTGCTGAAGTGAATTAGTTTCTATGAGGAGCTACATATATATTAGACTGTTTACCGTGAATCTTGAACATGCATTCTATTATTTATTTCAGTTACCAGCGAAGCCCGTCAAACACAAATTAATTACTGATCAGACGCCACTTACTTATCCCACCAGCAAATGCGTCACAGAATATTTGGATGTTAACTTCAGGTAAAAATCAGCAGTAAATTTTGACAGTAACAATTTCCAACATTTTCAGATTGAAACTTTCGCTAAATAACTCGGCATTCCGTGACATCCATAAACTTGTTCCGCTGAAAATCGGCAAATTGTTTCTCACTGGAAAGACATTCAGAATCAATGACGTAGAATACTCAATCGAATTGCATCGAGAAGAAAAAGATGGATTCATATATGAACCAATGGATGCGGATGTTGACATGCATGGATTTCGGTACGAAAAGGGATGGTATAACAAGATGATGCCTGGTGATGTGGCAGTTGGGGATCCGACATCCTTCGAATCAACCGAATACAATAAAAGTAGAAGCGGCCATCGAAGAAATTCTTTGTTGTATTCAGTATTCGAAAATATTTTTGGATTAATTAAAACGAGATCCGAAGACGAAAAACTGGAATTAAAGAAAACAATTCGAAACGGACTGGAGCAATTGCTACCACATTACCACCTTCGAAATAACAAAAGACGTGATTTCAAGGGTACTGTTCAGTTGATCAAGTATACAATCGGAGAAGAAGAAGAAACTGTTATGCACCTTGCTGAGTACACTAAACCGCTATGTATGACACTGAAGCACATTTTAAACATGATGTTCGGAAACCGCAAAGAACCTGTGTCAGTCAACTATATGTCGTTCGATGGTGAAGTCCCTGTTCGCCTGCCTGTTGGAGTCAAATTCAAAGTCAACCACCTCGAAATCTTACAACGATTTCGAGATCTTATAGGACCAATAAAAACAATCATTCACAAGTCGAGTCCTTGCTTGAGAGCGCCATCTTTGCATATCAACACAAGGAAGTTCAGCGAAGACAAGAGACGACAACTAGCACATGACATGGCTTACGCTGAAAATCGTTGGATTGTGAGAGAGCCAATTTTGGAAGAATTCGTGGCCAAACTTCCCAACAATGTTATTCCCAATGGAATTTACATTTTTTATCATTGTTGTTTTCAAAATTTCGAGTTCAAATTCATGATGGATTCTTGGATGCGTTACGGGAGAGAGGAAAATTCGCACCTAGAAATCTTCTTCCAAACCTCATCTACCGCTGACTGGTGCTTTTCTAAACTTCAAGGAACATTTCGATCTAGAACAACGTCTAGGTAAGACTTTTGATTTCTTTCTTCATTTTTGCTAAATTATGGAAATAGTAAATTCGTTTGGTGAAGAAATCTTCTTGGCGACCTTATCGGTTGGAAGCACGAATATGAATTACACTATTTATTCTCGACGTTTCGGCTACTTAGCCATCTTCAGGAGACATGGAAAATTACCTAAAAAATAATAATACAAAGAATGTCAAACCGGTGTAGATTTAGGTGTATCCTGATACAGTGCTCCACAAAATGATAGGTTCACCCTCAGGAATTTTCGAAAATCGAGAATTTCGAAATTTTTCAAAACGGTGTTATTACTAATAGTATGCACAAATGAAACTAATATTTGTTGGAAAATATTGAGCTCGAGCCATTTTTACTTTTTGAGAAAACTCGAAAAATTCGAAATTTGACAAAAAATCATTCCACAAAATGATAGGTTCACCCCTCAAAATTCTTGAAGATGACTCAACATCAAACCGGAAAGCGGGTCCAATGACCAGAAAATGTCAAATTAACCTTTTTGAAACAGGTTCCACAGAATTCCCAGGTTTCTTATTCACATTTGGTCCGTTTTGAAGGGTTTTTCGTCGAATCTTCGAATGGATGTCTTAATCCGCACATTCCGACCAGTACGGTTTCCAAATGTGTCAGAATAACTGCTGATGTTTTTCTTTTCTCATTTTCTGTTGTTTTTCACAACTTTAAACAAGCGGTTACAAGTTTCCTAATTTTTCGGAAGGATTTACCGATTCCGATATTGGAGTCCTATACCATGTGGGGTATTAAAGATGGGGTTTCATTTCATTCAGGGTTGTTTTTGGGTCAGAATTGCGTGATTCGACAACCATTTTATTCAAAAATCACTTTTCACACAAACAAAAGCTCACATGGTTCATGAAAAAGTTAAAAATCAGGATTGAAGTCAACTGCGTTTTAACCAATTTTCACCTTGAGATTAGGACGAGTTTTTTTGCTCGTTTTGATGTTTATCAATTTTAACAAAATTATTCAGCTCATTTTCCGCATAAAAAATCGCGTTTGAGAACAACAAATTGGTTCAGAAGCGATTTCAAAATTTTCTGAAAATATTCCAAAAATTATCTCATCTTGCTTCAAACTTATGGTTTTTTCATGAACCATATGATGTTTTCATTGTGTGAAAAGTGATTTTTGAATAAAATGGTTGTCGAATCACGCAATTCTGACCCAAAGACAACCCTGAATAAAATGAAACCCCATCTTTAATACCCCACATGGTATGGGACTCCAAAATCGGAATCGGTAAATCCTTCCGAAAAATTAGGAAACTTGTAACCGCTTGTTTAAAGTTGTGAAAAACAACAGAAAATGAGAAAAGAAAAACATCAGCAGTTATTCTGACACATTTGGAAACCGTACTGGTCGGAATGTGCGGATTAAGACATCCATTCGAAGATTCGACGAAAAACCCTTCAAAACGGACCAAATGTGAATAAGAAACCTGGGAATTCTTTGGAACCTGTTTCAAAAAGGTTAATTTGACATTTTCTGGTCATTGGACCCGCTTTCCGGTTTGATGTTGAGTCATCTTCAAGAATTTTGAGGGGTGAACCTATCATTTTGTGGAATGATTTTTTGTCAAATTTCGAATTTTTCGAGTTTTCTCAAAAAGTAAAAATGGCTCGAGCTCAATATTTTCCAACAAATATTAGTTTCATTTGTGCATACTATTAGTAATAACACCGTTTTGAAAAATTTCGAAATTCTCGATTTTCGAAAATTCCTGAGGGTGAACCTATCATTTTGTGGAGCACTGTAGAACCGTAAGGAATGAGAATGAGGAAAAAATTCGTTAGGATGAGAGGCAATAATCAACATAGCGAACTGGGATGTGAGAATAAAAACTGAGAACCGAATAGGAGAAAAACAATACCATTTAGGTGGGATCACAGGGAAAGAACATTAGATTTTGTGGGTAGATAAGAGGACGTTATTGATTTTAAAATGTCATACTGTGCTAAGGGTCATACTGTGCTTCCCTGTGATCCCACCTAAATGATATTGTTTTTCTCCTATTCGGTTCTCAGTTTTTATTCTCACATCCCAGTTCGCTATGTTGATTATTGCCTCTCATCCTCACGAATTTTTTCCTCATTCTCATTCCTTACGGTTCTATCAGGATTCACCTAAATCTACACCGGTTTGACATTCTTTGTATTATTATTTTTTAGGTAATTTTCCATGTCTCCTGAAGATGGCTGAGTAGCCGAAACGTCGAGAATAAATAGTGTAATTCATATTCGTGCTTCCAACCGATAAGGTCGCCAAGAAGATTTCTTCACCAATGTACAATGCACGAGAAACAGATTGCCAACATCCTATCAATAGTAAATTCTCACTATCAGATGCAGCCGTTTCCAAAAAAAACCGTTTTAGTGCCAAAATTTTTTGTGAATATCGTTGTCCACTATTTACGTATTTTTCAGACGCGTGCTGATCCCTACCAAAGACGACAAGTCGATTCTTGTAATTAAACATGACGTCAGCACAGAGTATGGTTTTGGAAAGCTCACATTTGGAGAGATTCGAAACGATGAGATTGGTCCACCAGGACCTGATGAGATTATGGACAGTGATGAGTCCGATCATGAAGATAGTGATGAGGATGACGTTGATGAGGAAGATGTTGCCGATCAAAATGGAGTGAATAATATGGGAAACGATGTTTCGATGGATGAAGAGGATGTAGGAAATGATCACAACAATTTTAATGAAGACGAAAATCGTGAAGTGTTGATTGGAAGAGAAGGCCTGAATCAGAGAAACGATGAGCCGATTGTGAATGAAATGTGAAATTGTTGATCTACTAACGGTTATCTCTTTCTTTAACCCAACTTTGTTGAATCATTATATTTTTGAATATTTTGTATCGATTACTGAGAACCGTTATATTTGGTATCTGAATTGTTTAGTATTTATGTTTTGTTTCAGTATTTATAGTCGTATCGGTATATTCATTTCCATCTCATCCAAATGTTTGAACATATGCTTTTTGACGACTTTACCTCACAAATCAGACCAAATAAATTTGTCAAATGAGAATACTTGTGTAGAGGTTATTTATTGGATGTTTTTCAAACCCAAGTGACACGTTGAAAAATAGAGTTCAGAATTTTCTCGAAGCAGCCTTTTGTGACGAATCAGCTCAAAAAGAACATCAATCTTGTAGCTTTTTAATATGTTTCTTTGAATTTCGGAAATTCCAGAAATTTTAGTTTTCAGGCTATCGAAATATGTCTCAGGAATAAGTTGTCCCAGGAAATTTTCCCTAGAATAAAAAAACAAATTATCTCCAAACCCCGAATTTTCCGCTCCAAAACAGCAGTTTTGTGATGTTCGATATCCACTGAAAGTTTTTTTGACAATTTCAAGATGCTCACAATCTGGCGTAGAGTTTTCTTAGGCCATCCCTACTTCTGTATTTATCATTTCCGCGAAATCTACATTCATCAGTCCAATTTCTTCATTTTTCGTTTGAAGACTTTCAGGCAGGCAGATTTCAAATGTATTCTTCAAATTAGGCGACAGAAATTCAATTGTTCGAAAAATGGCATAATGTTATAATTTAGTTTTTTTCGCCTGTTCTAAAGCTATATTTTGATTTTTCTGACGGTATTATCAGGAAAAACACCAATTTTCTGTTGGAAATTGTGATTGCAGTATTGTATTGAGTTGAATTTCCCGAAAATTTCAAAAATTGACACAAAAATGATCAAATAGGTAGAAAAAAATACGCCGATTGCGTATTTCTGCACTTAACTTCACGCGCAAAAGCATCAAAATTTGAGCAGAAAACAGACAAAAAATTTTGAGCAAAAACTCTGGGAAATGCGAATTTGGAAAACTACAAAAACTAATTTAACAATAGGATGGAAATCCGTGTTTCTCGATGAGCAAATTTTTGAAAAGCAAACTTGTGTTTGAAACTGAATTTCAGCTAGCAAATTCACAAAATATTTTTTGTTAGAAATAATGTTTTAAAGGTGAAGCAGTTGGCTAAAAAAGGCTGGAGTACATAATTTAAAAAACGAGAAAGGACTGTAGATCAAAAATAGATGGTGAAAGAATTTGATCTCCAAATTTGAGCTCAAAAAATTTGACCTATTTTTTGGGAAGCAAATTTATTTTGCTTTCGAAAAAACCTACCAGATTTTTTTTTGCGTTCTATTTTCCAAGTTTTCCAGCTGTTATCTCTTTATGAAAATTTTCAGAAATAAGCTACTCGCCAAGCTCATCGAAACCAGAAATCAAGCCAATCCCTTATACGACTCCATTGATGGATTTGGAAAATTCATGTGCACAATGTGAAGGTTTGTAGTTTATTTTTCGTCTCAGAAATCCGAAAATTTTTTTTCAGATCTGAAAACCAAAATCCGTCAACTCGAAAACACCGTTCACAACTGCTCCCAGAATCTGGACGGCTCCAGAATCGCAAACTTTGAAGAATTAAAAAATTCCGGTAAGATTTTGTAAGATAGCTCTATTATCTCAATTTCTATGCAAAATATCAAAAATGTGTCAATTGATGAACTGTTTGTCATAGTATGATTAACAATTTTCCAGTTGACAACTTTTTTATATCTTTGACAGGAATCGAGATATATATCGGCTAAAAGTTAACAGGTTTTACGGTATATCAAATTTAATATTCCAGATGAAAAAGATCTGGAAATCAAGAAACTCGTGGACCAACTCAACGAATCTCGTTGGAATGTGGACTCTCACCAGAGAAAAATGTTTAAAATGCATTCTATGGAAAACGAGCGAAACCACTTTTTGAAAATTCAAAATTTCAATTTGAGAGAGGAATTGAGCGGAAAGGAGACGATGTTGAAGCATGTGGATGCGTATAAAATGACATTGACGCAGAAAATTGAGGAGAAGGATTCGAGAATTTTGAGTTTGGAGCAAAAGGTGCACTGTCTCAAAGGTATGATTTTTACGCCAAAACTATACAATACCCATCAAAAAAAGGCATACATTTCACCTAACTTCAGAAAATGTACCGATTGCTTTCTAAAAGCCAACCTATGCTTGCACTTCGAGCTCAATTATCTCAGTTCCTATAAGAGATATCAAATATCAGTCAACTGATAAAATGTTCATCATAATATCTGAAATGTTTCATCAGTAGACAGATTTTAAATATCTTGCACAGAAATTGAGATAATCAAGCTCAAAGTTGACAACGTGGGATCTCTTCTATTACAGGTTTTACAGTTTTCTGTGTCCGGATTTATATTTAAAGAGAAACCTGAATCTGAAAAATTGTGAAATCAGAAAACTTTGAATGCCTGAAAAAAAGGAAGATTTTAGTCGATAAGACTGAAAATTTCAAAGTGTACTGAACAAAAATAGAGCTTCAATATTTGACAGCTTTTCTGTACAAATTCATCCAAATTAGATATACCGCTTGAAAGTGGCACAACTCTGAATTCAGTGCTAATTTGGCACTTGGTTGGTTTCAAGCAGTATATCTCATTTGAATGAGTTTGTACAAAAAAGCTGTCAGCTACAAAATTGAAGCTCCATTTTTGTTTAGTAAGCTTTGAAAGTTTCAGACAGATTGGAAAACTTTGTACTTTTTAGAAAATTCAATTTGACTTGTGCACTTTGAAAGTTTCATTCTTATCGAACGAAACCTACCGTGCTTTTAGACGTCCAGAATTGCCTATTTTCAATTACAAGAATTCACATTTCCCACTACAGTACTACAATTCTCTTTTCAGATCACCTCAACGAACAACTCCGCAAAAATAAATGCCTCGAAAACTACATGAAGAAACAAGGATACCATGTTATGGAGTACGATCAGGATTCCGAGAAACTGAAAAGAATTCTGGAGAACAAAAAGATTCGCGACCAAATGAGAGCTCAAAATGGTACTTTTTCAACTATTTTGAATTTGATAATGAGCAATGAATTTTGCAGAAAAAACACCGATGAAACGACGAATGTCCGATGAGCCAGAGAAGGCTACACCGACCAAAACTGCTAAGGAGCAATGACGTAATTCAAATTTATCGCCCCGTTTTATATATTAATTTGATGATGATAATAACTCTAGTTTGTGTTAGAGTTTTATAATTTGTAGAAAGATTGTATTAGATTTGTATTAAATTGAATTTTTGGAATAAATGTTGACTAGACTTGGTTTTTTCCACGTTCTTCAGGTTATTTACATCCAATTTGTACCAGAAATTCTTTTTTTTTTCTCAAGCTAAAAAAGCACAAAAAATATAAAAAACTCGAATAGCTTCAAAAGTCCCAGAATCTCCAGAAGCGATAGGAGCTCCAGACGCTATTGATGACTTTAAAAATGGCCCAAAATTGTCAGAAATCTCTGAAAATTTCAGATTGTACTAAACTAAAATAGAGCTTCAATTTTGTAGTTGTCAAGTTTTTCGTACAAATTTATATAAATGAGATAAACCGTTTAAAAGTGGCATGACTCTGAATTCAGTGCTAATTTGGCTCTTTGTTGGTTTGAAGCGGTATATCTCTTTAGGATGAATTTGTGCAAAAAAAGTTGTCAGCTACAAAATGAAACTCCATTTTTGTTTAGTACACTCTGAAATTTTCAGACTCATCTGACAAAGCCTACTGAAGTTTTCGGACAAACTAAATTAACTATTTTTCACTAAAAATAAGAAAATTAACACATTACCGATAGTTCAGTAGATCTATTATAGATCAAAAACTAAATCAATTAATCTACCTTCGAAATTTATCCGCATTTTGGAAAACTGTGTCTTCTAATTAACAAATCTAAGCTCAGCGAGGACGAGAGACTTGAACAAGCAAATAATTTTTTCCATGGCCAAACTTGCCAGCAATGTGATACTTAACGGGCTTCACGTTTTCGATCATCCCACTTTTCAATTTGATGGGTTCAATTACTTGATGTACTGTTGGATGCTTCATGGAAGACACGAAAAATCTGAACTAGAAATCTATTTTCAACGCTTGTCAACACTGGACTGGTGTTTCTCCGAGCTTCATGATCTATTTCGAGAAAAAAGGACAAAAAGGTAGGATTATTATCCGTTATGATATTAGTTATAGTTCGGCAGAAATATCTGAAATTCATCTCTGATTTTTTCTTCTTTTAGAAAATAATATTGTAATTGGCTATTCCAACCAAATCTTACATTGTTTATAATTTTCACATGACTTTCAGGTGCTTGTTGATTTTACTCGAAGACGACAGGGATATGCCTGTAACAAAATGTGGTGTTAACACAGAGTATGTTTTCGGAAAATTCACATTGGAAGAAATCCGAAACGATGAGATTGGTCCTCGAGGACCTGGTGAGCCTGATTATGTTGAGACCGATAAAGATGACGTTAAAGATGAAGGAGATAACGATGGAAATGCAGCAAAGCATGATGCGTATGATATTTTAAAGATTGAAGAGGATGAACGAGATAATAAAAACCTTTTTAATAGAGAAGAAGATAATGGAATGTTAAATGAAGGAGAAGACCCGCATGACAACAACGATGAGCCGATTGTAGAGAAGATGAAACAACTTTTAATATACGATACTAATTGTGACAAACGGTTATTACTTGCCTCAATCCAATTTTGTCAAATATGTATAATTATAAAAAATTCCAAATTAAGCTGGCAAGTTCAAAAATGGGAGAAGAATCTCATCTCACAATCATAGCTCAATAATGTTGTAAGTGTCCGAAGTTCGATACGTACTTGAAAAAATGTATTCAACACTTTGATTTTGAGTAGACCTCATTATTCCTTTTAAGTGTTGAAACTGAAAATTTTAATTCTGTCTGTCTCAATGCAATGTTTTCTTTCAGCTATTTTTTGGTTTCGAAATGTTTTACCGTTCCCACTTCATTTGTGTTTCTCTGATGCGTCATAATATTAGCAATGCAAAATTCTCGTCACTTGCTGGAAACGATCACTGTTTGTACATCACAGAAAACTCATATAGAACACCGAACGACAGACAGAAACATTCATATGCATAGAAGCAGTACCAAAACCATACACAATTCAGATGACTCATTTCTTAATAAAAAAGTGCACATTCATTGTTCAAGCACCTCCCACCGGTACCACCGCCAGTAGAGTCTTTTGTCACAAAACTAACCAAGATTTTCATTTGTAACAAACTCCTTCTTGTTCCCGTTTTTGCATAAGTTTTCAACTATAAACTACCATGAAGGCACTTGGAATTTTGCTACAGCCTCTTACTATATTATTAACCATAGTTCTGCTGGTTCTGATAATATTTGACGCGTATTCATATGGTGAGGCCACTTTTTTCAAAATAAAATAATGTTTATAGAAAATAATACAATTTCAGCATGGGCAACTGATGATTCGGGGATCTATACCAACTATGGAATTAGTTTATCTGCATGTACACCTTGGAATATTTTGGGATGTCCCAATCTTTGGAATGTAAGTTGAAATAATGGTCGGGTATAATTTGGACTACGGTATGTCGTAGACACACGCAAAAGGATTGCTTCCAAATCTAGAGCGGAATTAACTTCCATATTTTCTGGCCTTTTACATAATGTGTTTGTCAATATTTGCGTTTTCTGCTGAGGTGTTGGGATTCTATTTTAAAGTTTCAATTTTGAAAATTTCTCAAGACTCCGAGATTTCAAGATTTTTTTAATCAGAAGTTATTCGGAAATTTCGAAACTCGGAGAGAATAAAAACTCGTCAACTGACAAAATGTTCTCCATAATATTCCCGATATCTATCTGTTGATGAATTTTCAACTCTTCCACACAAAGACAGATAATTGAGCTTTTCAGAACATGGGAATCCGTCACAGAATCGCTCTCATCCTGCACTTGTGTCTCATTCCACTAACCGCTACTATGGTCCTTGTCTCCTCTCTGGCCGTGTGAGTTTCTACCCAATTAGGATGCCTCTGGGAGATTCTCCCAATGAGTGACCAATTATATTTTGCAGATTCACTCGAGCGATGCGCAAACAAACATCTATTATTATCTTGATCTTGATCAGTTGGATTGTGTTCTTCACACTTATTACTGATGTGGTTCTTAGGTTCAATAAGATTTCAAGTATGTTTAATTATTGATGTGATTAATGATAACAAATTCAAATTAGTCAATTTGAAAGCTGTAGCGTTAATTTTCAGACTACTCCTGTCTACCGAGTATGAAATTCGCATTTATCTACAATGTGAGTTTTTGAAAGAATGCGTACAATAACTGTAAAACATTTAGGATCACTGGCAAGTTTGGATCACTCTCGCGTCTGTTGTCATCGCTTTCATTATCACTCAAATTTTTGCTTTTGGTGGTTATTTCCGCCCAATGATCACTATGCTCTCATTCGAAGGACACTATCAAAGATACGACTATCCTAGAGTCAGCCATCTGGAGAAGAACATGGTCTCTGTGAAGGAAATTGATAATTTCTAGACTCTTAACCCAAATAAAGATTTTTTATAAAAATTTTGGAGTGGAATGAAACATGAAATGAGTGAGAAAGAAAAGAGAGAAGAATGTAAAGAAGTTTAAAGGAGATCGCATCACACTGTAGATTTTAGAAATTATATATAAATCATCAAAAAGAAAGGTTTTAAAAAATAAACGGGTGGGTGGATGGCTATGAATTAGTGGCGATGTCGATTGAACAGTATGGATGTTTAGAGATTAGAATGGGTTCTCATGTGGGTGTGAAGGTTGGAAGCGCGATTGAATGCTTTGTCACAAAGTCCGCAAACGTACGGTTTCACCTGAAATCATTTGTGTTGAGAATGCATTTCCCTCAACATGAGAACCAACCGTAGTATGTGTCAGTCGATGACGTGTCAAGTTTCCGGGTTGACGAAAAGCCCTTCCACAGTGCTCGCATTTGAATGGTTTCTCCCCGGTGTGGATTCGCTGAAACAAAATTTTCATCATCAAGTTTACAAAAACAAACAATTACTCTTTAAAGATTATTTTGAAAAATTCGTCACATTAAAAATCAGTAGGAATAGAAAAAAGTGATGTGACAGACATAATTTTAACATCATTTGTTCAGAAAGAGTTCAAAAACAGCTATCAAAGATAGGCCCACTGTCAATTTTGGAATAAAAGTGATGTGATATGATGCTAAATGTGTGTTACCACCTTCTCTCCACCCTCTATTTCCACCAAAGGTGGCAATTAGAGACGTGTACCTACTTTGTGAGTGATCAGAGTGTTACTTCGGCTGAACGTCTTGTCACACACATCGCATCGATACTTTTTCAAATTTCCTTTCAATGATTGATCCACATACGAGTTTCGTTTGTTATGAACTCTCTTTGGGAGTGGTGCAACATCTGAAATGATGAGAAATTACATTTCTAAATGTTGCGTATTTTCCTCACTTTTGAGCAATGGAGATACAAATGGAAGTGGCAAGGTGTGCCCGAGATTTTGAAGTGCATTCAACTGAAGAGTTTGCTGCACGAGATGTAGTTGTTTCTGTAGCTCAAACGGTAGGAAGCAATCTGGGCGCTGCAACAAGAATATGATAATAGGTTGCAAGCAAATCCAATAATCAGTAAATCTTACGATTTTTAAATAACTTACCATCAGCATTGGAGGATGACCATTCTTTTTGATAGCTGCTAGTTTGCTAAAGTCAATGGTGCTGAAAATCTTGTGAAGAGCTGCTAAATCTGGTTTTGGTGGGAAGATCATTGGTACAGCGCTCGTAGCTGGTTCAGTTTCCATATCGTTCTCACTGAAATGAAAACCAGTTTTTGAAAAATGAGCAATGTTTGAAAATTGTAAAAGTCAAGTGGTTCCTAAAAGAGTCAAAAGAAGAGTAAGGTGTTATGTAGAAAGCCTCAAAAGTCTCGGGAATAATTCATTAAGAGTTTCATTATGTTCCTTTTCTTGAGGCTTCTTTGAAAAAAACCTAAATGTTAGAAGAATAGCAATATTGTACCACTAAAAAGCGGGTCAAGAAAAACAAGTGTTGGGAACAATGGGAACAGGTGTGATGTTATTACACAACTCTCA
The DNA here is from genome assembly GCA_027920645.1 of Caenorhabditis nigoni. Lineage (NCBI taxonomy): Eukaryota > Metazoa > Nematoda > Chromadorea > Rhabditida > Rhabditidae > Caenorhabditis > Caenorhabditis nigoni. The sequence continues at coordinate 17,898,199 of CP115869.1, forward strand.
TTTTCCTCTTTTTTCTTCAATTTTAAGAATTCTTTCAAAAAGAGCTCCTCAAAAATGTTCATAACTAAATGATTGTTTTGGACACTTTCACTGCTTTGAGCTATTTCGGCAACCGTGCAATTACAAGAGGAGAACACGGAATGTATCTTATTAAGATTCTGCGTACCTCTGCAGTAAGATTCTGGAGGACTCCGCGCGGATTAGGTAACCGAAAATGTAATTGCTTTTTGCTGATCCCTGATCAGTAAACACGAAATACTCATACACGATTCTACTACACACACATAAAGAATATTTCAATGTGACGCTAGTTTGATGCCACGAAATCTCTAAAAACATTCACTGACGAATGTTGCGGTTTTTTGCGTATCTTGACTCTTTGGAGCCGCTCAATTGTATTCAAATCATGCGCGCACAAAAATTGTTTAACGAAAAAGGAGTAGAATTGTAGTACTATCAAAAATAAAATGCTCTCTGAAATTGTTTTTCAGCTAGAAATAAATGGAGAGTCAGAGAGAAAGACACAAGTTTTGAAAAATAATCGCAACGTGCAAAATAATCTACGTAAACTAGATTTGTGAGCACTTATAGTAAGTTCATATCTAGAAATTATTTTTCAATTTCACTGACCTGGTAACTTCAGACGAGGACAGATCTTCTTCTTCCTCCTCTTCTTCTTCATCTTCTTCCTCAGTTTCCAACTCTTCTTTTGGTTTCTTGCTCAGTATTGAATCAATCAGAAAACACGATTGGCTTGTTTCAATCGACATGATGATTTGTGGATCCGCTGGAAAACATAGAAGCCTAGATTGAAAATACAAAAAAATTCGAGAAGAGAAGAGAAAAGTCAAAGAAAAAAGAAAAGAAGCGAAACTGAAAAGCCACCGTAGTCGCCGAAGCGCGCGCACACCGAGACTCTCTCCTCAGTGGGCGGAGCTTGCGGTTCGGCGAATGACGATTGCCTGAAAGATGGGTGAGAACTGAACTGCTCTCATAACATTTCAAAAGAGGGGCGGGATTTTTACTTGAGTAATCGTCATTTTTCAACTGGATTTCCAAATTTACGGATACACCTTTGAGAAGAAGACAGAATGAGGTGCACTCTAAAGTGCGTGTACATTTCTGGGAAGATCAGGAGTAGATTAGAAATATAACAGCATGAGGAGGAGATGATGAAGTCAAAGTGGAATACATTATACATGAAACTAAGAATTTCTTATTGCAAAAGAGGCCAAAAATTTTAATTTGGAGATTTCTGTTCAGTTTAGCAGAGTTTTTCCTTGGAAACCTTTTGGTACCTAACCGGAAGGTTTCCAAGGAATTATTCTTATTGAATAGTGTTGTCTGATTTTCAAATGAAAGATGAGCCAATGTAAGTGAGCCGACTTGAGAAGACATCCGTCTTCCTATTTGTTGGACAGGCAGGTGTGGTATCATCTTTTCGAAATAATACCCAAAGCGGAACAAATGAAAGGGAAAGAGCTGGTGCCGAAAGTTGGCACCCTCCTGTGGTGCAGATGGTACCTTACGGATTATGTAATGAATAATGTAAACAAGGAAAGGAAGAATACGGTAATTGAAGGATATGGATATACCAAAACAGTATGGCTAGGTTTTTGGAGAAGCTTCGCGAGATTGATTGAGATAATTCATATTAGAGTGAGTGTCTCCAAGTGGTTATGAGAGAGGTTTCAATACACACACATGGCTACCTAAAAATGTTATATTATCGCAACAGATGGAGCCGATCTATTGGAAGGTATCTTCTCCCCCCCCTCTTCCGCTAGTCCACTTGTTTTGCCCACATCACGCAATAGAGAACAGATCACTTTAATCCCGGCTGTTGCCTCCCTCCCTCCTTATATACTACACAATTTCCCAACATAGTAACAATTAGTTAGTATCACCTGATGACATATCGTACCATCAGTCGACAGTTTGTCGAGCACTACAAGTGTTGGGCAATAGATTATGATCTTGTCGCCTCCGGAACCGGCAATTATGCTATTAAGAAGAGGTTGACTGCTTTGAACGGCTAGTACACGGAAGAGAGGATGATATTTGAATATTTTGACAGGTTATATAATGTGAGGAGATGATCTCAAGAAGGTGCGGAAACAATTAGAAAGAAATGGAGAATCACAATTTGGTAGATATGAAATAATCAAGATTGTTAAAGAAACCGTATGCAATACAGTAACTGTTGTATTAAGTACCCCGTATACAGCGTCGTATACGGTATAGTATACAGTACCGGACATTAAGGTATGCAAAACAGTATTTCTCAATTGATTTTCTGTCATTTGCAGGAGTCGGCTTTCAAGTTCCCGATTACTTTAAAAAATTGGGAGGTTGTACATCAGACATATATTGAAAACTTTGCATTTACAGAATTGTCTTACTATTCCTAGTTTTTCAACTACTTGCTGGTTTCTGAAAGATACCTATTTTCCACATTTTAAGTACAAAAACGGTTTTAAAAAAATAGTTTCTCTCAAAAACTGGCAAATAGCTGAAAAACCAGGAATCTTTGAAAAATTGTGTAGATAAAAGTTTTTCATTTGGGTCTGTTTTATACCTCTAGTTTTAATATTGGTCGGAAACAATATAGCCGAGGTCCAGTTTTCAAAAAATGATCGAAACAGACAAACCTCAAATGAAGAATGTATATCTTTTAGGACGATACTGTAGATCAAAATAGTGCAAGTAACGTCACTCTAGAGAAACTATGAATTTTCGAAACTATTCATACTCGAAACGGACAAAAAAACTACGATATTTCGTGACCAGCAATTGCGTGACTCTACGATTACCGTAACTAATTCTCAGCTTTCTTATCTAACATTGCCTACCAACACTGATCAAAAGCGGCATGATTGTACTTGCAAAAACTGCGCAATAATTTTCCACAAACACCGACAAAAAAGCAGCTTCGATTTTCAAGGACTCGTGGCACGTCTGTCTGTTCCCTGATACAAGAAATGCCGAAACAAAACATAACATTGCGTGTAAAAATCCATCAAGGAACCGGCGCCGACACTGCCGACACCGTTGAATCTCTTTGTAAGAAATGAGAAGAAGTTGAATGCACCAAAAATATAATAATTTTTTGGGGGAGAGGAGAAACGATAGATGGAGGTGCGTCCTCCTCCTATTTTACCTGTTCTCGTTGAGGTTGAGAATTCCGTTTTTCATTTTCATATTGTCAAAAAATGAGAAGAGTTTACAAAAGGAGTCACCCTTTTTTTGTACCATTCAACTTTTTTTGTCATCTCCTCTTTTTTTTTGAAAAAGAAAACTTTGGGAATCGCTGAGAATAGGAAAGCAATAATCACGTGGGTCTACCGTAACCCAAAGCAAGGCGAATGGCATTTATTATTATTATCAATTTTTAAGGATGTGTCAGCCGTCTGGCGATAGGCAGTGTGAATGGCACCTGTGTGAGGCAGAAATAAATTTGAAATTCAGTGATCCGATAAACACGCCATGTGCGCCGCCACATCAGCTTCTTGGCTGGTGTGAGAAGTTTTGAAAAGAGAAGCATCGCCTCTTCCTGAGAAGCTTCTGAGAGCCCAGTGAATTCATAATCATTTTTGGTGGAGAAGCGACGAGTCAGCAGCTCTTCCCCAAATATTTCTTCTCATCTTCTTATTATTTCATCGCTTCATTCACGCACATCGACGCCTCTGAATACGTCTCAAATATTTTGGAAACAGAGAATTCGATTCACACTTCATCGGCACGCCCGCCTCTAGAATATTCCGACGGCTCTTCAGTCTTAGACCGCTCATCGCTCTCGTCTTGAATTATAAATTATTATGGGAGCCGAAGGAAGTCAAATAATGCGAACAATACAAATTCCTTCAAATTGACAGCTCATCATCGGTTCTTAATTAAAATGTGGTTCCTTTTATCGGTCTGAACGGGAAGATCGAGACCGAAAAACGTCTGCGCTTTGTGTAAAAGTCTTGACATAGAGAAAATTTTGAGTGTTGCTTCAAAAATGGTCGAGTCAAATGAAAAATTAGTTAGTCATGATGAAGGAAGCGACATGAAATATCAACTTTTTCCGAGGAGGCTGGAATCAAACTCGTAAAAAAATCTAACACCTTTTTCAAGCGTTTATTTTTGGTAATCACATGTCAAAAAATTCAAGTGGATACTGTAGAAAACAACGTTTCAACTTATAAGAACAATGAAAGATTGCGTTCGGAAAGCAAACAGAGATGGAAAAAATAAAGGAAATGAGAGATTTTTGAATCGTCGAAAGGTTAACGTTAAAACGATGACCAACGGTCTTCTCCCTTTCTCATGTTTACACTGGCTACCGTTTCCTGAGAGCGTCATAAGCTGAGAAGAAAGGAGAGGAACGAGATCTTCATATCGCAAGTGCTTGTTGAAATGAAGAGTAACTCTTGGTGACGCGGGGACCAGCAAAATGTCAGAAATTCTTAGCTCAAGATTTTTTATGGTGCCTCTCTTTTTTCTTGGAAACGCTTTTTTTGCGGCGAAGAACTAGTTTCTCAGAGTTCCTAAAGCTAAATTTGTGAACATTATCGAACATGACAAAGGAAGAAGGATCTTAAAAGAAAATTTGGTGACTAAATGTGTAAGACTCTCATTCCATTAAAGCCCAATTTTTTATTGATTATCGACGACGAAAAAGAACATAACCTTCAAAAACGAGTATTGAACTACCGCACAGAGAACTACGTTCATTCATATGGAAAAAATGAAAAATATGTACCTGCTGATTCCGATTGACGTGAAAGCAAAAAGGACCGCCAAGCTTCAGTGACTTATTACATAAGATTTATGTTGTGATTATTTTGAAAAATTCTTCCTGGTTCAAACTTCTAGACCATAACTGTTGCAAAATTAGATACGATGAGTTCTAGATTCTGAAAAAAACTGATCAGGGAACTAAATATTACGGCGGACTAGAAAAATAGAAAATTGGCTGGAAAGCTTTCTGGAAGAATCAGATGAGTCTCAATAAAATCTGCAAGAGTTTAATAATTGTATATCCAGACCATCTAATTTGAGCTAAATTATCTCGAGTTCTGTAAAAGCTAACAATTAGTTCTCAACTAATAAATTAATTATCAAAATATCATCAATTTTTCATTAGTTAACAACTGCTTGATACCTTTCACAGTGAATGAGATAATTGAGTTCATATTTTTTATTCGTGAGAGCTTTCAAAAAAATACGGTAGACACAAGGCGATGAGAAGAGAAGAAACAACTTCAGAAAGTTCGGGAAATTCAGTTTTCACTATTTCTCCGTTCGCAAAATGCCAATTTTCAGTTTTCGGCATGCTTCGGTATCCAAAGGTTGTGTAAAATTTGAAAAAAATTTCATTTTTCTACAGACTCATTTGTTATGCACTTCACTATTTGATTTATAGCAATATGCGCCGTTTCTACTATTTGTTTTTTTTTTTTAATTTTCGTATTTCTTTTGATAGAAGCCCATCTGCAACTTTGACTTCGAGATGAATTATCTATATTGCTGTAAAAGATGTCAAATTTTTTCAACTGATAACGTATTGGTGATTTTATGATGAATAATTTATCAGTCGACTAATTCTTGATATTTTGTTACCCTAGTTTTTACCTTCGAGCCAATTTTTCTATATTTTTGTGTAAGGTATCAAAAGTTTGTCAACTGATAAAATATTGGTGATTTCATGACAAATAATTTATCAGTTGGCAACATTTGGATATCTTTCTCAGGAATCGAGATAATTGAGCTCAAAATTGACAATTTTGGCTCGGCATCCAACAGAGGAAGTACTGTAGAATTTTTAATATCAATATCGGATGTTTTCTATGGGTGTAATCCAGAAGCTTCAGAGAATTCAGATAGACTATAAAAATTTGCAGTTTCTTGATGCTTACTGTTTCCAGATTTCGGTTTCATTGAACCAGTTCACATGAAGTATTCCCACATCATCCAAATATTTCAATTGTTTCCGGAATCCTATTTTTGGGTAATTTGAGCTTTTTGAAGAACAGTGATATCACTTCTTGTCAATTTATTAAACTTTCAAATATTATGCAGTCATTTTTTTTGTTGATCTAGCGGTGATATCATTATATCGTCAATTTTCAGATCGTCTGCAATAATTTGCAGGTCCTCTTGCAAAAATCCATGATATCATTTTTTTTGTTGATTTTTTGATCCTGAATTCACAGACACTTTTTCACTTTCAGAAAAACAGTTTTTTTTCCAGCAGTCGCCTGCATTTTCCATTGTTTCACATGTGACATAATCAACATTTTCTTTTTGTTTACTATGCCGTCATTCTCCACTTTTCTCAAGTTCTTTAATTCACTTTCGATTCATTTTCAATATAACCTTGACCAGCCCCAGCATCCGAACAATGAAAATTCCAATTCTCTCACACCTTTGTCTCTTATGTAATCTCGATGTTCCATATTTCATTTTTCAACACAGATTTCAAAACGCGTGAAAGTCTTCATGGTCAATTAGATCCTACACGAATTTCGCATCACGTGCAAATAATAACTATGTGTATGTCTGTTTACCTTGTTTTTTGTCTACCTCATTTTTTCAACTTTTGTTTTGATTTTTGAGACTTCCCCTTCATCAGAGGTATTTTGGCCAAATTTAGACCGAATTATTTCTGCTAGTAGTTCCGAAACCATAAATCCATAGCCAATCTTCCGAAGGCATTAATTTCGAAAAGAGAGACTAAAATTGAAAACCTCCGTTGGTATCCAAAACGCCATACACAACAACAAAGGTCATAAAAGGAAAACTGAGAATAGTATTTAAAATTGAGTGACGCAGAATGGAACAGACAGCGGATGGGAAAAAGAAGCGGTCGGGCGAAACGTAGAAACGCGCGCAGGTAGGTGAAGAGAGGTCCTCTTCTTCTGCCTCTCCTTTTCTTTCCGTTTGTCGCTGGCTATGAATGACCCTCGTGCCCCCCGATCAGAGACTTTCGCCATCCAACAGCGCAATCGCTTGAATTTTTCTCACTCTCTGGCCTCGATTTCTTGTCTAATTCTTTTCTTTGATTTCTTTGCATTTTCACACTGTCGACTGATCTATTATTCTTGGTTTATCCTTTCGATTGGATTATGATTTGACCGATTTTCTTTTTTTTGCAAATTTTATTTTGCTTTTAAATCTGTTCACGAAATTTGGGTCATTTCAGTGTTGATATTCTCTGTCCTTTCACTTCTAGCTTCCTTTTTTCACCAAGAATCAATAAGAAAACTAGTTGTAGTTCTGAAGGTTTTCCTCGAAAGGTGGTATTGTTATCCGACACTTTCACGTCTCAATTCACTAATCAGATCTTTATCTTTCCGTCTTCCTCTGTTTTCCGTGGCATGTTGGTATAACAGAAACTGTATGTATATACAATACCGGTCAAGAATGTACAATAGAGTATTTTTCCGTTAATTTTTGTGTTGTTTTAGACATTTCCTGGAGCCTGGAGCTTGGTTTTCGAGTTTCCAATTACTTTGAAACTTCGGAGAACACAGAACGAACCGATAATAAACGAAAACAAATAATTTGTAAAAAATTCGAAAATTCAAAGTTGCCAATCTAGGTCTGTTTTACCCTCCAAAATTATCGGAAACTTGACAGACTAGCTCCAAACTCCTGAAAATGCTTCAAATGTTTTTTTTTTTGCATATCTTAATATTAAACTGTACATTATTGTGACTCAACATTTTGCTTTTCTCGAAACAATTTTTCTCGTTGAACTTTAAATTCGCTAATTTTCCTTTACACCAAACTTTTTTCAGATGAAAACCCATTTAATACTAAGCTATGCAATTCTGGTTCTCACAATAATTGCGTTTTTGCTCACAGCAGCTGCTCTATGCACACCAGCTTGGCAGGTAGGGCCCTTTTCTTTTTTGGACACCTCAAAATATAATTGAACATGGTTCAGGTAGTCTACGCACGCGAAATCCGGCAATGGGTACAAAGCGGATTATGGTTATCATGTCAAACGAGGTATTTTGTCTCTGAACTTGTTGGTCATGAAAGTGTTCAATTTTTTCTAGACCCAATGGCATGTACAGTTGTACGTACACATTCTCTCATGACGATTTCAATACGTACTTTAGTGATGAGGTTTCCGGTTTTCGAACGCCATCTTTTTATCGTGAGTGTCCGAAAGTTGCTTGAAATTTTCCGTAAAATTTTCAGCATGGCAAAGAACTCTATTCCACATTTATCTGATATCCCAAGCATTTGCAATGCTTTCACTGATCAGTTTCTGTGTTTCAGTATCTCGGAAGGAAAGCAAATTACCAAATATTCTGAGAACAGTATTTCTAGTGCTAGCCGGTAAGTATTCGTCATGTTTTTTTGAGGTTTGGTGTACTAAATAGGGTACCGAAAATCACTTGACCTCATCTCGTTTGAGGTACATTTTTTCAAGTTGTTCCATTCTCTACAAAACTTTCTATAAAATAGCAAACAACATTGGTTTCTAAGATCACTTTTTTAGCCGTCATTGCATTCGGATGTCTCATTGCATTTGCAGTTTACTCATACATGGTTGAGTATCGATTCTTCCATGTTTCAGTTAGTGGAATCTATGAGGTAGAGGAAATTTGTCAATTTTCTCGAAAAAATATCATTTTTCCAGAAACATCGTGGATACTCTTGGTATATTGCTCTAACTGGTGCATTTGTCTACCTGGTGGCTATCATTTTATCAGTAATTAATGTCCTAATGCAAGCTAGAGATAGCAGTGCGACCATGTCAAGACAAAACATCAATTCTTCATTGGTAAGTTATAATTTGCATGACAAACAACTAACCAGACCACTAATATTTTCAGCAGAGCGACTTTTTCGAGTACCAATACCACCCGAACCGATCCATGGAATCATTTGAAGATCGTTTCGCTATGAGAACTCTCCCCCCAATTCCACGACAGGAGAAGAAAACAACGATGTTCTAAAAAAACCGAATTTTGAATATTGTCATAATAATCACTCGGTAATTTCTCGTTGTTTCTTTAATTATTTCAACGCCAACGGGTTTGAATTTCCATACATCTTCACTTTCAATGCATATTACGGACTTTTTCATTTGACGCACACAAAAACTTTCATTCCTATTTTCCAGATCTGATTCTCATATATACATTTGAACGAAATGAAATGAATAAAATGAAATATTCTATTCGAGCTTTCCAAAATATTTCTTTGTTTGATGGTTTGCATCCATGCACGTACTTGTTGTAATTGTGATTTATTGTACTTCATTTTTGAATTTCTGTCCTCATAGAATGCTCACGTTTCAAACGAAACTTCAAAAGTATCAACTGGCGACGTTGATCTCGTCAGTTGTCTCAAACTTCTTGCTTTTCTTTGCAACAATCACACCAGCGTGGCAGGTAATTTGATAAATGTTGTGCTGAAATTGTTGATTGTGGAAAAATTCAGGTTGCTGACGATTTGGACGCCGACAGGTATGTGCAATCGGGATTATGGTTGTACTGTCCAGGACAAGCACAGTGCTGGTATATCTTCAGTGACAGTTTGATCAACTACTATGAAAAAGTGAGTTATGATTCAAAAATTTTAGCTTAAAAAGCGTAAAATTCAATTGAAGTATGCAAATGTTCAACAGACACGTGATCCAAAAATGAAAAAAATAAAGAATAAAAACTAAAAGACGCCGTATATTCTTTATTAGAATGTCAGCCCCATACTTTCTAAGCATTCTTCAAAAAATGAAGTTGCGCCTCCCTATCGGTCATTCTCTCCGCACAATTTTGAAAAAAAAAACTTGAAAACGTGTAATAATAAATGACATTTCAAAAATGTATCGAAATGCACGCATAGTAGTTTTAATGATATTTCTTAAAAATTTTGTTGGAAAAAATATTCTCAAGCAAGGATGTTCAACCAAATATAAAATTTCTTCAGGTCGATGTTTGCCGTTTCTTCCTGATCGGAGATTGCCGAAAAAAGCTTCTCAGAACCCCATACTTCTTTGGATGGCATTACGCTGTTCTCATCCTCAACGTGATCTCCATGGTCTTCATGAGTTTGAGTATCGCATCTATAATTTTCGCCTATGTCAAACCAGCTCGCTCCAGAATTGCTATCATCATGTTGGATGCTTTCTGCGGATTTGCTAGTAAGATTTTCAAACAGTGGATATCGGAAATGTAACTGTTTCCAGGTTTGTTGCTTGGAGTCTCTCTCATCGTATTTATGGTGAACGCTGAAATGCTCGAGTCCAAGTATCTGATTGGAATCAAGAACACCTATGAGGTAGAAAATAAATCAAAATTGAAATTCGTGTCCTATTCAACACATTTTAGAAAGAATATGGCTACTCTTATTACCTTGCTGGACTTGCATTCATTATCTCGGTCGTTACAATTCTATTCGCCGCTCTTGTTTCCACCTACACATTCTTGTTCCCGGAAGAAGTAGCGGAAAGCCAATACTCGTTAAAACTATCGAACAATCAATTTGCGGCAAGATACAATAATGAACTGCAGCAACCGTACATTCCACCAACTTCACAGTTGAGCATGCAGGTCAGATGAGTGGAAATTTCTACTGAGAACATTTTTGAGAAGCCAGAATGCTTTGAAATTACAAAAACGAATTTCAGATTCCACCCACTGAACACGGATCCTACATTGCTGGCGCAATTTCGCCGCGTGGAGAATTCAAATCACAAACCAGACACTTTTACAGTTACTAATTAACCCCAAAAACCTAATCAACAAAAGAATCTCTTCCGAAATTGTTACTCCTTTCTATTGTTCTCCTTTAACTTCTCAGAAAGTATTTGACATTTATTTGCTTCGCAGAATTTGTAATTAACGTGTAGTGTTTCTTTTTTCCGTTTTCAAACATTTATTCGGCTTCTGTACAAGATATCACACATAATTTCGCAGCAGGAATTACAAAACTTGAATACTAAAAATGTTCAATAAAAGCGATCATGGTTAATTCTGATTGGTTTCTTTCTCTGTCGGGGGTGAATAATGATGGGGCAGGAATGGAAAAGATTTGTATGCATACGGGAAACAAGGCGGCTAATTGTACAAATCGCATTATAAATGGACAACGGTGGCACCTCGATTGTTCACAGTCATTGGAGGATTCACTTCATCGAAACATGTTTTCGAACAGTAGACCTGGTCATTCAAAACAGCGAATTGAGCTTTCTGAAATGATTTGTTTAGAAGTGCGTTCTAGGAGAAAAGGTGATGTTTGGATTAAGATTGTCCAAAGGTGATTTGAATTGGGAAATCAATCCGGTGCAACTCAAAAACACAACTATTGCACACCTCATCACGCTATACAGTAGTTTATACACTATATCTCTACAGTGTTTAGTTTCTCTAAAGTTGTTCAAAATGTAACGAACGTATTAAACCGGGACTACTGTAACTGCTCTAATAGAAGCTCCTTTGAGTCATAACAAAACTCTTCAACTAATAAAATACTAGAGGTATCAGGAAAAATAATTTACCTGTTGACAAAATTCTGATATCTTTCATCGGTACCGAGATTATCAAATTTACGCGTATAGAGCGAGTTTCCATTAAAGCAAATACGGTAACAAAATCTTTTTTCAGATTACTTACAAAAATATACCAGCCGACTATTTTTTCAAATTTCTAACATTGCTCTAGGTAAACTGACAGTACACTGGTATCATTATTGGGATCCGTTAACTACTTCTAGCACAATCCTACTAACTTTTTGCTCCAGCATTCCACAAGATGTGCACAATTTCAATCCCGATCGTTTCTTCTGCAATAACCTTTTTGTCAGAAATATCTCATTTTTTGATTACCTTCTCCACGAATCTATCTCCAAATATTACAGAAGTTCCATTTGGTTTCCATTGTTGTAGGATGTAACGATCAAAGTCCAGAAGAACCCATGTTCGGTTATCTGAAACATTTTCTCATTTTTCACCATCTTTCCCTGATTACAGTACCCGAAGCAAATGTTTGGAAGAGCACAACTCTCTCATCTGGCTCCCACTCTGGATCGGTTTCGAAACGAATAGATTTCTTCTTCAATTTTTCGTTTTCCCATCTTTGTTGCAAGTTTACAACAACTTTGACAAACATGGTATAGGCCGGCAGTTGGGCTGAAATAAATGTTGCAAAAGACAGAAACGTGACCAAGTTGATGATAAGTGATATAATCAACAAAAGAAACCGAGATGAAAGGTCATACCGATGGTCAGCTGAATCGCCTTTGGTGATAAATCTCCGTGAACAATGCCAAAGGAGCGGTCAAGATTTGGTGGAGTTTTTGTGGTTGAGATGGTTTTTGGATTGGAAATTAGTTGGATGAGAGTGTTCTTCTCACGGATGATATGAAAGATAGCAGTGAGGTACTAAATAGAGAAAGTTTGTCGAATCAGCTATTTTTCGAAACTCACCTCATATGCGCTTTCGAACTTGCTACTTCTCTCGGCTAGTTTTTGATGGATTTTGATGAAAGCGTCATCGCAGCTGAAAAGAACTTCATCGTTCTGTTGAACATAGTTGATCACATATCCACGGACAGAAATCACTAGACGGGACCACCACAAACGATCCAATGAAGAAAACATCTCAAATTTTTTGTTAACCATGCTTTGATTAAGCTCACTCACCTGCTTGAAGACCTCTTCATTGATTTCCGATTTTGGAGAGAATGCCAAGTTCAAAATATCCACTTTCGGAAACAATTCCTTATCATCCATAGACACCGGCAGCGTCATCTCTCTTTCCAAAAACGGTAGAAATTTCTAGAAAGCGAAGTAAAGAAGATAGATTACTTTGTACGACACAGCAGGTAGAAAAGAAGTGGGCGGGAATGAAACGGTAGCAAAAGAGGAGGTAAAAGGAGGACCGAATAAATAATCAAATAACGACGTCCTTACAAGAAGAGACCCCCAACTGTCTCGTTGCCCTACGACTCCCTTATTTCTTATAAAAACAGGTTTTTTGAGGAGAAGAAAAAGGCGGCCCCCGGCTGTTTGACTGTTTGGGGCTAACCGCCACGGCTGACCAATTGTAGGAATCCGTGTTCTTTTATTCTCCATCAAACAATTTGCCTCCTCGAATGCTTTGGGCGTATCCTTCTCAATGTCCTTTTCCTTTTTTTTTCCAGATTGTTTGCCTTACTTCTCATAGTCAGTCCTTTTCTTCCTCTTCGGTACAAAAGTAGTTAATACTGACTTACCTAATGTCCTCTGCAAATAGAAAGTGAAGAGATGAGAGAGGTGAACACTTTTTCAAATGAAAACCAGTTTTTGCGGGGTTCATTTCGTTTAGTTTTCCCGAAAGTTCTTTCTTGAGAACAGTAAATGACCCATAATTAAATTAAATGACACAACCAGAAGTTCAAAGTTTTCTTGAAAAAACATAAAGTTCGAAACTATTATACAGTAGCCTCAATAAAATACGGAAAAATGTATTTTTCAGTTGATTTTGGCTATATTGATTATATTGAGAAGTGTGAAGCTCAGCTGTCAAGTTTCCGATCACTTTGAAAATCTTGGAAGGTTTGAACACACCTGGATTGAAAATTAAGAACTCATCAAGAATTTTGGGAAGTCCTAGTTTTCCAGCTTTCTGCCAATTTTTGAAATACACCTGCTTTTCCTTGTTTTTAGTTCAAATATAAGCCGAGAAGGGGTCTCGTTCATAAATCGGCAGATAACTGAAAAACTAGGAATTTTCAAAAAACACTGTCAATCCAAAGTTTTTATTTTAGGTCTATTTTACTTCCTCAATAATTTCCAAAGCGGATGGAAACTTGACAGTTGAGCTCCAGACTCCTGAAAATTGTCATAACGGTCAACTGTAAATGACGTTTTTGTACCGCTTATTGGCTGGCACTCTAGATATTCTCCAAAAATCGCATTAATATTTTTATTATATACAAATTTCAGTTATCTTCAAACACTTTGATTTTTGGCAGATACGTACTGCAAAGAATGACTTCTGACCAGTGTGAACGTTTGGGATCTTTGACGTGGTTTGGCTCCGGAGAAGAAAAAACATGAAAGTGACCAAAAAACGGACATGGAAACATTTTGGAATAGTGAAATCATAATAAATAGAAAGAGAATGACAAGATGAGAAAGGGTAAGAAGTTCGGGGAGAAACAATCGGTTGTGGAAAAGTGGATTGACAGTTTTAATCCATTGGAAGAATGTATGAGAGGGGTTCAACCTGTAATAGATGAGTGGATCGGAAAGAAAACGATTATTATGAGAGAATGAAGTGTTTAGAACATGGCGATGAACGACATCCAGGCGTAGACGATGAGAGGACGGAGCCAGTAGTAGTAGTGGGCGTAGTAGAGGGATCCCCAGAAGATTTGCGCGAAGAACATCTCGTAGTTGTTGGGCTGCACCTTAGTCTGCTCTCCCGGAAAGCGTCCAGTTTTGTAGAAATCGGCGAGGAGACGGTCCTGAAATAGGAATTTTGTAAGTCAGAAATAGAGTTTGAAGATATCTCGTCTCCTTTAAGTATTTTTCAAATATCTTTGATAGTAATTTTTGCTATTTTTCACAGTTTAGGTAGTAGTATTAGTATATCAGGCACGCTCAAAGCTATTGCTTGTTGTTTTTAACATTATTCATAGCATGTGGTTCGATCTTTCTAGCAACAGTTTTACGTCTTTGCAACATTCTGACGATAGTACAAGATGATGAAATTCACACAACTAACTTTCAATGAAATTTGATGAAGCCCTTTTCATTTCTGCAAAAATACAAAGCGTGCTTTAGACTGCCGTTATTTGAATAGGAGCAAGTTCGCACCATTCTATAAATTCATTTTGTATCATTGTAGCAAATTTTCATAAATTGTTCAAGCCTTCTTTATTTCCGAATTCCAAATTCTTCGGTTTTTTTTTTAAATAGTTATCGGCTTTCAGGTAAGATTACAGTGCCACGCATAGAAATTATTCTTCGGAATATCATCACTAGTTCTTATTCAAACACATTTTAACTTCTGACTACACTCTACCGCGCTACAAAGCTACAACTACTTCTTCCCCCATCATCAATACTCACCTTGATGGCATATCTCTCGTACAAGAACTCCTTCAGCTTGCTCTCATCAGACCACTCCGGCTTGACTGGGATAACATCGTAGTGAACAGCAAACTCCGAAGCGTTAACGGATGCCCAGTCTCCCATCATGGCGTCGCAAATATCTGGGACTTCTCCACGGTGATATCCAATGGTGGCGTCGATGATGTACTTGATTGGCTCTCCCTTTCCGCATTTCGACAATTTGAACGTTTCTGAAAAACTCCATAATTTGAGAAATTCGCTAAAGTGAACTCAATTACCATCAGCTGGGCCGAGAACGTCAAGAACAGCATGAGCAGCTCCGGTTCTTGGGTAGACACAGTGTTCCAATGGTTTCAGGTTGTTTTTCTGAGCGAATGTAGCCGCGCTTTTCTGGACAAGGAAAAGACGGGATCCTGGAATAAAATGGTTTAAGTAGATTCAGTGCTCCCTATCAGTTTCTGCTAGTTTTTTTTTTCCTAGCCCGCCATTTGCTGTTTCTATACGATATTCTAGTCACATTTTTGCAATATAAAAACTGCCCTAGTCGATCTAACACCAAAAACAACAAAACTGATAAGACGTCATAACATCAGCTGACGACTGTTTGCTTTTCAAGTTTGTGGCGTACTGAAATTTAAAAAACCGAACCTTCTGGATACATGATAACCCATCCAAAGTCGTATTTATAGAAGCTCTTCTCGAGGTGGTTACGGAAGGATTTGAGGACGTTATCGCGTTTGCTGGCTCCACCATTGACAAAGAAGTTTCCATGAGAGGTCCACATCACTCCAAGTGGGGTGTACTTCCAGATGTTGTAAATCACCCACATCCACTGCAATTTTAAATTTAGGTCATATCGAACATAATTATGCAGTCTTTGTGTAGCAGCTGCTGTCCCCTAATCTTACCCGAGATCTGATCGATCCTTTCTCATTGAGACTCTGCATCAAGACAAAGTGGTCGAGCAAACCGAGATGGTTAGCCAACAACAAGCACTTCTCCTCGGCATAGTTGGCCAAATCAGTTCCGTATTCGGTCACTAAAAAGGAAAGTTTCTTGAGAAGTCTAATTCTTTTACTGACCAGTTGTTCCGCAGAAAACAGCGACAGCGTTCCAATGAGCATTCACCATTCCGCACAATTTGTGCTCGAGGTAGTTGAAGAGAGGCATTCTGAAAGAATAGAGGAGATTAGTAGTCGTCCTAATCGGCTAATTGGCAAACCTGAACAGCATCAACGGGAACATCATAGACACAGTGATAACACAAGCGACTGGGACCACCCAAACGGTCATGAAGAAGAAGTAGGCAGCTCCTGAATTTTTTAAAGTATTAATTTTTCAGAATGTCCCATATTCGATTTCTAATTTTCGACACTCTCTTCACCCAGCAGGCCTCTTTTTGCCTAAGTGGAGGAAAACGCGCTCCACCGCACACCCGCGAATTTGAAAACAAGCAAACATGGGGCAAACATGTTTTGGTGAAAATCCGTTTCGTTTCCCACTGAGGATTATTTTTATGTTGCTTGCAGGATTTCAGATCAAGGGTTGGATTGAGCGGGCAACAAATTTCATAAAAGAGATTTAGGAAATGCAAGAAAAAGAACTAACCGACGAGAGAAATAATGCGGCGAATTTCGATGAGATGCACATTGTCGACTCGTCCGGATTCGTCGATGTCCGCGACTCGAACACCGACTTTATCGTTCTCACTCTCGATGAGACCGCCTTTCAGCATATCTGAAAAAAAGAGAAATGAAATGAAGGAGGGGAACATAAACGGAAAGAAAACGGAACGTGCTAGCGAACTAGATTAGCATTATGAATGTATGAATGCATAATTGAGCGGCGGGAAAATGAGGAGTATATTAGAGGAGTGATGTAGTAAGAGTGAATGGGAATAAAGAAGAATAAGAAGAAGACTCAGAAAAAAGAAAGCGAGGAAGAGGGCAGCGTGCGATACGTCGGGACGGGGTGGCCGGAGTGGTGGAGAGGGAGAAGAGGTTCTTCTTCTGCTACTGCTGCTGCTGCCTCTCTCTAGCACACCACAGAAGACTCTTCATTTTGTGCACTCTCTACGTGTCTCACCCCGCTCTTCTTTTTGGAACCCACCGGGCTATGAGCCGAGAGCCGAGGTCAACCGTCGATCGCCAGATGTCCGTCCGCACGTAACGGACAAGAAAGAAGAAAAAAGAAGGATAGGAAGAGTGAGATGAAAGTGTTTCTTTTTCTGCTCGGGTTTTTTACAAGGTTTTTCACAAGGTGGCATGTTTTCTTGTCACTTTTTTTGAGATGTCAAAAACAGATCCAATTTGCAACATTCTCATTCCTCATTTAAAATGAGGAATTTTATTCTTTGAATTGGAAATTTGAAAAAAGATAAAAATAGAACAATTTCAAATTAAAAAATGGGTTCTTTCGTGGAATATAAAATGAGATGTGAAAGAGGGTAAAGAAGAAAAAGAAGGATTCTCCTTTCCAAAAACAATTAGTGTTCGGTTCTTTTAGACACTCTACACCATCTGTTTTGATTTTCTAGAATCGAGAATGTCTTTGGAGACAAGAAATATGCGCGCAAATGTTTTGTTGTTGCTGTGTGTGCCAAAACAAAGATTTTCTAATAAATACAATTTTTGGAGTCTTAATCTATTTCAGCGACAGGTGGAAACAGAGAGAAACTGAAAACAATCAAAAATGCAATTAATAATCTTACACACATGTTTTGATAAGACAGAACAAGGTAAGCTATTGGGAGGTCTCTATCCTAGTGTACAACACGTACCAAAGTATCATAGTACGCCGAATGATAAGCGTGACAAGATAAAAAAATGAATTGGGGTGGGAAAGAGGGAGGAGCAGACTAGGTGATGTTCTTGGTTTTTCGTTTTTTGTTCCCATGAATGAAGACTACTGACATGTGTAGTCGCTACGAGAGTATGAACTTCGGAGATTTGCATATCAAATTTTTCATGCATATGATATTAATGTAATTTTCGAAAGTTCCCTGCAACCTGGTAATGTGATCAGGTAGCAAGGCACAAGATCAAAACCTGATCTTTTTTTTGCAGATGAAAAGCGAAATATCAAAAATTTCCTAATACCTAGCTTGTTTGTGTATATGGTCCACTAAATCGCTCTTTGCTGCTCTTGAATGTTATTTATATGACGAATTTTCCCTTCAGAAAAAAAAAACCAAAAAAAAAAACCAAAAAACAAACATAAAATGTGTGGATAACCGATTGCAAACTAGAAAGTTTTATTGGTATCGTTGAAGTCACCCACTTTTTATATAGTTCCTCACTTTGCTGGTATACTGACTCATTTGGGAACATAGAACATTGGCCGACGATTATCAAATAGTTGGGTTTTATGTGTTAGAACGGCCTGACTGAAATTCTTCTTTTCTTCAAATAAAAAAATAAACGTGTCGTAAAATAAGAACGAGAAGGACGAAAGGATTGTGTGAGTTAAAAGTGAGAAGAAAAGGCGGAGACATTGCGAAACTTCTACACACATCAACACACGTTGCTTTTGTCAAGACGGACGACAAAAAGATATCCGAGGGTGCCAAAGGATGAGCTAATACTTGTCCCGTTTTTTTGACGCGTGTGAATGTGAATGTGTGTGTCTTTGTGAAGAAATTAAACAAACTCTCAAATTGTTTTTAGTAAAGCTAAAATTCTAAACTAAAAGTTTTTGAACTTTTAAAGTTCTGTAAGTTTTAGGATTATATAACTGACAATCAGTTAGGTTTTTGTCAAAACTGAACTTCAATAGAACACACATGGTAGTTAATTTATGTGTAGTCACAAAATTCATTTTTTGGAAGTTCAAAAAAAGTTCTACTGTACTTTGTGTCACTAAAAAGGAATTTAGATTATTATGAATACTTTAAATTCGAATTGTAGAAAAGAAACTTCCTGTCATTTATTTTGCTTAATAAAAAGTTTTAGAAGCTGCAAACTCATGAGAACTTTCATGGTAACTGAAATGCCGCAGGAATCTCGGCAGGCTCTAATCTAAACAGTCCAATATTAAAAAAGTTAAAACAAAAATCTTACTGGAAAATGAAATGAAATGAGTTCAACTGCATGGAGGGGTGGGATCTTAAAATCGAGTTCTGAAAATTTCCAAAAAATATTTGATTATTGTATCAACCCAATTCGACAATTTTGAGCTCAATTATCTCGATTCCTGTGAAAGGTATCAACAATGTGATCACTAATAAAATAATTTTGATATTATGATAAACATTTTATGAATGGATATCTTTTTGATGTCTTTCACAGAAATTGAGATAATTGAGCTCAAATTTGAGAGTTTGGGAATTCGTCTATTAGATGAAATATGGTATATTTTGGACAATAGTCATGATACTTTGATAAAGAAAATGGTGTTAGAGCTCAAACAAGTATAAACTTTCCAAGTTTCGTGTAAAAGAAAAAACGTAAGAAATAAAATTTTGGGGCGATTCGCCGGCCGCAGGGAGGCTGGTTTCTAATAGAAACGGCCTCATATCTAGGTAACGGAATGGGAATTGGCTTGGCGTAAATAAAGAGTTTCTTTCGGTTTGGAGCAGAAGAAGACTCCATCGGGGGCGGAGTCCATAAAGTAAATTCTGAGAATTTTCAGAAAACGTGGACATTTTTCAAAAGTTATCTGGCGAGAATGCAAAAACAGCTCATTAAGAAAACAAATTTGAAAATATAAATACTGTGGTTTTACTAAAAGAAACCTTCCAAACCGACAATTTTGAGCTCAAATATCTCGATTTCTGTACAAGATATTGAAACTTTCACAACTGGCAAAATTTTCATCATAATAACACAAATATTTTACCAGTTAACAATTTTTTGATATCTCTCTTAGAAATCGAAATGACTAAGCATAAAATAGACGGCTTGAGTGAGCTTCCATTATCGAAAATACGGTAACAGGAATGAATGTAAGAAAGTTTCAAAATTAAGGTCAACCTATTTCAAAATTGAATTGACAACAGTTTTCATCAATAAGAAATATGGAACTAATTCCAACAAATGAAACCATTTTGATTCATGTTTCTGCAAATGTGACAAAAATTGGTAAAATGGCATTTTTGGAGCGTAAAAGGTCTAATAGTCAAGAAATTTGATGTTAGATTTCAATGTATAATATTCAATAAAATCAGCTCACCTCACTTACCAAAACCAACCATTTTCAACAAAATCAAATATTTGACTAGCATCAAAACTATTTGAGAAAATTGAACACAATGACGAATCGTAGCTAGAAAAGGCGGGAAAAGTTGGCAAACAGCACGAAAAAGTAGTTCTAGCTGATAATTTGGTCATCAGCTGATTATTTTCGCAACAATTCTGTTATCAGTTTCTAATCAGCTACAGGTTGTGCCGTAAAACTGTTGCCATTTTTTGCTGTCATATATCTGTCGAGTTGAAAAGCAGAGTACACGAAGCGCTGTGAAGAAAAAAGATAAGCAAGTGATTAGCAGAAACTGCGAAGGTCACTTTGTGATGTTGGTGTGAACATTCGGCAAAAAGGTGGCAGAAAAGGATGTGATTAGAAAAAAGCTGTATGATCTAGCGGAACAACGTAAACCAGAAGAAACTGGATGGAGAATGAGGAAGAAGGTGTTGGAAACCGCATAAGCAACCGTACTTCATCAGTGATGCAGTAAATGGAGATAGAAGATGAGTGAGAGGACAGAAAAAAGCTTGACGAAATATTTTACGAGTGGGGGAGGGAAAAAATGCAATGACCAGCTTTGAAAAACAACCTAAGCCTATGTGCAAATAAAACAAGTTTTGTGGTCTAGTAAAGAAGATGTGGAAAAATGGGAAGATGGACTTCTTGGTCGATTTCGTTTTTATATCGCGTTTATATTCTTGTTCACCGAAAAAATGTTTGTAAATATTTTCTTTTTTGGATGATACACATTTTAGGTGTGAAATGTTTTCAAAAGAGAACGAAAAAAAAATTCAAGTTTAGAAAATGTTTGTTGGGGGAAGAAAAACTAAAATACGAAGAAGCTCTTCTGAAAAAAAGAGAAATAGGATTTGATCGAGGGAATGAAAAACGCAAAAATTCATATTTTCCAGTTTTCGCCCGAGGAGAGAGGCCCTGAATTCAAATCCTCATCAGCCCTTCTCTCCGCTCTTTTTACGCTACACTGTGTAGCAGAAACAAAAACGTGAAACGCACGTGAATGCAAATCCTCTACTTTTCTTCTTCTTTGATTTTTGGGACCTTTTGCTCTTTTTTTCTATACGCTGAAAAAACGAAACACCAAAATTCCCAATTTTCTTGACTCCAGGCTCTGGTGCAGCTGCCAAAAATTGAGACTCGATTAACTATACGGTGTAGATCAAAAAATGATGGTTGGTCGGCTGTCTAACCAAGTTCTAGCAGCACAAAACATTTTGCTTTCTTAGAACTGAAAAGACCTTTTTCCGTTTCCAAGGAGTTTTTGTTTTTCAAAAAGCCCTTGGTCATAAATCACGGAAAGAGAGGTTTTTCGTGTTTTGTTTGTGTGGTCGAGGGCAGGTGGAGGGAGTGAGGGTCAAAATATGAAAACTGTATTTGTTTGTGGATTGGTAAACAAGTTAGAGGTGGAAAATGAGTCAGACAGTATGAGAAGTTTTCTTTAAAGTTTGGGAAATTGGGTAGGGAAGAATGCAATATGACTTGTGAAAAAATAACTGAGAAGTGTTCAAAGTATGGCTTCATAAAATGGCATTAAAATGAAAAGTTCGAAAACTAGAGAAATCCTTGGCTGAAATTCTAATAACGACTTTATGAGGGAATATATATCACTTATTTCTAAAAATTTACCGGTTCCCAATAAGAAAACGGGTTTTCTTTTATTTTCACAATGTTCCAGTCAAGTTTTCAGCAGAAAAATGAAAATATTCATGAGTATAGCCATTTGAACACTTTCTCAGGAATATGTGAATTATTAGATGAACTAAAACACTAGAAAGTAGGAATAAGACAACAATGGCACTCTTATTAGCAATGGATTAGAAAGAAAGGAAACGAACAGAACACAAAACTAATTTCCAGTTGTTTTCTGCACTTTTGCAAACCACTGTCTAGAGAAAAAAAGATTCAACAAAACAAATTTGAAGATTGACTCATACAAGTACTTTGCAAGTGGAAACAGATTGCAACATGTCTCAGTTTCATCTTATTTCATCAAAATTTAGTTAATTAAAAACAGGAAACAGCGAGGTGAGGCCTAGGAATAACATTGAGAAAGAAATATTACGAAACTCTTGGGGGAACAGAAACAAGAGTTCTTCGAACGGAAGGTTTTATGAAATTCGAGCAACAACACCCTTGTTCAAATAACAACAGTGCATGCATTAAAGAATATTCATACCCCTCACTATTTCTGCTATTTTTATAATGTCTACCAATCATGACTATTTTCGAAGTCATGCACTTTTCATTCGATTGCTCTTATTTTTGTTTTCATGTTCTCTCTTTTCCTACTACAGTCTGCTTTCTGACAGCAACTCGACTAGAAGTCATGATTATTAGTTAAATGTGGTGTGATTTTTACATTTTATATTTAAAATTGAATATTTCGAACCGACCTTCGGACTTGTAATAAAACTTGTAGAAGCACGTGTTTCAATCTGTAAAAATTAGAGATAAGAAAATGATCAAAATGTGTAATATCTGAAATGCTAACCAGGCGTTTTTAGTTGTGATATAAAATTGAAGATAACAAGAAAAACGAAAATAATATAGCTACTGATCAGTGTTATTCGTTTGGTTTTGTTTTTGATTAAAACTGAAAAAAATTCTAATTGGAAAACAGCAGCACATTTGTCAGAACTGACAGTGGGACATGTGTGATCGGGAAAGAAAACTTGACAAATGAAAAACTGGTGTCTGATGCTAATTTTTGGGAGCACGTTTTTGAGAATAAAGCCCTGAATTAATCAAAAACGCGGTTTGTCAGAAAAACCAGCCACTTGAGTTCTATTAGATTTTTGAGAAATGGAAAATCTCGAATTAACGAAAATGACATTTTATTGAAAAACGACAAAAACTACAGAACCAACACGTATTAATTAAAGTCCGGCAAGACGTTTTTAAAAGGTGGGACAGCAAAAAATGAAAATATGAGTATGTTCTGAGTCAAAAAAAATCGCGGCGTTTCGAAGTTTTGGTCACGAGTTCAACTCCAAAAGAAGCTTCTTCAAGCCAAAATACAAAAAAGCTTTATTTCGTTCTACCGTCTTTGATCGGAGACATATAAAGGGAACAACTAAATGCACCAAACATTTTCAGATGACATTTGGCATGACGAATCCAAGGAGTTGAATAACACGTATTGTTGCTATTCATGGAACTCCAAAAATGAACGGAATTTCTATTTTAAGAAGGATGACTAATTGGAAATTTTTGTTCAAAAAATGGGAGTACAGACTTGTCAATGAAACAACTCAAGTTTTGGAATGAAAGATGTAGAACAGGACAATTTTGCCATAAAGTGTTTGGCTCTGGCAGGTCTGGATCACAATTTGAAGATCAAAATTATTTCGAAACTATGTTTCGAAAACGTGTTTGAAAAGTGAGACGAGGAGCTACGAAACCATTTAAGTTGTCCGACTGATTGGGTGAAACCAACAAAACATGGTAAAAGAACATTTTTCAGAACTCAAAATTTGCTTTAAAAATTCGAAAACGAAAAAAAAATTTAAATTTCGTTCCAAAAAATCGGTTCACAGTGCAAAATTGAATTTTGTAAAATGCGATTTTTTCCTTGTGTTATGTGATAAATTTGAAAATATGATAAATTTCAACATTTTTCTCTAAAAATATATTCTGGAAAAGTTTTGCAAAGTTAAAAAAGTTTCTGAAACAATCCAGAATTTATTTATATTTCATTCAAGCTCCCGAAGTTCTATTCAACTCCAAGTTACCTCCCTCATTTTTTTAAATTCTTGTGTTTCTTCCCCCACTTATTTTCTAATTACCCTCTCCCTCCACGCATACACAGATTGTCTTCTCCAATTCACACATTAGTCGCAATTGCTTAGTTACGCAACGGTAGTGTTGCGCATCCAACCCATCAACAATAGTTGTACACGAAGCAATCAATTCAGTTTAACGATGATCCAACTCGTGCAAATCCCGTAAACCTACCATGTGGTGCTAGGTTTCAAAATTGATAGTCGTCCACGCAATTTTATGAAAATTACCATGGAAATCCCTCCTAAGCCTGGTTAGCTACTCCTTCTTGCTACTGTTGCATGGGAAGACTCGTGTTCCTGTTGAGAAGGACCTAGTAAAGAGGAAGTGTCGAAGAATAGGCTCATTAATGGTGTTGTCTCTGATCTAACCGACATCTTTTCTTTACAAATTGCAGAACAATAGAGTGTCAAGAGATTCACGAAACAAGAAAGAAAAAGTGTTGATCAAGAAACTCGACAAAAAATCAGTTGAATCATAACTATCATATCCAGAAAAAAAGTTGAAAAAAATCGCTGACGTAAGTGAGTGGGAAGTGAGAAGACGAACGAGTCACATGTTGATCTTTCAGCTGTTTCCCGGTTTTTTCTTTCTTACAACCGCACTCTCTTTGTCTTCAAGAATGAGTGGCTTGAAAGTGCATCTGTGAAGCCGGCATCAAGTGGCAATTGCTCTCAAAAAACTTGAGCGGTAGATCAAAAACAAACCCCCACAAATCACTTTTGCCTGTTTTCGCATGATAAATCACAGTTTGAAAATGGTGTGTATCGACTGTTTATTCGTTCTCTGAAATGTGTGGAAATGAATACATGGATTCGAAGTTTTGAAATCCAAAAGGTTTCAAACACCTAAAAAGGATGATTCAATTTTTTGTTGAAGCTCGAGAAATCGTATATTTCCCGACATATCTGAATTCAGAGAGCTCTGGGATTCGATTTTGGTAAAAAATGTACACGGGATAACCAAAGTTTTCAGTTTCGTAAAAATGTTAAGAGACACACGTAACTTGGGAATAAAAAAGTAATTATATAGCACTTTTCCTCATAATCATTTTCCGTGATAATGTGTATAGCCAAAAATCGTTTATTCAATCTAAATAACTGCTCCTCAAAATATGCTCGAGGCAAAAGTATGGTCCGGCTCATTAGTCATATTTCGCACTGAAAGTGATTCAAACTGAATTCATATTTCAGACATTACTATGAGTTATACAACAGCCAAATGACAAAATAATCAACTGGTTACGGTTTATGGGCCAAATCATGAATAGTTTTCTATGAGTATCACAACCCGAGAGACATTTTATCAATTTTACTAATTTTCGAAAATACGCAGAAAATTCTCAAGAATGAACCAATATTCTCATCTTTTACCAGGATTCGGTTCCCTGAAAAAAGTGTCTTCCTTATTCTTTCTCATAAACCACTAATGTCTTTCGTTTTCTGTTTTATGTCGTTCATTAGTACCATTAACCGTAATCAGGACGAAACGCTACATAAATGTCGGCTCTAATTCCCACCTTGCACTGTTATTTTCTCTCTTTTTTCCCGCCAGCTTACATGCAGATCATCCCCATCATCTCTCTCAAATCCACTACCCTCAATGAACTCATTTGGAGGAGCGGCATCCTGTCATCTGTCACTAAAATAATAGAGTGCGCGAGAAATGAACCCGTCTCTCTCTCTCCGGTGGTCTCCTCTTTCCTGCCGGTCCGTCACAGCTCATAATCACTGGACAAGTAATGCATAATTCTGTAAGCTGCTAAGTCTTGTTTCTGGATTCTCCCTCCGACAAGGGACGGGACGCAGCTGCTCTCTGAGCCAGAGAGGCGCAAAAAGGGTCCGTGTCAACACTAGCTGATCTCTCCCTTCTCGGATGGATGTCTTTTCATGTAAGTGTGCGCCGCATACTCGTAATTATTGCAGTACACAATTATCATTATTATTTTTATTAATACAAGATGGAGAGAGTGAGGGTGGTCCCAGAAGGAATGCAACACGAGAAGAGCGAGATTGCGGAATGCGAGAGCTCATCGGCATGTTGCTAATGACACACGACCGCGTAGCACACGGTAGATTGAGTGTCTGATTGACCGGCTTGCTTTGGATTAGTAGGTTACACCAAATGTTACGGGTTCACACCTTATACATTTAATTAGGCCAGAGAAAATATCTTATTGATAAAGTATTCCAGAGAATCAAATTAGTTTTTTTCCTGTTTAAAAATTAGAAGAAGAAAATGTTCATTAATTTTCCCGTTCAGAAAATCAAGCCTGGAAAACATATGTCTTCTAGTTGTTTCGAAAATGATTTTATGAAATAGCAGGGTAAATATTTATCTGGCACGAAAAATTGCAGCTGTGGAGGACATATCGTGTCAAGGCGAATGACAACCACCGTAACCCAAAAATATAGCACCTCCCGTGGTCATTATCCCTCTTTTCAGGGATTTTCTGTTATTTTTTACATATAGCACGAAAATCGAAATAATGCAAAAAAATATTTTTAGATGACAGGTTTTTTTGATGTGTGGACCTTCGGCCATCCCTAATTCTCTCTCCCATAATTCCGTTTTTTCATACCAAAATAATATTTAATGGAAAATCTGAAAAAAAAAATGAAAATCCTTGTTTTCAAAAATTGTGAACCTGGAAGTTTCATGAAAGAAGAATAATGGAGTTTAGAAAATTTCCCCCACAATTTTCAAATATTCAAATTAAATCTCTTCTCTTGAATTTGACCAGGTATTCTTGTTATCACTCAAGGACCTGAAACCCCTTATAAAAAATCCAATAATTTTTCTGCATTTCTTCACTTCTTATTTTTAATCACATTTCTGAACCTGACGACAAACCTGAAAAATGTTCTTCCCAAACAATAGAACCCACATGACGCATTTGTCGACTCATCCAGAAATTTTTCACTTCCGACCAAAAAAAAGTTGGCGGAGGTACAGTACATTATCACTTTTCATATGAATATTGGGTGGAATGCATATTTTTGTTTTTCCAGTCACAATGTTTTCATGTGATCCTAAAAAATAACCAGCCACAAACTGCCAATGCACATGAAGCTTGGCAGAAAAAAATGTTAATAAAGGATACTGTATGTGCCCAGTATGACTAAACAATATAATTGCATGGAATGATTACAGTCAGAAAACGGTTATACAATACGGTGCCGACATGTACATACATGGTACATTACATGATTTGTCACCAGGACTATTGAATAGAAGGGGAAAAATAAGGAATGATGATTAATAACCGTAGATGGTGTTGACAGAAAATTTGTGTCTTTAAAATTGGTTCTACCCTGGATGGATTTGTCAAAAATTTGAAATTTCCTAGCTTCTTCGTTCAACTTCAAAATTGAATTTTAGAAGAAGTACTACCTCAAAAGTGGATATAAATTTGAAAAGAGTTTCGCTACCCCCAATCCCATTGTTCTCAGAAATCTCAGCGACATCGAAAATCAAAAAGTAATTTACGCAATGAACCGAGCAGGGATTATCTGCTAGTTTGCCTCCGATTCAGCCAGTCCCATAACCCTATTCATAGACCTGTGGAGTCGTCGAGCCCTCCGAAGTCGTCGTACATCATAATTTGAGGTCCTTCTCCGAACAATAGACGCGTGGAAGATAATTAATGGGATGTCCACCCCCTGCGACCCACCTTGGCCAGGAACTCCCGCTGGTTTTTGCGGACCCTCCGGTTACCTGTAAGACCTTGCACACACCGACGACGCTTATTACCTCTCTCGCTTCGCATGTGTCGGTAGTTGGGTGTCATGTTCCAAGAATTAGGAGACAGAACGGAGACATGAGGCGATTTGAACCCTAATCTGAGACAACAAAGAAATCCCTCTGTGTAGAGCAAAATAGGTTGGCATAACAAAGTTGACGTCAGAGATAGAGATATCGCTGTGATTCATTCTGAAATTGGTTCTGAAATCAGACGAGAAACAGTTGGTGGATCCAAATCTTAGACAATACTGTAGGTTCTACTGGTCCTCTCTCTTTGAACATCAAAATACTAGAATATTCCTTATTCCTTGACTCCAGACAGGTGTGTGCAAACTTCATTGTTCTCCTTGGGCAACTAGCAATTTGATGCTTATTCCTAATTGGTGATGCACAGAGAAACTGTGGCCAGGTGAATCTGTGCAAAGGGGAAGCATTAGAAACCAGAAAAAAACTAACAATGCTATTTATATTGAGTTAAATATCCGATACCCCCGAAGTTGTGTGGGTTCGCTTTCCAAGAACAATGGATTCGGATAGTGAGAGAGCAACTCGGAGCTCAGTGGACAATGTTTGCGAACACGAATGTGATACACACAAATGGACTCGTCTTCTTTTTCTTGTTCCTACTTCTCGCCTTCCTTCTCCCGCCGACGACTGTAAATACCATTACCCGAGAGTGATTCCCAACAAAAGGTGGACGGCGCAACCCTCTCTCTGTCTTCGAAATCCGATTACCTAGTGGAGCAAGTGTCAGAGCTCCCTTGAGATCGAGGAACTAATTTTGGCGGTGGTTGTTTAAGAGTAAACGAGATCAAGACCTCCCCGATAGAATATATCACCTACTGAGGATTGGCTTGTCCGACGACAACTACTGCTCCCCACATTGTTCATGGAAAACACAACACTCTCTGTCTTCCTCTCTTTTCCAGAAAGCTGTGACCTCAGTGCCTCTCATCTCTCTCTCCCTCACTTGGACCACCCAACTACGGTAGGAAGCTGCGTGAAGGAGTAGACCGACTTGCGCTCAAATTGGCTCAGGTGTACGATAGTCAATCGTGACGGGAAGCAAGTAGACGACGAGTCAGGAGGCAGAATAAGGTCCCTCTAGATCTTTTCTCTCTCTCTTCCTCTCTGGCTCTTTCACTTGAAAACTTCCAGAGTCGACGAAAATATTAGTCAGTTATTTCCAACCTCCCTGCTGTGCGGTCTGAGGGGTACTTGTGGTGGTTGTGGTTGGTTCGTGCCAAAGTCACGCATATGAATATATGGGATGAAATTGGTTGAAGAGAGAGTCCCCCGTTGTTTTCGGTAGAGCCACCAAAATTGGGCAGTAGGTTCGGCAATTTCAATCTCGAAATCTGCTCGAAAACCAGAATCAACCACGGGTATTCAGTCGGGTGGCGGGAAATTCGATCGTCCACCGTTTTGGCCGGTAGCAGCCAGCGAGCCAGTAGGAGCTCCGGCTATTTTTGTTTGAGTTGAGGAATTGAGACCCATTCCGCGATTCCGATTCCGATTCCACCCAGCAGCAGCAGCAACCCGCACTAGAAGAAACAGTATGTATGTCGATGTGTTAGGTGCGAAATCGAATCGAGAAGACGAAAACGAAAACGAGACCCCGGGCCGATGTTTGACGATTCGTGAAATTCATATGCACAGTTTTCGTTGACTCTTCCTCGTTTCGACTTGTTCTTTCTCGCCCTTCCTTCTCTCTGTCACCTCTCATGTCAGGTATCGACGTCTGTTTGTACAAAATAAACTTCTCGGTAACGACCAAATCAAGGGAAGAACATGGGTTTTAGTTTTGTGTATATATGTGTATGTATGTGCAATGAATAAAGAAAAAAGACAGACCAAGACTTCAGAAGCGGCAGTTTTTTGATAAGTAGGATGAGGCTGAAGGCGTGAAAGAAAAGAGAAAAGCACCGGAAACAGCGCTTCGAGAAGTTTGCCACTTCCTTTTCCGCTCTTCCAAATTGTTGTCGATGCTTCGTTGTTTCACCAAAAAAAATGGGCATTGGTTTTTAGATTTAAAGTTTATGGATTGTAACTTTTGATAAATTAAAAATTTTGAAATGGAAAAGAAGAAAAAAGAGTCGATGAATTCAACAATTCTAGAATTATAGAACATGTTACTCCAGAATGCAAAACTGAAATATGAGGTCCTTAAAGAAGAAAAAATTGAGTGGAGAAATTGGAACGCATCTAAATAGGTGTCTAAGCAAAGGAAGGAATATACAGTTAAAGGGAGAAATTGGGAAGATAGATACAGGAATAACTGGGGAATTATGGAAAATGACGGCTGACACACGTGAAATGCGAGTCGAGAAAAATTATGGAACAGGAGCAGAGTTATAGAAGAAAGAACAGAAAATTGAAAAAAAAATCAACCCCGATAAATCACACCGAAAATTGACTAGGATTATTACTGATTATTATAGAGTCATTTTTCGAATGTGTTGGCAAACAGAATTTTGGGATGAAGTATACTGTAGAAATTGGAAAAATAAGTGAAACAACCTCTGGGCACGGATCACCCTACACGGGAAATTTGTTGAAAATTTGAGTTGAGAAATGGGATTAGGAGGTAAGAAGTGAAAAAAGAATAGGTCTTGGGGGAATCGATAAAAAATGCACAATTCTGATTTTCTATGATTTTAAAGCCACAGAAAGAATTCGAAAACAAATAGTAACCGTTTTGAGAAAAGGTAAGGGATTTTTTAGTGTTTTTGTATCCTGGTTAGAGAATTTCAAAATGTGCTAATTCTAGGGTTAGTGGCGGATTTGATTCATGAAGAGACATGAGATTGGGAAAGAGCATTTTGAATGTTTTGAGCATGGGCCAAGTCAAGACTGTATGGGTACATCATTGGATCCTTGGAATGGTCGTAATAGGATCGGAACTGCGTGGAGTCAATGGTTCCAACGGTGGAGTCGCTTCCGACTGGAGAGCTCTCCGACTTTGGTGTCGTCAAATAGCTGCTCGTCGAGAAGTTGGTATTCAGTGGGGATGGTTGGTACTGAGATGGCGACGAGTTGTCAGTTGGCACCGAATGCACTGGGTTGGCCAGGGAGAATGGGATATGATCCATCACTCCGGAGGATGAGTAGTATGGAGCAAATCGGAACTGATCAATGTACTGGTTTGTTGGATTCCAGTTGTTGGAAATGGTTGGGTACTGTAATAAAAAACTGTCTAGGATAAGCCTCTAAAATACTCAAAATTACCGTTGGTGCCTTGGTTTCCAAGTTGCCGAATGGGATTGGAGCTCCGTTCTTCTTGTTGATGGACTTGGTCTTCCTCCTTGGTCTGTATTTGTAATCTGGGTGCTCCTGAAATAAAAATTATGATTTAACCAGTACCCATAAAGAAATAAGTTTAATGTGAACCATCTAGATTCAATTACTGACCTTCATATGAATCGCGCGTAGACGTTTTGCTTCATCGATGAATGGCCTCTTATCCTGTTCACTGAGCATCTTCCATTCTGTGCCAAGACGTTTACTGATTTCAGAATTGTGCATTTTGGGATTTTCCTGAACAAAATATATGATCCATCATAATGAGTATGTTTGAATGTATCAACACAAAACATATCCTCTCAAAATGACCAGATCAAAGTATGACTACCACCCACTAACCAGGATATGATCTTGATATTTGTTAAAGTTTCTTATCTAATCACTATAGTTTCTGCCAGGATTATTTCACAACTGACTGAATGAAATCAACGTATAACCTATTTTAGAAAGAAGAGCGGATTAACTCAAGTGACTAGTATGGGATCAGGAAACTGAGAAACACTGGTGAGATAGATGTGCATATATTAGGAAAGGATCTCTAGACATAAGTGAATCCAGAAGGTCACGAATCGAATCGTTGACGTAAACTATTACTCATTACGAATTCAATAGAGGAGTGTGGGAAATCGAGATGAGTGAGTGAAGAAAAGGATCAAATTTAAGAAAAAATCAAAGGAACTTGGAAAATTAGACATACCTGAGCCATTTTCCTCCTCTGCCCTCTGCTCCAAACCATGAAGGCGTTCATCGGCCTTTTTACTCTGGAAAGATGAAACAATGGTTATAATAGAACAATGGATTTGGAATACAAAAGGACCAATGAACACTGATAGTATAAGCTTACCTGTCATCATTTTTCTTCCCATCCTTCCCTGTTGAATCGGGACTGTCTGGACCATTTGATATATCATCTTGCATTGACTGCTGGTGTATATTATTAGAGGATGTGGGCGGCATCTGGAATCCGAACGTCCAGCTCGAATACTCCTGCATTTTACTTAAATCCGGATCCATCATCATCTTGTGAGACAACAATGATATGACACGTCGGGAAAGTGGTGGACACTGCAAAAGACAACCAATATGAAATACAATAGCGAAATTTTTTCGAACACGGAGGGGACCTCACGGGAGCGTGTGGAATCGCACCGATGGGAAGGAGGTAGAAAAGACAGGAGGTGATGGTGGGAAGCAAAGAAGAAGACGAGGCAAAGAAGGGGGAGGTTCACGAGATCGGGCGCCGACGAGAGGTGCACAGACAACTGTGGAATGGGCGGGGCCTCGAATACCGCATGGCCAATCGACGCGCGTGCCTTAAATGGGCGTGGCTTATTCTCTCTGTCTTTGCTAAGAAAATAAAGGGACTCTCTGTATGTAGATGATGATGACGATGAGGCTCTATGATTTTCCACGTAATATCCTCGAAGGTCCCTTTGAGCACATGAAGGTGTTAACTTTTCAGATCGCCCAGACGGCGGTATAAGAGAAGAATAAGAATATGATGACGCCGTCAAACTAAAGCAAACTATGTGCGGAAGACCGTGTACAGAACAACACCTTCGGGAATAGACGAGGTATAACTATACAGTTTTCAATTTCACACGTTATTGGGCACAGCAGTTCTTCAGATGTTTTTCTGGTTAGTTCCCAAAAAAAGAGAGCGGAAGCACTATATCTACAGTTTGAGCGAACGATCCGGAAGAATTACTTTATAATGTCAATGATCCGACCTCATAGGGATTATGGATTTTTTCCTGAATTTCGTATTTCACCTAATTTCATAATACCCTATCATTTATAGCTGGTCAGGATCAGCTAGGGGGATTCCCCCGTTTTTCTTATCCCTAATGTTTCTTTAGCTCCATTGACTTTTTTTCTAATTGTTTATAATCCATAAGTCTTCCACTTCCTTTACAAAAAAATTCTAAAGCGCGACACCGCCTCCATTCAGCAGCGTCCCGCCTATTCAATTCGTAACACAACATTTCGGGCGGCTAATTTTGGACACTTTACGGATTAATTTAATCATATCGTTCTCGGGTGTTGTTTTTTAACGGGTTTCTCAGTTTCTGGGTTTTTCAACATTCCGAGAATGGCACAAACATTGTCTTCACATCACATCATTGCTGGACTACGGTAGCTATCGGTATACTAATCAGTAATAAACTATATAAAACTAAACTCGTAGGTATACAATGGAGTCTTGATTTACAATGGATACCTGATGAAGACTATGATTCTAGTTGAGACGTAGCTGTCGTAAAAGATCGTCCGTTAACAAGCTTTATTCATCTTGCGCCTCCACATACACGGCGGCAAGCTTCACCTTCCTTTTCAAACCGCCGTTCTAATCCGACAAATGAAGTGAGCGGTACCCGAGCATCGTTGGTTTCCGAAGGAGATAATCCGTTAGTTATTCGAGAGTCGTTGTTGATTGTGAAAAGAAAATGGTGTAGAGGAAAATACATAAATTTAGATGGGAGGTCTTAAGATGACGGCTTCTCTTTTATTTCTGTATCCCCAGGTTACGGGCAAGATGCCTGCGAGAATGAGAAAATGGAATTGGTCGTAAAATTGCATTAGAGGGGTTAAGCTACCTTTATTACATGCCAACAACCGGCTCAGACGAGGAGATGACACTAACTAAGACTGACAGAAGCACGGATTTAGTATGATGTCGACAAACAGTCCGAAAGTGAGCACACCTATGGAAAATCGAGGGGTTGAGTTTTATATTTTTGGGGAAGTTGATGATGAAAGCAAGCACAGAGCAATTTCTGATGGTGGGGCTCCGGGACAGACAGAGCAAGCAAGCACACATAGCAAAACGCTCTCACATACACATAGCTACAGTATCCGTGAGGAGAGAGAAACGAAAAAAACGACAACTAAGGCTTGCTTCGCTAGTTTTGCTTTTGCTGGGCAGGCAACGGCGAAAGACGAATGCGGCACAGAGAGTTTGGTTTGGTTTTGGTTGGAAAAAAACACTGGACGACAAAAATGAGACTGGGGTGGAGAGAAATTGTGATGACGTGCGAAACAGTCACAACAGGAACTCTGGAACTATACCCCTAAAAATATTGGCTAGATTTAAGGAGAGAAAAAATTTGAGACTCTGGTGATCGGCTATTAAGGAGAAGAGTTGTTCAAGTTTCCTACTCTTCTATCTTCTAACCCAGAATTAAAAATGTATCGTCAATATTGTGACTGAATCTATAATCCACATCTCTAGCTTACGCCTGAATGACGGATATGGGAAAATGATGAGAGGACGGCCAAAACGACTTCACATTTATATAAAACCAATGGAAAAAGGGAAGATCGTTTGCACGAGCAATTGAGTTAAGGAGGTTCGAAATCGGTCGATGATGATGGTTTATACCGGGCGACCAGGAAAAAAACGGGAGTCGTTGAGAAGGCGACAGTGGGCAAGAAAAAAAAAGAGGAGGAGAGGTAGTTTATACAGTGGACGATGGACGCAAACGATCTTTTAAGGATCTATTGGGCACCACGAAGGTCGAAACGATCAAGGTGTGTGCGGTCGCATGCAGGAGGGCTTCTCGACTTTTTAGACGTGACTCTTGGATGCTGCACGCGCCACCGACGAGTCACTGCACCACTAAATTACCATACCAAACCATAAACTACCAGATGCTACAGGAGGAGTTAATCTCAGGTCTCTTCCTTCCTTCGAAATGACACCTTATTCCCCCTGAAGCCCCCAGAGAATCGTTTATTTGTTTTAAAGGCGAATTATAAGGTCGTATAATTGAAGATGCGCCTCATTTTGCGAGGAAGAAAAACGATGATCGGTTACGACCGTTGGTGGTTAGGTAGAGAGTTGAAGGAAAATTGGGAATCAAGAAAATGTTCAACACAGAGACATCAATTACAGGAGAAAAACTGTAAATTGATTTTTCGTTCCAAATTCTTACATTTCGAAAATTGGCAAAATATGGTTATCGGAAACCGCTTAACTTAACAATCTTAACTGAATTAGAAGGAACTCTCTAATTCTCTTAAAAATAAGATTGGTCAGATTTTCTTCCTTGTTTTACCGGAAAATATTATTCAAGATAAAAATTTTCGAGACGCAAGCATCCTCATCTAGCTAATCCTTTGTCGAAAATAGGTATGATTTTGAAGTGACATACGTGATATTCCAGACGTCAAGGACAAAGAAATGCGTTGGCAGATAACTTACGCGAAGGTGGACAGCATGTTCTTCTTCTTCATGAGTAATATCCTTGTTGGCATGACGTTGACTCTTTCAGTAAGATTGCGCCAGTAAATTGAAGCTTATTGATCAAATGGGCTAACAAGATGGATTCCGAATACGGCATTTTAGCTCAGAAATACAGCGATAAGTCTCACAAATACAGAGTTTTTCAGAATTTCGTGTATAGTTATTTCAAAAACTGAGCAGAGGAATATATGACGACGAGGTCTTCAGCCGACAGCAGCAGCATTGTGGTTGTCTGGGCCCGTCTTCTGTGTCGTCGTCGAGTCTCCCCCCAATCATTACAGCGCATTGTTTCTTTTCAATCCACCGCTCCATTCCTCCTATTCAGCCTTTTGTATTCGTGTTGAAAGGGCGTACGCGGGCGCTCACACACACAGAGACACACACAATTCTCATACACATACTGGCTTAGGCTCTCTTTCCTTTCTTGATTTCATCCCTTTTTTCTGCTCATCCGAGCCATCTCCAACTCTTTCAGATATTCTTATTAGTTAGAGCCACCCCTCCCGGCACCACACATCTCATCAATTTTTCTACTCACGCTTATTAGCTTTCTCACTAGTCTTGCATCTTCTGGAGCCAAGGCAGAAAAAGAGGACAGTCACGAGCTGAGCAAGCTTCCGGTGGCGCAGGTGGTCCGGAAAATTGGTTTGTTCTCAAGTATCTGGTATAGCCTACTGTTAAGGTTACGTTTTTTTGTATGATGTGATTTGCATATCTCTTTTTTCCGTGTTGACTAGAATATCAAAAATCTGGAGGTATCTATTGTTATCTCTGAGTTCCATCCATTGTGATGCTAACTCGTGGGTAAATCAGAAAAAAATCTTCGACATCTCAAACTGTAACAATCGAAATCAAGCTTTTTGGTTCGCGACTAACTGGGAGGTTTACTCCTTTTCTCCGAAACTATACACCTATGTACATGTCGAGAAGCGACAAGAAGGAGTAGGTGGATCGAAGGGAAAATATTTGTTCACACCGTAACGAATAAGACACGGGACAACGGTAGGTGTGCACGCGTGAGACGCTGCGCATCGAGGGCGTCAATCACAAGCCATCGGAAGGGTTCTTCTTCGTCTCTTGGTCTCTGTGTTGATTTCAGAAAGAGAGACGGAATATCGGGTTACTGTACATGAAAGAGGTTGAGCGCCAAAACGATGATTCTCCGCCGCTCGCTTTGCATGGCTGCCCTGGAGACCACACAGCACGTCGATGGTGGGATCATATCAAAAAAACAATTTCTGAAGACACTGTATTATGTAGCGAATTTTTAAGTTTCGAGTAAAAATACTGAAAATGTTCTTTTTTTTGGTTTCTATTCTTAATTCTCTGCAGCTCTTATGGAAAATTACTACTAAACCGCCTTTTTGGACTACTTTCTTAACATAAATCAGTTATTAACTAAAAATCATTTATATTCAAATTCTTTTTTGGAATCTCATGTTTTTAGAAAAACAAAATTGACTCCCAGAGCATTTTTCATTATTAAATAATTTTAAAATTGTACAATTAGAATTTCCCATCGTCAACAGAACAAGGTACGTAAAGCTCAATGGCCAACATTGAAGATCGGTTTGTCCATAAAGACACTGAACCGTAAGAATTACAGATTTCAGGAAAACATGTGTGACACAGAAAAAGTTGGGACTGATAAAGAGGTAATCATGATTGTTGGAATATTTGAAGAATGGCTGGAGATGCTCATAGCATTAGAATGTACTGAATGAGAAGAAGCAGATAGAAATCATCCAATTAGGATTTGGAGCAAGTAAAGCAAGATAAGACAAAGTTCAGGATATTAACGGGAGACAGGTGAGTATGACATACAGATTATATGATCATTGGGATTATTAGTGGTTTAAAATAGTTTAAAAACAGTTTGGTTGTAATAATTTTTCTGAAAATTACAACTCGATCATGGTTTGAGAATTCGTACACTTTCCAAAAGGACTGTGTACAGTTAAATAACATGACATCTGCATGTGATTAAAATTCTGATGGGATGAGTGACTAGAGAGCATAGGATAAGTAAATATCATTAGATGATTAATGGGTTTTTGATTGGGTTTCTAAATTGGTTGAAAAAAGAAAGATATTAAAAGAAAAGTTCTGAGCACATGGCTCAGCAGATCGTAGTACAAGAACGAATGTCAAAAATGTGAACGGCGCGAACAGTGAAAGGTGAGACATACACACCTTCATGCCTCTTGTCCGACTACCGCGCTCTCTAAGACACACTCGTTTCTTGAGAATCTCCCGGGCACCGCGTACTGTTTCGACCTTTTCTTGATGAAGGGGAAGACGAGAAACTTAGAGTGAAACATAGGTAAACTACAACATGAGGAAGAGGGGGAGGGCTTGGAGAAAACATGAAGAATGATGCTAGGAGACGGTGAAGGAAAGCTTGTTCTGTAATATATGCAAAACGATTGAAAGGAGAAGAGGGGGATGATGGTTTCGTTGGGACATGGAAGGAAATATTCAGAGAGAGAAAAAAGTGTTTGATAGAATATTATGTAAATTAGATCAAGCTGACATCGATATTCGGTCCGGCCGTGATAACGATATCTCCGTAGGATTCTTTCTGTTCAATGTCGATGCATTGGTTCTTTTTAAGGCAGAGGATCGAGTAGAATTTGGCAGCTGCAGTCTTCCGGCTGGTTCCCTTCTTCAACATCTCATCGAGCTCAATCTGAAAAAAGTTTGGATTACTTATTTTTTCTCCAACATCATATCTTATAATCAGTACACCTATTCATTCCCATTGTCAAAGAGAAGCACCGACGCATTCTTGTACTCACGTATGCGCATATGCTAAGTGATGCCTACGGTGAAGCTTTTGTTAGTTTTCTAAGATTGCCGCAACATTCCTGCCAACACGAAAAAACTGAAGGAAGAATGATGCTACGTTTTTTTTTTCATTCCAAGAAGAAGTAGGGGATGATTATGCAACAGTTTTAGTGTTGAAGGATTTGCGTACTGAATACCTTAAGGTGGCAACATATGGTCATATGCGCATCGTCTTCGGGGGCAAAACTGACACATACTTAACATTATGTTCGAATTACGCAAAAAGCATAATTTATCACTTTCCGACACTTGAGACCCATGGCTACACCTTATGCTCTCCGAGACTTCCTTGAGCTTTCTATGATTCATTGCCGTACACTTTCTTTTTTTTTCGGGGACCAAGAGAAAGCGGCCAGGTATTGTGACTAATCCAAGAGTTAAGCTTTCTCTTTTTTAGAAAAAAGTTTCCATTTCCCGCTCATTAGTACTGACCATAACCGCAATCAAAAAAATTGCAACAATAGTCAAATTACCAGTCGGACAATTTGAAGGATACCATGCACTTGTGGGGGGAAGCGTCGGTGTACTGCAACCTACTCAAGACGACCTCCAAGACTAAAAAAGGGCATCAAGAGGTTATAATGGCACCCTCATTTCATTCTTCTTTTTTTGTCGCGGTGTCTACCCATCCGAGTCAACAATCTCCATAAAAAGGTCATGAATTAAATGGAACTGACTACTTCATTTGGATTTGATGGGATAGGACCATTGAATCAAAAAGAGGGATGGTTGGAAATCAAAAAGTGGATATTGAATTCTGAGATCCAGTTTATTTCCTGACAAATTGACCTCTTTCGGGAAGGAGAAGTGTGAAGTAGTAGTGCCGAGACACTTACAGAGTTCAAGCGGATTTATCAACACCAACCATCTCCGGATTGGCTGGAGGACTGTCTCCGGATGGTCAACGATGGGGAAAGTGGCCTTCTTGACCACCACTAATCTTCTCGAAACATGCGAAGCCTCAGACCACCAGCATCTTCGTCTGGGACACAATTTTCCAATGTACCTACTTCATATATGCAGTTATGTGTCCTTGTCAGTAGTGCTATTGCGTCCACTTCACTACCCGCACCACATCATATGTTCACACTTCACACGACGACTACATCGCCCCGAGAAAATGCCCTCTTCTTCCACTTGGTGAAAACCAAGATTGAAACAGTTGAACGAAAAAGAAGGATTTGATAGACGGAATTTCGGATATTCGTAACCTAGAGGGGGAAGGGGGCCAGCAAAACTTTTGAATGTGTTTTTAGAAGGAGGTTGAAGGCGCCATCAATCGGTGATGTGATGGATGGGAACATGAACACCTATGATTACGAAAGCGAAACTTTGTCTTCTTTTCTCAAGGTCTTGTTTCTTTATCCAATTTGAAAATCGAAAATCAGTCAAGGTCCCTTTTCTTACCTGTCCATCATTCTGGTCCAACTTTCCAGCGATGGTGGTCAACAGCAATTGAGTTCTCTTTGACCAGCGATTATCCTCATCTATACCACTCTCATCCATATCGTCTTTGTCGTCCTGCAAAAAAACAATTCTGTCATCACTATCCTCATAAAATCAAATCAAACCAAAATTTCCCTAATGTAATTTGTTTCTCTATTCCGTGCATATCAATGATGCTGACATTCTCGACTACAATGAACGTCGGTGAACAACAAAGAAGTCGGTCAGAGGAGAGGTCGGACATTCTCATGGACCACTTTTTTTTCGCTTCGCTCTATTCTTTTGTTACTGGTTATGTTTGCACTAACATACGGCTGTGGTAACGCATAGTAACTCAATGGAATGCATGTTTGTGTGTGTGTGTTTGTATATGTGTTTTTCGCAGCACCTTCAAGACTATATATTAATGTCTGCGTGTTTGATAAAAATTGTGTAATGGATACTCAGGGAGGGACTTGTCAGTTTCCAGAACTTACAGCGAACTTCCTCTTCTTCTCGCTTGGTGATCCGTCCTCATCATCAGTGTTACAAGTGAATGGCGACAGTGGGTTTCTTTGTGGAATAGACTCATCATCCGAAATATCCTGCTGTGGCTCAAACGCCTGTGGAATGTCGCACATGTCAAAGTTATCATAGTCGATTGGAGCAACATCATCAAAATCGTCGTTGTAGATCGGATCATCCTGAAATAAAACTTTGTTCACTGTTGTTAAAGACAGTTTTCTTGTTTTCTAAATCTTTCTGTTGTCTTCTTCACGACTCGGATGTGCTAAGTAGATTAGATTACTGTCGGCTTAAAAATGCGACGACGCGCGCCAATGGTTACTAGTAAAGTTTTCGAAAAGTGTGTCACTATTTTGCACTTGACACCGGACAGTAGATCTGTTAATCCTTTCGCAGGTATCCGCAAAGACAGCTGCATGCGTGAGGACAGACGACACGTGGGGGATGTTTCCATATGGAGCTCGAGGGCTCCTCAGAAACATATGTTCCGGTGCTCAAGTAGTGGATTGACATACAATTAAGTGGTTAATCGTTTAGCACCCACTTTCAAAATGTGCCGCTTATTCAAGCTACAATGACATACGGTGCTCGAAGCGTTCAAATTCTATGGAAATTGTTTTTGACATGAAGGGACCAGTAGACTATCTACTGTAGATCAATAAATCAGATTCGCAATTTTAAAGCTATATTTTATACGCCTCATTCATAGGTATGTCACAGGTGACTGGTCACGTTAGCCTACCTAAGCGCAGCATCTCGCTCTCATATTGTCTAATTTTATGACTAATGTCCGGGACTCATAAAACATGAGCTATTTCTATTCAAGCGTGCAGTACGAGCCTAAAGCTTCTATTGTTTTACGTGGGGCCTCGATTGCGTAATACGCGCATGTGTACCACCACCACCATCACAAAACTATAATTGCCGTGGTGCACACTGATCGTTGTCGTCGAACCCGTAATATCACACCTTTCTTTTTCGGTATCCTAATGCATTTCCTGAGGGGTGTGAATTACGTAAGATAGTGATTCCCGTATGACGTGGTTACAGTGAATAGAGTCCCGAAAGACACCGGCGGGTATCGCGCAATAGGTTTTGTTATTAGAATAACATGTTATGAAACAGTATCACTAATTGAGAGTGAATCTACAATATGCATTAGCTGGGGGGAGAAGTCAGTACTCAAGACAGAATTTGCTAGGGGACTAATCTGGAATCTGAATTCAAATAATATAGAGAAGGGTATGCAGATTTGCCAATTTACATCTAATGATAATGGGAATCCTCTTGAAAACTCAAAAAAAATCGTAACTACTATGTGTGATTTTCTCCACTTCAAATACATCATAGGAAAATTAGGAAATCCCAATATTTTTGGAATCAGAATATTACGATATTATGAAAGTTTAGAAGATAATATTAATTTCAAAAAATTCCGAAAATACCGTTCGGAAGATATCTGGTTTTGCTAGCTTGGCAAATGATACGATTGATATTGATTTCCCGAATAATTTTACATACAGTACGCCTGTCTGCAAAGCTAGCTTGCCGAAGCTAACAGTCTCACTCTCTTCGAAATCGGACGAGCTTTCGAATAGGTCATTACAGATGCTTAACCGTTTGTGATTACGTTGCCTCTAAAACTAAGCAGTCGAGCTTCGAAATGTACATCTACCACCCTACATCTTAATTATCCTTACCTGAACCTGCATTTCCATCTCCTGCTGTTGTTGTTGAAGGTCCTCCTCTCCGATCTCCCAGAGCTGCAACGCGTTTTTGATGGCCTCAACCTTCTGGTCATTGTCTGGAAGCTTGGTGACGGTGAGATTTTCCTGGTAGGCCTGAAAATACATCATCATTCGACTGCGACTATCAATCAGAACACAATCATGGCCTGAATTCCTGTAAAATAGGCTTGCCCGGCAGTGCCGGTCAACTAGCAACCGATACTTTTAGATTTCTGCTGATCATTTCTATTCCGAAATAAAGCATTCTCAGCATATAGCCATCTAAGACCTTTCTAAAAAATCTGATGAGCTGCCGGGCAGGATACCGTATTACAGGATATCTGGCATGTATGCCAAAGCACTCACTCTGATATACTGCTTGCATCTGGTGAAACCGATCATGGCTGGGAAGTGCATGAGGAAATCGGCGTGACTCTTGCGTTTAGCCCACATGAGTTTGCGAGTTGGTGGTGTCAGGTCGAGATGGACAAGAAGCTCTCTGAAAGAAGAATGTTGATTTAAAAAATTTGTCCCAAGAGTTAGTCTGATACAGTTATTAGTGATCCTGCTAATTTTTCCTATGAAAACATCTATATTTGTTCCAAAGCCAAAATGCTTTTGCAACCGTGCGAAATAGGTTAATAGCACTTTTCTAAGCTTGCTAATAAAAGTTTGATAAATTACGGTGGGAAGCCTAGATCACATCTTGCTTAACATGCATCTTCACCGTTACGGAGGATGTTGGTGATCTGAATTCTGTCATCGCAGCAAGTGACGCAAAGTTAGGATTCTCAAAGTTTTCAAGACCACCAATTTTTGCTAGAAAATTCGAGAAACTCGTCGAATGTTATTGGTTTCCATAATTTGAGCTCATTTTTTGAATGTGAGTTTCTCTTGTTTCTGAACTGTCCTACAAAATACCATACTTGTGGTAAACATGGCCGGCCCGCGGGCCGGACCGCTTTTTGAAAACCGAAATTTTATAGCACCATTTTTCAAGATGGCTTTTCTTCTTAAAGAATGAAAATCCACACTAGAGGCCAATTCTGTCGAAAAAACTGTTTTGAGGTAGTAATTAGAAAAAAGTTTCATCCTTGGTTTAATGAAGTTTGATTTTTTGCTAAATATTCAATTAAATTGATTTTTTCGATCCATCCGATATGCGTTTGGATTAATATTCGTGCTATTATAAATATTTTGGGACATTTGGGAAGTAAAATTTTCAAAAAGTTGTCCTAGGCGGGCCGAGGGTGTTGCGGCAAACGGGCCGGGCCGGCCCGGCCATCCATGTGTATGCAAAATACCGTAACACAGAGAATTCAACAAGTGTTTTTCTACTAACAATCTATTTTTTTTTCAATTTCCGGCCCCTGTCTATAAGATAATATATATTCTCAACCCTAATTATCTTTTCGTTAATGATCCCGCTACAACGAAAGTCTGACATCACTTTTGCCGTATGATTGTGTCAGCGAACAGTTTAATTTCAAAGTCACAGCGGTTTTTTGTCTCGAAACGTTACACATTATCACGTCTCTAAAGATGCTTTACACTAATGATGTCATCGTCGGACATCAATGACAAATCGCTGTTCCTCACCTGTAATCGGCCATGTTAGCTTTCATCTCCTCTCCGGTAATCATTCTGACATCATCAAGTTTGCGCTTCTTCATGGTCTGCTCCTTGGCTTGGGCTCTTTTCTGAGCATGCTTCTCGTAGAACGATTCAACGGTATCCTGTTCCAAAACCTGGCTGGTAGATGGCGCGATAGATGGCGCCACAGACGGAGTTGGGCTCTGAGCGCGTGGAGTTTCCGAACGAGCCGGAGTCTCCGAACGCAATGGAGTCTCGTCACGATAATTATCTTCTTCTCCTAGTGGAACCTCTGAACGCATGTAATGGTCATCTCCATAGTCCATTTCCTCAATCGGCATATGATTGTCATGTTGATAATCAGAGGTGCTTTGGAAGTTGTGATCCTCCTCGTCCATTCTGTCATCATCGTAGGAACCACCGATGTCGTCTTCTCCAAAGATCGTGTTTCCTGGAGCATGAGCTTCACCGAGGGCTGGAGTTGACTCGCGATGGCGCCCGAACAAGGCTCCCTTACTGTTCACCTCCTCCTGAGCGTCGAATTCCTTATTGACGTCTTCCAGCATACGGGTGAAGTCTTCTGGGGCAACACCAGCAGCGATCTCTCCGAAGTCGTCATCCTGAAAATAAAAAGTTTGTGGAAATAGCGATAAATAAAGACTGGCTAGTTTTAAAAACATCGTTTTTGACCTAAGGCCAGATATAGGAGTTTTGATAGTAATAGCTGACAGCGTAAAGATACCGGAAAATTTTCAACGAATTTAGCGTGGAAAAATAATGTGATATTGGCGAAAGACCTCCTAAGACTGACTGCAGCTAGAAAACTTAAGAATAAATAATTTTATGATGTAATTGTGAATTTGTTGCAGTAAACGATTGTTAAGATTTTCAACAGTCTCCGCTGGTAAACAAAAGCAACGCATTCTGTAGCTTTTTTTACACTCGACTGCGACCGTAGTATTTTGGGCGAAAATATTAACTTTGCCTCCTTTTGGGCGCACGTAGGCTCATTTTGGGCAAAGTTGAAGCGCAGTCGTTTTTTTGAGCAAGTTTCGGAAGCGTTTTCGGCGGAATTTTGTTGTAAACTGTGTTTCAGGCAAACCTAAAGCAAAGGCGTAACCTCTAATGCGAACCCGAGGCAAAAGTTTGGCTGCTTTGAGCGCTGTTTGAGCATTTTCAGGGAAATATCTGCAGCAAAGTCTGGCCAACCAGCGCCCAAAAGACAAGAGTCGCAGCCGAGAAGGGTGACATTGAATTTTTTGGATGAGGCAGGTTCGAGATTCTAGACGCTGGAAAATTGATCACATTAATTGTTAAACATTTCGGAAATGGCATAAGAAACTTTTCTCGTTTCACGTGCAGCCTTCAATCATCACCAATATAATTCTTCTCGGCTTGCGCTGGAGAAGAATCTCACTAGTTGGCTGAATTTCTAC
This sequence comes from Caenorhabditis nigoni, assembly GCA_027920645.1. Taxonomy (NCBI): domain Eukaryota; kingdom Metazoa; phylum Nematoda; class Chromadorea; order Rhabditida; family Rhabditidae; genus Caenorhabditis; species Caenorhabditis nigoni. Next base: position 17,943,088 of record CP115869.1, read on the forward strand.
TGCGTTGTCCACGATTTTTGAGAGCGTTACTTGCTCAAACTCCCGCCGGAAACCACTTTCGGACAATTTTCTCTCTTAGATAACGTTCAAACTCAGCCAAAACTGTTACATTTCCGCCGAATCTTGACCAACAATAGTCAAGAAAAACGAAGAAGCAGTTAGTAGTCTTCGTTTAGAAAAAACTCAAACTCCGCCAGAAAAAACAGGACCGTTTTGAGCTGCATTATCACTCTACAAGTTGGCGGCCGTGTCGAGGTGGAAGAGACTGTATGTGGCGGCCGCGCGCGCGAAAGTCATAATTCAAATGACTTATGAGCGCCCGGCCGCTCTCGTTCTCACTTTGCTTTCTTTCCTTTTCTCCGTTTCTAAAAATTTTCATACCTCAAGAATTGCAGTGTAGTCGTAGGTCGTGCTGAGCGGAATGTCCTCCTTCATGGTAATGTCGTCGATGCGGCTCTGGCAGATCGGAGCATGATTGAGCTCATCGTCGTCAAACTCTGGCAGGACGTTGTCACCGAACTCTCCGTAGATCTGGAACACAATCAGATGAACATGACCGTGAGTTTGTTTTAGTATTAAAAGCTCGGGGATGAAGACCTTTGCAAGAAACTACAAAAAATCGATAGAAACTCACGTCTTGGATTGTGAACGTCGGGAAAGTCGGATTTGGTTGATCCAAAGCTCCCTTTGTGAAGACAAGCTTGATCTTGAGAAAAGCTTCATTGCAGTCTGCCAGCAAGTACTTGGTCTGTCTCGAGAAGACACGGCAAATTCCCAACAGCAAATGTCCTGTGGTGCGGAGAGCCAGTTTTTGCTGTAGATTTTATGTAAATTTCAAGAAAAGCCGATAAAAACGCTTACCTGTGGCTGCATAATCTCGCTTACGGCCTCATTGACATCGGTTTCGACGATTTGAGCTTTGGACAGCTTTTTCTCCCAATGAGCAGCTAACCAAACTTTAGAAAGAGGCCCTTTCTTCGAAAGAACGAAGTCGGCATAAAACATGCCTGAAAATAATCCAAATTTTAATGAAATTCGACGAAAAATCGTGAAGAAAGAGCCGAAAAAACGTTGAAAAATGCCAAAATGAGAAAAAAATGGGGTTGAACAGCCGCGACGCAACCGCTCCGCACCCGAAAGAATAGAAACACCGAGTAGGGAGAGTGTAATAAGAGGAGGATGCAGACAGAGTAAGGGATGAATATATGGAGGGACGTCGACGCTGTGTTGTGTGTATGTGTGTGCGAGGTGAAGGACGGGAAGAGAGGTGAAGAGGAGAACAACTGGGAAAATCGAGAAGAGATATTGGATAAGATTAGAAATGGGATAGAAGTTCGTCTTCCTTGATAGGTCTAATTGAAAGTGTGAAAATGAGTGACAACTGATTCACAGATATATTAACTTCAAAGTGAGTAAGTTTCAAGAGAAGAGTAAAAACAATGGACTAGAAAACATTATGACGTTGAAACTGAGAATGCAGAAATATCCTAGGGTTTGAATGATTCAATTGAGAACATCACATGTCTATCGGTTTCCTTGAATCTTGAATTACGAAATTGTAAAAAAAAAACATAATAGGAATACTTGCAGTCATCTCTGGGCTATTGTCCCTTGATGCATAAGATATTTTCCCATCCTTTATTTTGTGGCCCCTCACATTTCTGCCGTTTTCCAGAAATTTTCCGAACGACAAAACAAGGCATCTCCGTCGAAAAGTCGAGTATCTTGGATGTTCTGGCTTCTAGAAAGTCTCGTGCGACGTGTTTTTTGTATCCGTGTAATGAGAGTATGTACCAAGAAATCGCCAGACGATTTTTGTATATTAGTGCCGAGGCGAACCATCTATTTAACCAACCGAGCTATATTCTCTCCTCCCGTTTTTCATGTTTGCTTTATTCTTCTCACACTGCCCCAACATCGACAAAAGAACATAGTTGAAAGTTTGACCAAGTAGAACATTTCGACAATTGCTCAACTTATCGAGGGAATCAAAAACTCAGTTCCTGTCACAGTTTCTGTCTCATCGTACCCTTTCTAAACAGTCTCAGTTATTTATTTATTTCATGTTTCTTCCCTGCCGCCCACCCACTACGCATTGTGACTCATTCACAGGGAGGAACCGCCCCATCAATGACTCAATTTTTGTATTTATTGGTATCCGCCTATCGCAAAATGTTTTAATCATTCTTGCGACCCAACCGGATCATTATTGCCAGGCCTTGCTCACTAAGTTTCAGTCTGAATTTCAAAATTTTCCGTTACCTTTTTTGGTGTGACCGCAATTTTTGCAAATCTTGCAAAAACCGGTTTTGTTTGCTTGTTCGCACACAGCATAAGCATAACTGTTTAAGTATAACGAGAGTGAGAGGGACATAATTACTTTCCGATAAGAGAGAGGGCGAACGCGTTTATCGATTTTTACCCGCCGGTGGCAGTCCAACACTTTTCCGAAAGGCAGCGGTAAAATTTTCTCAGCTCTGCTCTTTCTAAATTTCAAATCTATTGTTGGCAACTAAAAATCGCTCAAATCACCTAAAAAACAGGTAGAAAGACCCAAAAATTCATGCTTTCTCACTGCTTGAGTCACCCGGTAACCGAACATTTCCGGGCGGCTGCCGACACTTTTTTTTTCAAAAACTGTGTGATGAGTCATGCGGCAACTGGCCCATATCTGATTTGTTGGGATTGAAAAGAAGAACTTGAACTGAATGTTTGTTATTCTTGCTAGAAATAAGAAAGCGCGATAGTCGCTGAGGAATTCCTCACACCTGCTAATTAGCACAGAACATAGGGCTCTGTAATTGTATTAGCCTTTTGATTGAAATTGAATTTTTGAACTATATTTAGGCTTCAAATCAACTTTGGTCGCTTACACACGCTCCGTTGCTTTTGTAGTACTACTGCTATATTAGGTTACTCTCATTTACGGAATTACTCAACCTCAACAAGATCATACTCATATTTTCTTTTCCCTCTTTTTCTCTTTTTCTCTGTATACCAAAATTACTTCATAATGTTTTTCCTGGATCATACAGGCATTGATTGTTGCTTTCACTCATTTCGAAATAGTGGCAAACGGCCGGGTGTTTTTATTACTTTTTCATTACGAAATAATCAGATATATTTATACTCCGTCTGTATTTGTTCTTAGGGAGAATACTAGTGCGAAATCACAATTTTCCTAGCGAACCTTTTCTTCTACTCAATTCGTTATGATTTTACGAGACAAAAAACATCTTTACTATCGTCACTACAGGAGAGAATGAGGTTGTTCTCTTATTGTCACATGACAATCAGAGAGTATCACCATTATTATCAGTGGAAAGTGTTCTCAATTTCCGCCCGCACTAGTTTAGATGTGTGTGTCGTTCGTTGTTTTGTGTCCCCCTCCCTAATTTCCTTCCCTCATAAGTAACAAGCCGCGAAAAATACCGAAAATTAGAGTGTGAGGAGAAAAATATCTGTTCGGGATATACAATACCGTTCGCAAAATCCTTCTGTGAGCGAGGGCATGTTAACCGGACGAGAAAAAAAAACAGGGTAAAAACAAAAAAAAAAGAGAACGGACCGCCAATGTTTTGCGAACGGGAGAAAGGAGGTGCGCACGCGGTCGCGTCGCGGCCCAGTGTTCCAACGTAACTCTTGCACTTATTTACGCACCGTGTGTCTCACTAGGGCCGTTCGTTTTTTTTCTTCCTACCTCGTCTTTTGCTTCCTCTTCCTTACATCGGCGCAGTTTAATTGCGACGCCGTCAGGGTGCGTACTCTCGCGGTTTTGGTTTTTTGAACGCATTGTTGTTTTTTTCTCTCCTCCGACAGTGTTTTCACTATGATGCAATTCGATTTAATCGACATCTATTAGAAGGAAAATAAAGGAGAAGTTGCGAACTGTTGCGGTTGCAAAAGCCCCTCCTCGAACTTTCTTTTCTGTCTGTGTCTCTCTTTCTTTTCACTGGATCACCACACTCTCGCCGCCTAAGCTAATACGTTTTTTTTTCAACTTTCAGCTGCTATATTTAGCATGCTAAACAGCAACCAACAGCTCTGCATACGAGTTGTTGACGCAAATGAAGCTTATTTTCTACTACAACAACAAAAACCCCAGATACATTGTTCCTAATCTCCTACGTGAACTCTTTTAAAGTGCAAGTAGCGGGGCAAAATAGTATACGGGAGCAAGAGGAGTGGCGCCGAGAGGAAAGAAGATATATTTTTGTTGTCGTCCTTCATCTATTCATTGGCATCTGCAATATCTCTGGGCTCTCTGCGCTTCCGTCAACACTAAAACCCCCATCTTAAGCACACACCCCTTTTCTGGAAGAGTTGAAATTGAATAATGCGATTTCTCTGACCATTTCACTGATTTTTTCTTCCGTTCTTGCTTCTTAATCGTATAATCGTTTGCAATTTGAGCTTGTATAACATTTCATTTTTACAGTGATGGACCGAGACTTCGGGTTGGGAGGTTTAGGCCTCAATGACACTCCGAAGATGCCTTCGAAGCTGGTTCCATCTCCACGCCAGCCACCATTGGTGCCACCGACCATCCGTGGCAACAGCCACAACGTGCAGACGTTGTTGGAGCAAGCCGAAAAGAACTCTGGAGCTCTCACAATCCACGGTATGAAACTTGAAAATTTTCTCACGCCTTCAAATGGAAAGTTTCAGGTGTCACACACAAAGCTGAGATCAAAGAGTTGGATTTCATGGAAGATATTGGACACGGAAGCTGTGGTACTGTAACCAAATGCAGTTACAAGAGTTTCACGATGGCTGTGAAGACAATGCCGCGTACCACGAACAGTTATGAGATGTCCCGTATTCTCATGGATCTCGATGTTATCTGCATCTCTTTCGACTGTCCGTACATTGTCCGTTGTTACGGCTACTTTATCACTACGGTAAGCTCACTTCAAAAGCTTTCTTCAAGTACATAATCCAAACTTCTTTCAGTACGACGTCCGTGTGTGTATGGAGTGTATGGCTACATGTCTTGATCGTCTGCTCGATCGCATCAAAAAGCCATTTCCAGAGAGAATCATCGGAAAGCTTAGCATCAGTATTATCAAGGCTCTGCATTACCTCAAAACAAAGCATGTAAGTGTCAAACATAAATACGTATTAGAGAGCACTTAAGCGAAAAAAGCTTATCATCCTTACTAATCCGCTCTTAATTGTTTCCAGCAAATCATGCATCGCGATGTCAAGCCATCCAACATCCTGCTCGACTGGAGTGGTGTCATCAAGCTCTGCGACTTTGGAATTGCTGGACGCCTGATCGAGTCGAGAGCTCATTCGAAGACCGCTGGATGTCCGTTGTACATGGGACCAGAGCGCCTCGACCCAAACAACGATGACTCGTACGACATCAGAAGTGATGTGTGGTCGTTGGGACTCACGTTGGTCGAGTTGGCCACCGGACGCTACCCATTCGGTGGTTCGGAGTTCGAAATGATGTCCAAGATCATCCACGACGAACCACCACGGTTGGATCCCGTAAGTGTGAGGGTGTCTGAATTGAGATGGTTAGATGGGAGGAAAATATGAATTATCTCACCGGAAAACATACCATTACTCTTTTTTCAGACCATGTTCTCGCCTGAATTCTGCGACATCGTGACGTGCTGCCTCCAGCGTGACCCAACAAAGCGCCTGAACTACGATCAGCTTCTTCAGCATCCGTTCATCTTGAAGCACGAAGGGGTCGACACCGATGTTGAGGAGTGGTTTGCTGATGTCATGTGTGACAGCGAATAGGCACTCTTTGTTTTGTGATCCTTCCAATTGTGATACCAAAAACCGTCTCTTTCAAACACTTTCTAAATCTGGTCAAACATTGAGCTTGTGCTCTCTCCCCCTTTGCAGTTTTAACATTTTTTACTACTCAAACAATTCTCTTCTTTTTTCACTTTTTTCTCAATTACGGATTATTCTATTGTACCTTTGTTTTCTTTCAAAACAAGGAAAAAACAACAACAACCTATCTCTCACACCCCAAGTCTCCCCCGCAATCCCGTCTAAACGAAACTGTTTTTGTTCATTAAGTATCCCGGATGTATAGAAAAACGTTCTAGGACTTTCATTGATTGTATATTTCGATGTGTCTTCTCCATAAGAAAACTAAGCCATCCTAAGCTAATCTCTCTGGTTGAGATTACTGTGGACATTCAAAAATGTGATTATGAATTACTCAACGGATGTTTTTTTTTGCGATATAGTCAATTTTCTTTTGGGTGTTTTTAACCTATGAATCGTTTTGTGCAATTTTTAAATTTTATGTTACGAATAAATGAATTAAAATTTTCGAAACGCATTTTTTTTGTGTTTTAAACTGATTTTTCTTAGCTCGTATAATATCAAAGATATAACACAGTTGTAAACTGATGGATTGTGAGAAAAAGTATCAAAACTTTCCGTCTGTTGGCATATTTTTGATACCTTGCATAAAAATTGAGAAAATTGAACTTAAACCTAACAGTGTGGGGAACTTTCTGTTCACGGTACGTGTTTGCACGAAAAATAAGTGCATCTACACTCAAATTTGTGTAAAATGTGTAAGGAAAAAGAACAAGTGAGACTTACGAGTACCGAAAGTGAGCCTAAAAGCGGAAGAAAAAACGAATCAATCAAAATAGAAAGTTGATAACATCGAAAACACCTGCCCTATGAGAAGAGAAGCTTACTCAACAAAAGGATTCTCGCTTTGTCATACACTTCCGCAGGAAAGAGCCCTCTCAATATTATTGGGTATTCGCCCCTCCTCGATTGCCATGGTAACCAAAGGGACTCGAAGTGCCGGCTAGTGTTCCTCCTCCCTCGTCACGCCCGCCCGTCCGTCTTCCGCAAGAGCCTCAATTCATTTCCGTGAGCAACTGCATACCTCCTCAACCTACTGGCTTATTTCTATTGAGCAGCATGTCTCTGTCTATAAAAGGTGAGTTTTTTCTTCCTTTTCAAAATTTGTTACAATATATTTTTAGGAAAAGCAGCTCATATTGCTCCAAGGCGTCGGCAAAGCCAAGGAAGATCTGATCCGGTTAAAATAGATCAAACTAGATCGCAGACAAGCCACGGTAGAATTGATCAAAGCACTCGCAAGCAATCCGTGTAGGTTTTCATTAGCTTAAAATCACTTCTTAGAATGTATGCAATAAACAAACAACTTTTTTGCAGCCATGATGCTACCGACCATGAAGCTAATGAGATTTCCAATCTCGCTGACCAGTATGCGCAAAGTCTTCAGCAACAAATACAACTTTTGCAGATTGAAAACACTTTCTTGTAAGTGCAATATAAACAACCAAAAATCGGGAAGATTTCTAGAGAACAACAATCCCAAAAAGAGGAGGAAGCAGCAGTAGGGGAAAGGATTAGGCAGCAAGAGCTTGAGGAAGAGCAGCGGTACCGGGAGGAACAATTTCAAAGAGAACGAGACCGGGAACGGGAGATTCACGTTCGCGAAATGGAAGAGATGCATCAACGGCGCTCGTCAACGGCATCACAAAGAGATCAGTCGCGTCGTGGCACTACCACAAAAATTTTGGCAAGAGGAAATGAGGTGAGAATAGATTAGTTGGTTTTCTAAAAAAACTGGAAATAACAATGGTTTAGGTATCGTTGAATGGAGAGACATGGTGTCAACTTCCGCCGTACCATCCACCAATTCCAGCAATTATCAGTGACCGGTCGCAGTTTTCGCAACGGCTCGCGAGAGAAAGAGTGAGTTTTCTAGTAGCTAGTAAAATTGGGAGGAGAAAGAAGGAGAGTGATAATTATTGGGAATAGATGTTAGTACAACTAGACAGAAGTTATCACGTGTGGAGCTCTTTTAGAGCCCAGAATAACATGTTTATTGGTCAGTAAGCAAAGTTTGAGATTATAATGGCTAAAATTGGTGATGTGATGCAGCATTTGCAGGAAAAGTGATAATGGAAAGAAGTGAAAAAATGCTCACGAAATTAATTAACCACTATTTGTCACTAAATTGAGCTTCATATGAGTTTCAAAGCATCATTTTTTCGCGAACTAGGTAAAAATATGAAATAAATAACATTTTCTAGTTTGAGATATGCTATAGCTTCAATAAGAACGGTTTCCATACAGTTTTTTTTGTTAAAACTGGGATTACTTTTTAAATTTTCCTGCAAACAAGATATACCATGTATCATAATATTATTCACATTTTTTATGTATCATAATTTTATTCACATTTTATAATTTTGCGATTTTGAATATGTTTCACAGGAACCGAGATAATTGAGCTCGAAGTCCAAGTGTAGGGCGGGCTTCGATTAGTGAAAAAACTACTTAAATGAAGACTGACAATTTTTAATTAGGGCTTTAACGCTATTGTCCTTATTATTACAGAGCTACGATTCCTACGTGCGCGACCGACGTGAATATAGCGTCCCATGTTACCCGCGTTCTCGACACGCGAGCTCTATGAGGTTAGTCATATTCCAATTAGTCACACAGCCTCTCATTTGCTTCCGTATTCAGAGAGCGCTCATTCGTTATGAGTCAGACATTGGAACGAGAAGAGTCTTTGATGGAGACGTTAGAGGACGCCTATGAAGTGAGCAAAACATTCATTAGAGCGAGGAATTATGATCAATGTTTCAGAGAAATACACTTTTAGAAAAGGAAATCAGTGCTAACAAAGAAAAAGAGATTGACTTGGAAAAAGTGATTGAAACACTGTCGATGAGGATGGAAGAGTTTGAAGAGGAAAAACGAAAAGAAATTAGTAATGATGAGAGATACTTGAAACGGAAAAGCAATGACTAACTTATAGACGCAATGCTGACCGAGAAAAAGGGTTTGCTAGAAGAACTTCTAGACATGCAGAAACGAATCGATGAGCTTGCTCCGGCGTGTGCAGAGAAAGAGCTTCATATTGTGGCGGCCGATAATGAGAAACTCGATCTAACGAAACGGCTCAGACATGCGAATACTGATATTTCACACCTTCAGGTGATCAGAGAGAAAATTCATCTGTCTCTTCTCTAATGACTCACTTTTTATTTGCAGTCAAGCGTGATGCACCTTCAAGACGATGTCACCAAGAAAGACAGCGAAATAAGCGCTCTCACAGCAGAAATTGGATATTTGAAGGGAAGAATAGTGCTGTTTGAAGCGGATATACGTGATTTGAGACTCAAAGATTCTGACAACCAGGTAAAAAGAGAAATAGAGTCATGTGGGAGGCATTACATATAATTTATATTTTTAGGACAGAATAAGCACTTTCACACAACAATCACGAGAATTTGAGCTGACCAGAATCAATGACAAAAAGCTTATTGATAAGGTATCAGAATTGATTATAGTTAAGAGTATCCAATTTTTTTTATTTTTAGGTCATGGAAGAAAACTCGGTGTTAATCAAGGAAAATGCAAAAATATCCACTAAACTGCATCGCCTGGAGAGTTTGGACCTCAAAGTGAAGCAACAGGAAATTGCAGAGGCTCACGCAAATAGTGAACTCGTCACAGAACTGAAGGCTGCTCTCCAATTAGAAAAAAGTTCAACGCATAGCATGCAGAACCGAGTGGAAATAATGAGACAAAAATGCGAGGAGCTAGAGAGAACGGTTAGAAAAAGAGACACAGGGAGATTACCATCATTAATTCTTATTTTATTCAGATTCTTGACAGAGACAGAACTGAAGATGAGAACATCGCGGAACGGAGCCGAGTGGAGAAGGAGCTTAACGCCCTACATGCTCTCTCCAAGTCCCTTTCGGCGGAGAACAAAATGCTGAGAGAGGAGAAATTAAGCAACGAGGAGATTATAGATGAGCTTAAAGGAAAAGTGAGGGTCGTTTTGTACGCGGCTAGAGAAAATTAATGAATTTCGTTCCAGATCCGCGCACTCGAGCAGAGTATCAAGTCGGCACAAGGGTTATATCAGGAGAAGGAAAGGATGAGTGCTGAGAGAATTCAGGAATTGCAGCAGGATGCGTCAAAAAAACATCAAAAGTATTTGGAGTTCGAGGAGATTTCCAAAACCTTGCAGCAAATCACGTCGTTGCTTCCAGCAAAAACGTCCAGCATGACTCAGCTCTCTCCGCAAAGTGCACCAAGAGATTGCTCTAAATAATCGACACCGCTTTGCTGAAAGGATGAAATGAATGTCCCCATTCTTATTTTATGTCCCAAAAAGCAATTAGATGTTTGAATTTTCTCATAAATCACTTAATTTCCTCATAAAACATAAATAAATGATTAAAGTTTATTTAAACAGTAGTTGAAAACGGAAATTTGGGTTTCTATTGTATCAAACACGATAAAAGCGTGAACTGAAAAAATGCTTATTTCTCTGAAAGAATTGTGATCTCTACAGTAATCCAAATCATTTTAGATTCTCCGAAAATAGAGATCTGACGATTTTTGATGATTCGAAGAATTTTGGTTTTATGAATTTTTGAAAATTTCTTTTGTACGGTTTCATTTGAAGCCAAATATATTAATATAGTTATATTTACTTGTTTGAAAATGCCTCACTTTTTCGTTCATCGTATTTCTGTGACAGTCGTCTTCCCTAACTGCCTACTTCAACCCAATTTATCTCGGCACCTACCGAAGATACGAAAAATTTGTCAACTGATAAATTGTTCATTAAGATATGACAAACAAGTTACGAGTTGAAACGTTTTCTATATCTCTCGCAGTAACCGAGATAATCTGTGTCAAAGTTGGAAGTGTGGAGCCCCTCCTCCTCTTTCAAGCTTTACGGTATTCTGGTACGAATTTTCGGGTTTGTGGGATAGACATCAGTGGCTGTGGAAAAAATTATCTAATCTAACTCACAAACAACAATTTTTTTAGGTTACGGTAGTGTCCGCTTGTCTACAGTAAACCAAATTGTCATTGATTCTTCAAAAATTGACATTGGGCGATGTTTGATGATTCAAATAATTATTGTGATTTTTTGGATTTTTAAAAATTACTATTATACGGTTTCATCTGAAGCCAGAACTATAATAATATTTTCTTTTCGTACACTTGAGTCACTGACGCATTCAACCATAAAACAACCATGTTTTCGATATAAAATGATTCTATCAGTTTCCATAAATTTTCGAAACTGTTCCCAACCTATAAAAACGTTATACTTCCTCTTCCAAGTTTTTTCCAACTTTTCGTCATGAAACCAGAAACTTTGTTTTCCAATTTCACGAAAAAACTTCTCAAGTCGAAAACTGTACAAAAGTACTTGAACTAGTTTTTTTCGGATTTGAAAAATGACAAAGATCTTTCTGCTTGAGATTTTTTGTCTTAATCTTGTTCTCCTTTTATCAGATCTTTCTCTTCCTTTCAAACACACAAGGAAATTAAAATGGAACGAATTAGATTTGAAATTTCCGAGATTTTCTTCCTCTTTTCTTCTTTCCCTCTCTAGGTCAATCTAATTGTACAAATCTCTTCTCACTATCTCTCTGTTTTTCAATCTACTATATCCCGATTATCCTGTGCAATCAGATCGCAGCTGTCCTCTTCCATCTCCTCTCTTTTTCCACCAAATGCTAATAAATTGTATGTTGAACCCTTTTCTGCCTCCCTCATCGTTTTCTTCATTGGTTTTTCACTCTCGCCACACAAAACCAGCAAGAGGTTTAGAGAAGATTCGGGGACTAGGACACCAGCTAGCGCGCATTTGTTCGGCCGCCAGCCTTCACTCGTCCCGGCCGCCGGGTGCAGCCGAAAACGAAGTGAAGACCGACGACTCACACACTCGCATCTCCTCCTCTTCTTCGTCGCCCTTCTCGTTTTCCATTCATAGTCTCGACTCTGTCGCTGTGTCGTTATTTCAACGCTTCTAGAATATTTGAGAGGATCGACGCGACAACAACGTGTGTTTTCAACACTTGTCCTTCTTGCTCCGCGGACCGTCGACGCACATGAAACGGGTGCTCCGTCGCGCCGCACCAAAGCACGCGAGCACACTGTTTAAGGTTATTTGCATTTTGGTTTTATGCTCCTTCATTTTCTATCTACCCTCGGAGGATCGTGAACTTCGAAATGTAAGTTTCCTATTTGATTTTTTTGAAATTTTTAGGCCAGAAAGTCTCGGATTTTTTCACAAAACCTCTTTTTTAGGATTCTGTCATCCACGCTCCAGGTTCAAGTTCCAGTAATGAGGAGGAGATTCTGAAAAAAGTAATTATTTCTTCCACCTGTTCCATAGAAAACCCAAATTTTCAGAATGTGAGCAATGACACAACTTTTGTTGCTGCCGTCTTAGTATTTTGTGCAACTAGACCAGATGCTCTTAGGAATCATTTATCACAAATTTTAGCGTGAGTCCTTTACTTTGTTCCTTCGATTTTTCTCCGTTTCACCTGTTTTTTTCAGCCAACGACCTTCACAATACCAATATCATATCATCATTAGTCAAGACGGTAACAAGACAGCTGTCTCCCAAGTCGCTCAACGCTTCGTCAAAGATTTCAAAAACGTAACACACATTCAAGTGAGTTTTTTTCCACATATGTTATCCATCATAAACTTTCCATCATAAACTTTTCTTTCACACTCTCTCAGCATGAGATGACGGAAATCAAAAAGCGGAACAACTACCCAGCAATCTCGGCGCATTACAAATGGGCCCTAGACAAGGTCTTTAAGGAGTTCCGCTATGATCATGTCATTGTGACTGAAGGTTAGTGGTTATACGAATGGCAGCTCCATTACCTCCAATCGGAAGGAAACTGAAAGTCAAGATGATCATGTTTTTTTTTCCTTTCAGACGACCTTGACATAGGTAACGATTTCTTCTCGTATTTTCAATGGGGAAAACAAGTTCTCAAGAGTGACGACACTATCTGGTTAGTAATACATACTTTTTGCTTTTGTTATTACAGGAAACATATAATATATACAATTTCCGTATTTTTCAGGTGTGTGTCTGCCTGGAATGACAATGGAGGCAGTTCTATAATTGATACAGAACGAGGAGATTTGGTCTGGAGAACAGATTTCTTTCCGGGATTGGGATGGATGCTCTCCAGAAAGCTATGGGAAGAACTTTCTCCAGGATTTCCAGCAGCATATTGGGATGATTGGATGAGAAAGCCTGAAATTCGCAAGAGCCGGTCATGTATCCGTCCGGAAATTAGTAGGACCTCTCATAACATGAAGTTGGCTGGAAAAGGATCAAGCGGGTGAGTAGTCAAAATACGAGAAGCTTCGTTAGATGAGAAGTATCATATTTTGCTCTAAGAAATGGATCTGAAAAAGTTAATGAGCCATGTTCAAATTTCAGTGGTATGTTCAAAGACTATCTGAGCAAAATCAGTGCATCCAGCTCTAACATTGACTTCTCCCTCCTCCCTACTAAAATTGTGCAGAAAGAGTCTTATGACAAGCGGCTGATTGAGGAAATTGAGGTATGGCTAGACTTTTTCCCTAGAAAATCGTATAATTGTACATTTAGAATGCGCGACCCATCGACCTGGAGAACGCGACGACTAGCATGGAGAAAACCTACAATTACAAGTAGGAAACCCTTGCTTTTTCTCTAATTTCGTACAATTTTTCAGAATTGCATACAAGAACATTAGGGACTGGCACAAATACGCCGCCAAATTCAAGCTGATGACTGATATTCGGGTGAGAAACGGTTCTCTGTGAAAGTTTGAAAAAATGCGGAGTTTCAGGGAGGAATGCAAAGAACGGCTTATTATGGAGTTGTCACCCTGATGTACAAGAATTGCCGAGTGTTCGTAGTTCCTGAGGCCACATACAATAATCCGTCAGAACTTGCAAATTATGTTTACGACTCGGACTGGGACAAGCAGAATCGGTTCATAGAATTTGAAGCCTATTACTGTACCACTAGAAAGTAGGTTTTTCTTTTTACGGTCTTATTTAAAAATTCAAATTTAGATACACTGGAAAGTGTGATCCACACAGTCCCGAGATGATTGCGTTTTTCAAGCGGAAAGGATGGAAGAAACGGCTGGATGATTGGGGCGAGATGATAGTTGTTTAGAGAACAAAACGAGGTAAAGGCACGCACATCGACAAATATATTGGAATGATGAATCATGCTATGGTCAGGCGTGAAGAAGGGAAGAATACAAACAAGCTCTCCTCTCTTTTTACTCTTTAGTTGTGAATCACAAACTATTCTTCATGAGCTCCAACATTCTTTTGGTTCTATTCTTATTATTTTTAATTACAAAAAGCGTCCATGGCTATGTTAATTGCGTTAACTCATTCAATGGGCGCTCTTTTGGAGTGGCACAATGCGCTACAAACTATTGCAAGAAGTATACAGGGGGTAGTGGAATAGTAAGTAGAGTCTCATTCCAACTCAGGGTGGCTCATTTCATTCAAAATTTTACAGGTTCAATTGTCATGCGACGATACGGGTGATTGTCAGCGCTCCTTCGAGAGAACATTTATCGGACCAGTCCAAATGTATGCTTGTATGTCGGACCAGTCTACACGCCAAACTTGCTGTTGTAACTATGATTTCTGTAACGGTGCTTCTTCTTTAAAGTTCCATAATATTTATTTAACTTCTATTTTCACTCTTCTCCTAATTTATTCATTCCATGGCTTTCTTCCTCATTTGCCTCTGCTCTAGATCGTTTCCGCTTAGCTTTCGCATCTTTCAGTTCTTCCACAATATCATTGATATGCCTATCTTTGGTCTCCGGTAGATATAATATCAGCATCAGTATGCACACAGCTCCCGGTATCACAAAGAAAATGACCAATGTAATGGGACCTGAAATGTTTTGTTGTATTTTATCTAACAAGCTTGTTTTCACTTCATAGGTAATTAATAAAGCTTTCATATCTCTTACCAGCTGTTTTGTAAAGAGGGAATGTAAGAAATGAGAGGATCAGAGCTACAGTATGATTGAGACCCAGTACCAAGGATTGTGAAACTGCTCTAAAGTTGATTGGTACTAATTCAGATGTGATAAACCAACCAATTGGTCCCATAGCGACACTGAAAAAAGTTATTGTTGAAAAAACCAGTGGCACAATAGTACCTGTAAGACGCTCCATGAAGAATGAGACAAGCGATGCATCCATAAGCTAAGGGCTGCCAGTAGATTGACAAAATAGCGCTTAATGCAAATCCGAGAATCGCAAAGATGTTGATTGTTGCTGTTCCGATTAGCAACCATCTCCGGGAGAATTTCTCCACAAGGAACATTCCGATTATTGTGCACAATGTACTGGAATAATGAAAACATATTCCGAAATTTCTGATTAGGAAATAATACCTGAAGAATAGCATGAATGTTGATGCACCTTCCGATATCTCATAGGAAAATCCAGCGTCCATCAAAAAATCAGTAGAATAGAAAACCACTGGCCATACGGACGCTGTCAGCTGCATTGTAGCAAATCCAAGTAAGAATCCACGACGGACAGGTTGGTTGGAAATTATATCGAAAATGGACCCATTTCTCTGATTTTGCATTTCCTCTCTTTCCATTTTCAAATCATTTAACACATTCGCCTTCTCTTCTTCATCTTGAATATTCTGATAGAATTTCAATGCTCTACCAGCTTCTGTAGCGTCATTCTTTTTGAGGAATAAGTATTTTGGTGACTCTTTCAGGAATACTGAGAGGAAACAAGCAATTGAAGATGGAATTATGGAGACTCTAAAATCTTCGATTTGTATTTTTCTTCAAAATGTTTTTCAATTTACGCAATAAGTCCCACTAGATTCTGTCCCAAGATAGATTGCATTCCCAAGAGTCCACCTATAAGATTAGTGAGAACAAATGCCATCTCCGCATTGAACGAGATCAATCCCTTCATATGATTCGGTGAGCTCTCCTACAATATATATCATCCATATAAAACGATCTCCAATGTACTTTGCCCCATGTGGTTTTTGTTGTCTGTCATGGGAAACAGCTCTTATTCTCTTGCTCATTTTTCATTCCGGCCTCTTTTTCGAAATGCATTTCATGTCGGATGAGCTTTTTATGACCGTCCATGAGCTTCTGGTGCATGCCATTAGTGAAATGAAAAAAGGGAAAAAGGAGAAAAGAGAGCACAGCTTCTGTTTCAATTTCTCGAAAAAAAGGGAAAAACGGAGAAATCCAATGTTTACTGAAACCCACTTGGAAGAGTAAAATGAGTCCATTCATAGAGATAGCTGCAGAGAGGGACATTACTAGTCTTGAGAATCCAAACATCATTGACATCTTCAAAATTATGGAGAACAACGCAATCAAGGCAGACAGCAAACTTCCACATGTTCCCAGAAATAATGTCCCTGAAAATCAAAAAATAAATTTGTCTGTAAACAATTCGATTACATTTTCTTCCGATCCTATCCGCAATACTAGCAGAAATAATGCTTCCGGTCGCAAATCCAATAAAATAAACAGCTAGTAGAGCGGACCAAGCCCATTCGAATTCACTTTTTGACATTGTCATGGGATTCTCGGATGACTGGTTCAGGAAAAGTCGAAAACTACCGATAGCTGTGTTTGGGTACGCATTCGTGTAGCCCATCTGTAAAAAAAAATACATTTTATGGATAGTTTTGATTATGAATTCACCTGGAAGATAGCTGTTACAGCTAACAGTGCAGATAATGCAAGTAATCTCCAATTTATGTCGTGCATCTTCCGGAAAAAAAAGAAAATTTAGAAATCGTAAAGCGTAGGATGAAAGAAGAATTCGAAATTGTAGAATGAAGGAAGGCACATCTCCAATAGCAACCAAGAGATCAAAGGATGAGAGAAAAAAGGACAGAGCTCACAGACGTCATTTTGTTTTTAAAATTATTTTCTTTTCCAAAGGCTTGCGGAAGGCAGGGAATTTTTCCTGAGAAAATCTTATCAATCAAAAACTTAATCAAAATTTTTCCTACCGAAAAATATTTTTAAAATGATATCACAGATCAGAAATGAACTGTGGTGGTTGCTGTCGAGAAAAAATCGTATGTAGTTCTTGCGATAGAAAGAATGTTTTTCTCCTTTTTCGTTAGCTGAGAAATGATGCAAAATACCTTTTTCGTACCTTGCTAGCCAGCCCATCTGCCTTCTAAAAGTGCAGAACAAACACAAAAAGTGCATGGGAACCAGAGGAAAATCAATACACTAACGGACCACGCTGTGTTCATTGCATCATTTTATTGCGAAATTTAAAAGCGGGAGAGAATAAGGAACAAAAGGGAAAATAGATGAAGAATGCCAATTAGAAACATTTGTCCTGAGCTTCGAAGACGCTCGACTTGTCAACATTCTCAATGGCATGAGCGAAGGTGTTGTCTCCGAATACCACGAATTGCATAGTCTGGAATTAAATAAAGAGGAATGAGAAAAATATCCGAAAATCCACATTTTGTAGTGTAGAAATGAGATTATTTACTCTACCCCCACTTTCCCCTTTGCCACTTCTAATCTCATATTTCTTGTTTGAAAGTCCAAAAGATAACAAATCAATTTAACCCCCACCCGAGGAAGCGGCGTATTTTGTTGTCTGATAAGATCATTACTACAAAATGCGGTTTTCTTTTTTCATTTCATCGAACAGCGATGTTTTTGTTGTCTTTTTGCTTTTCTCACCTGAACATCGGAACAGCTGAAGGTCAAGGTGCTGTTAGTATCTTGGTCAGTCTGAAATCACCAAGATATTGTAATTGTAAAAACAGCTAAGATCTAACATCACGGCCGAAAAGTCCATTAACCACTCCAACTTGGTGCCACTTGTTCTCCTCCTCATCGATGATACACTCGAGTGGAGCTCCAATGTCATCCTGCAAATACCAAATTTGAATGAAAACATATGTTTTTAATGAATATTATTACCCAGCAAAGACGTCCTGTAGAGTTGGCGTTGATTTCCGAGAACATGAGGTTGTCCTCATCAGCGCGGACGTCGAGTTCCAAGACTTGAACATCAGTGGAGGTCGCGAACTTCTCGACTGAAAAATTTTTTTCTTTTTGGTTTATGGGATTATTTCTGACCATCATCGTTGGTTTTGAAAGCGACCACTCTGCATCTGGAGTCCTGAAGATGCTTTGGCTTGATGTTCTGGTAGGTGGCCTCCGTCAAGCTTGGCTTGAAGTTCAAGCGAGCCACTCTTGGTGGGTGGGGCTCCTTGTCACAGAACTGAAAATTATCTCTTTAAATTTCTGAAAATGATTTTAGTTCCTTACGTGTTCCTCGTCGACGGCATCGATTTTCATTAGCGCCAACCCTTCATCAATGCGCACGGCAAGCATTGCCTTGTTCATGATGTCGAGCGAGTCCTTCTTTGTAATGATGACTTGAGCAGCGGTGTTCCTTTAAAAATGCAAATGTATTTTGTAAAATGTTGAAAACCTCACTTTCTGTCTTCTGGGAAGCATTTGGAGCTGGTCAACACGACGGATGGGGAGAGAAGGGATCCAGTGCAAGTGGAGATTTCTCCAGTTTTCACGTCTTTGGTGAGAACCTGAACTAATAATTAGCATGTCTCGTAATCCGAAACATTTACCTTGACCAAGTACTGATGGCGATTCCATTTCGCTGGATCAGCCAAATACATAGACAGCGCAAACGCGACGAGCGAAGCAGCAACGACCGTCTTCAGGAACATTTTTCGATCGAATGATTTTGATTGGCGCCGAGATCCAGCGCCGAGAGCAGCGGTTTACACTGGTGTGTCCGCTTTCAGCAAAAAAGTTATCGGATGTTGCACATGCATTCCTCAGTACACCCCCGCACATCAATCAAATATAAGCGACCTTTATTTTGAAAACCAGAAAAAAAAATTCTTGAAGCAAGATGCTCGATGTTGCGATGGATCACAAGGTCTTGACCGCTCGAGCCACATTTTTCAAAGTGAAAGCGAATCAGAAATTTATAAATATACCCAGAATGTTGTGAATATCATAATGATCAAGTTGACTTTGGTGTGTCAGGAGGAAAAAAGTTAAAATAAATAAATAAATGAAGTGATAAGGAATGTGAGAAGATTAAAGTTCAGTGTGAGTGTCTTCTTCAGGATCGGAGATCACATTTTCAGAACGTGAGTTTCCAGAAATGACCTTTCGGATCTCGTCGTCATATGTTTTCCATTCTCCGATGATTCTGGTAGCAGAGTCCAGTTTTGGCTCCTTGGTCAGAGGGTTGTTACACTGAAATTAGTAAGTTGTGAAATGAAAATTTGAAGTTGTCAAACTCACCAAGTCAATAGTCTTGGCATTCTTCTTGCTGGCATCATCACACCATGTCTCACACCAGAGCCATTCCTGTGGGAGAGACTTGATCTTAACCTGATGGATCATGTTGTTGGGCAAGTCTTGATCCAAGTTGGCCAAACTGTTCGGGTCGCCAGAGAGTCCCTGATATTGTCCACGAAGACGGTCACCAGCGGCGATTTGTCGGAACTTCTGGAGATCAATAACGTAGAGAGCACTAATATGATAGCGTCTGCCAGCAAGATGGTTTGCCCAGTATCCTTGCTTCCAGAAACGGAATCCATCCATCTCTTTTCTGCTCTCACAGAACGGCACATAACCATAAGGAGCATTTCCTAGGTCGAACTTCATCAACTCCATCAAATCGGCACGAACAACTTGGTCAGCGTCAACGAAGATAACCTTTCCAACGTCAAGTGGGAAGAGCACATCAAGGAAGAGGATCTTGAATCCCCACATAATACGTTGTTTCTCCTTTTGTTGGTGGAGCCATCTTGGCCACTTGTATTCGACAAGCTCGTACTCGAAACCATAGTGCTCGGCAAGAGTTGGAAGAGTTTCCTTGAACTGTGGGGAGAGATAGTTCTTGAGAAGCCAGAATTTGACGGGATGCTTGGTATTCTTCATAACCGATACAATCATAATTCTCATGAAACGCTCGTACAAGTGTCCAGATGCCAGAGAGAAGACGTTGATAACCTCTTGTGGTTTTTCTTTACTGGATACGAGGCTGAAAGGAATACTGATGAATTTGCAACTACATGATAATTTTAACTCACTTGCTAAGACTGCTCCAAACTCCTTCTTCATCATCGGCCAACAAATTTCTCTCCTCCATGCCCTCTCTCTTTTCAACACGAACTCTGACAGATTTTCCAGTAAACGAGTCAATGACAACTTGAAGTGTGTCATCTCCAATCTTCTCAGCTCCGACATGAGATCCAATTTTGTAGATCTCACTCGATTTGCCTTCACGAATCTCCAATTTCCATGCTCCTGGGTTCGCCTTGAGTTGGAAGTATCCGAGATTAGCCATGACGATGGTGTCAAACT
Organism: Caenorhabditis nigoni; assembly: GCA_027920645.1. Lineage (NCBI taxonomy): Eukaryota > Metazoa > Nematoda > Chromadorea > Rhabditida > Rhabditidae > Caenorhabditis > Caenorhabditis nigoni. The sequence continues at coordinate 17,963,319 of CP115869.1, forward strand.
GTTTGGGATTCTTGTCAGTTCCGAGAACAAATTGAAGTCCTCTTGGTGGTTGTCCGCTCACTTCGTCGAAGCATTGTCCTTCGAGAAGGAGGTGTTGAAGAGCGAAGACAGCGACAACGTCTCCGGATGCTTGCTCCATCTTGATGTTGTCCAAATCATACTTGGCAGAGACAGCCTCAACAATCCATGAGTCTGGAGCTTGGAGAGACAGCGTGAGGAGTTGTTTGCTAGGCAAGTTGTCGAATCTGAATGAGAATAATTTGAGTGTTTATAACTTCGGTCAAAGTTTTTGAGTATTACCTGACAACATTGGTGTTCATCTTTCCAGTGTGATCGAAGTTCAACTCCGAAGCGGCAGCATATCTGTAGAATCTCTTGAGTGGCAGCTCGGAGTGCTTGTCCTTCGGGTTCATAATCAGTTTGATATCACAGTTTGTCACCTTCTTGATCAGTTGAAGAATAGTTCCGAGCTTCTGTGCTTCCAAAGTGAGTGGATCCACAACGGCAAACACATCAACAGCTGGCTTCTCAACTTCATCGGCTGGAAGAGAGACCACACTGTGTTCATCTCCCTTGATGCTAACCCATGTTCTTTTCTGAGATGATGCATGCTTTCCAACAAGTCCGCCAATAGAAAAGGCGACATTGGATCCAGCACCGTTGGCAGAAGCGAACTCCCATTTGTTGAGATGAGAGGATATGACTTCAGCTCCTCGGGTGAGAAGCATGCTTTCGAGAAGCTTGAAATCGGCAGCATCGAAGTGTTCATCCTTATCCAATGGTCCGACTTGAAGGGCGTTTCCGACAACCACACGATCTCCGGCAGAAATGCTGAGAAGGTTTTGAACAAGGGCTGATTCGACACGAGTGCGTTCACAGTCCATCTTCTTCTTATCAGCCAAGAATTTAGCGGTGTCCATACCTCCAACGCTGATATCGTCGAATGTCACCTTGCCGGAGAGGAAATCAGCTGCGTATTCTTCATTAGAGAGCTTGAGAATAAGACGTTTTGCTTGATCCATCGGCAAATGTTCCAAAGCTGCACGGATGTATGAAGAAATGCTGTTGACGTCACAACTCTTATCAATGTTTTCTGGGTTGAGAATGATTCCGACTCTGGCTTTGGCAGAGTTCTTGAGAATTTGAAGAGAGTTGTAGATAAAGCGACGTCCCTCAACAGACTCGGCATCGGCGACTGTCCATAAGGTAACAGGCTGAAAAAACAGGATTAAAACAGTTAAGTAATATTCTCCTTACCAGGATGGCGTCAGTGGCGGCCTTCTGAAGGTATTTGGTAGTTTGAAGCAGACAAGCTGCCTTGTCAGCGTCGGTGAATGTCTCCCATCCCTTCAAACTCTTGCAATCCTTGGATCCCAACAAATCAACATAGACCTTCTTGCTTGGAGCCGACAAAATTCTCTTATTGATTCTTGGCATTACCTCCTTTTGGTCGAGCACCCAATTTCCAACGTTCATTCTGTCGGTAAGCTTTCCTTCCATGATAGCTCTTTGAATCTTTGGAGAGATCTTCATCACTTCCATCATGATGGTCTCCTCAATATTGTCGCCACGAACACCTTCCTCGTCTAGGATGAACCCATTGAGAAGAACTTTTGGTGCAGAGTTAAGGCCGGTCTTTTGAAGGAACTCATATCCATGCTTGCGCCCTTTGTCGTAATCAGAGTCGGCTCCAAACACTTCCTTGAAGTTGGCATCACCATACTTGGCTTCGAAGAACTCCTTCAAATCAGCGACAGAAGGCTCTTGGGAGCGGTATCCGTCAAGGAAGTTGTTCAAAACTTTGAGTGCTTCCACATTGGACGAATCAATGGCGACAAAGTTGAACAAGTTGAGAAGGGCAACACCGAGATCGTTCTCTCCGCTTGCCTTTGGATCTTGGTTCACAGCGAAGATGTATCCGATTCTCATTGCAATGTCGTGACTATTGAAAGTTTGTCCGATGCGAAGGAACTTTCGGCCGTCAGAAGTGCTTGGGTCCACAACGAAGACCAAACTGAACAAGTTGCGGGCAATTGGACGAATCATTCCAGGATAGTAAGGCTGGAGCATCAGTTTCACACTGTTTCCCCATTGTTTGTACTTTTTGTCAGTGTCGAGGTTGTTGATGAACTGAAAAGAGAACAGTCAGAGAAAGACGATGGCAGCAGTGTTACTCACGAATGGATATCCTTCTCTATGATCGACGGCGTAGCTGGCTTTTTCCTCGTCGGAGGTGTCCATGCCAACCAAAACTGAGAGGTATTCGCGCTGTAAATTACTTGATGAGTGAATTGGTCTCTCACTGTTACTTACGTTGATGCCCATGCTGTGGAATCCCTCAGCTAGTTTGTTTTCTTGCTTCAGCATATCAGCAAGTTTGAACAAATCCAAACTGTTGATGTCTTGGTTGATTCCGTTGATATACAAGGAAGTCTCTCCAACATCAATTCCTGACTCCTCGAGCATCTTGCGATTCATAAGAACTTCCTTGCGGAGTTTCTCGTTGACAGTGGTCTTTGCAAGTGCGCGAGCGTGGGTTGGGAAGTTTTGAGAGTACTCTTCAAGGGTTCCGAGAGCTTCGGCTGGTCCAGCATTCACGATCTTCTGAGCGGCTTGGTAGCTGAGGTCTTGCAATTCCCATCGCTTCAGAGGGGTGAGCTCGTCAGACTCTTTCAGGTTAACACGGAAAGATTCGATAGCTTCCACAGAGTCGGGATGAAGCTCTTTAAGCAGCTTGATGTTGAAACCAAAGAGATCCGTCTCATCATCCTCGACACTCTTCTTCTCATTGCTTTCATCAACAGCCTTGTACTCGGTGTTCTTGATAGCCAGCTCGACTCCATATCCGGAAAGTGAGACTGCGTTTTGCTCGACGTGCTGTAAGAAGTTATAATTCTAGTGGTAGGACTCTTAAGCTAGCTAACCTTAGAAAAGTGACGGAAGATAAGTCCACTTTTTTGGCTCTTGGTGAGTTTCTGCCATGCCTTGGCAAACGAGGTGGTTCCAAGCTCTCCATATAGAATCACAACTTTCTTTGATTTCTTGTCTCCTACAAAGTGATCTGACTCCAAAACTTGACTGTCCTTCTTTGCGTCTCTGATGAGATGCTCGGTTTTGTCGTAGTCACAGGAAACTTGCTCGCCTACAACAGCAAATACCGGACAGTTCTCTCCATATTCCGCAGCCATCTGAACAAATTTTATAGTTTATTGAAATTCGGACAGTGATGCTCACCTGTTGGAAAGCCTGAACTCGTGGAGAGTATTGACGAAGAGCGAGGGCAAACTTCAGAAGATCGGCCGAAGATGAAGAAATCACTTTAGCCGCTGTCTTGATGGTGTAGTCGTATTTCTGCTCGTCGGTCACTAAAAAAGGAATAAATTGTATCGACGTTGGATATCGATTCCTCACAAGTCTCCCATTTGAGAGTAGAGGCATCATTATTGATAATTTCCACAAATTTCCAGAACTGCTTGTCGCCCTCCTCGGCAATGAACTCACTGCAAATTTCGAATTTTTTTCAATACTGTAAGGTCCAAAATCTTACCTGGCTTCTGCTAATAACGATGTGGAGTCCCAACTAGCCTTGAGTGACGTCTGAACTCCTTTTTTCTCCGCAGCGACCACCAATGCCGCTTGGCAGATGATTAATAGTGAACCAAAAAGGTTCATAACTACCTGGAAGGAAAAATAAAATATTATGAGAGAAAAATTGAGCGAAAAAAAAGTGAATGAGCTGGAGAAAATGATTGTTTTGGATACAAATTTATTGAAAATAGAGAAATGCGCCTTGTGCTGACGTAGGTTACGCGAAATGCGTCAGTGAAAATTGTTTGCGCGTTTTGCGTGCGCGCGCTGAACAGGGGGCAAAAAAGAGGGGAGAACGCGCATTGCGTGGCGCACCGTCTATTCAAACAAGAGGACAACGAGTGAATGCATTAGCACAGCAGAAGGAGATGGTCCGTATGCGGACAGTAGTGATCGATGACGACAGACAAGGGTCAACATAGATTATGTAAGGACCACTCAGGTCTCAAGATCGTATCGGCGTGAGTCTTTGTTGAACGACGATGGAGAGAGTGAGAAAAAAAGAACGATAAGATTCGATTATTAAAAATTTATTTCAGGCAGAATGACCGATCACATAGATCACACTGCTCGTGGACAAGAATTTTTGAAGGGTGGCACAGAAGAATTGATCAAGAGAGATCATTCAAAGGGAATTTGACTTAGGGACATGGGTTTGGGGCAAAAATGGTGACGTATAGTAAGAACATCGAGTGGAGAAGTGATAGGGACGTTTTGAAGAAAATTGGGTGAAGTAGAAAAAAGATACAAAATGGAAGACGTGATTTAGATTTCAATTAGAATTTCATCTTTGACTTCTTCCTCGATTTCATCGTCCTCGGCACTGTCATAGTCGTCCTCTTCCTCATCGGAAACTCTCTCCCAGTCACTATCCGAGCTCTCTTCTGATTTGTTTGGATGGACTCTCTTAACGTGGGGCTTCTCTTGGACTTCCTTTGGAATGGCTTGATAGAGTTCGCCAGCGAGAGCAGCGTAGATTTCAAGGATGCAAGTGATGATGAAGGTGTTGTAGTAGAAGTGGTACAGCCAGCTATCCTGAAAAAAAAAAGCAAAACGTTGATATAATTCGTCTTTTCCGAAAGAAACTCACACTTGGGGCGGTGAATTTGAAGAAGAAGAACGTAGCTGGGTAGACAAAAAGTGGGATGTAGAATTGAATGTACGATGTAGTGTAGGCGTCTTCCATTCTGTGAGAGACAAAGAACATGAAGCACGATGTCATGAACATGTTGGAGATTACGAAGACGTTGAAGGAGCGCTGAACAATTATTTTATATTTATTTATGAGAGTATGTAATCAACTCACTAGTCTCTCCCAACCAATATTCCACAAAATGATTTGAGCTCCGATAGAGACAAAAATAATCATAAGAAGTCCCATGATGTAGCCCCGTTTTTCCTTTGTTGGCAACGGGCGAACCTTCTGCTCCTCAATATCCGACCCCTTCGGAACAGTGGCAGCGCACATGAATAAGGTGATGATAATAAATAAAAAGGGGCTAAAGTAGAATTTCTCCGTATCCAACAAGTCAAACTCGTGGATTGGCTTCTGAGACATGAAAGCGATCGTCGTCGTCAAGATGAGCATGACACCAATCACCGTGATATTCGAGGATTGTAACTTTGCCATTGCGCTCTTCTCGACTGGGCAATACGTTCTCGAGTGGACAGAAGACCGGGAGAGAATGAGTGTAGCAGCCGTTGCCAAGATGCGCGTAGAGGTTGGCAGAACGGGTCAGGTCAAGACATAAAAAGGGGGAGGAGAGACTGTTCGGCCAGACGACGTGATGTGGTTTGGCCGACTGCCAACGACACAAAGAGATAGCAAGAGGGTCGATAGTGTGGTGTGGTGTCTATCGAGGTAATAATTGCCAATCGATTCGGAAAAGTTTTTCCGTAGAATGCGTCTGTAAGCCGCCAGGGGGTCCACAAAGTGATTAGCAAAAGCTCTATATGCAGGTGTTGCTCGCTTTCAGAGGGGCAAAGAGAGACGAAAATATGGCATATATGAACAACAAAACAAAACCCCGCGAGTTTTAAGACGTATAATTTGATTCAAAGAATTTATATCAGAGGGTTGTAGCCAAAACAACTGTGTTGGAAAGAAAGACCAAATATTTATGAGTTTCGTTTTGAGATTAATTTTTTCTTTAATTTGTGCAATAAAATATCAGGAAATTCAAAACAGGAATCAAAATATGAATTCAAAGAACATGTAAAAGGTCACTAAACAGTTTGCAACAAAAAAGAATATACTGAATAAAATGTCGGCCCACGAGAAAAACCTCTGCCAAATTATTCGATTCTTCTCTGTTCCCTCCTGCTCGTCGAGATACCTCTTGATTTCTTCCATACAAAACCTGAGCTCTTGCACTAAATCCGCAGGTTTTGAGCAGAAATCTTCTTCTATCTGAAAATTCTGTTTGTTAGATATTTTTGATTATGAGTAGGGGACAGAGTTCTTACTTCTTCGAGAGACATTTTGCATTCATCCGAAAACAATTTGTACACCCAATAAGGAGGTGTTGCGTCAAGGTATAACATTCTTTCGTGGGCAAATATGATCACCACAGAGACCAAAACAGCTATCACGGATATTACAAATTCAATTAAAACATACATTCCTGGAATTCAACCAACTTGAAGATTCTATAAAATTTCATCAAACCTAGTAATGGAATTCCCTCTGCACTTCTCGGCATCTGCCCAGTAACCATATCCAAAATAACTGCCATCGTCAGCATTGTAGTCAATCCCAAGGACACCTATAAAACCAATTTTTCATTCTATTTGTTTTTGCAGACCACTCACATGCTCTTCTCGATCTCCATGAACTCCATGAGGTGTGAAAAGTCCCACATTTGACACAGTAACAATCAAAAATGATGGAAGCAAAATAACCACAATATAGTACAGGGGCTTCCGACGGAGTTCCTAGAAAAGTTAGATTAATATTTTATTTATTTAGGCACCATACCAAATAATAGAAAATCTCCTCGTAGACATTAAATCCACCGAGCGTGTCTCCATATTTTGTTGTCATTTTTGTAGCGTTAAACGAGACGATATCCCATTCCGAATTCTTCTAGAATATGTGGAAATTCTGCATAGGGTAAAATGGACTTACGCTTTTCTTAGGTACAAAAGTGTCAAGCACATTGAAACTTATTGCATGAGCTTGATAGGACCAAGAACCGAATTGTAGAGCACATAGTTGCACATCGAATGGGAAAGATAAAACCGACATTGGACATGTTAAGTCAACAAGCTGAAACTTTTGGTTATTGTATTTTGTGGAAATAATGTACCATAATCACTCTGATAAAAGACAACTATACTCTTTTGAGCTCACTTATCTGAATTTCTTCACGAGATATCAGAAATGTGTCAACTGATAACATATTGGTGGTACGAAAAAATTCTTTCAGTTGACAAGTTTTATTGGTCAACTGACAAGATATCTTTCATAGAAATTGAGATGATTGAGCTCAATGTGCAATTATATAATGACCTTCTATCCGTGTTTTCGACTATTTTCATTTTCGAATAAACTGCAAAATTAAAATGTTGGCCACCCACCTTATTAAAATCCACCTCCACTCGTCCATCATATCTAACTCTTGCATTATGATTCTCTAGAGGTTCTGTTTCCTCCACTCTGAAAAAATATTTTTCATAATTTTTCGATATTTTTATCTCATTTCTCACGTATTGAAAATATATCCATCTGGAATCCAAATTTGGGACTTTGGAATTATAATTCGTTCTATTCCATTCCACTCTTTCGGATCCCAAGTCAAATAGTCGTCTTTCCAACTTTGAGGGAACCAGAGCAATATTTTGATTTGCTCGTTTTGTTCGTTCTGAAAATAATTGAGTTATTTTTCTGATCGAGTTTTGTTTTGTTAAAACAGATACCGTTTTTTCTATGTTCAAAGCAAACTAAAGCCGTCAACTTTGAGCTCAGTTATCTTGATTCCTATTAATGCTATCTAAAATTTGTTAACTGATGAAAAATTGGTGATACTACGAAAAATAATTTATCTGTTGACGAAGTTTTCATATCTTTTATAGAAATCGAGATAATTCAGATCAAAGTTAAAATATAGGAGCTTTTCTTTTTCACAGGTTTTGAAGTCGTGGTAAATTATGATGAATTCTGAATAAATTCTAAATTAAAATCACTTCTAATTTTGCGAAATAGTTCAAAAAATGATTCCAGCTCTTCATGAGATGTCTCGAAAATTGGAATTCTTATTGGAAAAAATTTCTGTTCAATTAAAAAATTCAAACTTCACTTTTTTATGATTCCTTTATTTTGAGTAACAACGGTTTTCTCTCTAATAAGAGCCCACACTATACGTACACTTAAAGCTTAATTATCTCAATATCTGTGAATGTTATCAAAAAGTGATTAATTGATAAAATAGCGGTGATGATATGATAAGCAATTTATCAGTTGACAAATTTTTCATACCTGTTAAAGGAATTGAGATAATTGAGCTCGAATGTGACGGATTGGGTGATCTAGAGGAAATAAACTATTTTTCCTAGTTTTTTTCCCTAGAATGAGTGAACGCTCACCACTTCCACCAAGTTGTAAATTTGTGGCTGCACTGTCACATTGAGCACACTGGAATAATTGCGAACCGGTCGTGTATACTGATAATAATCACTGAGTAAATGTTTTGCCAATTCTCTCTCGTTTCTGTCCTCTTTCTGCTCCACCACTACTGCTTCTTTGGCTTTTTCTGGAAATGTTCGCAGTTATATTGATCAGATTTTGCATAAATATGATCCATGATTTTGAAAGGTTCCTTGTACTCAGTGTGGATAAAAATTATTGGGTGGCCAGTGGGAGTCTACCTCGGATTTGTTTGAGTACCGAATTTTTTCTGCCGAAAAGTGCGGAGGATAGACTAGAGTCAAGAGATAGAGTTATGTGTTATGCTCTAATGACAGATTTTATCACAAGTTTCAATTTTTGAAAGCCATGACGTCATTTTAACAAACTATCTTAATTCTACGAACCCTGGAACTATACCAAAAAAAACTCACCGCATGTTACGAAAAATGATAAAATACTGATAAACAAAAGATGAGAGATACTGCTGTACATGAATATGGAGAAAGTGAGAACAAAAAATGTAAGATGATCAGAATAAGTAGAAGAGAGAAACAATCATCAATATTAAGAAAATTGAAGAATTCGCGATTTTATTCCTAAGCTCTAGTGAAGGACGGTATATCGCAGCCAAAGAATAATCGTCTTGTTCAACACGCGATTTATTTGCTTTGGATGAAGTATTTGACTGTGGGAATATTGACCTTAGATTTCTTTCTCCTCTCGTTTTTTTTCCTTCTGCCAATCTTCATCTTAAAGTGGTACACCACGCCGAATTGTTACGGTTTTGTTAGGTTGTTGGACGAGATTTGAGTGGTTGTTTCTCAGTCCATTCGTGCCGTCGAACTGTTTTGTCTTGACGAGGCAGCGAGATCCAAAGATGATAAAAGTGAAAGAGAGAAAGTTTGTAAAGTCAAGAGCGTGAAGCAAAAAAGCATTAACTTTGAGAGTATGACTAACAAAGGTTGTAAATGGACATATAGAGCGAAGGAGTTAGAAAACCATGTTCACAAAATTTTTCGATTTATTGTAAGACCTGTATAAGAAGAGTCGGTCCCTGTTTTGTTCTAAGATAGCTTTGGAAAGCTCTTCTATCGCAGGGATCCTTCAATCAGAGAAAGCCTTTCGATTAGCACATTATTTCCAACATTTTTCCTCGAAAGATCGGCGTGATCTCGTTCAGAATCCATACAGAATTTATCAATTTCACCAGAATTGAGCAGGTCTTCGAGCAAAAAATTATGTTTCAATGAATATCTGTAAAATCGTGGAGTTTTCCGAATATTTTTCTCTGAAGAAGCACGGAAGTTTTTAATTTCAAACAAAATTTTTTGATGGGATTCCTTCAATTACAGGAATTTCTAGTCATGAACCAAACGTCTATTTTTTCAAACTTCAAAATCTGGATTTTCATACCATTCGACTCAATTCTGACAGATGAGTTATCTCACTGCCCCCTCATCATCTTATCTAAATGTGTCATGTCGAACAACCAATTATTTTTTGGTATAGGACGATACTAGCTAATTGTTCCTATCTAGATCATCTGATGGACTATTTAATTGTCGCCTTGCTCCTGTGGTAGACGGTCGGTTTTTTCGTACTGAATTAGAGACCTCTAATCCAGGACCGAACAGATGGGATAGACTGATGATTCTAATTATTCGTTCGGGAACATCATGACCGTTTAGTTAACCTACACAGACCCGCCAATTTTTAGCAACGCGATTTTTCTCAGCGAAGTGACGGGCTGGGTGTCAGCTCGATAGTCGTTTTCATCTTGCATTCAATAAACCAATCTAAAACGTGTATCACGAAATAATCTTTTGTTCGAAGTTTACATTTAAGTATCATAAAATCAGATTAATTGGATAAAATTCGAATACTTGTAATTTATTTCAGTGAACTTGGAATATTTGAAACTTAAAAAATAGAAAAGAACTTTACAGAAAAATTTTACAATTTCAAAGATAAATGTGAAGAAGAGAATACATCATAATTGAGACTGGAGAGCAGATTTCGCCATAATCCAGACCCCCATTTGAAAATGTCCGCTCCTTCGTATAACGCCTTCATATTCTGTTTCAGTTTTCAAAGCGTCACAAATGTTTTTCGATCTTTGTTTGTTGTAGGCCTCATGTAAATCCCAATATTCGCTTTTCTTGATACTTAATCCACATTTCAAGTCAAGGAACATAACCCTCAAGCGGTACATCTCATGGGTAAAATTGATGTTTTTATGAGTTTTCTTGTCCAATCTTTGAATGAAATGTTGAAGTTCTCTCCTGAATTCATGCATCGAATCTATACTCTCTTTTCTGGTATGATAAACTTCGGTATTGATGTCATCTATGAATTTGGCAGTGTCATCTGAATTCTTCAAAAATGATAGACAGAGAAGTGAAAACCCAAACTCACGAATTGATGCTTTTACGATGCTACGCAAGACTGTGTGGATTCGATCCTGTTGATCTCCAGTCAAATTTGGATCTGGAACGAAGTTACCTATCAATTTTTTAAATTTTAAATCTCACTGGATTCCAGAAAAAGCTCTCTCATTTGACAGATGAAATATTCCGATTTTCGAGGATTGTCAGGATTGAATGTTGCATCTTCACGCACAGCATGAGCCATTAATGTTTGATTGTAAAAATGAAAACGATTATCTGAAGACGAAATTAAGGAGTAATTGTTTTAGCCTCGTATGAAGTAAAGAAATTAAATAGGGGTACAAAACCCGGAAAATGTGATGAAAAATGATTGTGTTTGGAATAGCGTTCTTTATTGGAAACTCATGGAAAAATTGTTCTGAATGAAATATGAACAGTATGAAGAAAAAAGTTGTGTAATGAATTGAAGTCTCCGTATTTGCTTAAGGAAAAACTCAACCTGTATGTGAACATCGATCTCAATTATCTCTGTTCCTATGAGACATATCGAAAATCTGTCAAATGACAAACTACAGATGATAAAATGATGCATAGTTTATCAGTTGACGAATTTTTATAGCCTTAAGAGGAACTGAGACAATTGAGCTCAAACTGCGCGTATGGAGTGGACGTTTGTCAGAGCTAAAACGATGAGTGTCTTATTGAATGAGCATACAATATTGGGTGTGAATAATGGAGAAATTATATGTGTGAGAGTAAATCTGAAAATCAAAGAAAAGCGAGAAGTAAAATTTTAAAGTTTGCAGTTGTGAAGAAGCAGAGAATCAAATTTCAGTTAATCCTTTTTTGCATTTAGATCTGAAAATGAAAAAGGAGTAGTTTTACAGATTGGCGCAGACACAAATTTTCAGTTTTTTCAATGACTTCGAAGAACGTCAACTTAGATCCGAAATATCTTAGTATTTGTGAAAGATATCAAACATCAATCAACTGATAAAATTCTTCTGATATGAAAATGATTTTCTGTTGTTTTAAAACTCTTCAATATTTCACACAGAAAAAAGATAAATTGGCTCAAACTTCATGGTTAAAGCAATCATTCATTCGCAGTTGTTACGGTAAGTGCCCAAAGAGTGTTTAAAATTATTCAGGTTTTTGTACAAGCAAACCAAAATGAAACTTAAGAGAGGCGAAAACATGAATTTAAAAACCCGTACATTAGTTTCAATTTTCGAACAACGCACTAGTAAACTAACCTTTTTTAGAGCCAAATCCATTTGTAAATCCGACACTTCAAATGTCATTTTGGTAATTCTGGCATCGTGATTTCGTTTGGCATCGATCATTTTTGCTTTGTGTTCTACTTCTAATTTTTCTAATTCTTCTTTCATTTTCTTGGAGCGAGCGTCCCAGAAAGCGATATCAGCGTGCATTTGTTCCATCTCCGTATTAACTTTTTTCAGTTCCTCACAGGAGTAAACCTTGTTTTTCTCTTTTGCCGCTTGTTTCTTAATTTTCTCAAAAAGGAGTCTCCAATTTGTTACAGCTTTTCCGTGCTCGTCAATTGCTTTATCTGTATTCTCATTTAGCTTTTTCTGGGTAACTGCAATAAATATTGATGAACCGGAGAGGAAGATGGATCGAAACTCACAAACGTTGTATTTAATTACACTTTTGGAAAGTGTCTCTAGTCGATTTTTCTGTTCATCGGTCGCGTTTGGTGCTGAAAATAGTTTATAAATTTGAAACATCAAATCTTTGAGATAGTTGATAACTTACCGAGTTCGTGAAACAACTGTTTCAACAACTTCAGATAATGGGATGGTGGAAGTGGATTGTTTTTTCCAAACGCCTCTTCTACTTCCTTGATTTGTTCAGGTCCAAACATTTTGACTGAATCTAGAAGTAAACGTATAGGGCCAATCTATGCGCCGTTCGCAGGCTAAAGGAAAGGACGTGTAGAGGAAATAAAAGTAATTAATAAGAAGGTGGCAAAAGAGGATTAGCAGTGTACGTATGAGTAGGACCACTATGCTCGATGAATGGGAGAGATTGGAAATAAGACATGCGCGCTGTTTTGCAGGTGACAAAGATCCGTAAATGGGCAGCTACTAGGCCGATTAGGCGTATGGGAGGGGTTTGTCGATGCTCAGCAGTCCACTGGACAAGCAACGAAACGCATTGGATTCTTTTTGAATTCTCGAAACACCGGGTTATAGAATAAACATTTATTTGAGAGAAGAAAGTCATGGACAATAAGAGTGTTCGGATGAACTGCAATATTAATCAAATATAATTTTGATGATATACATATGAAGAACATTTCGGGTGTCGCTGTCGTCTCTTTCGGACGGAGGTTCGAAAGGCTTGTTTAAATTTCATTTAAAAAATATTCAGGGTCCTAATTGTTTATCGGAAACCAAAATCCGCCCAGAAAGAGATTGGTGTTCGCACATAAGAGTGAAAATATATAACTGGCTTGGCGTTTTACGGGCGAAAAGAAGGTTAAAGTTTTCCACCCGCCAATTGAACATCTTTTAGAAGGAAAAACTAGAGCAAGGTCTGGCAAACCTTCGCTAAAAAGACGACAAAAAAATGACATACAAAGAGGAAAAATGTGACATACAAAGAGGAAATTAAAAATCAAGATCTCTGTTTTCTTTGATTTCCCGTTCTGTTTTCATATCGATTTCAATTTTGAGAAGGGCCTTTTGCAGGTCGCATTCTGCTAGTTCTTTTGCAAACTCATCATCCAAGTCCATCTCTTGGTTAAAAAATTCAAGATCCATCCGACTTTTCTGTATTTCTAGCTGAGTGCAGAGCTCTTTGAGCTCCTTCACTTCTTGTTGCTGTTTTCTGGAGCTCCAAAGCCAATTGCAGTGGGTTCGATGATCAAATGATTCAATTGAATTTATGAATACGTCAAATTCACTTTGAATTTTGTCAATTTCGATTCTTGCTGTGTCCTGGCTCTTTTTTATCTTGAGGGCACAATATACGTTGACTTTTTGCAAGTGATCTGAAAATAGAAAAATATTCGGAAGAACAAACTCAATTAACTCACAATCACTTGAGTGCAAAACGCCCTTCTGAGCAGAAACTACCTTTTGTGCTAGAGTTTCATCGATGTTGGGAACTGTAAAAATGTTGTTCACTTGGGAACTCAAATAAAAGCTTACCGGCTTCCATGAACAGCGCGCTGGATAAATTAAAAAAATTGTGCATACTAAATTTTTCTTCATCTTTTGCAATAGTTGGAGTTTGGCAATCAGAAGTAGACATCTGAAAATCAGTGTATTTTCTTACTGATCATTGGTATATATTGATAGAAGAATAGAACAAAAGTATTTATAGGAAATAAGAAGACTAAAACTCAATGCAAAATAGTGGAAATGGATGAGAAGCACGCACATTACCCACCTGCCTAGAAAGAAGCGGAGATTAGAACGTGGGAGTGGGGAAATGGGACATTTTGGGATTAAAGGTGTATTGGATATAATTGAAAAGTGATTAGGGATTTTCCGGAGAGCTGGCTGAGGAAAACAACATATAAAAATAAACCCCAAAAAAGTTGTATTTTCTGCTTCACCAAATATTTTTATCGATTAAAAAAATTCAATAGAAAAAAACCAGGTGGCAGTGAGGAAATATGAAGCAACGGTCCTTATCTATTGATGATGCAATATCGTTTTATCCTAACCGCCGGATGTGGTATTAGCGCACGTCTTAGATGTTTCAAAAAAAACCCGTCTCTCAGAAAAGGGACCAATTACCTGCCATCCGTGGAAAACTGCCAGCTGCTCGCTGTGTTACGCACCTATCTTAATCCCATGATGAGCCTTTTTCGAAACCGTCTCTGCCGAACAATTAGATAGCCCAATTATTGGATCAAGCTTATCTGATGCTCTCTATCTGAATCCAGTGGCGTGGGTAAATGCTCAAAAAAGAGTTTGCAAGAAAAATAAGAGGTAGTTTCAAGCGGAATGCATCACCTTCAACAAAAATTCAGAAGCAAACCCGCAACGAAAAAAAAATAGATTCAGAAATTGGCCATCAGATACTCGACACTTCGAATTTCCGGACTGATCAAAATCTTTGCTTCCAGATTTTTTTGCCTCCACTTCTTCCCCGGCTTTTTCGTGATCAGAGTAGATTTTACTTTGCTCCAACTACCGTCTTTTCAGCGAAAAACTCATTTTCCACCAGGATATTATTTATATTTTGACCCAAGGAGTTCGTATTTCTCTCCGACAATTTTGGAATGCAGTTGAAAATCTTTTTCTTTTTTTGCATTTTCTTTTGAATAGATTTGCAGACTGCAGTTTTGTCATTCGCGATATTTAACGGCGGAAGAATATTCTAGGCAGATATTTTGGTGTTTGTGCTGCCAAGTGCAGGGTTGTTATCTTAGAGCGCGCTTGCAACCTAGTGTCCTCCGCTTTGTCTCCTTCGGTGGGTGTCCGCAGAGGGATCTAACGTCATATGTGAAACTAGAGGAACTCAACACCCAGAAATATAGCTTCCATTTCACTATTCTGTAACTTTAACTGAATTTTCCTGAATTCCATATGATGCGTTTTTTTTCTGTTTTCTGTTAAGCTAGACATTATATGAAAGCTCTCTATACACATTTTTTGGATTTTGAAGTCATAATTTCTGATAGGGTAGGGCGGTAAAATGAAAGGAGAAGGGAGATGAAAGTAAAATGTGCCACAATTTAATGGAATGTATAACGTAACTTCAAAACAAGACAATACAATAGAGAGAGAGAGAGAAAAGAGGGACTATAAGAACAAAACTCGAAAAAGGAGGAGGAGATGTTTACATATCAGACATAGCATGTTGGATGGCAGTGAAAAGGGCATTAAATGAAATGTCAGATTTCAGTTTTCTGACTCCCAGATCGTTTTGCTTCTTCTCGAACTCGATTTCAATGTTCTTTTTCTCAAAGGCACGTTGCTTCAGTAACAGTAATTCCTTAGCCCTCAAAATAAGGCCGTTTGCCCGAATGGTCTCCAGTTTCACCGCCACAAGTTGATTTTTCATTGTTTGGCTTTTTGACCTTTCCAATTGGGCTCTGGTAGTAACATCATCTCCCACATTGGTCAGCGATTTGATGTGCTTCTTTTTAGCCGTCAAAATCTTTGCATCGCAATCGTAAATCTCTTTGTGCATATCATCTGTAAATAGAGAGCTCATCAATTAGTTGTTTCTTCTGATTAACTTACAAACAGAGGCCTTCATGACGTTGTTCATAATTGTAGCCAGCTCTGATTTCTGCTTAGCGTCGATGTTGGGAGCTGAAATGATTTCATTTCAAAATTTCCGCGGAGTTCTCATTTTTAGAAGCTATTGCCAATAACTAAAACTGAAACCCACCACTGTGTGCGAAAACACCCTTCATTACAAACAAGTAGACCTTGACTGATAGCAGGTCATCCGAATCAGAGATCGGGCGATCGGCATCCGGTCCATTCATTCTGCTCAACTTGATTACTTCTGTTTGATTCGAAAAACTGAAATTATTCTGAAAATTTAGGATTAAAAAACATTCTGTTAAAAATATCACAAGGTGAGTAACCAGGTGTAGTATGAAAAATCGGGAAAAGGTCTAAGTTATACAATTAGTCAAGGAACTTTTATAGAACACGAGGTTAAGTGAAATCGTTATAGTTGGGTTTTGGGGAAGACAACATGAAAAATAAAAAATCGACAATTTGAAACTGAGAACTTTACAAAGTTTCACACAGAAAACATGCCAAAGTGCTTCAAACAGAAAGAAAACGGAGGAGAGGACTCATGTTTTATAATTAGCGGCTTAATTTTACATCATAGCAAGCTTCATTTGGAAATCTGCCATTTTCTCATAGTGGCAAACAATCTCTCTCTCGTTCTCCACTTCCATCTTCTCCATCAGTTCCTTATACTCCTTCTCCTGCGCGATCAATTTGTCATCGATGTCTGCCAACTCCAACTGGAGCTTCTCCATCTCCTTGACCGCTTCAGCCCTTTTATGCTTCGCCTCTTCCAGTGCCTCTTCAGTAGTAATACGCCCATTGCCTTCGAGAGCAAACAATTTGACATGCTCATACTCGCCCATCCATTTTTTAGCTTTTTCCTTATCTTCATCGATCTTTCCCCCGGTTTTGTTCTTGATCAACGTGATCGTTTCTGAAATAGGCAAGTTGGCAAAATATCAGAAAGAAATTCAAACTGAACTCACTGATATGGTCGAGATAAAGATTTCTCTTCATTCTTTTGAAACTGTCACGTTGCTCCTCGGTGGCATTTGAAGCTGGAAAAGTTTTGAATTTTTTAAAGCGGCTTTACAAAGTATTGGGTGCGCAATAATTATTGAGACCGAAGTATATATGATGCACACCAAGCGCATTAATGCAGTCCGTTGTATACTTTTTTTTCTCACTCAGTTTTAATATTCCTGTCAAATTTCGTAACAAAGCTTTACTTCTGAAGTGAACGGTGGCTCATGTTTCAACCCTTGTTTCAGTCCACACATGAAGTTAGTTTGGGAAATCGAAAAAAACCCAATTTTCGCGACCTAAAATTTTTCCGGATTTTCGCGACCTGACGACCAAAAAAAAAAAAAAAAAAAGGTCGTCAAATTTTGAAATTTTTCTTTGGTTTCGCGACCTGACGACCAAAAAAAAATAAAGGTCGTAAAAATTGATATCTCAATTTTAATCAATTAATTATCATTAAATCATATAAATTATTCACAATTTCCTTTTCCTCGGACCGGCGACCTCCCATAACCAGCGGCACGCGTTATACACAACAGCGCTCAGAAGAGACGCAGAGAAACGGTCGCCCGCACCACCATGAGGGAGCGCGCACCATCCTTCACGTTGCTATTACACACATGTCCCGCAACTTTTGAAATCTGTTTAAAACGGTCTCGTAATAAACAACCTGCGGGACACCATTTAAAACAAAATCGCGACCTAATTTCACACAAAAGTACGTTTGGGAGACGCTCGCCGGCCACAGTGCTTTTTTTGCGCTTTTCAGTTGGGAAATGGCTCTTTTTCCCAAATGTCGTTTCAGTGGAAAAATTTGCTCTTTTAGGTCGCGATTTTTTTCATTCTGAGTATTTTTTCACGAGAAACACGAATATAACAGTCGCGACCTACTTTTTTTGCCTCCTTATACGAGTTTTGGCCACATTTCAGACCTGATTACTGTAGCGATTTCCCAAATGCCGTTTCAGTGGAAAAATTTGCTCTTTTAGGTCGCGATTTTTTTTCATTCTGAGTATTTTTTCACGAGAAACACGAATATAACAGTCGCGACCTACTTTTTTTGCCTCCTTATACGAGTTTCAGACTAATTTTCGAACAGATTACAGTAGGTAATTTAACATTGGTTGATCTTCATTTCATGGTTTCCTTCGTGTTCATTTCCGGTCTTTCCCTTTCCCATTTAAACCAAGTTTTTCAAATTTAGCGAAAAAAAAATTTTCCCTTCGGGAAAATTTTTTTTTCGCGACCTCATTTTTCAGACCATTTTTCGCGACCTAAATTTCCCACATCTCTCCATGTGTGTTTCAGTCATCAACGGTTCTATTGAAAATAGCCTCCCGCTTGATGTTACAAAACAGTCATTGTGGACCTCATGATGGTCGATCGATCCAATTATTATTTCCTTATTCACACAGACATGAACCACCTGATAATGTATTTTGGGGTCTCTGTGACATTAGTTAAAATCGTTCTATGTAGCCTTGAAAAAGAGGATTTGTTAAAATTCCGAAAAGATCACAGAAAGCTCGCTACTGCATTCAAAATGGCTCGACGCCTTATGAAAATGATTCTCAGTAAAGCCATGTAATTCCAAAGAGAACTTAAAAACAAATGAAACTGGATCAAATTTTTGTGTTAAAATTACTCAAACATCATTTTTTTTGTTGTGGACAAACTGACCGATTTCGTTGAACATTCTCTCCAGACAGTTCAAGTAGAATGCAGCAGGCTTCGGGTTCTCGTAGTCGAAGTGGAGTGCCTGCTCCTTCCATTCATCACTCATACTCATTTCGCTCTGAAAAAAGTAAAATTAGGTATGAAGCTACAAAAAGTTATGCGAAGTGATGTGAAGAATAAAATAGTGACGGAAATGCGGGAATGTGTCACAAGTAGCCGTCTGGTGACTATAAACACATCTGGTGGAACGACGGAGTCATCTGGCCGGAAAGGCGGACGATTTACAATCCCGACAAGGAAGCTGTGTTATTTGATATCCGAACGCATCTGGTCGGTGGGCGGAGCTTCGCGAAGGTGTCAGTCGGCTTTTTGCGGTAAAAAGGAGCGATGTATAATAAATCACCAGAAGTTTTACAATGCCAGGTGTTGATCGGTTATCTAAACGGAAATGTTATCTGATTGACTAGAGCTCAGAGATCAGATTATCAAGATAGTCTTGATTGCTCTTGGCTTGTATAACAATCCAATTCAACTTGGCCCGTTCTTGTACTGAAAATATGAGAAAACAAGAGTCGTTCAGAAATCTGCAAATAGCTGAAAAACTAAAAAGTTTTAAAAAACTTCGTAAATGCAAAGTTCTTAATCTAGGTCTGTTTTACACCCTACAAAATTTTCAAAGTAGTCGGAAACCTAACAGTCGAGTTCCAGACTTTTGAAAATAGTAAAAAATAGCCGAAAATTCATTGACCAGTACTGTATATCCGAAACCTAAACCTGAAAAAAAGACTGGAATTGGGTAATTTTTGATGGGTTTCGAACTGGACTGGGGAATAGATATACATATCATTTATTCGGAAATATAGACAGAAATAGTTATTGTTGGACGGATCATTTTGGAATAAAAATGGAATATATTAAGTTTGAAAAAGGACACACGAAAAAGGAATCATTTCAGGTAGGAGAATGGGGGTACAATGAAGACAATGAAAATAAAAATATCAAAGTTCAAGGGTTACTGTAAAAAATAATATTATGTTATATTGAAAGAAAATAAGAAATAATAGGAAGAATCTGTTGGGTGAGGGCGGGGTAAAAAATAATGCTTACAAGGGGATTCTTCAAGTTATCCGGCTCAAACCACTTATACATAAGGAAAGCACTTTTTTAATATCTATAGAATTGTTTGCAAACCTGCGTAAGAAACCTCGAATGTGCTAAAATTTCAGTAAAAAGTGGGCAATTTTCAAAATTGATTTTCTCTACTCCTAGGAGCTTTTAGGACTTGAAATTGATTTCGCTATACTTAAAATTATGTGGGATTTTTTATTTCTTTTGCTTTCCATGAAAAAAAAACTCCGGAAAAATTATGGAAATTTCTAAGTTTGCCTACACTTTGGGTGGGCGCAAGTTTCCCAGTTTAAACTTTTTTCAAAAAAACGTGTAAAAGTATGAAACTCCACATACCGTATTTCCTCTAACAGAATCTCATGCGCTTCTATTTTTCAACCTCTTTCCTTAGGGTGGGCTTCTATCAGAGGTGGCCGTCAATCAGGTTTCTATTTTTTCAAGATTTTTTTCGAAATGTTTTCAATAATTCAGAAATTTGACAATTCGGAAGATGAGACTTCTAAAATTCAGTGTTTTGGAGAATTCGAAACTTTCATTTTGAAATTCAAAATTCCAAAATTCCGAATTTATGGATGTCTGAGATTCCATGATTTCAGAACTCAAAATTCAGGAATTCCGAAGAAATTCTTTCGGAAAAAAATCTTAAATTCTGAAAAACTGAAATTCCGAAATTCAGAAGTCAGAAATTTTGGAAGTTGGAAAATTGTCAAGTTCTAGAATCACAGTTCCAAAAATTCTGGAATTTCGAATTATCATATTTACTCTAATAGAAGCCCACGGGCTTCTATTTCTTGAAGCACCTCGCGGGATGGGCTATTAGAGATGGGCATCTATCAGAGCAAATACGATAATTTT
Organism: Caenorhabditis nigoni; assembly: GCA_027920645.1. NCBI lineage: Eukaryota > Metazoa > Nematoda > Chromadorea > Rhabditida > Rhabditidae > Caenorhabditis > Caenorhabditis nigoni. The sequence goes on from CP115869.1 coordinate 17,983,841, forward strand.
AACTATAACACAGTCATAAAAACCTCTGGGAGTGGAGAAAATCTAAATTTAAAATTGCCGATTTTCTACAGAAAAAGTTATTTTTTGGTACTGAAACTGAAATTTCAGTACTTCCGAGGCTTTTTAAGAAGGTTTTAAAAACGATAACGAAATATTAATATTATGTTCGTTTACTCCTTGTCGTTAACCAGCGAGAGAGCCAACAGATCAACATGCATTTTCATCTTCAAGCATTCAAGGCGATGTTCGGTCATCTTGGCTTCATATTTTTCAAGATACTCCAACTCTCTCTTTTGAAACAGCAAAAATTGATATTTCACGCTTCTTTTCAGTCCTTCATTTTTGCGACCTGCCCAAATCGTTTCCAGTTGAATCTTACAAATTTCACGATGTTCTTCTGGAGTGGCGATATTCACAAGCCATTCAGTTTTCTTTTCACATTCTGCCAGAGCTGCCACGTTTTCTTTTGTACTTAGTTTTCTTCTTTCAATGCTGCGGTCGAGCTCTCCATTTTCATGTACTGGAAAATATTTGAAATTTTTGAAATTTTCACTTGAATCACTACTTACGTGTTTTTGCCGTTTGCACATTTTCCACACATTGGACAAAAATCGCGAGCTGTTCCTCTGTCGGCTTTCCTGAAAATAATGTTTTCAGTGCAAGATACGAAAATATATGTGGAGAGCACTTACCGGCATCTTTGAAAATGGAAGTCATCTGTTCCAGGATGCAATTAAATGGATGCTTGTCTTTGTCGTAGATGGGTTCGGGAGGATTTTCGCTCATTCTGAAAATATTTTGAAATTGGAAAAAAATCAGAACCACTCGCAATTCCTAGAGGCTAGACAAACAGAATCAAAAGGCATCTCTGGAAGAGGTGGATCATCAAGTTTTTACAAGCCGTCTGTTTATGATCTGTCATGTAACTAGACACCTCCTAAGCCGCAACATAAAAGAATTATGAGGGAGGAGCCAAAGCAGATCTTCTCTCCGATAAGATTTACGATGTGTCGTCTGTTAATAATTATTATCTGGATGTGTCAGAAGTCATAAATTAGGATAAGGTTACAAGGGAGAAGAAACATAGTTGTAAAATTATGCGCCAGGCCGATGTCGAGCGAGCCCGGCCCAGATCTCTGTTTTAACAAAAAATGGTTCTTCAAAACTTGGAATTAAAAAAAAATACGGGTTGGTCCGTTTCATGTATAGAAAAAACGTAATTGAAATTACCTTAAACACTCTGATAGAAAGCCACCTGAAACGTCAACTTCGAGCGCATATCTCTTTTTCTCCTGTAAGAAGTCTGAGAAAGTGGTCAACTGACAAAATGTGCATCATAATGACAAGAATATTTTGTCAGTCGACTATTTTTCGGTATATTTTTCACAGGAAATGAGATATATGGATTCTAAGAATACGGTTTGGGTGTTTTCGTGTTATTTCTTGTTTAATGGTAGCTGTTACTATGCGCTGCAGCAATATAATACAACATAATGCACTGCACCAATATAATTTTTAGCAAGAAGTGGAAAAATTTTCATTTCTTGATACAATTTCAGGTGACAAGGGAATCGGAAATCCTTTGAAACTTGATGGAAAATATAACTATTTTCAGATCCCGGTCTCTCCAGCTCTCAAAATGAACTGTAAGCCTTCTTCTCAGCGGAGCGCGGTTGCGCGCGTTAAAACTTTTTTTTGAAAAACTTTGCACTTGGTTTTCAGCGATATTTTCTCATTTTTCGACAATTTTTCCAAGTTTCCGTCTATGGAAATTGTTAAACAGGCTAAAACACACATTTTAAGTACAACAGCAATTAGTTCCGACAAAAAATGGAAGAGGAGATCGATGAAGCATTTTTCGAAAACCGAAAATTTCTCAAATTTTTCTGTGTTTTAGGAATTTCTTTTGGTTAATTATTGGGAAATTTTTATTTTTAGTGTTTAAAGCTATTATTCGATAAAAATCTCTCGCGGTGAGAAAAGATACCGCGATTTTTCGAAAAATGCTTCGAAGTCGATCTCCTCTTTCTTTTTTTTTGTCGGAACTAACTGCTTTTGTACTTAAAATGTGTGTTCTAGCATGTTTAACAATTTCTGTGGACGAAATCTTTGAAAAATTGTCGAAAAATGAGAAAATTTCGATGAAAACCGGGTTTTCAGTGCAAAATTAAAAAAAATTTCGGCGCGCGCAACCGCGCGCCACTGAGAAAAAGGCTTGCAGTTCATTTTAAGAGCTGGGGAGACCGTGCAGATGAATATTGTAAAACTCTTGCGAAAGAACTGAAAAGTGGGACCCCAAAGAAAACAATTCTAGAAAGCGAAACACCCAGTACTGTCACGCGAGAATTCGCTCGCCTCGAAAAAACGACAAAAGTTTGGTTACACAACAACAGTTTATTAGGCAACATAACAACAGTTTATTGTTCCAATTTCAAATTCAATCTTATCCAGAGTCTGAGTTCCAGAAGATCCCTCTCCAATTTTGCAATATCTTCTTTCTCTTTTTTCTTTTCAATTAGACCCTCGTTGATTAATGACATCTTCGCGCTCTTCACAGTTGCCTCATTCAGGAGTTTTATCGCAACTGCATGTCTGCGAAGGAGATGCATCTGGTCAAGTTTGAGCTCCACAAGTTGCAGTTTATCAGCGTTTCTGATAACGGAAGTCAATTTCTCAATTTCTTCCATTTCCTCATTGAACACTGCATCTTGGTGGGCGGTGGCAATTGCAATTTCTTTGTCTGCTTCCTTTTGAACTTTTCGATTTTCATCTGAAAAATAAATTCAAATAGAAACATTAATGTTTTGGAAAACTAACCAATTGAGGCTTTCAAAATGCTGCGTTGGATAGATTTCAGCTTCTCCTGCTGATTCTCGTTCATTTTTGGAGCTGCAAGGCCATTCAATTATTGAATTTCAGAGTTAGTGTTTTTCAAAATGAATCGGATACTGTTCGAGTTCAAAAATCTGTTTTGAATACTCACCTGCTTCGTCAAACAGCTTGTCGATCTCTTTCATCAGACTCTCAAATGGTTCATCGTCGTCGTTTGACATCTGAAACAGTCTGAATCTAATGAAACATGTAAAAAAAGCATAGAGAAATACGTTCAGTTGGGATCAAAACCAATAAAAAACAGACCAATGAAAAATTTTCAATAGATGTTTTTATTAACAATTGCAACACGTGTTGAAGAAAAAAAGCGAGAATTACTTAAGGGCAAATTTCAGGTTCAGATCGGCACATTTTACATAATGTGCGATTTCACGCTGGGATTCTTTCTGCTTCATTTCGAAGATTTTCCGTTGGAATTCTTCAGTTTCCCATTTCGCTTTTGCGCTCACTTTCTCTGTAGCGGTTCCGAGCATCTTGATCTCATCGAGGAGGTGCTGTCTCATCTTCTTTTCCATCTCCAGCTGCTCCTTGATAGGCTGGTCACTTTTGTCGTCCAAAATGAATTTCTTGATTTTCATAAATTTCCCCTTGATCTCCTCCGTTTCTTTCACCACTTTTCCGACTTTTTCTTTCGTTCTTTCCTGGATCTGCGCTTTGCTGTCTGTAAATAATGAGAAATAAATAAAGTTATTTCAGAAGATAAAGTATACCAATTCCAACGTTCAGCACTTTCTCCACCAACATGTCCAGACGGCGTTTCTGTTCAGCAGTTGCTTCAGGAGCTGGAAATTCAGAAATATTCATAATTTTGAAAACGAGGCATCAGTTCTTCTAAGTAACTGCAATGATGAAAAAACATACCGGCTTCACTAAAGAGCGTTTTCAAGGAGCGTGTATAGTGCTCCACAGACAGAGGATCCTTGACATCATAGAGAGTGTCTCTTGAAGAGAGCGAAGACGATGTCATTCCAAACTGCAATTAATATTGTTTTGAGAAATGTGAGAAAACTGTGCGATAATTTGAAAATTGTGAACTTTTTAGTCAATTACTGAACCCACTGAACCATTTTCAACTAACCAGACAACTTCTTATTGAATTTCCGGCGTTTTCGGAAACAATTTCATCTCATACTAAAAGATAGAGGTGCGAGACTCAATCAAATTGCAATATAGAAACGGTTAATCTTTTTCTTGGAGATAAAAAGCAATTTCGTTTTGTACTTTTGATTAAAAATTGGTTCTGTGATGCAGAACATGGAAAATCAAAAATCCTAATACATGAGACAACTAAATCTTGAAAGTTAATACTGATATTTTTTTGATTGTCGTTGATTTGAAAAGCAATCTTACATTGATCTCGGGTGAGAACTTTTAAAGCAAAAGTACGGGACTCAATCAAATTTACAATATAGACTAATTATTTTTTTTGCGTCCGAAAAAGCAATTTCCTTTTGTACTTTTGATTGAAAATTGGTTCGAAATATGAAAAATCAAAAATCTTCAAACCTGAGACAACTAGATTTCCAGAATTTTGGTACTTGATGCTGGTGATGCCAATTCTTTGAAAGCAAAAATTGAGGCTATTCTCAAAAAGTGTGGATCTCATTGAGTTCTCAAAGAGGTGAATCAAAAAATAGAGAAATAGACGACAGAAAAAAAGAAGACGAGAAAAGAAAAAAAAGACGACGAATAAAAGCAAAGGTAAATAGTTTTTGGAGTTCTAACCATGATAGAAAAAACAGTTACGAATAATATGCAAAACATGAAACTGTTTATATGGAAAGGTGAAGATGAGTCAATCCAAAAAACGTTAAACGATCCAACAAGATTGATCACAATTCGATTTTGTTGAGCTTGGTGAGAGAACGATCGATGCACTGGCTGGAGTGAGCAGCTCTCTCCTTAATTTCTGCCGTTCGCTCTGCAATCATGTGAATGTAGCTGTCCAACTTTCTTCCACAGGACGTGCGGGCATATTGCTCATTAGCTTGTTGCTTATCGTCTTCCAGTCTGAGTAGTTCAAGTTTGATTGTGCTTATCTCCAATTGAGTCCGTTGGAATCCATTTTGAGGTTTACGTCTAGACAGGAGTTCTGAAGTTTCTGTCATCAGCTGCGTGGCAATTGCTCTTTTGTCCATTTGAATGTCGTCAATTGTCTTCTCCTGCTGTACGTTCGCTTCCGAAATTCTCACTGGAATATATAAGATATGAAAGCTGTTTGGGCACTGTTAAACTTACTAATCGTGCCTTGGACAAGACTTTTTTGAATATTGGACAATTGCTCGAGCTGTTTATTGGTCATGAGTGGAGCTGAATTTGATTTAGTTTTGGACATACATTAAGTCAAAATGTTTACCTGCTTCATGAAAAAGTTCCTCGATTTCTTTGAGGTGTTGGGCCAACGACATCGGTCCGCTGATCGTCTGAGTTGGACTCTGAGATTCTTCGTACAGCTGAAAATTGAGTGAATATAATGGTAATCTGTGTGGTTTTCTAATGTTTTTGTTCGAATGAATCTCGACTTCGACTCTGAAGTTTTTTAGGTTTCCCACACTTTGACTTTACTTCTAACGGTTGCTGTCAGGAATATTGAAACATGTGAAATCAACTGGAAAGGAAAATTTTCAAACTGACCTCTGAAGTTTTACCAAGATGAGCGTTTTTCAACATTTCCAAGATTTGGGACTGAATGCTGAACTCTTTTTTGTACTTCAAAATGTTCGTCTCTTTTTGATGCGCTATCAAAGCATCTTGCTGCAGAGATTCGAATTCAGCAGTGGTTTTAAGACGCTTCGCTTCTTTCAACTGGTCCGTCAGGAGAATGCATTCGGCGTGAAAGTTGAAAAGTTTCGAATAATCGAGGATTTCCGAGGGCTTTTTATCGCTCACAAGTTCAAGAAATTGCCCACCGATTGCAGATTGTTTTTCGATAAACTCCTTTTCAGCAGTTTGCTCCAAACTAATTAGCTTCTTGTGGACTGCCGGATTGCTGTAGTCTAAAATTTAAAGACTGATTGTCTAGTCAATACATTATAATGACTCACAGTTAGTGGCTTTTGTGATGCTTCTCACGATTCTTTCCAGAATTTTTGCTTTATCCGGTGTCATGTCTGGTGCTGAAATTTGATGTTGTTTGATCAAATATAAACTTGAGTTCACTCACCTGCTTCTTGGAACAATTCTTCCACATTCCTATGAAAGGCAGTCATTTGAAGCATATCCATTTGAATTTACAGCTCAATCACTGGAATCATAATAGAGCACAAGATGGAAGTAGATAGGAACCATCAGGAAGAGAAGAAGATAAAATTGTCAGGTTTCAAACCACAAATGTACACAAAGAAAAATGAATTAACAAAGCATTTTTTTGTATTTCACCAATAAAGAAATGAAAATAAATTGCAATAATCAATTAGGAACTTAGCTTCTCTTGAAGCTCGCTTATCTTGGCCGCCATCTCAACCATTTCGGCTCGATGCGCTTTGGCCTTCTTTTCCATATCCTCCTGATGGTTCACCATTTCATCTTTCATCTTCTGATCCAACGAGCTGCAAGCGGCCTTCATATCGCTCAGCTGGTCCTGAAGTTCATGCCGCTTCTTGAGCAACTCAGTGAGCTCCTCGTGGATTGCCTCGCGTGGCCCTTGGAGAATCTCCCTCTTGATTTCTTCGGTTTTCTCCTCGAACTTCTTCACCGCATCCTTCATATTTTCCACTTTTCTGAATGTGGCCTCCTGCTGGTTTTTAAAGATATCTATAATTTAGAAATGAATTCAGTTTTCCGTGTTTGAAACATACTGTGATTCATCTGAATCATTGAGAGAAGCAGATTGTTGAGCCGACTCTGTTGCTCGACGGTGGCGTTTGGAGCTGTAATATTTTCGCTAAAATATTGTAATCGACTTTTCAGGCTCACCAGTCTCCTTGAAGAACTCCTTGAGAGAGCCCAAATAGACGCTTGCCGGCTTCGGGTTCGATTCGTCGAAATCGAGCTTGGTGTTGACGTTGTTGTTGCCGCTACTCATCTAAAACATTGTGAATTGATGACAAATTATCGCTTAGGAAAAGCCAGAGGCCGTATTCATAAAAATTTAAATAGGTAAATCAGTAACTTTCAAAAAATCATCTGAATTATTCACCAATAGGTAAATAGAAGAGTGAAAAAGTACTGAAAATCTCATTTCTTTTTCAAATGATTCACCTGTTTTTGAGATAGGTAAACGGCTTTTGACATAATTTCCTCAACAAATTTTAACCGAAAAGATCTAATTTTCGGACGACATACAGTTTATTTCTAAATCTGTCCATTCAAGTCATTTGTTCAAAAAAACATAGTTTTTCAGTGGAACCGTAACAAAATTCAGCTTTGGACAGTATTCTTTGCACATAACTTTTTTGAAATGAGAACTTTCAGAAATCGGGTGTAAACATCAAATTGAAGTAGGCCACAAAAAGAGGAGTGTTTACCAATAAGCGAATGATTCTTTACCAATTTTTACATTTTTCAGTTGATTTTTTGAAAGTTGATGATTTACCATGAATACGGTGTAAGGGAGAAAATAACAGAAAAAGATGAGAGCTGGATAGAATATGAACAGAGAAGTTTTTTTTCAACAAAAAAAATTAAGAGCGAATGTTAAGAGAAAGACAAAGGTGAGATGGAAATTGGAGAATATTGAGGGTTATGAAAATGAGAGAGCACATGTGAGGGTACATATCAATTACGTTGTTTGGAAAAAGAAAAAAAGGTGAAAACCAATCAGACGGAAACTGCACGAAGGGAAATGAAAAATGTCTTTCTGCTCGAAAGATTGATACAAATGAAGAACTACTGAATTTGAAACCAAAATGTACTCCTTGTCTCTGACGTCAAAGTTATCTCATCATATCTCATAGAGCTGACCGAATAGTAACCTTTCAAAGAACTTTTACGTTAATTTTTGAGAAGAACTAAAAAAACTTTGAAATTTCTTTTTTTTTTCATTTTCAAACATAAAAAATTGAGATGAGATTGACTTGAAGCTGATTATTATAAAAAGAAAAAAGTTGAAACTCAAAAAATATGTTTACAATAAGCGATACCTATGGTAAAAACAAAAGTCTGACTTTCTCTTGTTATGTAAACTTTTCTGTCAGTCAGTGTGTCTGTCTTGAAGTTGCATTTGAATAGCTTAAACAGACATAGAACTCCTACAGTAGTGAGAATTATGTGGCTATGGAATACCGAGCGCTTCATCAATGCTTTCCTGGTTTTTCTAGCTAATCGAAATCTCAGAAAAATTTGATAAAATTTTTTCAAACCGCTTAAAATTTTGGCAGTTTTCTTAAAGTTAACTTTAAAAATATAGAAAGCTTTTTCCCAGAAATTTTTAAATTAAAATGGGATTCTCTAGAACAAATGAGCGTTTTTCTCAGTTGGATTGGTCCATAAAACTTCAAAGCTCTCAAATCTTTTTTTTTTTTGAAAGAAAGGAATGAGGAAGACAACCAAAAATGAGCAGGCAATAAAAAGTTCAAATGGCGTAATGGTTAAGAGAAAGGCGGCGAATTTGAAAACTATGTAATACCCCTGTTCTTTCGGTGTCTCTCTCATTGAGCAAGTCGTGAGAAAATGCAAGGAAGGGGTACGGTAGTTAAAGAGAATTAGAAAAACATAGGCTGGAAAAAATAAAGTGAGAAAGGAAACAACTCAAAATGTAGTTGCTGAGTCCGAATTGTCAGGCGCGAACTTTTCCGTAACTTTTAATCGGAAAAGTAATCTCGCCAGGAAAAATGAGCCGTGTTGGATAAGCCTTGACAAGAGGTTTGGCGGGGGATACGTCTGTATTTGATTTTTGCAAGATGTCTTAAATCTAACCGAAAATTAGAAGTTTGTCCATGTAGCCTCGAGGTCCGAGAAAAAATTGTTGTGCATCTAATGGAGACAGCTTCAAGGACTACCACAGCCGTGACAAACTGACAGGAGAAAGAATATGTGTCTCTCTCCAATCGTACAAGTTTGCAGGCTGGTAATAAGGTGAGAGAAAATACAAGAGACTAGGTTTTCAAAGCTTCGGGAAGATAAAGAGGACAAGACACCTGGAAGAATGTACGAAATCAGAAGGGAATAGAGAACCAAATAGACTTGGTGGATGTCTTAGTGCTAAGCTAACTACAAGAAAACGAAATGAGGTGGATTTCGAGACGTCGTCCACTATAATAGTGGAAAGATAATGTGGAACGTCAGTGAGGAATTTCGAGGAATCAAAGTGAATAGAAGAAGTTATATTAAATCAGAGTAACTGACAAGGGAAGTGTTTTCAGAAAGGCTTTGAGAATTTTTTGAAAATTTGTACACATATACTTTTAGACATGCTGAATAATGAGAAGCCTTTTTTAGCTGCCCGGATGTACCTAGAAGCTGAAAAAATGCGTCTGAAATTTCACCTCTCGTTTCAGCGCGTTGAGCGCGAGCGTGATCTCCCCCTTTCTTATACAAATTGGGGAAGCAGAGAGAACCAGGGAAGTGTGGTGTAGTGGTAAAGAGGGAGGACGGTAACTGACTAGGGTTAGGTTCGATCCCCCTCTCCCCGTTTTGTTTTTTGTTTTTTTTTTCTGATTTCTCTGAAAATCTCAAAATGTGTTTTTGAAAAAAATTTCATGCCGATTATGAAAAATTATTTCGAAAAAAACATCGATTTTGACTTTTTTCGAAAAATAACCAAAACATTTTCAACGAAATTTTCATGAAGCACTGATGGAAAGCCATTTTTGGTCAAATTGTTAGCTAGAACCACCCAGATTTGCTCATTTTGGGTGCGACACAGTAATAAGTTAGGCGAGAATTATGTAAATCTCTGTTTTCACAAGATTTGAGTTCTACTGGGTGATTATCAAATGACTACGATCCATTGAAGTTTCGAAAGAAGTCACTTATTTTTGACTTTCGAACAAATATAGGCGACCAAATTTTGTCAAGAGGCTCTTTTTATGATTTCTTTACGTTTAGAATTCGTTTTGGCAAATTTTAAACATTTTCGAAAATTTGATAAAATTGCCAAAGGGGGTACCCCATGGCAACTTTTTCTCAAAAAAAAATTTTTTTTTGAAAAATGTTGAAACTTTTTCAGATTGTAAAAAAACTTTTAAAAGTACGATTCACTCTCAAAAAGCTTCGAAAAACTGTTATTAACACCTTCAAAAATTCACTCAAAAAGTGAGAAATTAGTACTGAAATCACTTTAAGAGCTCATAACTTTTTTGGGAGGTGATCCGGGCAAAAAATAAAAACAGCACTGTAATCAGCATGTTCGAAAACACTATGGACCAAAGTTTCAGAAAATTCTCAAAGCCTTTCTAAAAACACTTCCCTTGTGAGAAGGATTAGGTAGAAAAATGTTGAACTGAATGGTGAACATGTGATCTCGCAGAATCGTTTCGATTATCCTCATTAACTTTCTAGATTATGTGGAATGAGAACGATAAGATTCGAACTCGATAAAAATTTCATTTGGGTAAAAAAATGACACCAGATCTACCCGCGAAACTCCCTCTTATTGTCTTCCTCTTACTTTGTAACTGAAACAAAATAAATGAATCGGAGTTTCAGAAATTCTGTCTTGTAAAAGGCTTAGATTCTGCAGACTCCAAAAAAATGGATTCACAATGGACTACTCAGTCATCTGCTCCGACTGACGCGTCATTGAACAAAGCGAAAGCGTTTTTTCTTGTAACCGACCGACGTGGTTGGAATAGAGTGTGACAGAGAGTCAGTGTATAAGCAAAAATTCGAATTTGGCGCATTTGCGCCAGAAAAGAGAGGAAAGATGTTCAGAGTCCAAAAAAAATCTAAAATTCTATTAATCGAAAAATATGAAACACAAGAATGAAAACAGTTCTCTTCATGATTCCTTTCTCCTGTTTCCTTTCCTCCTCCGTTTTCTACAAATTTCCATATGTTTTCCGTCATCTTTCCTCCTTTTTTTCTGTTCCTTCTTTTCGTTCCAAAGAGTGGAGAGAAACAGAAAAAAGAAACGGAAAGAAAATAGCACAAAACCATGGAAATTCAAAAGAATTTGGAACCAAAAGATCGGTAGACTAGATAATCCGAAACTTCTTCAATTTTCCGAAAAAGAAACACAAAAAAGCGTTATGTTTTTGTCTGTCCCAGTGTAAGCTATGGCTTTCTCACTTGTTTCAAATGAATCCACGCAGCCAGGCGACCTTGAGATTTTGAGTTGTTTTCAACACAGTTTGCCCTCTAGTCCTGCTCGCACATTGCCAAACACAAAAAGTAGAAAACAGTAAGTGGGTTGGACTGGTGATTCTGACTAGCCAATAGTTATGCGGGCTTTGATAGCAAATTGAGAGAGAAAAGCGCGGTAGCGAAGAAAAACTATGTATCGTTTTGCGTGGTCAGCGACTGGCACCAGTTGATCTCAAAAGACGAAGAGAGATTGCGTCTAAAGAGTTTCTAGAACAGTTGGAAAAGAGGCGAGACCATAAATCGACAATGGAAAACTAATATCTCAATTCTCTGAAGCACTTATGAACTTGCAACGGTTCAAAAAGCCAGCAAGAAGTAGAACCGAAAGAAACAATGCACAAAGTCGGCCACATACACAACTGAGGAAATAGAAACAGAAAGTACGTCTGTGCAGTATTGGTCGTCTGATGATAGGAGGAAAACATAGGCATATGCATATGTGGGCGCCTGTAGAACATTTGGAAGGAAAAGAGGGGCAACTAGAGGGCCCACGATGCTGCATACACTGGTACAGAGGGGCACACACGCAGAAGAGCGGGAGAATGGTAGAAACCGCGCCGATGGGAAAATGAACAAACAAAAAATGCAACGGGGGTGGCGCCTGACGGAGAAATGACGTGATTGGGTGGAAACGCCTTGGGTACTGCAGACAAACTTTTGAGTACCGTAGAAAGGTAATTGGTACTGTAGAGAACCAATTAATTTTAGGTAAGTCAGAGGTACTGAAGGAGGATACTGTGTGGAACTAAGAAGTGCTAAATTTCCGTATTTATGATCAGTCATAGGACGGGGTCGGTGAAATACAGCGCATACGCAAAAACAAAATCAACAGAAACGTCTTTATTTTGATGAAAGTGTTTTGAACAATCTGACGAAAGAACCTCAACACCTTGTAAGCCCAGATTTCGAATACGATTTCAGGATAGGTTGAAAATAGTTTATTTAGACACTCCTGAGACAGTACAAAAACTGTTCTTTTCTCAGTTGCGAAAATAGCGACTTCCAAAGACTAACAGTCTTGACCTATCCCAAATATTCATCAAAATTAAGGTTTACAAGGTGGTTAGGTTTTTTTGTAAACAAAATTTCGCAAAAAGAAAACATTTAGAATGTGCAGCTAAACGTTCAGCTTGGACAGCGCCTCTTTCTTCTCATTTTCGATCATGACCATTCGAAGTTGAAATTGTTTCTCCAACTTCTCCATCTCCATGTTCAAGTTTTGGCGGGTCGTCTCTTGACCGATTCGAATTCTTCCCTCGTTGAGCTTGATGACCTTATTCTTGTGGAGCTCCACATATTCCTCCAGCTCGTAGTTACAGCGAACTATCACAAACTGTTCGATCGCTTTCACCGTATTCAGCGTGCTACCATTTGTTTCCAAACGGCTGGCAAACAAGTCCGCATCGTGGTTGATTTTGCGGATTTCTTGTTCGCACTTCTTCTTCTCCTCTTTCTCGTAATCCAAAAGACATTTGGAAGTGAAGTCGAGGAAACCTGTAAATTATGTGTGTCTTATTGGCTCATAAAATGTTTATTACTTACTGCATTTGTGCTCCAACAGACGACAGAAGAAGAAATCCAAGTCATCTTTTTGTTTCGAAGTCATATTCGGAGCTGAAAACGGGAAAAGTTTTCTTTACGAAAATATAACCAAAAATCTCTAGCTAACTCAAAAGTTACTCACCGGCCTCTTCGAACAATTTGCGGATCTCGGATTGACAGACTTTAAAGTCCATTGGTTTCTCGGACGGAGTTGATTTGGTGGTTTCTGGGATAACCGGTTTGGAAGACATCTGAAATGGAATTTTTCTTTATTTGAAAATGTTCTTGCATCACGCTGAAAAATAAAAGAAATGATATTCTCTATGGGAAAGAGTGCAATATGAAAAAAATGGATAGGAAGCAAGGGAAAAGTGAGAGGAACACTGGTTTTCGAATGTCATGGTCACAAAAAATGAAGGAGGAGAGACGCAGATAACGTGTTCCTTCTGTTAGCCATAGACAACGGAATAGAGTAATGAAAAGCAAACAGTACAAGAAAAACACGGGAAAGTGAGAAGGAGTCATACAGTGGAAGAAGTAACTCTTAGCTACTCTATTTGGTCAACAACACGAGTTATCAACTGTCATTATAAATTCAAATCTACTATCAAGTTGGATATAATAAAAGTCTACGACGGGATTGAATTGTGCAAAACATAACAATTGAACTAGGGAACAGCGTGGTCAGAGACAATCAAAATTACAATCGATTCAAAACTCAGTTGGTCCCCCGTTTCCAGCTAATAGAGTTTTATTCTGATCCGTTCTGCTCCGCTCAATTTTTCCTTTTAACAGTCCAGTTTTATTTCGCACTCCTTATTTCGTAACAGTTTCATTCTGCAATGTTCTATTTCGTCGTACCACTTTTGTTTTGACCAAAATGACGGGTCCGAAATTCCCTCTCGAGAAATGTAACGATTAGTGGTTGAGCCCGAGTTTCTGTTAATTTGAGCTGTATATGGGTTTGACTCAAATCTTGTCACTGACTATGAGGTTCAAAATCAGCCGTATTGCTAGTGTGTTTCGAAACGACTTGGAGAAATCTACTTCTTACTATTGAAACTTTTCTCTTTTCGTGCGAATGCCGTGGACATTAACACGAATAACTTAAAACAATAGACGACTCCTACAATGGTGTGTGGTGTGTAGACATGGAATACCGAACGCTTCATGTTCAAATTTCTTCATGCATCAAACGTTGATCATGGAAATTGGGTGACAATTAATACAAGATTATAAGTTTGAATCAAGTATTGTTTTTGAGAAAAGAGGCAAGTTTGAAAATTGAGTAATGATAATGTCTTTTTTTGGTGTCTCTTTTATTAAGCAACGGGCAAGCAAGGGTACGGTACTCTAGGAGAACTGCAACAAGGAAAATGATGGAACATAGTAAAGTGAGAAAAGAGAAGTGTAGTTATCAGGTCCAAGTTGTCAGGCGCGAACTTTTTTACCTCTTTTAATCAAAAACTGAGAACATAATCTTGCCAGAAAAAAAGCCGCCTTGAAACACCTAGTTCTTTTTTCGTAGCAATAACCACATTGTGTAAATTTTGAGAAGACATATGGTATAATAGTTTTCGAATGCTGCTAACTTCGGATGCAATATCTTTTTCATTCTATTTGAATCATTTTATTATCTTGGCCTCACATTTTATTATTCATTCCTCCTTTTTCAACACTGTGTCGCGTATGGACGGGCGACTGTACCACACACAATCCCTCTACTCCTTCTTCTCTACCCCTCTCTTTACCTTATCAGTGATAAACAGTACTTGCGCTCCATTGCACTATGAGCATCGCGCGGCCGCAGTCATTTTTTGTTTATTCATTTTCTTTCCGGAGGTTTTTTGCATTTTACTTTCTTGTTTTAGATCTTTTGCTGGAAAACAATAGTTTAAATTTTCCAGGATAAGTTACTGATATTCTTTCGTTGAGATTGGCACAATGAAAACGCAACTATTCTGTTTTTGAGACAAACAACATTCACATGAGACCGTAATTCGATTTATCGAAATTTACTTTTCTTTTAAAAGTTTCTCTATTCCTATGCCCCTGTGGATGCTCCTCTTCACAACTACTATCAATTCAGCGTTTATTTCCATATTTTCTGATTTTTCTAGCGCCTGCAACGCCAACTATCATCCTTTGTCCTTGTTTATTCTTCAAGAAGTGCGATTTACTTGACATTCTCTCCTTTGTTATCTGTCTACATACTCTCAAACTCCCATTTCTCAAAATAGAAGCATTCTTTCTTCCTCACTGTAAAATGAAGCAAGCACGATAGGTATCTATGCTGCCCTGATTGAAAAGCCTACTACGGCTAATGTCAAAACTATCTGAATTGTCTCTGCTCCATACAAACAAGGCAAGCGCCCTCGTCCATAGTACAATCAAATCATCTCCTAAAATTTCTTCCTCTGTCGGTTTCCATAGTAACTTTTTATAGAGAAAAAACTCGCCTCAACTTTGACTTCTAATTACACCTTTCTCAACCCTCCTCACTATTCCCTTTAGATTGCTAATTACTTCATCATCAAAAAGTGTGCCTCCACCCTAGCCCTTTTTCTCTCGTTTTTACTCTCCAGCTCTCTTCATTCCTGCCTACCTATCTCGTGGAAATGCGCAGTAGTTATTCTCATCTCTAAAAAGAGGTATTTTTCCGCCCCGAATAATCATTGTCCGGTCTCTCTTACTGACCCATTTGTCTGTATTCTCGAACGTCTACTTTGTGAGGCTGTAAAAATGTCTTTCTCCGTAAGTTTGGTAAACATTCAGAATTGTTTCTTGCAATCTCATCATATACTATCTCATCGATCAAATCCGCTTCTGATCTCAAATCTAGTAAAACATAATACTGTTGACATTATTATTTTCGATTTCCGAGAGGAATATGGCCAAGGTACTATCAAGTCCTTGTTTTTTCTGATTTTTATCTATTGCTAAGCGCCTCATGAATCATCCAGCTTCGACACATCTTTTCCAAATATTTCTCAACCATCACGAATGCAATTAGGAGTCATGTAAAGTCTTATCATTCAAATGAATACCGCTATTGTGTACTCTCTGCTCATTCCAATCTCCTATTTCCCTAATTATCTCTTAGATTACTTTGTGGACGCTTTTCTCGCAGCCACATGTTTATGTATTATCATTTAACTTCTGAATGAACAAATTACGAAATACGTGAGTGAGTGTTTTCTCTTACTGCTGGTAAGACACAGGTTTAATAGGAAAATAGGTCAAATAACAAAATTTTTAGATGTAATGTTAATTTGTCCGGAAAATGTGATCAATTTTTTATGTAACGAGTTTTCAGGTTAGAGACAGTGTCAGTTCCCGAAGTGGAGTTCAATTTCTTGCTTCGCCCCGTCGGATGCCAAACCATCATGCTCCAAACCGTATGGCTTCGCGTGAAGTTGCTCGCTATGATCCACCGAATGTCGTAATGCCAAATACCGGTGAACCAAATGAATATTCTCCGCGTCCTGTTCATAATAGTCCTCGTTTGTGGCAGCCTGCTCCGAGCCAAATGTCTTTTCGTGAAGTTGCTCTCTATGATCGACAGAATGACTGGATGCCAAATAACGCCGAACCAAATGAATATGCTCAACGTAATGTGCAGAATCCTCCAATGATGAGACATTCTGCTCCAAACCACGTTGTGTCGCGTTACGCTGAAGCCTATGATCCACGAAACGTCATTTCACCAAATTCTTCTGAACCAGCTTACATTGCTCGACATCCTCATCCAGCTCCCGACCAGGTATCAATAATTCGTGGGCATTACAATTCAAATATCACTCTTTTACAGCGAGATTACAACGATCCAGCCCAACATTATACTACATCACCGATGAATGGACCATCCCATCTGAACACGGTTGGCAACAATGGTTATGGGAACCATCTCGATCCATACCATTATGATACTACTCACCGCGTTACACAACGCCGTCGTCAAACATCTTCGGTGGAGCTGTATTACAGTATTTGGGAGCGACGATCCAACCCAATGCGTGATCTTCCATATTCTTCGAGCTGGGATGCTGTTGATCCGTACAATTTGCCTCCATTCACGTGAGTTGCAATATTTCTATTTAATTTCACAACCTCCGAATTTTCAGTTTTGACCACCTGCTGCAATTGTCGAGAGAGCACCGGAAGAAGTTCACCAATTATTTGTGAGTTTGAAACAACAACTATTTTTTCTTTGGAAACATACAATATTTCAGCGTCGCTCTCAGTCTATCAGACTCGTTCAGCTATCGTATGGAGTGCTGGTTGTCTGAAACAAAGTAACACCTTCTCATTCTTGTTCCCTTACTGACCCTCAACTTTTTCTTCATTGTTCCTCAATTTCTTGGTTTTATCAGGCCTTTCTCGGTTTTATTTTACAGATATTTTTGTCAGATTGACAAGGTTTCGTTTCCGCTTGATTATTGCGTTGTGAAAGAGTTTGAGTTACTGTTCAGTAAATTTGAAAACGATTTAAAAATATACATTTGTGTTCAAAAACTGCTGATTTAGTATACTGTATTTTCTTCCACGACTTTATCTGTTTTCTTCTCCGCGCACCTTTTTCCCGCCTTTTACTGCACTGCGACCCGCGTACGTGATTGGACCACACAACACACACACACACAGGCACACAACACATCCATTCCCTCTCCCCTCTTTTCCTAATTAGCAATAAACAGTAACTGCGCTCCAATGCACACTAATCGCCGGTGTCGACGCAATAACAGATATCCGGAGATTCCTCATTGCGCGCGGCCGCCGTCTTTTTTGGTCATTCGTTTTCTTTCCGCGAGTTCTTTGTGTTTATTTTTTTCATTTCTCTTCCGATTTTTGCTAAAAAGTTTTATTTTACAATTTTCAGGGTAATTAAAAAGTAAACAGCATTACTTTCCAAAGACGTAAGCACTATGGCAGTTCAACCATCGACGGTTTATATCAATATGAATACGGAAACTTCAATTGTGAGTTGATACGTTTTGAGGGACTATTAAAAAGTATATCTAAACAAAAAATTCTTCAACTTTTTCGTATTTTCCTTTTCAAAATTAAAAGGCGAACAGTTCAAAACAAACCTCTCGAAATTTTTGCATAATTTGACATTACTTAACAATTTTTGAACTTTAAGGTAGTCATTTTTAGCAAGAACTCTGTTCTCTTATCATGTTTGCCAAGAATATGTTTCGACGTTTCAAAACCTATCTGCTTCAAAATTGCTTTTTATGTTCTGAGAAACGTATCACATGTACCTGTGTTTTTTCTGACCAGTAATCTCTATGAGTGATGGGAACAAAACTTAGTTAACACAATTTCCTAATATGTATTTACAACCAGTTTCTATCGAAAGTTTGAATAATGTTTCATGTAACCTTCTTTCAGATAAGCGAGTTCCCTGAACTGGACATTTCTGAGGATCATCGAACTTCATCAAATCAAAATCCACACAATGCGCACAATGCCTTGGCGCCAACTCGATGTGTTCCACGTGAGAATGAACCGATGGTGGGACGTTCGGTTCCAAATCGGATGGCTTTAGATAAGATCGGAATTCACGATTCACAGAATGACAAGATGCAGACAAACGCCGGACCAAATGGATGTGCTCCACGCTCTGTGCAGAATCCTCCCATGCTGAGACACCGTGCTCAGGAGTGTGTCGTTTCGCAAAACATTAAAAACGTGAATCATGTTCATCCATCGAATGTTACCGAACCAGCTCGACACCCGGTGCAGAGTCATGGAATGGTTAATCCCGGCCAGATGATGCAGAGAATGGATGGATACCATAATACAAACAACCTGAATGAAGAGTACAAACATTCAATTCATGTTCCACTTTGTTCTTCTCCAACGATGCTTGGACTTCCAACTGCTTTTGCTCCGAATAATTACAACGGCATTGCTGAAATTCTTGAAAAAGCCACACCAGCAGCGTACCATCGGATGAGTGAACATCAAAATATTCAACAGACACCTCAAAGTCACATGATGCAGAGAAATGAGGGTTATCAAGATTCATACTACTTCTTCCCACCGCAAGCCTACAACTATCCAATGCATGCTCAACTCTATCCTTCTCCACCGATTTATGAGCATCCAGCTGTCTTTGCTCCGAATTCTTACGATGACATTGCCTATTGGAACGGACAATTCCATCATGGCATGTCTGCCCGAGTCACTCAATACGGCCTCAAAACTCCATCTGAGGCATCGATGGAGATGTTCGCTAGCATCTCTCACCGGGACTTTGACTTCATGCACGATTTCTCATATTTCACCAGCTGTGACGTCAGTCCATACGGTATTCCGTGCATTTCGTTAGTTTTGATATTTTCACTTTTCATCTGAACCTTCACGTTTTTAGTTTCGACGAGATTTCGAATCTGGAAAGAGAGCACCGGAAGAAGTACAGCAAATACTTGTGAGTTTAGACTAACAATTATGTTTGAAAACGCACAATATTTCAGTATTTCTCTCTGTTTCGGGGACTCCTTCCGTTATCAAATGCAATCCTGGTTGGCCGACACAAAGCAATAAATCGATTGATTATCGAATTTGTTGAATCTCAAATCATCAGTTTCTTATCACATGATATGTTATATATTAGATTCGTTTCAAATTGACGAGGTTTATTATTTGTTCCTGTGAATAAAATCCCATTTTGATTATTAGTTTGCCTTTACGTTACAAAATGTTTATTTGAGTTAGAAAAGTCTCTCATTAATATGACAAGACAGTTTTTTCTCGTATTGAGTTTCCAGAATAGTTACTTTGCAAATAATTGGTATTTTGATTCGTCTCTCATCGAATAATTTTACGCTTATGGCATTTTTATTTTTTGCTGATTTTCACCTGAGATGAACGGATTAAAACTCGGAATTGCTCTGACGAAGGACAACAAACCAAGGCCGCTTACGAACTAATTAGCAAGGCGATGAACTTTGAAAGGTTTCGCTTCAAATTTCTTTTGCTCGTACCCCAGTACATTCCCGAAATGTTTATGTATTGAATGACGAAATATCAGATTTATTGGTGAGAAAAACAAAAAAATTAACTGAAAATAGAGATCGAAACTCAATAAATCGTGAAGAAGTAATAGCCGACAATTAAAATATTGGAATTATGAAATCCATGGATAAGAAGTTGGACAGACTCCGCACATTCGGAAGCTATGAGCATGTAGACCACGTGATCTACCATCGAAGCTGCATGTAGAAGGTACCTGAAACATAACTTCGAATTTACATGCGGGAAATCGGGAAGCCCTACTTCGCATGGTTGGACATGGTCGTTCATTAAAAATTTGCACTGCCAAGATCTCAGGTTTTTGATGTTGTTCAGGTCATATGGACTTCTCATCCAGTCTATCATCTGGCTTCCGGTGACAATGAACACGTCTTGTTTGAGAACAATCTGAAAAAATATTTAAAAAATACATTCTCTCAAATCTAAAAGCTCACGTCTTTCAGGAAATCTTCCAAAGCATAAATCGCGCCATTATCCGGTAGATACGTCAAAAATTCAGTATCCAGGGTTAGTACGAACGGAGCTCGGTTGGTTTTATAGTGGTTCATGAAATTTCTCATTAGCATTTTCTTCACGGAATCTCGGGAGTCCACTGGTTTCAAAGCTCTAGTCAAAGTCTTATACCATCTTGAGTCGTCTCCTTGCAAATTCTGAATTGGAATCTCCCAGATTCCTTTGTGACTTTGTGTTGGGCACCTTTCAGTACAATCCCATGGCAGCTTATGGTCAAGAGTTTGCGGCCAATATGCACCACTCACAAGCATAGAGTTGTCATATGTGAAATTGTTTTCAGTCATCATCTCGTATTGAGCATTGCCTTGAAATAATAAGTATGAAAGTATACGACTTTTAGAAAACTTACCTCCAATCTTGAACATTGGTGCTCGTGTTCCCAAAATTTGGGTTCTATCAACATAACTGAACTCGGCCAACGTTTCACGCATTCCCTTCTGTTCTTTATACCATCTTTCCTTGGTTCTACCAGACAAATCTTCTTTGGTAATGGAGTTCACGCCAATCTCATTTCCTTTGCTGTGGAGCCAAAGAGTCTGATCATAGTTGTTCCATTGGTGAGATACGAAAAATGTTCCTTTGATTGCACAACCATTTGGATTACGAATCTTTCCACTGAACAGAGATTTCAACGTGTTTATGATTCGATCAGTAATTGGATCATCGAATGAGAGCAAGACCATTTGTGGGACTTGCTTTGGATCAAGATTGTCTGGTGGCATTTTTCCGGTGCTAAAATTGAAGAAATACGAATCTCCAGATACTAATTCAATCTAAAACCTGGTACAGAAGCAATCTGGAAGTTTGCAGGAACCATCTCTGGGACACTCGGTTAATGTTCTCGGCTGTTGAGTTCTTCTCGCAGCTTGCTCTGTACAATTTTTAAGTTTAAAATTCAGATTGTCGTTATATGAGTTAGTAGGATGTATTAGTTAAAACAGAAATTTCATTATAATAGTTCCATGCATGCAAAATATACAAAAAAGATTTTTAGAAAAAGGCGTAAGATTAGGCAAGTCGTGCAACACATTCTCCATTAACCAAGTTAGTATTAAAAGAGCATTCGCAGAATCCAGAACTGGAGCATTTCTGCTGACTTCCGCAGTCTTTGTAACTGCTACATTTTTCTGAAAAAAAAGTAGATTTTTCATAGATTGACGGAAGGCTGCTCACTTTTTCCGTTATTGTCCAATTTTTTCATCGGTGTTTCTTTATCTATTTCATCTTGTGGAATTACACAGTATCCAAATACACAAGATGTGTTGTTTTGGCATGTTGTGGTGCCAGTGCATTTCGATCCGGGATATGCTATAAATTTTTTTTGAATTGATCATTTGGCTTCGATTGATACCTAGAGCTGATAAGTAATTTGCTGGTGGAGTAGCACAGTCAAGTGTCGAATTTGAATAGTTGGTTTTGGCACAAACACAGTATCCATTCCTACAATCTGCGCCCTTGCTACAGAAACTGGTGTGGCAGCGAGATCCAGGAAGATTCTGAAAATTTGAACATTTCAACTGAAAAAAAATTAATATAACTCACGGCTAGTTGACAGATACCATTGATCATTTCATGATCGATCCTACATGCACATCGTTTATCTACACATATAGCTCCTCCTGTGCATTCAGAATCAAGAGAACAAAATGATTTTGGATAGGACCTAGACCGCACATTGAATGTACCAATCAATTCACATGACGTGCGATCCGGACTGAAATTCTCTCGTAAATTTTTGGTTATCCATGGCTCTCATTTACCTTGGTGTGTATCCAGAATCACAAGAACAAGTCGAAAAAAGACACGAGGATCCTCCAATGCACACAATAGTATTATCACAATTTTCTCCAGGTCGGGCTGTTCTAGTGAAGTTTGAATTGTCATTTTGTGGGAAGTTCGGGGTGCAAGCATTATTGTTGATGAAGTTGCCAGGTGGACAGGTACACACAGAGTTGCTACAGGAAGATCCTCCAGAACATCTTTGTAGACACGGTTGGAATGAACACTGGGGATCACATGTCTGGCCTGGGCTCACTGAAATTAGCATATTAAAAAATAGTTTTTGATATTTGATTATTCTCACGTTCGATGATGATAGCTGGTCTCGCAGTTGTCACTGGTATCATAGTAAATCTTATTTCAACTATAGGAGCACATCTTCCATTCGATGGGCTGAATCCAGTAGCGCATTGACAAGTACTTTGACTGCATGATGATCCACCTCTACATATGACTCCGGAGTTTTGGCAACTTTGCCCAGGAAGGGCATCACCAAGATAAAAAACACATTCTGTTCCACTGATTACTCGATTTGATGGGCATGCACAGTAGTTATTGATACAAGATGCTTCATTTCTGCAGGGGACCGCGTTCGGTCTCAAGTCGCACATTTGACCAGGTAGCCCAAAGACTGAAACAATAATTTTGAATAGAAAAACTATTAATTTTGAACTTACAAGGTGATAAAGATTGAGAAGACGATGCGGAACATCCAGTTCCCAAGCATGGTACAGGCTGGGCAACGACTCGTTGGACACAATTGCATCTATCGGCTACACAAGATTCAGTTTGTGCAACGTAGCCCTAAAAAATCGTTAAGTCATCAGTGTTGATGATAGAATGCTGAGAATACTCACATTTCTGCATTGACATTGATCTTGAATACAAACTTGATTATTGCCACATTGTCTTTGACAACTTCTATTATCTGGAACATACTGTTCTATGCAGTTGCACCGGTCTCCCATACATGTCTCTGGTTGAGCATAATATCCCTGAAAGTTAGATTTAGACTGCGAGCTCTCGTTGTGAATAACTCACCGCTCTGCACTGACACTGGTCTTGAATGCAGACTTGATTGTTTCCACACTGATTTTGACAGCCATTACCAATCGAATCGATTGAGGGTTGCACACAATTACATTTGTCGGAAACACAAGTTTCCGGTAGAACCAAATAGCCTGTTCTGCATTGGCAACGGTCTTGGATACACATTTGGTTCATTCCACATTGTCTGGTGTTACATGGATCTATAGGTAAAATGCCGGTTTCTTGAATGCAGTTGCACCTATCACCTAGACAACTTCCCGGCTGTTGGTAGTAGCCCTGAGAATAAATCTTTTCAGAAACTCCCCCGAGTTTGAAAACCTTACCGGTCTACATTGGCACAAGTCCTGGATACAAATCTGATTGGTTCCACACTGAATATTTCCACAGTTTACACTTCCCATATTTGAGCATCTTCCATTTATAGCTCCTTGGTTGTTAGGACATTTGCATATTCCGTCGATACATTGAGAATTTCCTGTGCATATTGTGTTTGTTAGATCACACAGTTCTCCAGGTTCCGAGTAGGTGTTGATAGACACACAGGTTCCGTTTTGTACGGTTTCTCCACCAGGACAGATGCAAACGTTGTTGGCACAAACCGAGTTTCCAGTGCATAATATCGTTCCATCTTCACATGCACCTCCAGGGGCCGCTTAAACATTCAAAAAATCATTTTTCTAGATTCGACCAGGCTTACCCAGTTGGATAACCGACAAGGTTTCACTATTGACACACATCCCGTTGACTAGATCGTATCCAATAGGGCAGTTAATTCCAGATGCTGAAACAAATTATTTAAATCCCCTAAAATCTAGTTTTCTCGGTAAGATTTTCCGCACTCACCACTAACAACTCGGTTCACTTTTTTCCTCCCACTGATTCCTTTGATATTTCTGGATCTTACTGGTGGATCGTATGGATAACACTCATCCACATCTGCGTCGTATTGATCCTGACACTGACAGAACGATGAAGAACAAGTGGATCCTCCAGAGCATCCGGTCGAGACTCCACACGGAGCACCAATTCGAGATTCATATCTAACACAAGTGTCGCCTTGTTTGAAGTAGTCGTCAGGACACTTGCAAATGAAGTTAGAGCATGTAGATCCTCCAACACAGAATCCTTTGCGACAAGACTCGCCGGGTAGAGCAAGTGAAGAAACAACTAAAAAAGAGGAGTTACGAATATCGTGAACCATTTTTTGTTCTTACCAGACATCCTTGGAACACACGAGAACGAGGATTGTACAAAGTTCCGTCCACATTTGCATACATTTTTAAAGCATTGCTTTTGACTTTCACAGTGATCGTCACGATAGCAATATTCACCGAGCTTGGCTTTTTTCTTGGGTGTGAAGCGAAGAAGTTTTCGATGCACATCGCTTACAAATCTCTTTTCTGAATGATCATGCAATTGGTTAATTGGTTAGTAAAGGAACATTCAAGCAGTTAAAATGTGTTATGGCAAAGAAGAAGAAGATAACTAACCTCTTGGGGATCTCACACATTTGTTCTCCTTCAAAATCAATGGTTCATTACAGGTACAGAGACCATCAGCGCAGTGAGAATTCTTCTGACATCTTTCTCCGTAAGCACATGAAGTTCCGGGTTCAGCTGAACAACATTACAATTCGATTTAATTTTTCGGGCTAAACTCTCACCGAAAGTAATAGGAACACAAAATCCGTATCTCGAAATCGCAAGTCCTGGCTTACATTTGCACTCTCCTTTGACACACTGAGCTCCCGATGGACATTGGTTGGAAGCCAAACACTTTGTGGCTAAAATCAAATTATTTTTTACAAAATTGAAGGTGTTAATAAATACCCTCAATTTGACTGACACACTCCTCTCCATACAACTCAAGACCCTCCGGACAACGACAGAATCCATTAACACACGTTGAACAACTGATGCAGAAACTCAAATTATCACACGGATGCCCGGGTTTGGAAACTGAATAGAACACAAAAATTAAAGAAAAACAAACAAAAGTAAGTCTTACGCTTCCATTTGTATTCATAGTTAGGATTTGGAGTAACTTGGGGAGTTGGCTGAGGTGTTGATCCAAGTTTCATGGATATTCTAATAGGGGTTAGAGGAGCATGAGTTGTTGTAGTAGTTGTTGTTGTTGAAACCATTGTGGTTGTCGTAGGGGTTACCGTAGCCGGCACTGCAGTAGTCTCCAAAATTGTAGTAGCAGTTTTGGATGTTGTAAAGGATTTGCTTGGATTGATGATTTTCTTCGTTTCCAACACTCTCAACTTTTCCACAATTTTCAATCTTTGACATTTTCCTTGATACAAGGTATATTCTTCTTTACAGAAGCACATTCCATGAACACATTCACTATTCCCACTGCATTCTTCACCATTCAAACAAGATGATAAGGGAGGAACAACAACTGAAAAAAAACCACAAAATGCTACCCAACGAAAAAATCACACAAACCTTTGATGCTTGCAACATTCTTCACACAAACGCCATCACTCTCGAAGAAGCTTTCAGGACAGGAGCAATGTCCTTCTTTGCAAATTGCGCCTCGTTGGCAAAGTGATAATTTATCACATTGCTCTCCGAGCTCTACCAGTTTGCTAGCTTTTTCAGTTTTCCTCTCCTTGGGTTTCGCAACTCTTGGAATACACTGTGTCGACCCGAAAATTCTATATCCATCCTTGCAAATGCAAACATTCCGACGGCAATGGGAATGGAGGATTTTGCAATGGTCATTTGTTGTACAGATATGACCGATGAGACCAGCTAAACAAACGTAATATTTTGAAATCCACGGCACACAAAACAAAACAAAAAAACGTACAAAAATAGTATTAGTATACTTACATTTGACTTGAGATAGGGTTTCTGGTTCTGCGGGTTGCACAATGTTAGCGGAGCATTGTCCATTAATATTAGTAAATCCGGATTTACAAGAGCAAACGTTTTCCTGGCAGAGAGCGTTTCTATCAGTACATCTATCATCGCTGGTACAAGTGTGTCCCATTTGAACTGAAATTTTCAACTTTATTCGAGAACTAGATAAGATTATTGGCTCACCGTAGCTTCTACATCTTCCATTAACCGAGAAAAGTCCGTCTGGGCAAGAACACTTTCCAGAAGAACACGTCAATCCTTCTCCACAATCATCCCTGTTTGAACATGGACTTCCTTCAACTCCAATATTTTTCTTCACGCAAATATTATGCATTTGTTTGTAATCTGGATGGCATTGACAGACACCCTTGATACATACAGATTGGCCAGTACATATATCTTCGGGATTGCAGAGGTAACCAGGAGTCACTGAAACTTTCAATCATTACCAGTACATCTAGAGAAATGCCACTTACCTGTTTTTCTAAGAACACAGACATTCAAGCTTGCAGCATGACCAGGTGGGCATTGACAACTGTTATCAGTACATGTCGAGTTTCCAAGACACTGATCTTCCATACTACAAGAGTTTCCAATGTTCACTTTTCTTCTCTGCACACACATCTTCTCTCGAATCATCATTTCGTTCACACAAGTACATCTATTAGACTTGCAAACCGAGAATCCGGTGCATGTGATGCTCTCAGAGCAGTGTTCACCAGGAGCCGCGATTTGTTGAAGAACACATTTCTTATCAACAGCATTCATATTAAGTGGGCATTCACATCTTCCACGAGCGCAGTAGGATCCTCCAGTACAACGAGATGTCACTTCTGTGCAAAGATCTCCAGGATAGACAAATGTAAAAGCTTTGCAAATCTGAAATTATAATTTTATGTGATCGGAAACTTAGTTTTCAAAGTTTACTCCATTGATAGCATTCTCGCCTCGGGGACAAGCACATTTTCCAGAATCTGTGTTACAATAGCTTCCACCATTGCATACAATTCCTTTTCCGCAGGTGTCTCCAGGTTTTGCTGAAATTTTCAAAATTCATTTGAAATTGGAACTTTACAAAAATGGACAAACCTGAAACTGGCTCTACACAAATCTTATTGATATCCACTTTTCCGTCAGTGCAAGCACATTTTCCATTAATACAGACTGAGTTTCCAACACACATTTCTCCCATAGTGCATCCGTATCCTGGATGAGCCTTCAGACGCTCTCGACACTCTCCGCCAATGACCATTTGTGATGCTTTTATGCACTCGCATTTATGAGTTTCCTCACTACAGTAACTGTTCTCCACACATTCTTCTCCATTTCTACAGGATGTTCCAGGTCTTGCTAAACAATTTAAGTTTAAGATATAAAAAAAATTAATTAATTTTCGAGTTACCTGCTACTTGCTCTATGCATACTCCATTTCTTGGCGTTTTTCCCAATGGACAGACACAAATTCCAGCTACACAAACTGATCCGCCATCACATGTGACTCCAACTCGGACACATGCACTTCCAATCGGGACTAAAATTTTTTGAATAATCTTCGGATACATATGAATCAGACCAAACCAGTGTTAGCATCATCATCATCATCAATGTTATTATCATCATTTGTTAGTTGCTGGGGTGAGTTACGTGATTTCGCTTGACTGGCAAATCTCAGGCGGATTTTACGGATGTTATTCAGTGCAGTGTTATAGGCTAGGGCAGCTGGGATAATTATTTGGTATTAGGTCGGTGAGGTGGTGATTGGGTTAATCGGTGAACAGAAAAATTAAAAAAATACCTGCACGATTCTGCTGACAATAACCATTGACCAGTGCCTGGTTGCTTGGACAAGTACATTTTCCATTGTAGCACACTGATCCCTTTGTACACTTTTCGTTGTTTTGGCAACTTCCGTTGGGGTCACTTTCGACTGAAAAAGAAACTTCAAACGTTTGACTTCATAATTGAAACTTACTAGCTCGACACTGGTTATCCATTACATAAAATCCTGGTGGACATTGACATGTTCCACTCTGACAGAAGCTTCCAAAGTTGCATTGAGCATTTGCGGAGCATGGTTGACCGATAGAGACTTGTTTAACACAACGACCAGCCACTTCAACTAAGCCAGATGGGCATCCTAGAACCAGAAAAGCATTGAATATGTTCGGGTTTCTTAAATTTACCTTCAACACAAATTTCTTTGTCAATAACTCTCTTGATTCCAGAGCAAGACTGTGAACATTTCAATCCATCGAACACCAACCCATTTGGACAACGACAAGTGTTCTTATCGCATACCAATCCACCGAAAACGGCTTGGCATTGAGAGGAGTAGATGCAATCTTGACCAGGTTGCTTTTCTGAATGTTCCACATAAAATGAAAAGCCCAAAACATCCGATTCTTACCTGGAAGACATTCTCCGGTGACTCCAGAATATACTTGTTTATCCGGACAACTTCTTCCACAGGTTCCATCAGCTGCTACTGGTAGATTGGGAGGACAAGTGCAGGTTTGCATGAAACACGTGGCATCTGGATAAGCCCCAGAACATTGAAGATTGTGTGAGCATCCTTTTCCTCCGGGTGGGATCACTTCTCTGCATTCTCCAATCTCGCTAATGAAAATGTGTCCTCGTTCTTTGCAGTCGTTGTTGACGAATGTGCACCCATTGCTGCTCTTTTTCATTCCGTAAACGCATTCGCATCTAAAAAAGTGCTTTAAAATGTCCGAAATGAGTTTGTAAGTTACCTCATCTTCAAACAATATGCTCCTGGCTCCAATGCAGAGCACTGTTGAGAGTACTGACATGGCTCTCCAGGCTGTTGAACTGTCATGCATACTCCAGCTTCACGGATGTACGTCTGACCAGTTGGGCATGCGACAGAAGATTGGAGGGCTGAAATCGAATGGTAGGAAAATTATTTCAACAAGTAATAAATGAAAATAGGTCTCTTTTATCAACTTTCTCTGCCCTCCCAGAAAAATCAGCGATAAGATTTGATCTACCTTAACACTTGAATTTGACAGGTCTAAAGTACAGTTTGAATATTCTTTTTTTGCAATTTTTAAAGGATTAAAATTGGATTCTAACATTCGAAAAATGTTTCAAAAGGTAAAATGTGTTCAATACCTGTCGAAGTGGCGATACAAGTTGTACCAGTGTTCAGTGCACCTTTTACGCATTTACACACGGAATCGCAGATGGCAAGAGGATAACCGGAACATTGGTTGTCATATGAGCATGTGAGATCTAAAATAATATTGGAAGGGCGTAAACTATGTTGCTAGTTTTACCTGGACCAATTTGGTAAGCTCTCGGTCCGTCATAATTCCTTCTTCTGTAAAAGTTTCCTCGGAATTCCGAACGATTGATTGTCCGGTGATCAGCCATGATTTCATTTTGCAGCATTATTTCTGGAATGTCAAAAATTATTGATTCCGAATTACAATACCATACCTGCTAAAACCCATAATATTAGAACCAAGCGCATCTTGAAATAACTTCAGAGGTTCAAAAAGCTCCTCTTCACCGAAATAAAAGAAAAGAGCTGATAGCAAAAAGATGGACGAAAGAATGAACGAGAATCATATGACAAGAGTGCTAGAGTTATCTTTTTTCATTTTTCTTATGATTGATGGACGTGGTCCATGGCAGCTACGCATGACTCATAACCAATTTAAAGCGCCTGTTCTCACTTTTCGTCTTCTTGTCACCACTATACTTCATCATAACTTCACGACACTAGCTCTTGGATTCAACATACCATTTCGAATAGGTGGGTGATGAGCAGCATGATCGTTTGATACACATGTTTGTTGAATAGCAACCAGGCCAACTGGGCATACGCAATTCCGGTGAACATCACAATTAGCACCTGGGAAGCCTTTGTTGCATTGAATCGTGTCTTCACACCCGTGTTGACCAGGGTATATTACTGTAATTAGTAGTTAATGATTGTGCATTTTTGCGAAAATTGCTTCTCTTACATGTATTCATGTAACAGCCTGTAATATAAAGGCTCTTCTAGTATTATTCGCTTACCTAATCAGTTTTTCCCGGTTCCTTCTGAGAATAACAAACAAATTCCTACAGTATCTCACATGGACCAAATCAAATAGGATTACAGTTGCAAGTTAAAAATCATTAAGGATGTATGTTTTACAATTATTATTAGTAGTTTTGTTTTGATTTTCACAATTCTGGCACTAGTAATTGTTTAAAAGCCAAACATTGACAAAAAATATTTTCCCAATTTGAACTGTTAGAAGTCACACGGGGTCAATAATGGTGGGACATCTAACATTTGGGACGGTAGTTATTTCACATATTGAATCGAACTGCGTTCACAGATTCTTGATGCCTTTTCAAATTTTAGCCAGGCCGCCTACACGAAGGAGATCCCAAACTTATACACTTTATCACGGAAAACAGTTCACTTGTGGTCTCATTCCTAATATCTCTCATGGAAACCAAATTAAGATGGATAAAAATACAATTTCATAGAACTCATATGATACAAGTTTCGAGGTCATTGGTATCATTCTTTTGAATTTTAGATTTCGGCACTAATAATCACCCAAAAATTTCATTTGTAGAAAGTTATAGTGTTTTTTGTTTTGGGAATGTTTTATAACCCAAGAACTACGTTAACTTCATAAAGTCAACATTTTGTGTTTCTGTTTCCTGTCACCCTGATTAGGATTCATTTGTCAACAGATTATCCCCGTCCACCATCATCAGTTTACTTATTTGGCTACTTGAATTTGACCGTGAAAGGAGAGATAGATGAGCCGTCGTCTTCCTTTCGGCCTTACCCGGTTTGCATTGACTGCCGACATCAACATGAGTGCTCAGGCACATACAAATCGAGAACGAAGAGCAAAACTCGCCGGGTCCGTGGCAATCGCCACCGCCACGGCATTGTTGTTTGAGTGTTTTACCTGGAATGAGAAAAAAAGATGAGGGCCGAAGCAAAAAGGAAATAAAAATATGGAAAAAAAAAGAAGAGAACAGAAGGTGAAGAAGATGAAGGAAGACGAAGATGGAGGAGAAAAGAAAAGGGGATGGGATGGAAATGGAGAATATAAATGTGATTTTGGATGAGAGAGTGAGTCTCCTTCCTATATATTTTTTTTCATTCTCATTTTCTTCTCAAGTGTTTTGAAAATCTGACCTAACGAGAGAGAGAGTCAGCTTGTTCTCCCCTCTCTTCTCCTTTTATATCCGTTTTGCTTTTTCCTCTTACTCCGTTGTTGTTTTCATTCAACCACTTACTTTTTTCGGTGACACAGGCTCCATCAATGGCTTTGTAGAAGCCGGCACACATACAAATTTCATCGATGCACTCGGCATTATCAGGAACACAGCGTCGTTTTTCATTCGTGAGACAAGGTTGGCCAATCAAGCCGCTTGTCTTCTTGACGGCATGCACTTCGTTCGTTATTATGGCTGAAAATATCACAAATTGCTTCAGTTATACCTTGTGAGTCGTGTAGCTTCCTTACAATCTTTTTCAAATCAAAAAGAAAGTTATAAACCTATTTTTAATGGCACCCACCTATAATAGAATAAAATAGTAGTAGTCGAATCGTCATGATGTTTTTGGTACAACTGTCGGACTGTCGACCATCCGAATACCGCATCGTTTGTGTCTTTTGTGCCGCGCGGAGGGATCGGGCCTCCCTTCAATTGGTGCTGTTTTCTTTTCCGCTCTCCAAATTTGGCGTTATGTCGGAGAAGCGTTGTCAGTAGGCGAGACGGTTCTGTTTGATCACCTGAAATAATAACAACCCTGAGCACCCCCCACTCTGTGTCCATCAGCATTTTGCCGCAGAAGCTACTGGTCTAACCGATGACCAGTACTTTTGTCTGTGTGTATGATGAGGCAAAAATTGTAATGGATGGCTCAGGGGTTGTCATTGTTGAATCAAGTCTAAAAATAGATGGATGTGTTTCAACATGTCGGCATTGTTTAGCAAAAAAATACTGAAGGATTACAGTATTTGTCATGGATATGTTCGAAACTGCAGGAAGGTTGTATTGGAAAGTTTGGCACAATTAGTTTTCAGAACAATTGTAGAATTTGCTTTGATGTCATTTTATTTTCAAAAGTATACTGTATTTCCTCTAATAGAAGCCCACCCAAGCCGTATATTTCAAGCTCAATCATCTCGATGAGTGTGTGAAAGCTGTTGTAGTTTTGTCAATTGATAAAATATTTGTCATTTTTCTCCCAATACTTTATCAGTTTACTAAATGTTGATATCTTTTATAGGAACCGAGGTAATTGAGCTCGAATGCACCGAAAGGGTAGACTTTTTGTTGGGCAGAGCAAATTTTGTTGCTCAAAATTATTTTCAAAAACGTTGTTATTGAAAAATGTCTCCGATAATGTTGACAGTATCCCAGAGAACCTTCGAAAATTCATTCAAACGGAATTCTAAATTTTTGGCTGCACCTCCCGTACCAAATAAAAAAATTGATGAAGATTTTGTGGACAGAAAATTGGGACGTTGTCAAACGAAAACGTTCGAAAATTGACGTTTTCTCTAGTCTTTGGTGAAAAGGTGTCGAAAACAAGAACCCTATAATTAGCCATTTCGGAATTTGACAAATTCAAAAGTAGTTTGTCCAAACCGTCCTTTGTGGCACCTACTTGGAAGAACCAAAATACTTCTGAATTTCGACTATAATTTTTGAACCCTCATTGGCAATAAGCACTTTCATCGAATTGGGACTTTTGCTGTCATTTCACGTTTTTAGTAAAAACATAGATTTGATAAAATCTTACTAGATCCTTCAAATTTTGAATCCTCAGAAAATTTTCTCTACATTGGGTATAATTATCTTATTTCCTTCATTCTTCCCATCCAATATCCCGTCGTTCTGTATTAATCTTCAAGGATTCCTCTGCCACTTAAACACGTCATCCAATACTAACACAAAGGTCTGCACATGCACCTGTTTGATGAGCCTATCCAACGCAACAACCGGCAGAGGTGTTACGTCATCTAGTCTCGGTTGAGGGACCATTGTGAGCTACTCGGACCGTTTACTTTTATTACCACTCCTCTCGCTCAACCATTTCTGCGTTTATGTTTTGGTGAGTGCGGTTGTGGTTCTGGCATTATCCTAAGTTAGTACAAGTGTATACAGTTGTTAAAGTTTACTGTGCAGTTACTGCCATAACCATAAATGCGCTATAGAAGAAAATTCTATGCATTCACTTTAAGCTTAATTATCACGGTTATTTGAAATGCTATCAACAATTGGTCAGTTGATAAAATGTTTATCATAATATCGTCAACATTTTATCAGTTGGTTACTTTTTATGTCTTTCGTGGCAACGAGATAATTGAGCTCAAAGTGTACGTAGAGTGGGCCGCTATTAAAACATTTACGGTATTTTTCTAATTTTTTTCGAATTTTCCTCAAAAAATCAAATGATTTGTCTTCAACTGGTTCACATTTCTCCCAACATTTCCCAACAAAAACGAGTCGCCCCATCGGTGTTAATGTACATCAATTGTGGTGTGGTGTCTCGGTTTTTCCCACCCACTCGGGGTGGATTATAAGAGAGACGTCTCGTCGGGACGACCCAAATGAATTTTTCACCGAAAAAAAAAATTATGTTAGCATTTGCCTTTTGTTCTTCCTTCCTATTTTTGCTTCCCATTTTAGATGTATATTTTTGAAAAAGGTACTGGACTTGCAAAACAATATTATTTGTGAGTCACTAGTAGTAAGAAGGGACCACCACATATAAACAACACAGTGCAGTCCTGACAAACAGAACAAGTACGAAGAAAGAGTGAGCTCTTCTTTCCTGTGTTAGCTCTCTGTGATGTTATTAGATTTGTAGGGTGTCAAAAGTTTCGCGAAATTGGGATGTGTTTCAAGCGTGGAACAATTTGTACACGCCTGGTGTAGTTTTGTGAAAACAATGTTCGAAATTTTTGTAAGCAAATTTTCCCTTAAAGTGTGAACGATGTATAAGGAAGTTTCAACCTTTCTGATTTCATCATGAAACATAACATATTTCCTTTGATAAAAGCCCACCTAAATCTTAAACTTTCAGCTCAGTTACTTCTATTCCTTTTAAGGTATCAAAAATTCGTTGCTATCCTCTATTCCTTTTCAAGGTTATCTCTTTTCCTTTTCAAGGTATCAAAAAATCTTTTTTGTAATATTGTTGCATTCTATGCATACTTCCATTAGTTTTATATTTGATCTACCAAATTATTTGTGATCTACCCTCCTTCTTTGAGCGCCCTTTTCTGGCACTTTTCTTCCTAGTTGTTTCCTTGGTCAGAACCCCTTCTTCTTTGGGGCTGACAAACCCTTCTCACTCTAGTCCTAGTTTTCCCCCAATCAGCTCTCTCCCCAGTCTCCGTCTATCCCTGTATTCTTGTACATCTTTAGTACCTGAATAAATCTAGTATTCTATAACTCCTATTCCTATTCCTAGTCCGGCTCAAAATGCCGGATCCCAAGGACTTAACAACTGGCGATCAGGCAAAGGCTATGGCTGATCTCACCCAACAAATCGCCTCCTTGATCAACGTCTTCGGAGAACTCGTCAAGCAGTCTCCAACAACAACAACTGCCACCAATGGGACAAGTCAACTGGTAGAGTCTATCTCCACACGGATTCCAAACTTCGTCTACGAGCCAGATGAAGACCTAACCTTTGATGCGTGGTACAGCAGATATGAAGACGTCATCACCAAGGATGGAGCAACTCTCACAGATGAGGTCAAAGCAAGGTTAGTTTTAGCTAAACTCAACGCTAAAGAGTATTCCCACTTTGCAAATCGTATCCTCCCGGAAACTCCAAACTCCCTCAAGTTCGAGGACCTCGTTCCGAAGCTCAAGGAGACGTTCAAGTCGACCTCATCGATCTTCCGGAAGCGTCAGGAGTTCCTTCGCACAGAATACGATGGCTCATCCATCGAAGAGTACACTGGGCTCGTGTTGCGACGGTTCACGTCATCAGAGTTCAAAGCCATGACTGATGATCAAATGTGCTGCATGGTCTGGATAAATGGATTAAGAGACAACAGCTACTCGGATATCCGTACAAAAGCACTCCAGATCATGGAAGCAAAGCCAAAATGTACACTGCTCGAGCTGGAAAAGGATATCAAACGTCTACTTGATGTGAGAGCCGATTCCAAGAGTGTGTGCAGAGTTGCAAAGCCAAATGAGATCAACGCCATCCACCAAAAATCATCAAATCGGGATAAACCATTGAAACCACCACCTTCACCCTGCTTTAAATGCGGAGGCAACCACTGGGCCAGAGACTGTCAGAAACAGGTCAAATGCATTTTGTGTCAAAAAGACGGACATATTGCCAAGTTTTGCAGATCCAAGAAACGGGAAGCAAACTCACAAAAAGGCAACTTCAACAGAATCAAATCAGTCATCGTCGGATCAGCTTCCAGTTCTCAACTCAACCGTATCTACCGTATTGTGACCATCAACGGAACGAAGATTCAAATGCAGTTAGACACCGGAGCTGATGTCACACTGATGAGCACTAAAGATTGGAATCGATTGGGTCGTCCACCTCTACAGGCACCCACTATCCAAGTAAAGTCGGCTAATCATCAACCAATAGCCGTCAAAGGATCATTCCAATGTCAATTCAATCTGAATGGAACATCAGCAACTGGAATAGCTCATGTTGCTGAAACTGGAACTCTTCTGGGAACAGACTGGATCTCAAAGGATCAAAAGCTCTGGAACATCCTCAATCCAAGTCAAGTCAGCGCAGTTAGCTCCGAGGCTGGATCAGCATGCACCGACCTGGACATCACTCGGAACAGACTGAAAGCTGAGTTGAATAATGAGTTTTCAGACGTGTTTAAACCAGAACTAGGTCGATGTACCAAGACAAAAGCATCGCTCCTACTCAAACCAGATGCCAAACCAGTGTTCCGTAAAGCTAGACCAGTCCCATTCGCCGCATTGCCTACTGTGTCAGAGGAGCTTGATCGTCTGCAACAAGCAGGTGTCATCTCTCCAGTGGAGCATTCCGAGTGGGCAGCACCAATAGTACTGGTCAAGAAGAAAAATGGATCGCTGAGGATGTGTGCAGATTTTTCTACGGGTCTCAATGACGCCATCCAACTGCATCAGCATCCACTGCCAACCGCTGACGACATCTTCGTCACTCTAAACGGTGGGAAGTATTTTTCTCAGATAGATCTTGCCGAAGCCTATTTTCAGATTGAACTGGATGAGCAAGCCAAGAAGATGCTATGCATTAACACTCACAAAGGATTGTTCAGCTACAATCGACTGGCATTTGGAGTCAAGTCTGCGCCTGGATCCTTCCAACAAATCATGGATTCAATGATCACTGGTCTGGAAGGGACAGCAGCTTACCTTGATGATGTCATCATCTCGGGATCATCAATTGAAGAGCACAACCAAAGATTGGTGGCACTGATGAAGCGAATCAATGATTATGGATTCCGGATCCGACTGGAAAAGTGCACGTTCTTGATGGAAAGAATCACATTCCTGGGATTCATCATAGACAAAGATGGAAGACGTCCGGATCCAGAAAAGATCGCTGCCGTTCAGCAAATGCCGCCACCTACCAACGACGGCCAAGTCCGATCGTTCCTTGGATTCATCCAATTCTATGGATCGTTTGTCAAGGAGTTGTTCAGGCTCCGCCCACCACTGGATGCTCTCACCAAGAAGGATGCCAAATTCCTCTGGACTTCTCAATGTCAAAAGTCATTCGACCGTGTCAAGCAGATACTCCAATCGGATTTATTGCTCACACACTTTGATCCAAACCTTCCGATCATCGTGGCTGCCGATGCCTCGCAATACGGTATCGGAGCAGTTATCTCTCACAGATTTCCAGATGGCTCCGAGAAAGCTATCTACCACATCAGCAAAGCTCTCACTGCCCCACAACGGAACTACAGTCAGATTGAAAAAGAAGCTTTTGGACTCATCACCGCTGTCACGAAGTTCCACAAGTTCCTTTATGGCCGCCACTTCACGCTGAGGACCGACCACAAGCCATTGCTGACAATATTTGGAGATAAAAAAGGTATACCTCTTTACAGTGCTAACCGTCTCCAGCGTTGGGCAATCATACTTCTCAACTACGACTTCACCATCGAGTACGTCAACACCAATCACTTCGGACAAGCCGATGCTCTGTCAAGATTGATTTCGGACCAAATCCAGCAAAAGGAGTGTGAAGATCGTGTCGTTGCTCAAATCGAATCAGAAGTCATCACAAATCTGGTTTCAACCTGCGAGCAACTACCCGTGACTGCAGACATGATCCGAGCTGAATCTAAGAAGGATCCTCTTCTCAGTCAAGTCTACAAATATACTGTATCAGGTTTGTGGCCTCCAATCACTGATAAAAGCTCACAAATCTCTTTTTTTCACAACCGAAGAGATCAATTGTCATTCGTCGCCGACTGCATCATGTTCAATGACAGAATCGTCATCCCCAGCTCTCTCAAGGCAAGGGTTCTCAAAATGATTCATCGAGCTCATCCTGGAATTGTGAGGATGAAGCAGTTGGCACGATCTCTGGTATACTGGCCATCCATCGATAAGGACATCGAGAATATGGTCAGAAGTTGTGATCAATGTGCATCAGTCGCTAAGAATCCAATTAAAAATACTCTGTGCTCTTGGCCAATCCCAACCGCTCCATGGCAAAGGGTACACGCTGACTATGCTGGACCACTGGATGGAACCTACTACTTGGTCGTGGTGGACGCATTCTCCAAATGGCCGGAAGTTGTCCCAACCACTTCCATCACAACCACAGTTACAATCAACATCTTGAGAAAGATGTTTGCTCAATTTGGAGATCCAGAAACATTGGTTACGGACAACGGAACTCAGTTCACTTCGTCTGTTTTTGAAACATTCTGCAAGGATCGAGGAATCACACATTCACGATCACCACCATTCCACCCGCAGTCAAATGGTCAAGCAGAACGTTTCGTGGACACTGTCAAACGTAGCTTAGGCAAGTTAAAAGGGGAGGAAAACGCAGATACTGCCTTATATGTATTTCTGCAGAGCTACCGCTCCACTCCTTGCACCGCCAGCCCTAATGGCTCTACACCAGCTGAGAACTTCATTGGTCGAAAAATCCGAACATTTCTGGATCAACTTCTTCCAAAAGACCAAATTCCCAACTCGCATGATATAGAGATGGAGAAGCAGTTCAACAAGCAACATGGTGCACGATCAAGAAGCTACCAAGTTGGAGAAAAGGTTTATGTTAAAGACTACCGCAACATAAATACTGCCACTTGGATTCCAGGTACTATCCAGAAGCGGATCGGACAAACACTGTACCGCGTCACAGTCAACGACACCGTCTGGACCCGACATGCCAATCAGCTTCGACGACGTGAAGCTCCTATCCAATTTGACGTTCCACTGGACACGATGGATACAATAGATGTGACACCTACGGCTACTCAACTTCCTAGCAGCTCCACACCTTCCACACCATCTCCAGTGAACACTCCAGCTAAGCCGAAGACTCCACCGCCCAAGCAAACCCGGAAGTCTACTCGGATTACCAACCAACCTCCACGATTTGTCATGAAACCTAATCAAAAGTCGTATCATTGATTTTTGTTCCCTTTATTTCTAGATTAAGTTTGTAGTTGTTTCCCCATCCTTAATCATCCTTTCCCTTATCCTTAATCATCCTTTCCCTTATCATTGTTTATCTTAAAAAGGGAGGTGTTGCATTCTATGCATACTTCCATTAGTTTTATATTTGATCTACCAAATTATTTGTGATCTACCCTCCTTCTTTGAGCGCCCTTTTCTGGCACTTTTCTTCCTAGTTGTTTCCTTGGTCAGAACCCCTTCTTCTTTGGGGCTGACAAACCCTTCTCACTCTAGTCCTAGTTTTCCCCCAATCAGCTCTCTCCCCAGTCTCCGTCTATCCCTGTATTCTTGTACATCTTTAGTACCTGAATAAATCTAGTATTCTATAACTCCTATTCCTATTCCTAGTCCGGCTCAAAATGCCGGATCCCAAGGACTTAACAAATATGATAAATAATTTATTAGTTGACCAATTTTTATATTTTTCAGAGAAATGGAGATACCTAATTGAACTCAAAGGTGAAAGTTGAAAGGTGGGGTTCTATTAGAGAAAATACGGTATTAACTTCAAGTTAGTATCATCCATCTCTTTCTTGAACATTTTTTTCTTATTTAAGTTTCTGTTTATTATGATGACTAGCTTCTTTACCTCTCCAAAAAACTGCTCAATCATTTTTTTACCTTTCATATAGTGTTTGCTAAAACCGTACCCTTTATACCAACACCTCCAACCACAAACATGATAAAAGAGAATGACGGGACCGACCCCGATGGAGTCATCGCTGAGATGTTTGTTCAACCTACTTGCTCTGTCCCTTTTTTATCGATCCTTCTCAATATTACACCACCTAGTCTCGTGGGTGTGCGTGTGTGTGGACCACCACACACAGGAACTTTTTTCTCTTTTTTTCTACCCACTCCTGGCATGCGGTAAAATCACTGGCCAGTACTCTCGAGACAGGTGTTCTTGTCATTCGGTGTCGTTTGTCCCATCCGACAACATTTGATGTGTTTTTGTGCTCGTTGTCGAGCCCATTCTGTATTCGTCTGTTTTATTCGTTTTCACTTTTTTCTCTGGAAGCCGACACCTAATTATCTTAAAGAGGCTTTTTATGTTATTGAGAAATTTCCGGGTTGTTTTCATTAAAATTTTGAGCAAAGATGATTCAGTAGGCTCTATTTAGTATGTTAATTTTTCTTGTGAATAACAAACTAGTTACAAACGAGCTCTTGCATATTTTTTATCCTATAATATTTTGTTCCCACCACCTGAAGGATATAAAAGCCACCCCAGAAACCGGGAAACATCTGACATTCGCTTGATTGAAAAATTTCTCGATTGATAAATGTTATAAACAAAAAGTGAAAAGATTTGCGTTGTAAATCCAGAAAATCACCTCAATCCGATCAAATCATGTTGTAGCTGTGTCTTCTCTCTCATCGCCTTTGGGTCCGGACGAGGGCACATGCCTCACACTAATGTTATTTTTCCACCAATCTATAAACATATCCCATCATTCTTCCCTGCCTCGGATCCTTCTCATCCTCTTCATTTTTCTCATATCTTTTCGGAGGCGCCCTCGCAGTTTTCCCTTCCTTTCTTTTTTTTTCTTGCTCTCTTCTTCTTTTTTTCACCATTTCTTTTCTGATTATCACAAAACTTCTTGCTGGTCAGCTGTTTTGTGTGTCTCGGTGCCCGAACCCAAGTCAGCAGCAGCACACCGCTGTCTCGGTTGTGTCGTCTTACCCATCCACACCGCATCTATTGTCATTATCTCTAATCCTTCGGTCGGGAAGGAGGCCCGTAGCCGATGCGTCGGGAAGGGGAGGCCCCACGAAGGTTTACACACACTAGCCCTCATATATTTCACTTCGGTAATTCGTTTTCTTTCGATGACACCGCTTTTTGCACGGCCCATCGTTTTTTATTTCGCGATATTTTATCACTGAATTCTTAGTTTGCTTGATTTGAAATTTTAAATAAAGCCAGTTAGGGTTAAAAAAAATCATAGTAAGTATACTTCTACTAGTAAAAACTGAGAATAACAGAACTCGTGAGACAAGTCATAAACAAACTTTTATGGACCACTTGTTCTTATACTCATACTCATGAAAATTCCCGCTTTCTTCTTTTTCTTCTCAAAAATCAGTGCCTATTTTTGGTTTTGTTGCAACTTGAACATCTATCAAAAAACGTGTGCGTCCAAACCAACTCATAACTTTGACTGAATGCCCATATCCTATCCGGACGACCCAAACAACTCCCCGGAGGTTCATTTACGAGAACGACCCCTAGAAAACGAAACAACTCTTTCTCAGATTTTTCTTGAAGAGCCCAATTGGCTCATAGTAGAAAACGAGAGGAAAAACGAGGACCTATTAGACGGGTTCTTTTTCTCCGGACCCGTCCACTGCCCTCGCTTCCTAAACAAAGCCAATGAAACTGGCGTAACGTTATGTGACTCTTTCCTTTTTTCTGAGTATCTGTCACTCTTTTTTGAACGTGATTCCTCATTTCCATTCATTTCACACTTTCATTTTCAAAGAGTGAATTATTTTTTGTATAGTCCAAGTGGATTCAGCAGGATTCCGCCGCCACAAATCTGAACCATCTGGGCTTTTTTCTTTTCTTTCGAAAAATTAAAATAATTAGTCAATAGTTTTGATTAATAGCTTATTCTTTAACTATCCAATAATTCATTTGAATCAGTGGTTCGTTCGAAACATCTGGAGCTTATTGTGTTTTGATTTGTGTTCTTTACTTTTCTCGCTTTCTGTTTCTCCCCTCCCACCTTTGTCATCATCCTATGACAAATTGCCTCTCACTTAGTTTTTTATACTTTTTCACATATCTTCTAAATCCAGAGCCAAAATCGAAATCAAGAGGGATGGGTAGTGGTCAGAGCATGAACCACAACCCAGGCGACATGATGGATCATCACCAGTACCCGGACATGAATATGATCTTTAAAGGGATTCCAAAGATGATTCAGGTAACTTCACATCCTCTTTCCCTTTTTCATCAAATACCTATTTATTCAGGTCGCCGACGACATGCACAGAATGACGGACTATATAATGGATCTTCGTAATTTGACGATCGCAGTTCTCGGTATTTCTGTCATCGGTCTCATCTGTTTTCTTATTTTGAAGATAGTTCACAATAAGTCTTCCAGAAGAAAGAGACGCTCACGACAGGTGACTCGGAACAGAAAAGAGATGAAGGGTAATTAAATAAGTCATGTTTTATAGATCGAAGAAGGATACCCGCCAGCCGCTCCAAGATACTACTACTCCTCGCAGTACGCCCCAGAACCATGGGATCGGCCAAAGCATACCTACAGGTTGGTAGCTGGTTCGAATAATAGAAAACTGATGAAAAATTAAATGTATAGGAATGAGTACGAAAATCATGTTGACTGTTCCAGCCCATCTATCGAAGAGAAGAAACAGTTGGAATGCAGAAACAGCAGTCCGGAATTTAAGGGAAACGGTTCAGTGAACTACAAGGTGAGTTAGCACAAATTCAGATTGTGTTAGATTGTGAATTAGTTATGGACAAATATAGAAACATTAGGACAATATAAAATACCGTATTCCCTTTGAAACAAGCCAATCCAAACTGTTTACATTGAGCTCAATAATCTCGATTTGTGTGGAAGATATCAAAACAATTGTAAATTAAAACAACGTTTTCTGTAAAATTGCAAACATTTTATCAGTTGGCTAATTTTTGATTTCTTTTAAAGGGAAGGAGATAATTAAACTCGAAGTTGAAGATTTGTGTGGACTTCTATCAAAGGAAATGCATCAGCCCTTCATCATCTTAAAATCTCAGAATCTCAGAACCCCAGAATCTCAGAATCCTAGATTCTTTCAATCTCAGAATCTCTAGATCTCAGAATCTCAGAATCTCAGAATCTCAGAATCTCAGAATCTCAGAATCTCTGGATCTCAGAATCTCAGAACCTCGGAATCTCAGAATCTATAGATCTCAGAATTTCAGAATCTCAGAATCTCAGAATCTTAGAATCTCAGAATCTCAGTATTTCAAAACTTGAGATCTTAGAATTTGAAAATCTGAGAATCTTCAATTCTCCGGGTTTTTTGAATCCACTCAGAATCTCAGAATCTCAGAACCTCAGAATCTCAGAAGCCTAGATTCTTTCAATCTCAGAATCGCTAGATCTCAGAATCTCAGAATCTCAAAATTCCCGAAATTCGGAGTCTGAAAATCTCAGAATCTTCAAATCTCAAGATTTTGAAATCTTAGAATCTCAGAATCTCAGAATTTCCGAGCTTGAGATCTTAGAATTTTAGAATTTGAAAATCTGAGAATCTTCAATTCTCCGAATTT
Organism: Caenorhabditis nigoni; assembly: GCA_027920645.1. NCBI lineage: Eukaryota > Metazoa > Nematoda > Chromadorea > Rhabditida > Rhabditidae > Caenorhabditis > Caenorhabditis nigoni. The sequence continues at coordinate 18,026,759 of CP115869.1, forward strand.
GTTGAATCCATTATTCGATCATTTTCGGAATTCAAATATTCTAAGATCTTAGAAATCCATAATTTCAGTTTTTCAAGTATCTCAGAATCTAAGAATCTCAGGATCTCAATTCTTAAAATGTGGAGTTTCAGAATCTCTAAATCTTACAGCCCCAAAACCTTGGATTCTCAGTATCCTACAAACCTGGAATATCAACATTTGAAAAACCTCAGAATCTGAAAATCTAAGAAACCTGATTACAAATGTCTTATAATTTCAGTAATTGAGACCCTCGGAATCTTAGAAACACAGAACATGTTTTAGTAAAAAGATACATTAAAAGTTATTGTGTCTACTTACTGTAATAGTTTTTAATCTCACATTTTTCAGCCATACACCAATGAATCATCGGAAATTTCACCTGAAATCGAAAAGAAGACATCATTGGGTAACGACATGTCTCATCGAGCAGCCACAACCGCCAGCGTGCCAAAGGTAATAATTGACTCGGAGAACTACTTTTAATTCTCCCTCGTCGGTCAATTTGTCAGCTTTGTTGTCCTTGAAATTTTTTGTACTCACTACCCATTTGTTGCAAATGTGATAAGTATTTTTGACCCGCCTAACCCTATAAACCTCCCCTCATTATCTCCTCCATCCAGGCTGAGACCATTCATTCCGCTTTTCTTCTCCCAACCATTTTTTTTCGTTCCATTCTCCTCCCCCTAGATTTATGTTTGCTCGTATCAGTTGTTAAAAAAACAGTAACTCATTTCCAGAGAGTACTTGATCCCGTCAAGTTAGTGGTCGGTGATCTGCCATATGTTGATTCGTCATGAATTGCTCACCGATTTTCAAAAAATTCACAGCATTTGAAAATCACTTCGAAACCCTCTCATTTAATGCCATGATTTTTGTCTCTTTGTATTCTTATCTAAATTACGCCAATGTTCTTATCCTGTGCTCTCCTAACTTTTCTCTTGTTTTTGCTTGTTTCCAATAAATGAATTGATAATAATTTGAATTTATTAGAAATCTGTCATGATTTAATAGAACTTTGCGTATGGCAAAATGATTTGGCAACTCGATGATTGGAATTTGAATATTGTGAATGATAGGGGAGTATATGAGTGAACACCATCAATCATACATTTCGAAAAAGCGTTACACTCTCTCATTTCGACTGATGAAGAATGGATGGTCAAGGTGTCGAGGGATACGTAACAAGTGTTTAGAATGGAAGATGGGAGGAAAGGAGTGGAAAAAGTAGAAAGATGGTGGGAGGGAAGAATAGTGTGATGTATGGGTGGTGCGGAAAGGAAAGGAATAATTGAAGAAAACAGGGGAGAAGAGGAAAAACGATGGGATGGAGAGGAAGGATAAGCGCGAATCGGGCAAGGGACCTATTTATTCAAAAAGTGTTGAAATGTTGCGGACAGGCAGCCAGCTGTTGGTTTTTGGGGGATGGGGAGATGTGGGATTAAAAAAAGAAAAGAAGAATTGGCAAGGAATGAAATCGGGGACGGAAATGTATCAAGCACATTTTTCGAATTTTGGCGGAGAATGGAATCAAAATTGAGGTAGATCTGTGTCATTGCTAAGAGTTATTTGCTAAAGGATAATGGATCTTTTTGTGGAGTGCCAATTACTAAATAATCACTAATTGAGAGCAGTATTATTATGGGAAAAGTGACAATTCAAGTCTCCTGACCAGAAGGGTAATATCAAGTAAGTCGGAATCAAAGGCTTAATTTTGTTAAATCACATTTGTTTTGGTTGTTGAGAATTTTTAAACTTTCAGATGAACTGAGTTGCCATATGAGTGATAAGATGAGAATCGGGTGGTGGAAGATTGTAGACGTTGGTGGAGAGTGGGAGAGATGTTGGGAACTGGGACGACATGACACTGGGACCGGCCAAGTGGATTTGTGGGGTTTCTGCGGCTGGCGTTTCGTTGCGGAAATCTGAATTCATTTGCATTTTATTCGAAGATATGAATTTACTCCAAAATCCCAAATCAATCCTAAACTTATCTTCGAACCACAAAAAACTCTCTAAGTTGCTTCAAAAAAAGAAAAAAAATCTCAGTCCTCCTACATTTTTGGAAACTTCTAGAACTTTCTCTAATTTTTCAACTCAAAAATTGAAATTACAGGCTAGCTTTGGATAACTGTCGGAAATGACAAACGGACAGCTATCATTTTGGAGTTATTCCCTAAAAAAGAAAACTCCTGGAAGTTTCTCGAAATCCACGAAAATTGAGATTTTTTGTTTTTTGAAGCGATATGTATGAAAAACTATTGTCAAAATTTGAAATAATGTTTCTCATTTTCTGTTCAAAGAATATTTCAAATTCCTTTCTCAAACTCCAAGCGTTTTCTTTAAAAACGGTTTCTTTCTTCATCAGCCATACATTTCCTACTTTCCCACTTCTTTGTCTCACACAACACAGCTTAAATCCCCTTACTCACATTTATCCGGACTCTGCTCTCTTGATTGGAACATGAAATTGCTCTCATTACCGTCGTCAATGGTGTGCTCCAGGTACACTGCAAAGCCTTTTGTTTACAAAACTATAAATAATCCTAAAGTTCTCACAGTAATTAGGACTTTGTCCATTGATGCTTTCAATTGGAGAGTTGCTCTCACTCTCGGCACGGGTCGAAGATTTCCAACGGCGACCGGCATCCTTTTTTAGGCGTTTTTCTTTGGCGCGACGGTTTTGGAACCAAACCTGCAGTATGGAAAATGGGGGTGGGTGCTGTAGAAATTATTAAGCTTACCTGAACAACACGCATATCAAGACCTGTTTCACTGGCAAGTTGTTCTCGTATATGGCGAGCAGGTTTGCTGCTAGTTTGATAAGCCTGAAAATTTCAAAGTGGTTTTTTGAGAATTTCTTCTGAGCACTGGATCGCAGAACTGTGTAAAGTATTAGTCTTTCAACTGATAGTTTTTAAACTGTCAAACTGTGATCTGTTACATTATTGCTGATCTTACAGTACTAAGGAGGCCTGCGTAAACTCCAACACCTTTTTTAAAATTGTAACACTCTCTTATCCTGAGGCACCTCTGGCTTAACATTTTTATTGTGTGGGTTTTTACAACCGAATCTAAATGTGTTGCGGTTTTCCTCATGTCAATCAGTGGCCCGACGAGACGGATTACACAACACCCTCATAAAAAAAGAAGACACTTACCTGCTTCAATGTTTCCAAACTCTTTGCTGAAATCGTGGTCCTTGGTCGCTTGTTACCACCGTCACCTTCGCTTTCCGCCGATTCTGGAAGACCAACTATCGAGAAAAATCGAGAAGTTCTTTGGGCATGCCAGACCACTTACGCTTATCTCTTGCTTGCTCGTAATCGTCTTTGCACACAAGCCGTGCATCATCTGGGATCAGATAAAACTCTTCGCCGGTTTCGAGTAATCTGAAAAACAGCAGAGTTACCTAGTATTTCGTAATCGATGTTTTTTTTTAATTTTTTCGGTGAACGATTACTGTGGGATTAAAGAAAACAGGTACCGTTTACAAATGAAGCAGTTGAAGCATTCCACGTGATAAATGTGTCCTGATGCTTTTCGAACCACATGATCGGGAACGATTCCGTCTTCACATGATGCACATTTGGTTCCGAACTTTCTGGAAAAAAATGTTATGATATCATCTCACCTAGAAGCTGAGAAGAAAGAAATTACTTAAATACTGTAAAAACACAGCTTTGAAACAAGACCAAAAAGTCTTTTTCCGTTTTCGAACAGAAAAAAACACAACACTCACTTGAAAAAATGTGCACGGCAATACATGGAATCGTCTCGCAAAAAGCACGTCGCTCCAAGTTCGTCTTGACAAGTCGAACACCGCAAACATGACGAATGATAACACCTAGAAGGCGCGGGAAAAGTGTAAAAGTGAAAACCAAGACTATAAAAAACTAACCTTCCATTGACCTTTGAAACAAACCGATCCCGTATTTCCTTTTCGCATAATGAACAAACCGATTCCTCATTGTTCGAGAGCACTGCATTAACTGCAATAAATAATTCAGGGAATGTCATAGAAGATGGATCTTTTCTCTATTCCTGACACTTCTTTCCCTACTTTTCTTACCATCATTTCTTACCACCTGATTTTTCTCCATTTATGGCTTATCCAAAGTAAAAATCCTAATACGCATCCGGATATAACAAACCTAACGGTAATTTAATGCTCATCGCCAACGGTTCGCAGGTGTGTGTCCTCCCCATAAACTGCTAAAGGTTCGGATGATGCGCGGAGGTGTGACAGACCATTAAAATATCAAATTTCCAGAAATATGGGTGAGGGGAAGTATAAAGCACAAAACCCGTAAACAAAAAAGTGAAAACTTTATCTGAGAACCGAAAGGTGTGAAAAGTGGTATCACAAAGTGTTAAGTTGAGTGACAATAGACGGTAGAACGGTCAGCGCGGCAAAAAAAAAGAAGAGAGAGTGTTGATAAGCGACAAAGGCATCAGGCTACTGTTATTGTAATATTGCAGAAAAAAAAAATGGATGGATGGATGGTGAAAGAGAAAAAGTTAAGAGGGACTGTCGGTAAAAGTTCAAAAGGACAGGAAAGATGGATTTCGTTTTGATATTTTCTTTGTTAGTCATATGATATATGTGTATGAGTACTATCCGAGTAATACTGTCTAAAAACCACAACTAGGGCAGTACTGTACAGAATTTAAGCGTAAACTAGAAAAAATACACTCACATGTCGAAAATACAAAGTTATGCATAAGGTATATGTTTAAAAAAAACACTCACCATTAGTAAAATCCTCGTGTGGTGAAAGAAGACCGGTGCTGCACATCGCGATATGATTGTCCAGTGCATCGCAAGCGCCGAGCGTCAGAATGTTGTGGCTCAGCATGTTTGCTGAAAAGGCTTTCAAAAATAAACATAGTGCGTCTTCGAGATTCAGACGAGGAGGTTGGTCGTAGTCAGTAAGAGTATGGTGCTGAATATCACTTTCGGAATAATCTTTTCTGGCAGAATTGATGCAGGACATCTCCTCAAAGGATCAGCCTAATGCAACCGGAGAAAAAGAGAGGGAGGCATTTTGATTAAGCCAAAAAGGGAAAGAGAGAACACGCGCGCAGACATGGTTAATGAGTTTCGGAGCTCGATGAGGAAAAAAAACTATCTTTTAATATTCGCCTGTCACGCTCAACCTATTTTATGAAATAGGTGAAAAAAAAAGGAATTGTCGGAGGTGTAAGCTGGTTCTTGACGGGTTGTGTATGTTATGCTTGCCGAGCCATGAATGTCCCGAAAATAGATCCCGCCCATCTTACCCCCACGCCAATGAGCGGCGGCTCTCTCGAGCATTTCTTACAAGGTATACGATAGATCTGGAAACTTTTCAAGTTGCAATATCAGGCGCATCAATGATAAGAAGTATTCCATCATCCGAGAAATTTCAACAGGATTGGTAGGGCTCTAAGAAGATGTTTGTTATTCTCATGGGATTTGACCATTCTCAATTCCCAAATCCACTTTGATCCGATTCCCGTGATTTTAGGAGCGAGTCAAAAAGCAGGAGCAAGAGCCCCATCTCTCCAGAACATTCGTTTCATCTTGTTCTTCTGGACGATTAAAAAAGTGCAGAGGCTTCAGGAAATGAAAATGAAACAATTCAATTATGCAGGGAAACCTCCTGAACTGGTGTCTCAATTTCAATTAAAAAGAGATCTATTATTACTATTTTTCATGGGTGCTTTTTGACGGACAGTGAGAAAAAAAACTGACAAGCCGTTCGAAATATTCACTTGAAGTGAACGATTATTTTTGAATAGAGTTTCATCTACTGTAAATGCACTAATACACATGCACTTATCTCGGTTCCTTCAAAAGATATCAAATTTTGATCAACTGATAAAGTGTTGAAAATTTTACGAACAAAATTTTATCTGTTGACAAATTTTTCATATCTTTTGAAGCAACTGAGATAATCAAGCTCAAAAATTCCTGAATGGTGGACTTTTATTAGAGCCTTTGCGGTGGATGAATGAAATTGATTTCAAAATAAGTACAGTAAACTTATAGAATGAAAGATATATTTTATAAAAAACTAAACTTTCAAAAAATAGGTTGGATGCAAATGCTAACACGCTTACTGTACTATTGTAGCCGAAATATATTTTCAATATATCATGGATATAAATCAAACTTTTTCTCACATTTTTTTCATTTTTGGCGAGTTCGATTAAAATGATCTCAGCTAAAAGTAAAAATATATTTGTGATTTATGCTGGAAGAATTGAAAAATGGAATCTAGAATTATTCTAAATGAGTAAAGTTCTCAAAACCGATAATGAATGTTCAGGAAAAAAAATATTTTCAAGACAAACCAGCTTAATACATTTTTACTGTTAGAACCCTTTCCAAAGGTAGACCACAAAACTAAATCTCTTGCACTTTTTTGAACCAGCACCATTCCAGACAAATTTCAAGGCCGTAGTTGTAGTGCTTGTTGGAGTTAAAGAAAAGATTACTGTGTACAAAATCGGTTGCCACAAAAACGGTCAAAAGTAAGTTAGAAAACTCAGAGAAGTTTGAAAAACAGAAAGTGGTCAATTATATATTGGACAAAATATTGAGCGCATAATTTTGTTCAATTTGTGGTAGTTTGAAAATCTCTTCACAGTTTCAGTGACGGCTCAGAATTTTGATAACTTTGAGATCAAGAAAAATAACGAACCTGTCTGGGAAAAAACTGGAAATTCTTTTGCTGTAAAACTTCAATTGATAAAGGTGTTTTTATTTAAATTAGCAAGAAATTTAAATATTTGCTCTTATTGTTAGCTTGCATAAAACTTGAGAAAACACCGTAAAACGGAAGGTTTTTGCAGACTCCAGTGAATCTTGAAAGTCTCTGTATTTTATCGAGCTGATTATCATAAAAAATTTCATGCAAAGAAAGTAGGTAATCCAAAAAGTAACCGAAAAAAAGTGTGACCGCCGAAAAACAGCCCTGACTCGTTGGCGACGACACCGAGTGAGAGAGCACATCCATTATCCGGCTTGCAGGCCAGGATAGAAGAAGCGCTTCAAAATTAGGTAATAGCTGGTTCTGGCGCGTCTCATTCCCGCAGAGCTGCCACACCAGACTTGATATAATGACGTTGTCCTGCTCTTCGCGTCCATCAATGCGCCAATATGGTGTGCGCATTCAATGATCGGTAATGGTGAGGACAAGATTGTAGGGTTCGTTGGGATGTTCCTTCTCCTCCCTTATCCCGAAGCCAGCCAGCTGACAACCATTTTCGCAACAAATTCTGTCGCTCATAAAATTGTATCTAAAATGTCGTCAATTAAGCTGTTGCGCGAGAGTAACTGCACACAGCCGGAAGGAAGGGTGATTTCCAAGATGACAGGAAAATGAGGGAAATATTGTCATGGGTCAGTGAGCTTAGAAATGAGAGCTGTTAGATCTGTTAATTACCGTTTCTTTCTAAACGAGTGCAAGACGGATTTTTCTGGTTCGAAAAAATCAGATTGATATTTAAAACCAAGATACATTTCTAGTTTATCAATTATCCAAACAAATATTTTTGAACGCCAATTTCGATTAAAGTGGTTAATTTTTTGGAATTCAGTATTTATTGAATTGGAAAATTTCCAAGTTCATTCGAAACATAGTTCTCATAATTCTTATTTTTCTGAAATTGTCCACACTTTTAGATATTCACATTTCCCGAGGTATAGACAAAACAATGACATCCTTTTCACATCCTGCTCTTCCCATTTACGCGGCTCCTTGGAAAATATGGAGATGGTGAACAATCATAAAATATTCACAACTTATGACTTGTCACGAAACGGGATTAAACGCGCCTCGACGCGTCAAAAGACATAAGCAAGACAACACATACTGTCATTGAAGACGCCGGTGTCTTCTGAATAAAATAATAATCTTTCCTTGTGTTCCCTTTGCTTCTTGAATAATATTCCACAGTGAATATTCTATTAAATTCAACACGTTCGTATTCTATGTTCGGTCTTCTTTTTCTCGAAAAAATAAACGGATGTCTCTATCTTTACCCATAATGTGTTTGTCCTAAGTGAGGGAAAGCATCAACTGCTGCTCCTGCTGCCCACCAAACATAATTAGGCTCGTTTTACTTAACATCCTCATAGTCATTACAGTAGCCAGAACGATAGTCTAAGATGGGTTGAGGCTCCTATGTCTTCTTATTCTCGATCCTTCTGGCATTTGCGCGAGAGTCATGCGTCGCGGGATGTTGCCTGCCAGCCAGCTGCCTTTCCAGCCGTCTCTTTCCGGTTTTATGTCTTCGAGTTTACGACCCAGGCCGTTAACCCACGAATTTGCTATTCAATACCTTTTGGCGTTTGCTTCATTTGTGGGTATGTGTGTATGTGTAACGTTTGGGGCTGTATGTCAGACATGGATATATTACCAAATACTTTATTTCTTGCTAGATTAGTTTTCGACAGAAAAGTGATTTACTACCGAAAATTGGGAAAAGCACATAAATCTGTAACGACATAGGTATGATTAAAATTGACGTAAATGTGGAAAACAAAATTAAAAACGAGATTGAGGTAGACTACGGTAGCTGCGGTTGGTTGGAATTAGTTTTTCCGGATAAAACAAATGATCAAGTTTGGGGTTGACTGGCCGTTAGAAGAAAAATAATCAGAAGAAAGAAGGTGAAAGGGGTCTACTTCTTTCCATAGCCGCCAGCAGAATAACCACCGCGAGATGGTTTTTCCGGCTCATCATTGGTATCCAGCTCGGAAACTGATGGAGCAACAATCTCTTGGACTCCACATGACGATGGACAATGACCTCCTGGTTCTCCCGAATCTCCTGGTGGTCCGAATGGTCCTGGTGGTCCTGGCTCTCCTCTTGGTCCTGGAGGTCCTGGTGGTCCCATCTCTCCGATTGGCCCTGGTGGTCCACTGTTCTGCGATGGAAGTCCGTTGGCTCCTGGTGGTCCTTTTGGTCCTCTTGGGCCTGGTGGTCCTGGAGGTCCCTTGATTCCAGTTCCTCCGATCGAATCATCTCCTGGTGGTCCCTTGATTCCTGGCTCTCCTTGCTCTCCAGGTTCACCTTGTGGTCCGGCGTCTCCGACACGTCCTGGCTTTCCTGGTCTTCCTGGAAGTCCTGGATGTCCTGGTTCTCCTGGCACTCCTGGACGTCCAACTTCTCCTTGTGGTCCACGAGTTCCTGGTGGTCCGGCTGGGCAAATGACACATGGGAATGCTGGTTCAGGATCGAGTGGTACATCAAGTCCGTCGAGTCCTGGCTTTCCTGGTCTTCCGTTAGCTCCATCCATTCCTGGTTCACCACCGACTCCTGGTGGTCCTGGTGGTCCTGGTGGGCATCTGAGTTGAACACAAGAGGTACATTGTTGATTGTCAGCTTGGGCACTATCACTTCCATATCCCCCGTATTGTCTCCTGATTCTTCCATTGCTCTTCACCAAAACAATGTCGTGCCAGATGTTGCGAGCAACGAACTGGAATAAAAGGATGTTGTTTTATATGCTTTCGATGTTATGTTTATCTTATACACCGCTTTGATTTTTGTTTTTACTTTTTTGTTGTTACTCTTTCAGTCCCTACATAGACGTTTTCACGCACAACTGAATCACCAACCTTGAAAGATCCCATTCGGTTCTGAAGACGTTCGTGTGCCTCTTCCAACTGAATGCTGAGCATTGTTAACACAGCTCCAAGAACCAAAACACTGACCAAACTAACGGCCATAGTGACTTTCGCCACATTGTTGGCCCCTGTTTCGGGCTTACTGATCATACCTGAAGTAACATCAATTATTGAATCCAAGTATTCATTTCACAGAGTAAGAAAACATTTGGTGCACAGGAAAGAAAGCATAGTTGTGAAAAATCGAGAAAAGAAGGAGAAGAAAAAATGATACAATGAATGGAATCGAATGAGAAATAACGGATCGGATAAAGAGTGTGGGAGGTGGCGCATCTGTAAAGTAGGTCAGTCTTGATCGACACAATAACCCAATTATCGGAGATAAGGAATCATTCCAAAAGGGGGAAAAGAGAGAAAAAGAGAAGTACAGAAAGGAAATGAGAAAAGGGAGGAAATCGGGAAATCAAGGAAAGATTAGAATAAAGAAAAATGAATGAGATTACAAGAAGATTGTTCCGGAAAGGTCATTATTGTCGCCGCCACCATTGGTTAGGCCTTCTCGATTGAGATTCTCAATAGCACGGGCTTCTTTCTGCAAAATTATGAAATAATCTAATTGAAAGAGAGTGAAAAGATCTGAAAAAAGCGACATCAATTTTATTTGATTGAATTTCTGAACTATTTTAGTTGTCAATCTACAAAATTTTTTGATCTGTAATGCCAAAATACCTCAAATGCACTAAACTAACTCAACTATAAACCAGCGTTTTGAACTGAATTTTATCAATTTCTATGAGGTTTATCACAAATCTTGAAACTAAAAAAATGTTTATGTTATTGAACGTTTCATAAGTTGACATATTTTTGACATCTCACGTTGGAATTTAGATAATTGAGCACAAAATACGAGTATAAGGTCTATTAGAGCATTTACGTACTTTTCAGTAACTGTAAAATTATAGATTTCAGTCTCTGAGAAATTTTCCAAGCTACTGAACAAAAACTGTCAAGAAAAAAAAACAATTTTAACACTGTGAATTTTACTAATTCTGGTAAATTATCAATTCAAGTAAAAACGGACATTTCTCAGACTCGAAAAAAAGGCACATTATTTGGAAGGTACAGCAATTCGGGGGTACAAGGGGTACGAATTGCTTTAGCGGTACCAAATCCGAACTTTTCCAGGTATTTTGTTCGCCTGAATCGCATTATACCCCAAAAGTTTTGTAACCTCCAAAAATAACAAGCCTTGAATAATTCTCAAAAGTTGTAAAATATGCAACATACCGGTGTCAGAGACATTCTTGCGAATTGACACGTCATGTTAGATGTAGATGGTTGATTTGAGCTTGAACATTCCCCATTTCCTGCAGCCGATGTCGATGCAGCATTCTATAAACACTTTTCGTTTTCAGCAGATATAAGCTAATGAACTCACGTCTTCTAACAACTGCTGAGTTGCATGATGCAGTACTGTGCTCTTCTTCATTTGCGCCTCATGATCCGTCTTCCGGTTCTCATCAAATCCCGCTCTCATCTGATCAACCAAACATGCTGTGAAAATGACCCATGCCTGTCCGGCACCTGGCAAATCCCGAACAGCCTCTTGTGCCAGAACAACATCAATCATGACTTCACCAAACTTTTCCCAATAGTTTCCAGCAAGACCATATGGCTTCAAGATGCTATGTGCACGTCCTAAAAGTTGAGAAAGTGGTTGGTGAGAAAAAAAGAACACGTGTCGCATACCAATTACTCTTGGGTCATTCTCTGTTCCCGTATCCGATCTTTTGGATTTCTCAACGTCGAAGTTTTTGATGACGGAATCCACCATTTTTACACAATTCTTTGAATGATCTCGTAGAGTAGAAGTTGTTCCTCGAGACATAGCGCACAAAAACATTCTCGTTGAAAACATGTCCCGAATATTTGGTAAGTTTTTCACCAGCTTGTCAAAAACCTGTAACTTGATTAGTTTCTTGATTCACAATTTTTTTGCGAGGTTACCTCTTCGAAAACATTCTCAACTCGTTTTCCTCCATTTCTTGTCTGAAGTCGGTGCCAGGTGAATCGAATGGCTCGCTTTTGTATTTTGCTCAATCGTGTATCATAGTTGTAATGTTTGAGGGCAGGTGTTGGCGGTGCAGCTGAAATCTCAATTAATAGAATTTCATTCCAAATAAACAGGTTACCTTGATGTTGTAAATCATAGATGCTCGGCATACTGCTACTCTTTCTTGCCGTTTTTCCATCTTCCAGAAAGTTCGAGTCAACGGATCCACCGCCAGTCTTCTTTCGAACGGTCCGGCTAGAACTCACGCTTCGCATTATGAAAAATTGATTTGATAACTACAACTTTTGAGCAATGCACAATGGGGTTATAGACCCCTGGAGGTTAGAAATTCATGCGAGATGTTTTGTGCTGCTTTTGTGTGAAATAAGAAAGAGGTGTGTGAGATGGAAAAATTAGATTTCGTCGGAAAAACTGCCGTCAAAGAATCGTTGTTCAGAATGAAATATACATAAGTCTGGAGTTATAAACTAGCAAGATAAAAAACTAAGGGGCATGACGCAACAAAAATTTTGATTTTAAATAGAGATAGAAAAATGACGTAAAACTGCAAAAATACCTTCTTTTCGGTCTAAACTGGGATGAATCTCCAGCTCGATCTTCTCCGTTTGCACTTGATTCTTTCCTGGCCTGGAAAAATATGGTTTACTATTTTTCATTTCTGGAACATCAACAATGTCTAATTAATATAATAACTGTTTTACAGCCTTTGTCAAAGTTTTAATGAAAATCTTACTTTTCAAGATCGTGAAATTGTGAAAAAGCTAGAACGCAATCTGTTTGACTTAAGGTCTTGAAAATTATCACAGATTTTTTATCTCGGTTTCAAAAAAAGATATAAAAAATTCGTCAACTTATAAAATATTAGGGACATCATCATAATCATTTTATCAGTTGAAAAATTTTTGATATATTCAGGGGGAACCCAGATAATTGCTCAAAGTTTAAGCATGACGTGAGCATCAGTTGAAGGATATACAGTACGATGTCGAAAACTGAGTCAATAAGTTATTAAAGAAAAATTCAAAAAGACGTGCTTCGAAAAAAAAAATTTTCTGAAAACTTAGTTTACCTGTGAACTGGATTGTGCAGCGGCTGCTGCATCAGCCGCCAAATGCTCATCTTTTTCCTGCTTCTCAAGTTCGTGTAAAAGGCGACGGCCACGAACGATTTTTGCAATGAGAAACATCACGAACTTCTTCTAAATATATGTAAATCAGTAGTAAATGTTACATGAATGAGAATGAGCAACGTTGGGGTCTTGTATAAAAATAGAAAAACACAAGGGATGAGGGTGTCAAATGAGGAATAAGTTGGTGTTGATCCTACAAGTACATATTATCCGATAAGAAGTAGAGTGACAACATTTTGGCCACTCCGCCTGAAACTACGCACGCAGTTGTTTGATTATAGCCGATCGGAAAGCAATCTGATCTTAGTTACTGGTTATTCTAGGAAAAAAAAATGAAATGCACATCGTGTGATCAGAAATAAAGAAGAATGAAAGGCGATGGAGAGTATGAATGAAGATATAAAAATAAAAAAAAAGCCATATCATAGCTGAAATTGCCCTTTTAAGGAATATTAATTCTTCCAATCAGAGCTAATGCAGTCTACTCTAGAGAAATAGTTTGAGGTGCAGGTGATATTAACTCAACACTTGAAAAAAAACAGCGGTCGGATATATTTCCAGGAAAAACATAAACGTCTTAGAACTTGATTGAAGCTAACTTCAAAACTCAAAATAGAAAGAGCAATGAAAAGAAGAGGAAGAAAAACAAATTGGTAACTGACCGGAAGCCGCTCTAGGTAGAAAGATAATTTCACTTCCTTTGTCGCCCAGGTCTTTTGCTTGTCTACCACCTCCACATTCAAAAAAAACCTTCACATAGGAAGAAAAAAAACGGGGCAAGATTTGCTTATTCTTCTAGAATTGGTGGGGCCAGCGCGATGGGACCCATCGAGTGGGAGTGCATATAACAAAGAAGTTAGGCCGCGAATCGATGCACTAATTGAAGCCATTAGCATGTTGGAATGTTGGGAAGACTCTTCTCTTCAGGTGGAAGGCAACGACTCTCTTTCTTTTTTCCTACCCCTTCCTTTCCTTTTTTCTTCCTTCCGACCGAGCACATCGTAGGCTGGAAGAGAAAACGTGGAGAAAAAAGAGCAACATGAACCACTTCTTTTTCTGGTCTTTTCCGTCTTTCTTCTGTTTTTTCTTATGTTGTTTCTTTTTTTTATTACCAGGCGTAGTAGACAGATTTACCCCCCTACTCCGTTTTTGGCTCGTGGTTTTTCATGATTTTTGGAGCTGAAAATCGTGGTGGTCCATGTTTAGACCAATTCACCAGGGTGATGAATCAGTTTCCAATTTAAAATGCATACGATCTTGATTCGTGTGTCAGTGTGAGATTAGAAAACATCACAAGGCAAGTCATAAAGATTACGGTAGGCAGGATAGGTGAGAAAGTAATAGGCTATCATAGTCTGGATGCTAAGTTTCATCTTACAAACAGAAATCTCAAAAATAACAAATTCACAGAATGGATACAATCAAAACTTATAGTTTCGAACAATACCCTAGATTTTTTTTTGAAATTTCAGGTCAGAAATTCTTCTAAAACTTCTTATCATTTTATCGATTAATACCTTGAATTCTCTAATGAAAGAATTCTTAAAAGTTTGACATTGTGCTCATTTTTTCAGGTTCCTGCCAAATTTTAAAAAAGCTGTCAACTGATAAATTTTTATCATATTTTCAGAAGTGTTGACACATTTTTGATACTTGGCATGGGAGCAAAAAAAAACAGCTTAGACTCGACTATGGGGGCCTTTCTATTACAGGTTCTGTATATAAATTACACAATTTCAGAAACGTTTCGAAATGAATAAACCATAATCACTTAATCATGTAAAAACTAGAAAGTTCAGCCGCACAGCACAAGAATCACGGGTCTGAATGAAATTGGAGCTTTTGAAAAATACACGGTTCCTCCCAAAACGGAAATTCTAATTCCTATCTGAAACCCCTCCTGTTTTCCACTCACTGGGCTACGATAGCTCTGCAAAATACCGAAACTCTCATTACCCAATTCACAGCAAAAAACTTGCAGAACTCAATTAAACTTTTAAGAAAATGGTACAAGACACCCAGGAAATAGGATCAAATTCCTTTAAAAAACGCTGACTAAGAGGAAGACAAAAAATGCAAATTTCCGGTTCTGCACTGACATTCTCAGCACAGCAAAAATAGAATGAAAATGCATTAGAAATGTTGGAACATGAAAGAAGTCAGGCATGAGAAAGAATAACAGTGGTTCGAACTATTTAGGCGTCTAGGAACCCTTAAATATTAGTAACCAAAAATCTACACCTAGAAAACAGGAACCAACCAGAACACCCTAGAAGGAAATGGATGAAACTGAAGAAAGGGGGAGGAGGTTGAGTGAGAAACAAATAAAAGGAATGAGCAAGTACTAAAAAAGTGGGAGCCGCCCGAAGCATGACAAGAAGAAGGCTCATAGAATGGAGTTCGACGGGGACTCGCCTTCAACTCGCTAATTTTATTCGAATTTGCAAAAACAAAGAGAAGAGGCAAAGAAGAAGAAGGACAAGAGAAACAAATGAAGTCATTTCTTCTGTCTCTTGACGCGGGACCACAACTAGCGACTCGCGAGGAATCGGTTTCTCCTTCCTATTTTCTTCTCCGCCGCCTGTGTGCGCATCTCAACACCACCATCACTAACCATCCCAACACCATCATTTGTTTTTTTTAACGCGACGAAAATTCCATCGGCATCTTGGACTCCGCCTTTTTTCCCAAAAAAGAGTGGCATGTAATTAAGAGAAGAGCAAAGGGAAATGCGGGAAGGGCACTGGAATCAATCTCGGGAGAAGAAGAGTTTTCTGATGTTCCCCATCTTGGGGTTACGATAGGGAACGAGTGTACATAAAAACGAAGGCTTCTTGTTTGATTGAAAGTGCAGATAGGGACTAAAAGTTTTCATACTAGGCTTTATTAATCTAGAAATGAAACTTGAAAAAATCAGTACCCGAGTTCATCATCTCGGCTGCGGCTGTCGTCTTTTGGGCGCTGGCTGGCCAGATTCCGCTAGGGATTTTCACAGAAGGTGCCCGAACAGTGCTCAAAAGCTGGCGAAAACACGTGCAAAAGCTGGCTGGCTTCGCCTTGGGTTCGCCTGAGAGGTTCTACCGTCGCCTGGGGTTTAAAAGGCGCCAAAGCTCGCTCAAAAGGCGGCAGAGCTCTAATTTCGCCCAAAAAGCGCCCGTGTTCGCCCAAAATACAAGAGTTGCAGCTGAGACATTTGAAAAAAAAAATAGAAAATGATACTTTTTGTATTTGAACATTTTCATAGTAGATTTTATGATTCTAGAAATAATACTTCATAAATTAAAGCCAGATTTGGTGAGACCGGGTTTTTCGTACTCGGAAAAAAATCAGGAATCTTCAGAAAATGCTTAAAACTCTGGTGGAAAAAAAATTTACAACACAACTTTCTATCAAAGAATACTCGATTACGTTACATCGAACTGATTTTTTTTGAAAATACAGGAAAAAATACTGAAAATCCGGGCCGTAACAAGGAAATTCAGAAAAACCCTTACGAGTCGCAAAAACGGTAAAAATAGTGCTCACTGAATTAATTTGAATTTCCAGGTGAAAATAATTATGAGAAATTACAACATACAGACGTATTTAGATTTGTTTCCTTGCTTTCTAGTTTCCCTATTCTCTAGTCCCACCGAAAAACTCCATTTGAAATTCGCGGTCTTTATTTTAAAAACTAAAACAATGAGAAGTCTATAAAATATTCTTATGCTCCTATAGAAAATCGAGAAACTGGAATAATTTGAAATCCGTGATGTTTTGAAATTTGTACTGGAAATAAGGTGTGGATTTGGTTCCTGGATGAATGCGAAATGTTGGATTTGGTTGAAGGCACAAAAAAAACACGTGGGTGTCACTTTGACAGGCTAAGGTGACATGAAAAATGGGTGAGAGAACAGCTGGTGGGATAGAAAAAAAAACATTGAAACGAATATTAGTCTTGTCCTGAATCATTGTAGGTTGAGAGCGGAGATCTAGTTAAATTATCATTAAAGGCACAGGAGCAAACTAACGTATCTTTTGAGAGTATAAAAAAAATCTTATCTTTGTTTTTCACCGTTTTTCTGATGAAAATTGTGAAAAAGAAACGAAATGATGAAAATCATTGGAAAAACAATCAGAATTGTTATAAATTTGAAAATAATGATGAAAATGGCCTTTTTAGGCTAATAAGCTCTCAAAGTAGGATACTAGAATACGATTATTTGTTCTTGCGCCTTTAAGCATGATTTGACGAGCTTTCAAGGTAATTTCGGACAGTAATTATCTACAAAATATACCGTTTGTTGATTTTCATTGTCTATGCAGTGATAATAAATCTTGAGCGCCCTAAGAAAGCTCCTTGAAAACAAAAAGTATCTGAAACTAAATATCTTCAAACACAATAGAGTATATTTTCCCACAGCGACAGATTTTTTTCCATCGCCATGGTAACCGATCACTCTAAAAAGTAGGTTTCAGAAAATCTGAAAATTTTCTCACAAAAAGTTCCATTGGGAAACATGAAAATTTATTTGATAAGGGTGAGAAAATGTTAAAAAACATTGATCCACCCACATTTTCAGCAAAAAAAGAAATCTCACCCCAAACGAATACCAGACAAAAATAATATACTCTAAATACAAAAACAAAAGAGAAACGCAGACTTATACATTGTTAATATACTCATAAATGTATTTGCCTTTTGAAATTATGACACCGTTTGTTTCCGAATTTTCTATTATGACGCACGTGGAACGAGAATTTCGCCACCACTCCAGGCTCATTTTTCACATTGCAGGAAGGAACTTTTTTGCGTATGTGTGTAACAAAAATAGCTGCTTTGTATGTACGTTAGTATTATTTTTGTTTCTACGTCATTCATTGACAATGAGACCATAATTTCACAACTTTCAGTAATTCATATGAGCAACTTGAATATCATTGTCTTCTTTATCTAAGAAACGCTATCTGAGACACCAAGAAACTCGACCAAACCGAAATCCCCTGTGTTCTGGTGTCGTCATCCACTTGTTGATCCAGACAGTCCCAGTCAGACGAAGAGACAAAAATGTACCCCCTCTTGATGATGCTTATTTCACATGTTTGTGTTTGTGTTTCATAATTGGCTTCTGTTGGATTCTGGCAATGAAGACAAGATGAATGCTTGACGCAAAAATTAGAACAATTGTGAATGTGTGAATGTGTTGTGCAATCTGGAGAGATGTCGGATGTCACTTTTCCGCCCGCCACCAGGTTGTTTGAAAATTAAGTCCGAGCGTCCCCCTCCTTCCTTTTTTTTTGGCTACCGCCTTCCACCGTCTCCTTTTTTTTGCTTCTTGCTGCTTCTTCACTCATTCGCTTTTCTTGCTTCTTCCAGCCGCCATTGAGGTGCGATGCAAAAACTCTTGTAGAGGGAAAATGAGAGAAAGAGAGTGACTTGTGGGGGAGTATGTGCGCAATTATATTGGAAGGCCTAGCTATGCAGCGCCGCACCGAAGGATGATGCCGGTTCTACGAACAAGTACTCGTTGACGATTTGATGCTTACAAAGATTTGTTGCGGGATGAGGAAACAGACGAAATGAAGGAGTAGGAATATGAGAAAGTAAAAAGGGCTGGAGGGGGGAGGACAAGACACTCCTAAACAATTTATTTTGAAGAATATGTGAGTGGGATATGTGATGGCATCCTAGGAACGTCGGTTTACTAGTACACATTTGCCTACATTTCTTATTGCCATGTCGTTCTGATTGATTTGATGAAGCACCTTCCATTGTGGATCCGAAGCAGTGCTGGTAATTGGACACGCGTACTTAAACAGACATCAAGTGACATGTCACACTGAGGGAAGGAACGTAATTATCCCTGTTTATCCAACGAAAACTACTTTTACTAATTGAAATTCGGAAAAGTTTACATTGAATTACAAAGTTATGAGAACAACTGACTTTCTGAAAGTGGGGAGAAATTGAAGATGAAAGTTTCAGCATGGGTGGGCAAAAAAGTGAAAGGTGGTTTAAGATTTTCAGACAGGAAGCTTGTCCTAAGTATTGTTGATGATTGAGCGGTTATGCTCACCTAAGGAATCCGTTTTTTCAATTGAGCATGAAAATTGTCAAACTTCAATTAATGAAAGAATTCGGGTATAACAAACATGACTTATTTCACTTCGTGTAAAACTAAAGTAACCTCAGCGCCATTCCTGGAAAAATATTATAGAACTCATGTAACTACATCTAATATTTTGTGAAATTTAAACTTACAAGTATTCCACTTTTCCCTTATCAGAGGTACCGTACCCTAGGTGAAAAAAAAGTAAGCTTGATGGTATTAAAATCATAGTCAAGTTTTTACTAATACATATTCTCATTTCAAACACCGTATTTCTTCCAATAGACTTTCGCCCACTCGAACGGTCAACTTTGAGCTCAATTATCTCAATTCCTGCAAAAGATATCAAAAATTTGTCAACTAATAAACTGTTTGTCAAGATATCAGTAAAATTTTACATGTTGACACATATTGTTGATGTCTTTCCGAGAAACCAAGATAATTAAGTTTAAAGATGATGGTAAGGGTGGGCTTCTGTCTGAGAAAATGTGGCATGATATTCAAAATTGTGATATGATGTATTAGCCACGATTTCACCAACATTCAGTTGGAATTCATAAATTTTTACAATTACCGGACGTCCCAGCAACAAATTTTGACAAACATTTTTCTCATGATTTCAAAAAATAACAGTCCGAGTTCAAGAAGCTATTTGAAAGGCCGTGAATTTAAAATTTTTATTTTGATATCTGAAAGAAAATTCTTCAAAGTTGGCAGTCGAAAAACATTACCATGGTCAAATATATTTTTCTCAAGGCATTTTCGATATCATTTTCATTTTGGATATCTCGTAAACGAACCAATATACTGTAAAATCTCAAATCGAGTGCAAAATGACAGTCAATTCTGATTCACACTTTTTCACTTCCTGTAAAATATATCTAATAGTCGTCAACTAAGCAAACATTCAGCTTAATAATGAGAACGTTTTAATTTTTGAAAATTTTCGATATCTTTCCATTGAAACGAAAAAACAACTCCCTCGAAGTAGCCGGCATGGATGCAATTCTTTCAGAGATTGTACTATTATTGAGCTGAACAATATGGCAATTGAAAAAATCTTCACAGGGTTTTCAGATCAATGTAAATCTTCAGTCTGTTTTCAAACTCCCAAACGTCCATCCCCCATGACTGTAATCTTCGATCACGATCCCGTTTTCACACCCCGGTGCCATTCAGCGATTGGCAGTGCCAAAACACTGTTTTCGTAACCAAAGTGTAAGATGATCTTCCCAGATAACGGTTGGTTTTTTAGCTGTATGAGAAAAAGAGCGAAAACCCCCGTCGGTCCGGATGGGCACTGGTGAAAAAGCTAGGGGAGAAAGCGAGCGCGGCGCGCAATGAATGAGATTATATCATTGTGTTTGTGTTTATACAGTAATTATTATAACCGTCGTTTCCTACTGCCGCTGCCTTACTGCTTCTGCCAACTAAGAAATTTCTCCTACATCTGATGCCTTACTCACCATTAAGCATCATCAGGGGCCGTCGCCTCTTGTGTGTGAATATCCGCATTTCTATATTCACTCATCCTCCCTCATCCCTCTCACTCCTTCGGCTTCTCTGTATTTGTGGGTGGAGATTGCGCCAAACTGCGCAAACACTTGTATATAAAAGCCACACCAATTGTCGCAATTCTTTAATTATTCCAAGACTACTCTTACAGACGGTGCGTAGTGTGTCTCGTATATTCTAAGAATTACAGACACATCTAACTAAATCATGACGACATCCTCCGGCTCCTCGGATGATTTGAAAAGTCTACAAGAGCAAGCCAAGTCTCTAAGAAAGTATGATTTTCGTTATTTTGTGGTCCTTCCCTTATTATTTTGTCAAACCTCGTTAAATCATTCTCTTCTTTCCTAGATTTGCTTTCTATGGAGTTGCCACTTCCACAATTGCTACATTGTTCTCTGTAATTTCCGTTCCAATTTTGTACAGTGTTATGCAACATATGCAATCCAATATGCAGTCTGAAGTTGATTTTTGTCGACTGAGGTCTGGCAATATTTGGAGAGAACTCTCGAAAACACAGGTACATTTCACTTTCCACCTTCACTAGCTATACCTTAATATAATAATAATTCTTCTCCAAACAACAACAATACAAAGAAAAAAAACTTCAGATCTTGACCCAAGTTGCTGGTGGCGCAATTGTTCGCTTCCGTCGTCAAGCTGGTTACAGTTCCGGTCCACTTGAGAGTAATGATCTACACCTTTCTCTTTTTTTTTGCATTCAAACATCAAAGTAATTTTAAAGACTTAAAGGTGTTTTCTAGGCGCTGTTGAATCTGCACCAGCTAATGTTGGCGGTGGAGGTGGAGGTTGCTGCGGGTGCGGAGTGTCTCCACAAGGACCACCAGGAGTTCCTGGAAGAGATGGTGATGATGGAGCTGATGGAGAGGCTGGAGCACCAGGAAAGGACGGACCAGATGGACCAGCAGCCACTCCAGCTCCAAACTATGAATGGTAAAACTCACTACAAAAAAAACTACTAAAATTTTTCTTTCTAATTCAGGTGCTTCGATTGCCCACCAGGAGCCCCAGGACCAGCCGGAAGTCCAGGAAGCAAAGGACCAAACGGAAATCCAGGAGCTCCAGGAAAAGATGGTCCAATTGGAAACAAGGGTAGCCAAGGGCCACCAGGAAGCCCAGGAGCTCCAGGTTCCGATGGAAACCCAGGAAACGCTGGAAGCCCAGGAACTCCAGGAAAAACTATTGAGGTACCAGCTCCAGCAGGACCAGCCGGAGCTCCAGGTCCCGCTGGACCACCAGGACCCGGAGGAAATCCAGGAGGACCAGGACAACCAGGAAAGGATGGCTCACCAGGAGATGCTGGTGACAATGGAACTGCTGGAGCACCAGGACAACCCGGAGGAGAAGGACCAGTTGGACCAGACGGAGCTAGAGGACCAAGTGGAGGATGTGAACATTGTCCACCACCAAGAACTGCACCAGGATATTAGATATTGTTTTTTGAATATCTATCATAATTTCAAGCCCTTTTATGTTACTGTGATTTTGCCGACAATTCCGATGTGCTTTAACATCTCTATCATCACGTTTTTCAGTGATCTGTACCTGTTTTTCATAACCTTCTTTCATATTTCTGCAGTGACTTTTGCTTCCTATTTCCAGTGTATTTTTTGTCCCTTGAATTTTCATGTGTATCTAAATTATATCCCAAGAAAAACAAATGAAAGTGTTCTCAAAATCACATCGCATCATTGTTTACTTCCGGAAATCAAGCGGAAAATCAATTTTGAAACAATCCAAACTGTTTGGTTGGAGAGGAAAAAACAAAAAAAAAAGAAGCACGCGGAACATTCTTTCAATCGTTTTTCATTTTTCTCTCTTGCGACCAGAAAAAAGGCTATCCGATAGGACGTCCGGTGTTAACTGTATAAAATTTACATTTCCCGGTTTTGCATATTCAATTTTTCGCTATTGAAAAAATTGATTTTATTTCAGTTTTCAGATTTTTTAGAGGAAAATGTTCCAAGAGAAAGATGTTGGACAGCCCAAAAGATGGGGATGTTTGGTCGCGGTTTTTGTTATTGTGAGTTTGTTTTTAATTGTTTTTCTAATCATTGAGACAGCTTGATCTTTTTTAGATGACCGTTTTCAATATTGCCGTTGTCATTATCATCCGAGGACTTTTAGATACAGAAGATGAGTTCGACAATCCTATTATTCAAGGTAGGGTTTTTGATTCTGAAAACTATTTTTATTTCTAGAAAAGTGAGCGATTTTTGAAAATAAAAGAGTTTTTCAAGCTATTTTTGATGTTGCGAAAATCGATTTTTGCAGATCAGCACGCAAAATGACATTTTCAGAACAAAACTCTATTAGGAAGCACAAAGATCTTAGAATGATCCTCATAATTATGATTCTTGCAAATTGAAAAGTTGCTGAATTTTCCAAAATTCTAGCATGTGTGGTTCAAAAGTACATCCAAATTTTTAAGGCGAAATGCGAGAAGAGTTGACTGCGTTTCTGGGAATTTTCACAATGACATTCTTCTTCTGCTGCTGTGGTTGCTTCTGCTGTGGATGTGCTTGTTGCAGGTACCGTTCCCAACATCCAATTCAAATCTTTAAATCTATTTTTCAGATGGTGCTTCTTTCAGTTTCCCTATGGAGTTGCCAAACTTTGGCGTGCTATTCCAAATCTTTTTGTCAACAATATGGATCATTTCCCAATCCATAAATTCAAGGAAACAGGTAAGAAACTCAAAAAATGCCAGAACATTTTAATCCTTGATAATCATCGAGATGGACAAAAAGATTTTGTAGAAGAAGCGGCGCCAAACGAGGATCATGTGGCCAATGCCAGAGGTATTTTATCGAAGAAGATGAATGAGAAGCAATCGGATCGTTGTGCTTATGAGAATACCGGTTATCAGGATATCATTGAGGTATGAAGGAAATTTATATCTTAACACCTACGCTTATCAACACGCTTATATTTTCTCTAGGTGTTTTAATGATGAAGAAAATCTTTCGTTGGATGATATTTGGACTCTGGGAAACCAGATTTTTCTGAAAGTTTAGCTGTCCTTATAACTTTTTTCTAAGAGATTCAGTTGGTCAGTACCTGTCAAAAAAAATATTAAAACCCCTATTTTCCAGTTGATTTTCGGCTATTTTGACCATTCTCAAGAGGTGTCTTTCAAAAATCGGCAAAGGGGCTGAAAAATTAGGACTTTTCAATTACTTATGCGAATGCAATGTTCTCAATCTAGGTTTGTTTCAAATTCTTTTAAATTTTCAAACTGTTCCAAAACTTGACAGTCGAGCTCCAGACTCCTGAAAATGGTCAAAATGACCAAAAATCACTGGAAAAATGGTCTTGCGTATCACTTGCGTATCTTCCCCGGAACTATACATTGCTTTCTATTTTTTACACGTTTGACATTAGTTTCATTTTCGAATTAATGCAGGCTCAAATCTGAGATCTGAGAATTTTCAGATGGAGCGTGTTCCTCAGCCACCTCGCCTTATCCTTCCTCCAGCGGCTTCTGGACGTCTCCGTTCTCAAAGTATCGATGTCTCTGCTATTGTCTAACTTGTGAAATGATGCGTTTATTGAATACCTGCTGTGATGTATGTGATAAAATTGCCAGTGAAAGACATGAAATTATGAAAGACAGAGTATGGAAGGAACAGTTCGAGATCTCCAATCGTGGTACAAAAAAAGAGAGAATGAGGAAATAGAAATAAAAATAAATTATGTTAGTTTTAGAGGCATTCAACGAGTTATTCATTTTCTTCCTCCGAAAAACTGAGAAAGAATTGATGATGGTTCTTGACGAGCTGGTTTGGCGTTGGTGCGAAGGAGAGCATTCATGATTCCTAAAATTGAAAAGATTGGAGTTTCGAAACTTTGGGGGGAAAACTACCATCGAAATCTTCAGCGGTACCACTGTATGGTTTGTCCGGTGCAAACAGGGCGCGAAGTGGTGGAGCAGCAGTGGTGGTTGTAGTTGGTTTGGCGAGTCCAAACATTTCAAGGAAATTGATTCTTCCTCTGCTGGATGATTGCTCCGGTTGGGGACGTTCAGGTTGTGGGACTTGAAAAAAGACTTGATAAATAGTTGAAAGAATTTCAAGTGATACCGAAGAGATTCATAATTCTTTGAACTGGAGTGGCCTCAGTGGTAGTTGTGGTAGTGGTTGGTGGTGGAGTTGGCATCAATCCTGACATTGGTTTTACAATTTTGATTCTGATAGGATAGTTTTTTTTTCGATAGAACACTACTAAAACTTTGGTTTTCATAACCCTATCTGCTCTTATAGAAACCGACAAAATCCGACAAATTTGAGTTCAATTATCTTGGTTCTTGTGACAGATATCAAAAAATTGTCCACTGTTAAATTATTCAGCATAGTATCAGCAATCTTTTATCAGTTGACAGCCTTTTGATATCTTTCATACAAATTGAGATAAATTGGCTTGAAGTTGAAAATGAATGGTGTCATGTTGTCAAATTTTTACAGTATCTCTGTCACTAAAAGATAGAAGAATAACAAGTCAATTTTAAAACGCTTGTCATGACGTCAACAATAATCTGTCAATTTATTGTTATCTACTTCAGAAATTCGGTAAATTTAAGACGCAGTGCAAGCCTAAGGAAGGCGGATCAATTGGGGAAGAAAGTAATTGTTCTGTTTAATTCTGAACAAATTTTGTAACGTTCACACAATTTTCAAGACTCTCAATTCTAAGAATTTATATGTATTTTTTTTCCGTTTCATGTGTTCACTTTTCACTTTGGATTCAATGCGTATTCCTCAGTATTTTTTTCATGTTTCATCCTCTAATCCCTCACCAAAAAGACTCAAAAGGTTGCTTCCACCAGAAGACGATGATTGCTGTGGCGGCGGATCTGCAACACCAAAAAGTTTAGTAATTCCGCCTTATTGACGTAAATAGTTTCACTGGAATCAATTGCTTGTCCTCCTCCCACTCCTCCTCCAAACATCTGTCCGAACAGGTTTTGACGTGGTCGTGGTCGTGGAGTTGGTGGTGGTGGTAAGTTTTCATATTCATCAGCAGGCGCACCTCCACCAGCTGATCCACTGCTGCCGCCAGTTCCTAAATGATAGCATGATAATCGTTAGAACAAGGAACAACGCCATTATAAGGAAAAACAGGGTTCGGAAACGATACCTAGAAAAGTGTCAAGAATGGATTTGAATCCAGACGGCGCTTGCGTTGTTGTGGTTGTTGGCTGGGCAAACTTTGCATTGGCAAGCATTCCTGGAAAATAACTGTTCTTTTTAACGACTGTCCATTCGGATGCCAGTGCCGACCACAAACCTCCGTATTGTTGGAACATTTGCGCCATCGTATTCATCCCACTTTGTGACGATGATCCTCCACTCAGAATACTATTATCTTCGGTAAACGATCGAACCCCTGAACATGAGATTTTTGAATTTTATCAGTGGAGGTCTAAAAATGGGAGAAAGCGTAGAATCGGTGATAAATCGCCAGCAAAAAAAGTGGAGATGAAAGAGGAACAGGTCTACCGAACTGCTTATTGATAGGAGGCAAGAAAGAGAGGATAAGCGGGGGTCTAAATTTTGAAGTGAAAGTTAGGAAATGAGGGAAATACCTTGAAAACGAGGACGAATCTCCTGATCGCTTCCGCCATTTCCATTCATAATGTTTCCGCTGAGCTCCATGATTTTCGAAGCAATTCCATAAACTGAAACATTTGAAACAGTTATTTTTGGATTACAGGAATTCGAATGCACTTTAAAAAGTTATGTCACTGTAGGCAATATTCGTGAATTGATGACTGTGAAAGCTTTTTATTTTTTGAAATTTTTATTTTCCTTCCAAATATATTAATCACTTACGTCTCCTGAAGTTTTCCGCGTTTTCAACAGCTTCTTCTCCATTTTGGGCTAGAGTTAAGACTGGTAGAAGTGCTATAAGATATATCCTCATTCTTGATTGGATCTCTGAAGGAAGAAATAAATTAGTGATGATATGATAAGCGATCATTTTAGGAGAAAATAGTAAGCAATAGCGGCTAATCACAGAAAACGATAAAAAGACCGGAACGAAAACATAACAATGGATAGGAGTGATAAGATATCCGTAGAGTCCAACACTAAAGCTTCAAAGGCTGTGGGAAACAGCTGAAAAAACCAAAAAATTCATAGAAAAATAAAAGGAAAATTTCAAAAAAGACAAATGAAAGATAAGAAGAAAAAAATTCAGACAGAAAATGAAATCGAGGATTACATAAGGCTTGATAATGAGAAACGAATATATCTGGCTGTGTGAGAAAAGAGGAGGAGGGATCGTTTCTTTTCTGTCCCCTCGGTCTCTCTATCAAAACCCTGTTTGTTGGTGGTGGTTTGAGGCAAAAAAGACGCAGAAAAGACAGTGAGGACCGGCAATCGTGCGCCCCCGGGGGGAGTGGATGAGATAACACATGAAGTATTGCGTCACAGATACAAGTGACTTTTTTTCACGCAATCCCTTATTTTGCTAACTCGATTTTTGTATATCCGCAAGAAAGGCATGCCAAAAGCGGCCTGTCAGGATGAAAATGATAGGAAGAAAGTGCGACATATCATAGAAAAAAACGGCAAAGCCCTTTAAAGAGATTTGGAAAATAGATGATCAGGGATAGGAAAATGGAAGAATGGTATCCTTAGACATTTAGGAGTGTTTTTCTTTTTCGTTAAAAGAATCAGTTTTTGAAAAAAAAAGTTTGGTGTTACCAAATTTCTTCTAATAAAAGCCTTGCAAAACCATCCACTTTCAGCTCAATTTTCTCAATTTCTGTGAAAGATATCGAAAATGTGTCAACAGATAAAATGTTTGTGATATCCTGACAAACATTCTATCAATTTAAAAATTTTTGTTATCACTTAGAGAATCCGAGATAATTGAGCTCAAAGAGCATATAAAAACCGGTTTTCTATTAGAGTGTTTACGGTATATTATTTTTACTCTCAACAGGTTCAAAAATATTCGAAATTGTTCATCTTTTTTATGTTATTTTGTTTGCTAGGTAAACTTCATTAATTTAAACATTTGGAACTCAAATTGAAAAGGCAAATTTTTTGGTATTTTTTGAAAAAAAAAGAGTAGCCACTTAGCTTTTCAGTGTTATACAGAACAAAGTTGAGAAGTCACCTAGCCGAATTTTTATGTATTTTAGAAAAATTACGGACAACAATGAATTGAAAATTGAAATATTTAGTTTCCAAAAAGTCAATTTTCAAAAAAAAAAACAATTAGGAATCTGCATCAAGAAAAAAATGACGAAAATCGCTGATTTTTACTATTAGAATCATATTGAGAATATTTTGACTAGTTCTCTAAACATATTATAATACCAAAACATTTTGACGACCACAAGTTGGTATCCTTCAGTATGTCACTAACTTAATTAATGCATAACGTTCTGATCGATTTTCGGAACGGGAGGTCTCTTCAAAAGGGAACGAAAGAAGGAATAGGAGCGTATCGTCATTAAACACCAACGCTTTTCTGCAAATGTAACTACTTTCGCTAGTTTTGAAAGTTTCTACAATACTTTTTCTCTTCATTTCTCCTCTCTTCTTCTCTCGATGATCCGTTTGAAATCTTCTATTTCTTTCGGACTAAAACCGTCGGTCAGATAATCCGATTGTTGCTAAGTGAGAGGTGCACTTTTCTATTTCTCTTTCTTTTTTTGTCGTTGTCCGAAACAATCCGCCACTTTTCACTCACAATTCAATTTCGCTTGCTGCTAATTGAGTTTGGCACCTTTGCCAACAGGTTATAGTTTTTTTTTGCTTTTTACTTTTATAGAAAATCTAGTTTGTATGTATAATACATTTTCAAGAAAAAAAACGGCTGATTGAACTTTAGGTTTCTAGGTTTCTAGGCAAACGTTATTTTTTTGTATGTTTATGTTGTTCTAGCATTTCCGGTTGGATAAATTCATCTTTCTTTTCTTCTTCTGTTAAGCTTACTAGCTATGATTCATCATCGTTAGCTTTATTTCTCAGACATACACATATAAAAATCACATTCTTCACTTCTCAAGGTTATCAGACATGTTCATCCCCATCAAATTTGTAGTCACAATGTACAAAAGCACGCTCCACATATGGCAACTTCTCCAGCTTCACTTGTAAACTCTCCGCTACATCGTGCGCCAGAGGAAGGGACACTGGTTCTTCGAACACCGCGTGCACTTCCACCAAGAATTTCTCTCCAAAGTGGTAGACATGGACAGTGTCCAGTGCTTTGATGTGGTCGTCGTGGTTAATGGAGATCTGTAAACAAAACGGAATGAATGATGCAATGGGGATGCTAGACAACAATTGCATCTTCTATTCATGATGTGTTTTTTATTAGTTTCGCATTTTCTAAACATCGTATTCCCTCAGTTTCTTACATTGGTGATGCGATTGATGAATTCCTGGTCAGCTCGTCTTCCGATCAAGTATGGAATGTGTTCGCGGATGGTCAGGAACCAAGTGATAATTATGAAGCCGGAAACCAAGAATGCGCCGAGAGGATCTGCATATTTCCACCAGTTCTCCCCAACCCAAGCACCAAGAAGAGCAACAATATTTGTGATACAATCGTTGCGCTGGAACCAGAAACTGTTGAAATTATTCCATTTGCAGATGCTTTTCTTATCTTTTCCGTGACAGCAAAATCACGACCGTTTTTGCTTACCTGATCTATGGCGAGTACTAGGCATGCAGCTGACTTGCGAACTCTGCACACTAGGAAAAGAACGAATTTGATGCCTGTTCCTGTGCACAATACAATTAAAGTGGTCAGATCCACCGTGGGCTCCAAATCGTTTTTAATTGTCTGTACTAGAGCTCTCTCCAAAACAATGAAGTTTGCAAACAACATGATCATTCCAACAATTACAACTGTCAGTGGTTCCAATCTAAAAATAATTGTTTTAAGGTCAAATAATAGAGTAGTATGGCGTTTTCAAATAACAATAGCACAAACATACGGTTAAACTCAATTATCGCAATTCCTGTGAAAAATATCAAAAGTTATTAGCTGCTGAATTATCAAGCATAATATCACCAACATTTCATTAGTTAACAAAATGTTTACTTCTCTCATCGGAACTGAGATATTTAAGCTTAAAGGTACGTTTATGGTGAGCTTCTATAAGAGAAAACAGTATATAACTTACTTTTTCATTCCAACGGGATAATGTTCTCTATTCATTCTCTCGATTTTATAACAGGCATACCAGACGACAACTCCAGAGGTGATATCCATGAAACTGTCAACTACGGAAGCCAGAATAGCCAAGGATCCGGACAAATAAGCGACAACACTTTTCGCAATAATCAAAGCAACATTCAGAACAATGGTCATCGTAGTAATTCGAGTATCCCATACAGCGGTTTTTCGTTCTTGCTCTGCTGCTTCTTTGCATTCCTCTTCGGTCATGGTAGTGGCATCTTCTTTGTGGGCTTCCAGCAAGGCATTCTGGTCCCGATAGAATTTTGAAATCCGTCTCCGCTTCTGCCAGTCTGCAACAAAAGATTAATTTAGAAAAAAAAATGAAATCTAACAAATTTCGAAAATTCTCACTTTTAAGAGTAGAGCTGATATCATACAACATGATGATAGTAATCGAGTTATGATGGTGTACAATTCACCTTTATTTATATAGTTTCGAAAGATGGCCTTATCAGTTGTAACAAAATTAAATACAGAAACTGAACTCCGTGGGCACTTCCGAAAAGAAAAAAAACTTCCGCAGGAAGTCACTCAGTGTCCGAATAAAATAATGATGCCA
The DNA here is from genome assembly GCA_027920645.1 of Caenorhabditis nigoni. Taxonomy (NCBI): domain Eukaryota; kingdom Metazoa; phylum Nematoda; class Chromadorea; order Rhabditida; family Rhabditidae; genus Caenorhabditis; species Caenorhabditis nigoni. Next base: position 18,056,990 of record CP115869.1, read on the forward strand.
GAGATATATCACGTTTTTGTTAAAACAATGCTAACACTTTTGTGGCGTAGGCTTTTTATAAGTCAAGCACGTGAAGAGCAAATGAGCAGAGTGTCCACTGATAACCGAATAAGTCAAAGTGTCTTTGACTCTCCGAATCATCAACCCACAATTTTCATTACCTTTGGAATATTACGAAATAGTCATTGATATTTCTATGTGTTTCCTTGATAAGAATCCTAGAGTCTTGGAGAAGTGTGCTCCAGGAAAAAAAATCTAGAAACTAGAAACTAACAAAAAGTGTAAACATGCGTTGGAACGACGTAACTACTCTAGAAATCACAAACAGGACACAAATGTGATTTTTAGTCTACGGAATGTACCCAAGTTGGCGAACAACAACGTTTCTGCAGACAGGGTAAAACATTTGACACGTGATTTTCTATTCCTAATTGTTATAAAATCTACTGAGGAATAGTTGCATTCTAAACATGTATATAAGTTTGGTCAGTATCATACAGTTCTCCTTTTTTAATTTTCGAAAGTGTCCAACACATGTTTCGTCATTTTTTGAAACATCTCTTTGATTAAAATCAAATGCCAAACTTTGTAGTTCAACTTTCGCTTTTTTCAACACTCACGAAAACCGTATTTAGGTTTGATTAACATGCTCGATGTTCTCTTAACCACTAACTCCTGATTTCTTAACAGTAACAATTCTAATCTCAAAGTCTCGATTTCCGCTTGTGTCAATACAAAACACACACCACACAAAAACCATGTAGCGCGGGAAGCGGTGATTTAAGAAGCGGAAAAGCTGTGCGTTCCGCATAGCGGAATTATTCACCGGCTGTTTGTGTTTGGGACAACTGTACTCCTTCTTCTGCTACCCACTGAATTCCTGTTTCACTTTTTCCCACTTTCGAAGTTTCTATTTTTCATGGATTCTTCCCTAGAAGATGTGGAAGGAAACATTGAGAAATGTGAGAGCCGGAATGATCCATCATCGGAATATCGATTTTGCTGCAAAAGCCTCGAAATTAAGGTAATCAATTTTCCCATTGTTTTCAAACATGTAGACAATAATTAATTGGGTCCAATTTCCAAAACAACCTTCTTCTCTCTAACAATTCCCTAAATAGTCCCAACAGATGAACGGTCGTATATAATCTTATTTAATTAAAGAAAGGAGCATATGCGGTTGCGGTGGTGTGCACCTGCATCATCATTTCCAATTTATGCATGAGAGCAATTAAGTCGGAGGAAGTGAGTGAGAGGCAGAATTGAATTTGATATCTGGTCCGAAACTTTCAGGTTGAGTGGAATTGGCAGTTGTTGTTTCTAGTTAGTGATTCGATTGCAGTCATCAGTCTGTTCTATGGAATTGTGAGACAAAATGCTGCTTTTTTGCAGCCTTTCACAGTTTTGAGTGTAGGTTTTTTTGCTGGAAATCGTCAGTACTGAATTTTTGCAAACATTATCAAAATTGATGTTGAAAATCTCAAAATTCTAATATAGTTCTGAGAAACGAGTGAATTTCGTTTGGTCCAAAAAATAATACCGGAACAATTTATAGTTAAATTTTTCAATGGAAAAAAGACAACTTTAAAGTCCTGAAAAACTTCGTTCAGTTTGTTCAATCAAGCGAAATTAGCGGCTTTAAAACCGCACAATTTTTTGTGCTGATTTTGACTTATTTCGCACTCCAAAAACGTTTAGTATGATCTGAACGTTTCAAAATTCAAATTTTCTGAACGTTGAAAAGGACAACAGTTTTGACAAGAAATCAAGGTTTAATAACATGATGTACCATAAAACCTGTAATAGAAGGGCTCAACACTGTGAACTTTGAGCTCAATTATCTCGGTTTCTTCGGAAGATAGAAAGCAATTATAAATTGATAAAGTGTTTATAATAATATCACCAATATTTTCTCAGTTGACAAATTTGGGATATTTTTTAAAGCAATCGAAAATAAATGAGCTCAAAATTAACTTTAGGAATGCCTCTTCTATAACAGGTTTCACTGCATTTTTTCCTATCATATCTAAAGTTTACGTGCCTTTTTCAAGAATTTTCTGTTTTTTCTAATTGCCGAATCATGTCCGAAAGATCAAAAAAGGTCTTGTTATGCTATCACGATTGTACGCTGGGAAAACAAAAGCAACCCACCTCTTTTTTTCACTATGTAAACAAAACGTTCAGTGATTTTTCATGGTGTAACTCAAATTGAAGTCTATACAACTTTCCTCTTGTCTAGGACTTTTTTTTTACATTTTCAAAAATGTCAAATCATCCATTTTTAGTAATAGAGCAAAATATGCATTTTTAATGTTTTTAAATTAATTCCCATCACCCCTTGCAGATTGTTACCGTATCCTTTTGTCTTCTTCTCTCATTTTTCTACCTTTCTGCTGTAATTGACCCAAGTTCCTATGCCGCCGAGCAAGTTGAAATTGGTCTTGCCGATAAGGTTCAACATTTCGCTGATGTCCTAAATACAACTCCACAAACAGGTACGCATGGTATTTTTTCTGTTGGCTTGTCTATTTCTGCAACTCTAATACCTTCTTGTGACTCATGTGCATTTTAGCGATAATAACTGTCGCCGCAATCGGGTCACTCGGCTACGCATGTCTCGTTTTTCTGCACAGCTGGTTTGTGTTCATTGTGGTCCGAACGGCACAGTACTTCCGTGCGCTCACAAGTTTATAAGAAGAGTGGAAACATAGCTATGTGTGTACATTGAGAAAAATATATTGAACGATAAAATAAAACATCTTATGACTTTCCTTCCTTCCTGTTTTTGTTGTGTTTTGTTGCCAATTTTTCAATTTTTCAGTTTCCACCATCATTTTGGTTTTTGTTCTTTTCATTCAACTCTTTTGAAATCGCATCCCCTTCTCAAAAATAGTACCATGACGCATTTCATGTGATTTCAAAAAAATTCCAACCTGGCAATAATAAACCAAACAACTAACATTATTTCACAATCTAACCAAGTACTTTTACTTCTAATTTCAGCCAAAATGACGCAAATGATGTTTGGCATGAGCAACTTTTCTGCTTTGCGCCGCTCACTAACTTTTTGATTTCACCCCAAGAAAAGAACGTACTCTCTGACGTTGATTGAGCTGAAAACTTATGTCACTTTCGTTTTTAGTGCGTCTTGATTATCACTTTCATATTTTGTCTATTACCGGTTATGCCTATAAATAGGGACACCAGAAGAGCCTTATTTCATTTTTCATTTTTGGTTAGGAGAGCGAGAGAGCAGCTGGTATTATGCATAATAATAAAATTAACATACATATGGTCTAACACATTTTCTAACACCCTCTTCTCGTTATTTTCAAATTTCCGATTTCTAATTAACCCCCTCCTCCTCCTCCCCGGGAATTGATGAATCCAAAACCATTGCATATATCTGCTCCCTTTTTATAATCTCCTTCTGTCTGTCCTTTTTCTGCCAATTCTCTCAATACAGCTTCTAATTAAGCATTTTTGTGTTCTCCGCAAAAACAATCTCCCACCCCTTTCTATGCTCAAAGGTTAGAGCCATAATCAGCTCTCAGTCTACCTTTCCACCAGTTTACTCTCCTCCACCTCTATCCGCACCTGCCACCGCTTCTTCTCTCCTCTTCTCATTCCGTGCCATTCGTCTTCCTCTGTCCACTTCTTCCCATTCCTTCCCTTCTGTTGACCCCTCTCTCCGGCTCGCGTAGGCGTGGCCGTACAGTTTTTGACCATTATAAATCACGCGATTGTGACCCCGTACCGTCCTCCCACTATGATGCAGCCCTCAGAAACAGTTGAGATGCAGGATATGGCCCAACCACCCGCAAGTGCCCCGCTCGCGCCGCATGGAGGACAGCAACATGATGTTGAAGCCCGTTTCCAGGCGGCACCTCAAGGTACGTGCTGAAAATGCTAAGATTAGCAGTTGACAAGTTGTTGATAGGTAGTTGCTAGAGTGATTGTAAGTAAGCATGACGTTTTGGAGAAATTCTGACAACTTGACATTCGTAGAATATAGTTTGAACTAAAAATAAATATTTTAGGAGAGCACTACTTCCACTATAATTGCGGTGAGCGTGTTATTTGATTTTTTTAACGCTTTTATAATCCAGTAGCTGAGCAAATAGACTAAAAATAGTGATAGTTGAAAGTTCAAAATTATGCTGCGTTACAGAAAATAAGCTAGTTACAGAGCCAAGAGAGCGTGGATGTACCGAATTGCTATTTATCGGACTATCTTGGTTTCTCATCATCATCACTTTCCCTTTTTCTCTTTGCGGAAGCATCAAGGTATGATCCTAAATAATATGTATAACACTCCACAGCTTTCTTTTTTAGATCGTCCAAGAGTACCAACGTGCCGTTGTTTTCCGTCTTGGACGTCTCATTCCAGAGGTAAAAGGGCCCGGTATCTTCTTCATCCTCCCTTGCATCGACACTTTCCTCAACATCGATCTCCGCGTTGTCTCGTATAACGTTCCATCGCAAGAGGTCAGTTGCGCAATACTAGTGCCATATGCTCATGACGCGTAATCTCCCCCTCTTCAGATCCTCTCTCGAGATTCGGTAACCGTATCTGTTGACGCAGTTGTCTACTTCAAGGTTTTTGACCCAATTACATCGGTATGACAGAAGATGTATTTGAATTCCTAGTTGCAATGTTTTTAGGTCATTGGAGTTGAGAATGCGACGGAATCCACCAAGCTTCTGGCCCAAACTACACTTCGTACAATTCTCGGATCCCACACCCTGTCTGAAATTCTATCCGACCGTGAGAAAATCTCGGCCGATATGAAAATCGGCCTTGACGAGGCTACCGAGCCATGGGGAATCAAGGTTGAGCGTGTCGAGCTTCGTGATGTCCGCCTTCCATCTCAAATGCAACGCGCAATGGCTGCCGAGGCTGAGGCCAGCCGTGACGCTGGAGCAAAGGTAAGCCGATATAATTGGCCAATTTGCTTGCAAATATTACGGGTTTAATGGTCCACAACAATTAATTGCAGATTATCGCTGCCGAGGGAGAACTGAGAGCATCTGCCGCTCTTGCGGAAGCCGCTACCGTCATTTCAAAGTGCGAGGGTGCCATGCAACTGCGTTATCTTCATACACTGAACGCAATCAGGTAAGTATAATGAGACCAATTAAGTTGTCCACTTGAGATTATACGGCATTGTGGATCGACATATGTAAAGAATACGATTAGAACTAATTTTATTCTTCATTCCAGCTCCGAGAAGACCAGCACCATCATCTTCCCGTTCCCAATGGAAATGTTCGCCGGAATCAAGACAGGAGGAGCCACGAGCGGTGCGAATTTCCCAATTCAAGAGATGGTACAAGCCGCTCTTCAAAATATCCAACGCCAGGATACAATTCCAGCAACCGCCTCTTCCGGAGGAAGCCGATTCTAATTCAACCGAACGAAAAAAGAGCGTCAGTTTCGTCAAGAAGAACACCACAAACCAACTCGGAACTACCTAACCATTTCATCGTCCGGACTTCATTTAACCTTAACTTTTTCTTTATTTTTTCATAATTTCATAATTCATTCCCTACCGCTTCTCACTTGCCCTATTTATTTTCAATTGTAATATTTCATGCTCTTTTTTATTTTTTTTAAATGCCAAATCACAAAAACTATTGCCACGCGCTTAATATGTCATGAGCAAACCTTCTCAATAGGAGGTGGTTGCACTTTTTTCAAATTTTTTCCTTTTAAATGTTACTCTACAGCTCCAGACCGTTCCACGCCAAACGTCATATGCAAATCTTCTCTTCTGAAGGTGTTTGCTCCTTTTAACTGTATTTTTCTTTCTCTTCTTTTTTCTCTGATGATTCTAACTTTCCAACCAGCCAGGCAGTCACTACAGTAAATTTTTCAGACTAACCTCTGAAAACTGATTGCGCCATTTCTCTCGTTTGAGATTTGGTTGTAATCGTCTTCCCTAAAATTGTTTAATTTATTCTTTTTCACTCCGACCATGTCTCTAATATTTTTCATTTTTTCAAGACCCTGCAACTCTATTTAACGATTTAAACACCAATGCATATTCCGACATTTATATCATATAATTGCATATTTGTGTCTCCTTTTCGTGTTACAATCATTCATTTTCTCTCGATTTCTGTACATTTTTCTTTCTATTTCTTGATAAATAAAATTTTTGGTACCGAAAAAACTCACACGTTAAATCGAGATGAGCCAAAAGAAGGCAATTGTGTGTCCCTCTACTCCTATTAAGACGATGCGCGCGCGCACACCCATAACTATACTATTCGGTGTCCCTGCTAAACAGAGCGCGGGGTGTAAAAGCGGAGTGTCGTTGCGTAAACGTGTCGCCATTTGTTTATTGTTGTTTTCCACGAAATTTAGTTCTTTTTTTTAGTTTTTTCTTCAAATAATAACCTTAATTAATTTTTTCCAGCTCGAGAATGCCCAGAAAACGTGTCGCGTTTCAAAAAGCGGACGGAAATGACCGGAGTTTTACGATTGCGTCGCTGGAATTTTGTTTATCTCAACTGCGCAAAGCAGATCCGAACTTGGTGAAGAAAGCGATTGCATCGGGAGATGGACTCACTGAATCTAAAGGTAAGTATTTCATTTTTAACGGAAAATTTTTCGAAAAATCGATGATTTAAGACGATGTGAGCACAAGACTGTCCGAAGCGCATCGTTACGCCGTCCAACAATGTCTCGACAACTCGGAGCCACTAGCACAGCTACACCATCAGCTCGTTCTTTGTGACAACGTTTTCGAGGTAAGAAGAAAACTAACGAAAATGATATTAGAATGGCCGCGAGGCTGCGTTCGCCTCACAATTTTGAGCAAAAAACGTTCCTATTCTTCTTTACAGCGCCTTCAAGCAACACTATACAGCTTTCAAGACAGTCTCGGTTCAATTGGACAGGACATGAAGAATTTGCAGCTCCAATCTCATCACATTCATCAGGTAATAAACGGAAAATCGATGAGAAATCTATATTTTGCTGGTTCAGGAGCTTGAAAACCGCCAAAAAGTCCGTGTGGAGTTGAGTCAGTTTGTTGACGACATCGCCGTATCGCAAAAAATGATGAAGGCAATCAACGATACAGACGCGAATGATCGAGGATTCTTGGAAGCGCTTCACGAGTTGCATCACAAGATAACACTGATTGTACAAAGAGGAAATGGAGATGCCGTGGCTATCAATGATACTATGCCAATTTTGGAGGGATTAAAGTTAAAGGTGAGATTTGTAAGAAGAGTATTGGATAGGCGGTGGTGAAAAAATGAGCAGAAGATTTGGCGGTGTGAACGGAATAAGTCGAAATGCATCTATCGAGCGAGCTCTCGATTTGTTTGTGAAAAGAAGACTATTAGAAACATATGAATTCTCCATTATTTTGCCTTGCTTAAAAGAAGAAAAAATCTAATGATGACCAGCTCAAGGAATCCAATCCCTGAAGATAGAGCTAAAATTTTACTCTTTTAGAAAGATTTTGTCGTGGTTATGAATTTTACTAGCTTTTAAAAAATTCAAAATGTTTTGAACGAGATGTTATAACGTTTTCGTTGTCTATTTCGAGATATGACCCATTTTTTGACCTTAATTATTTTAGAAATCATCTTGATCACCGCCATGAACAATCAGACTCATTATTGAACTCTTCCCACACCCCGCCAACGATATCTCATAATTTTTGATGCACTACCACCGCAAAATTCTGATTTTCAAACTAGATACTTCTCTCACGCACTTCTCACGAATTCTGCTTATTCTCACAGCACTAGACCTAATCGCTTATTCTCAAGAACTACCCCAAAATCTTCTTCTCTCCAAATTTCATTCTTCCAGGCTATCATCAAAGTGCGAGAATGGCTGCTCCAGAAAATGTTCCAATTCCGCAAGCCGCTCTCCAACTACCAAGTGTTCCAGAATCAACTCTTGAAGTGTCACTTCTTTTACGAATTCCTTCTTCATCATGATTTGATATCCGCTAAAGAAGTGAGTCTTTCCTTCACACTTATTAGCCTAATTCCCCTTGTTTTTCAGATCCAAGACGAGTATATTGACACTGTGAGCAAGATGTTTTTCACATATTTCAAGGCCTACGCGACTCGCCTCTTCAAGCTCTCGGTTAGTGAAAAATGAGCTCCCATTTCCTCTTGCTCACTCCGTTTTCTCATCCTCTCATCTCATTACTTCAGATGAAAGACGTCGCCACCAAAGACGACACACTCGGCAATATTGAATCGGCGAAGCCAGCTGGCCTTGGCTCGCTTTTCTCATCTAAACAACATGTTGTACGGAATAAAGCCACTGTGTTCTCCATCGGCCAACGTCACACGGTTTTGTCGGATGAGTTTTTCGGAGCACTTATTGTACCACACGCAGCTACTCAGAATCATATATCGGTTTTTTTCCATCTATAAATTATCGTTGTCAATTGATGTGTTTGCAGTATCAATTCGAATCACTCTTCCGGTCACTCCAGTTGGCATTCGTCGATCATTACAGCCACGAGTTTCTGTTCATAACGGATTTCTTCCTTGTCAACAATGAAGAAGCTGTCGAGCTCCATAACAAGGTTGATGGAATTTTGAAAGTTTTCTTTTCAATTTAAATATTCAGGCTATCGCTCGAGCAATGTCAGTTGTGCTCAAAAGTTGTGAGGAGCAAATTGCGCTGAGCTTCGATGCAATAAGTCTCCATTTGTGTATCTGTCTCTGCGACAAGTTTGTCAACGTGCTTGCTGAGCGAGAAGTACCAGAAGCCACCGAATACTGGAATACCGTCGCTAGTTTCCTTTGGACTCGCCTCAATTTCGTCATGGCCCAACACTACGACAGTGTCAAAGCAGTCGATGTAAAGAAACTGATGCATAGCGGATCCCTGGACACTAGACCTCACTATGTAAGTTGTTGATTGTGTTTCTTCCCATATCAAAAATGAGGAAAACCGATCAATAAGCTTACAGATTGTACGACGCTATGCCGAATTGACCAGTGCCCACCTCACAATTGCACACACCAGCGGGAAGGAGATTGGTGACAAGATGGAAGCAGTTTTGGAGAGTAGTGAGGACTCGATTGAGCAGCTACTCACAAGAATGTCGGCGATGCAGCAGACACAGAAGAATAAGCATGTGTTTTTGATTAACAATTTTGACTTGATTCTGTCGACGATTGATGACGAGGAGAGCAAGAATAGTAAGATCTATGCAATTGTGCACGAGTTGGAGCAAAAGAGCATCGACGATTTTGTGGAGGAAGTTCTGGATCCTCATGTCGGATATTTGATCAAGTTTGTGAATGAATGTGAATCCCTTCAAGCTCAAGGACATACTCAGTTGCTTGTGCGCTACAATGGTGAGCCATTTTTCATCTGAAATCTCTAGTTTTTGGCATTTTCTAGACAAAATCGGAACTGTGATCGCAAATTTCAACGCGAAATGGAAGCCGGCAGTGGACAGTATCAATTCTGAATGCATTCAACTTTTCACAAACTTCAGTCTCGGTGCCAACATCCTCCAGGTACCCGTAAAAATCGATAGCACACCACAAAGTCTTCTTTTCAGACAATCTTCTCGAAACTGGTGCAATATGTGAATCGTCTGACTAAACTTCTTGCTCACGATGTCTTTGCCAAGAATCCAGTTTGTGCTCAGATGGTCAATGTGCACCAAGTCATGCTTGAAATCAAACGCTGCAAGCCGGCATATTAAATTTATTTCAAACCGTGTAGATGTTGTAATTTATTGTATTTTTAGTCATTTTCGCTTTTCTTACCTCAAAATGGTTGTGTCTGTATGTTGTGTCTATATTTTTCGCTCTCATCCCGCGTGGTCAGCTTTATTCTATATTTGAATTTTTTTTATTTATACGATTGGAAAAATATATTCATATTTAAATCACAGAGAACATATAATCGACCTGAACTGAAAAAAGTAGAAAAAATAAAAAATATCACATAAAGAAAATGATTAAGCAAATGCAATTCCTTCGTATTTGTATGGCCCGTGAAGTAAGAAGTCGTCGAGGATGACGTTTCCGTGGATATCAAAGACGCAAGCATAGCTGGCCACTGGTTTGCCGTCCTGAAAAAATAGATAATATGACAGTCGCTCATTGGAAACTGTTACCTTTTCTTCAGATTTGATTGCTGCAATAAGTTGGTGATGGGTGTTTGGCACAAATTGGAAAGCAGAGAATCCTCTAGACTTGTGCTCATCGGATCCGATTCTGATCACTTGGAAGTCAGTGAGCTCCTCGTTTCCAACAATCAACACATTGGTTCCACGATTCTCGTCTTCTGCCTCCGAGTACTTCTCAGTTGACATTCTTCTTGGGAGGAAGAACCATTTTCTGTGAATTGGAGACCATTGGACAGCCTCATGGATCATGTATCCTGGATATTCGATTCCGGCGGCTCTACGGACACGGATGAAGACGTCTTTCCAGTTCTCGTGGTGCACTGCTCCGTGAGCCGACACGTGCTTGACCCACATTGGATGATCGTTAACGTATTCTCCGTCAGTGGTGGTCCATTCTTTTCCCAATCCTCCAACAATCAGCTCAGTATCCTTCACTGTCATCCATTCTCCCTTAATTCCCTTGATAACGTTTCCTGGTCCATCGTTTAGGAGAACCCATGGCATAGCCTGAAAATGACAAAAGATTGAATGATAACATGTGATTGCCTCGATCATCACTCACCTTCTTGTCGCTAATTTGATAGATTAGACCAGTTCTGTCGTCGATTGAGTACAGTTTACCATTGAAGACGGCAAGGTCAGACAACTCCATAGCGCGGCCACCGGCGGCGATGTTACTGAAACATGTTATTTCGGTTTTCCGGTCATTTGATAAACTTGAAAAAAAATTGTGATACTCACGTGTCTACGAAATACTCAGAATCCTTGTCGAAGTGAATTTCGGCGTGCTTCTGGTCCGATGAAACCTGGAAAATGCCATTTCATTTTGAGTACTCTCGAACAATTAAAAAGCCTTGTAGCTGTCAGCTTACCTTCAAGAATCCTCGCGAAACCAAACTTCTCCATTTCTTTCCGTCTTTGCTCTCATGATCCAAGTCAGTAATCAACACAATCGAATATTCCTTGGCACCATCGTCAAACTTCTTCACTGAATACAAACTGGCGTGACTGATGTGCTGCAAATCGATTTTTCCACCTTCTACTGTAAATTTCTACGAACTACCTCAACTTCCTCGCCAGCTTTGTTGAACTGTGTACCCGAATAGAAGGCAATTGCGGTTACAAACCCCAAAAGGAGAAAATTGAACATATTGGAATTATTTTCCGCCGTCATTCTGTAAAAAATAGATAATTAGTAGGATTTTCAACAATTTATGTCCGAAATTTTGCAAAAACAACGAGAAATGGTCGGGAAAACGCTGAAATTAAGTAAAAAAAAGTTAATTTTCACTTTTCCACGAGGAGTACACGGCCTAGCGGCCTAGAAATACGCACACTCAAGGCCAGCGCGCCTGATGGAGGAGGGAGGTGGACAACACATACAACGTGGCATAGTTGGTATGTATTCTAATTGAGGGGTAAAAATAAGAAAATATAAATGTTTGATTTCAAATTTTCATATTCTTATAGGTCGGAAAATTGAAAAAATATATGATGAAACTCAAATGATGCAAATAACAAGGAAAAAAGAAGAGAAATTAGGAAAAAAAGAAGAAAGAACGACTGAGCTGATGAGAGTAGTGACCGATGTTATCAACATCTTATCATTTCTGCCCTATCATAAATCGGTTGTAGATTGTAACTAAACACAAAAAAAAATGCCATTGTGCCCGATTGCTCAACAGTACTCAAATAACGGCTAGGAGGACCAATAAATACTCAATAATCTAATCTGTCTTTGAAACTCAATAAATCATCTTGAAAAAATCTCTGCAGGTATTTATACTTGCCGTCACTCCGCCATCGAAACATAAAAGTGACCTGAATTATGTGTTCTGTAGCCAACTGTAGTTTGTGTTGAATTTCTGTTGAAGTTTGTCGGACACAAAACGAGTTTCTGCTGTTCTGACCGTTTTCATATCAAATTGTCTTTTAAGAAGTGTGGGACAACAGTAAAAATGACAAGAATTTTTGGGATGATAATAATGAAGTGGGAAAAATAATTGATGAAAGGATAAAGATATAAAAAGACAACTGAAAGAACCTTCAATATACAGTTTGAAAGAGAAAATAGGGAGAGAAAGAAATATAGGTTTAAAGCTAGCCGATGTTGAAATAATATTTTACAAGATCTGGAGAGGATTAAATACTGGGGAAAAAAGAAAATTTTATTATAAAGCTCTCAGAATCTCGGCGACACATATCCGCTGGTTCTTGGAAACAGGTAGTAGCTTCTGGAGTCAGTGTATCCGACACCCTCTCTTCCCATCATGTACCGAGACGCACGTGGATTGAATTGCTTCTCTCCACGATGACTGTACATGTGATATGCTAATCCTCGACTGTCCGAGTAGCTCTTGGAGCAGTATTCGCAGATGTATGGCTTGGAACGGACGTCGCTGTAGACTCGGAGTGGATGCTTTGGTTCATAGCCTTCTGTGACAAACGCTGGTTGTGGGAGATCTTGTTCGGTGACTGGGATGATCTTCTTTTTGTTCACCAGGACAGTGGTGGTCTGAAAATTTGCAATTCGTAAGATTTGAGTTGAAAATGTGTTTAGTTCAAAAAAGTCTTGGAAAACATTATTCTGTCCAAGGTAGCTGATTTTTGGGAAAAACAAATCTCACTTGAAATTTTTTTTCAAATTTCATCCGTCCCGTGATAAATATGAAACAACTGATTGATGTTAAAATTTCCTTTTAATCACTCCAACTAATAATTTTTGTTTGAGGATGCTGCGAACCTTTAGCCCACGTTGATTATGTTGATGAGAATGGGCCAGATACAGTAAAGTGTGTAACATAAGAGCCATCACACTGTCACGTTTAAGCTCAGTTCTCACAGCTCAAACAAGAGATATTGAAAATATCTCAACTGATAAAATTTTCGTGATATTATGATAAATAATTTATCAGTTGACTACTTTTTCATATCTTCTACAGGAACCGAGATAAATTGGCTCAAAGTTAAAAGTTAGAGTGCTTTTTTATTACAGGTTTCATGGTATACTAAAACCTCCACAAATGTTCTTTGAGAAATCATTCCAACCTTTCATCTTATCTGTATTACGAAATAAAAGATCTATTTCACCGTATGACGACATTCCGAACAACGCAAGCTATCATCAATTTTTTCTATTAACCCCCACCGAAATTCTATAGTCTGAGCAGTTGTTATCTAGGGAGTAAGTGCATTTGCAAGTGATATCGCATTTCATGTACTCAATTTTTTTGTTTTTCTTTTTCTAGAGCTATTTTTTCCTACGAAAATCGCACTATGAACTTTTACAAAAGCTCGATGAATGAAACACAAGAGACATTTTCAAGTGGTCTATGGAAAAATCTCGGGAAAAAAAAAACAAATTATTCGGCAAATGACAAATGTTGCCTAGAGAAAAGGTATTCTTAAAAATAAGCAGATCCATGGAAACGTAAATATTTTTCAGAAATAGCCCTTTTAACTCACTTCTGGAGCACCTATTAGCTCAATGGGATCATCTGTGTGCTTGTGATAGAGCATTTCTGTATAGGAGAAGAATGTCCTTCCACAATCACATTTGAATCCGTCGACTTCTGAATGTTGAGCAGCATGGTATTCCAGTTGGCATGCGAATTCATACGATTCTCCACACTTTCCACAGACATATGGCTGAAAACGTTACGTCATCTCGTCATTTCTGGAGCAGAATTGTTACCTGGGACACGTCATGTATTCTTTCGTGTGCGCGGAGAGTGTTCATGAAGTTGAACGTGAGACCACAGAAGCGGCATTTGTAGAAGATGAAACCGTTGTCATCCTTCTGCACACTTGTTCCGTCTTGACGTACTTCCTGCAAAAATTACCACTGATCGTCTGAAAGAGCTACTTATAACGCCTTCTCCTTATTTTGCCCGTCTTCATTTTTCATTCTCCGCTTTTTTCCTTTTTCCTTTCCTTCCTTCTCATTTCCCCTCTCTACGGGCATTCATTTTTTTCCATTTTTCTTTATTCTTTTGGCTTCTGCCAAGCTAAGATGCTAAATTCACTAATTGAAAAGATCAACTGGATTGGTAAAAGTCAAGAACTCATCAACAACAACAACAACAAAACTTTTATTCACGAACAAGAGTAAGTCAAAAATACCCATGTGAATGATTAGCTTGGGAAGGGAAAAGAAGAAGGAAGGAAAATTAGAAGAACATAAAATAGGAATAGAAAGAAAAAGAAGCGGTAGAAGCGGCAGAGTTGGAATCTAGTTAGTGTAAGACAATTAAAAAAAACGACAGACAACAGAAATTTATTGGAACTGAATGTGTGTTTCTTAGCATCCTGCAGAGCTCTCTCGTCCGACAAACGAACAGGACATAGTTACTTCGACCACAGGCTAAATTCAGAATGAAATTAGAGGTCGTTATTTGAGACTTTGTATTAATTAAGAAAAGTATCTAATTTGTTTTTAAAACTATGGATGTTGTAAATTCTAGTAAATCATCTCATTTAATAAGAGCCAGAGACTTCTCAGAATATGGTAGAAAAATCCTAGATTACTGTAAAATCAGTAACTAGATTCATAAACTAAGTAAGTTGACAACATATTTCTATATAGGTTACGGGAAAACGTTTCGAAGCTATTTTGAATAAATTTACACACCGTAAGCACTCTTAGATAAAGCCTACCAAACTTTGAGCCCATATATCTCGTTTCCTGTGAAAGATATCAGAAAGTGATCAACCAACAAAATGTTCACCATAATAGCAGCAAGACTTCATTAGTTAACCCTTCTCTTGGAATCTTTTGCGAGGAATGAGATACATGGACTCAAAGGTTCGGGTGAGGCTCTATTGGATTCCTTACAGTACCTGTTTTCACTATCCCTACTGTAGATTTCTACGCATTTTCACACTCAGCAAGCCAAAAGAAACACAAAAGCTGATTTTCCACAAACCTGTTGGTCACTTCCATCCAATGCTCCTCCGCTTGGTTTTGTGACTGTTGTAGAACTTGAACTTCCGACCTGTAATCAGAGATTAGATTTCTGTGTACTTTATATCCGTTCATTTTTGTGTAAAGATCGTATTTGATCAAAAGTCGAAAAAATCATCTCTATGATCAAATGTTCAATTTGTAGCTATATGCTAATTTTTCGTTTACAGTATCATGTTCACAATTCTTTTTTGTTGTTATCTATACTCACATAGGCCTCCACTGTTGGTGCCACGACTTTCATAATTTCGGTTGGCTTGTTTTCACTCGAAGATTCTCCATTGTTGATACCGAAAGTTTCAAGACCGTGAACCATCTGGAAGGTATTTTTTGATCATTTCGCAATCGAACCACCCCCGCGAGTCGGGCTCTCCGGTTTTTCCGTTATCTCTCCCCGCGCCGTTTATCTCCAACTCACTTCATTGTTCTTGACGGACATCTTTGCCAGATCACAGGCATTCATCAACTCCTCAAAGTCATCTCTCTCCTTTCTGGCCTAAATTCGAGAACCTTATATAGCTTCAAAGTTTTGGTCATACCTCCTTGAAAAGATCGTCACCCATTGTTCGGTTTGAATATCAGCAGTTTGTCGTCGGAATGGGGGTGAAAGAGTTGTCAGGGGGTAGAATGCCTCGGGTGTGGCTAGCCGTGGTGCTCAACACGCAGTGTAAACTCGAGAGACTCGTCGCGATTGGAAAAATGCGAGAAATCAGCTCTGTCACCTCTTGATCCGAAAGGCTCTTTTGCCGATAGTCCCGCTCTTTCTTTCTTCCTCTTCCCGGTGGGATGTTTTGCGGGACACTCGCTTGTCTGAACTCTCCGGCTATCTCATCCATTGAGAAAAGAAGCAAGACACAGAGACACCTCTTCGGATCGTGTTGGGAGCTCGTCAGCAAAAAGCGTCTAGCTGTGGGCTCGACACAACTTCAAAGAGGAATCATGTTTCGAAAATGAATGGCACAGATGCTCGCTCTTGACATGTACACATTCTACACACTCGTTGAGTACGTTAACCATATGTGATTGATTTAGAAGATTCAAACTGGGCAGGAAATGAAAAAAAAGCGGCATCGGAAGCGCCACCAAATGAAAGATGTGTTGAGAGGGAATTCTAGGAATATGGAACCAAAATTAAATCCCGTCTAAAATTGGAAAATGAAACGGGACCGAATTCCCTTGAGTGCCTAGAGATTAATTTCTTCACATTTTAACTTTCACAGTTTTTCTGGAAATCTGAATTTGTATTATTTTAGTCCCGCGGCAATGAACCTTGTGACCGAAAAATTATTACAAGGCGCATTTATTACCCTTTAGCAAAACAGCTACAATTCTCACAAATAAGAACACGAGCCTTTGAAAAAGTACTTCGGAATCACCTAATTTTTGCCTAGTTTCTTCAGATTTTTGTTTTTTCTGTTCATTTTTTTCCGATTCTCATGGATAATCAACTGATTTTTTTTCATGAAGTAGAAGAATAGCCGAAAAGATAAATTATTTCCGAAGTACTGTATCAAGAGGGCACAAATATATTTGTAAAAATTATAGCTGTTTTTGATTCAAAACCGGCGATGCGCTTTCAAATTAATTTCCCGTCGCAAGGTTCATCGCAGTCGGACAAGAATACTGTGAAATCTGTAATAGAAGGACTCCTTAACTTTTCACTTTGAAGCAATTTATCTCTCTTCCTGCCAAATATATTAAACATTTGTCAATTGATAAATTGTTTATCATAATATCATCAATATTTTATCAGTTGACAAAATTTTGATATCTTCTACTGGAATCGAGATAATTGAGCTCATTACTTGACAGTGCGGGGGCCCTTCTCTTACAGGTTTTACGGTAGTTCTAAATACATTGGTTATTTCAACATACGTCCAACAGTGTTCTCAGTGTTTTCATTCACAAGGGTTTAGGACCGTGAATATGATAAGCCGTTTTCTGTTTGAAATCGACAAAGGATTACTGTTACTCAACTGACGATAACCACCCGGTATTTGATTGAAGGCTCGATTTTGAGTAAAATTTACATTTACCTAACATTACTCCGTAATTTTTTGAAAAGAAATAAAAGTCGAAATAAAACTTTCAGATGACAAATTGTTTTTTGTATTGTTGTTATTCGATTTCTTTTAACAGCGATAACAATATTATTGTTCATCAATCTTTCTGTTATTACTCATTATCTTGTCGTAAATCAGTCTACTCTCTCGAAATGATTAATGACTGTAGAGATGAGCTAAAAAGATACCAACTCCCTCTACAACCCTAAAATTTCTTCCCTATTCAGTTTATGGTTAGCAACGTGCCATCCTCGCTATCAAACACGAAATCAGAGTATTTCCAGAGTCCAGAGTCTCAATTTTCATACCCACTCTTCTCATTTATCTTTCTCTCTTCCCAACTAATAAACAACAAATTTGCGGCGACCACATGAACGTTTCTATAGTTGATGACTCTTGCTCTTCCGCTCTTTTTCTGTTTTTCTCTTCCAAGCACTTAGTTGATCTTTTTGTATAGTGATTCTTTGAGTTGTATCTATCAGTTGTTCGCGAACCTACTATCTCGTGTCATTTGAGAAAAATTGGAAAGGTGGCGAAAAAGATAAGAGAACGAAATACAATTAATAGGTCAACAGAAATTTCGGAAACGAGAGACACGTTTTTTGGATTAGAATAATGTTGGGCTACATGGAGTGTACGTGACTGTTCGAACAATCAAACTAATGATTCAATCCATCTCGCCAACTGTGCACCTGGCATCTGCGCTGGTGTTTAGTGGAAACTCACAAGTGTTGAGGTCATGTAGACCAGCACAACGGGTTCACTTGTTTCAATGGAGTTTAACTGAATTCGAGAAGTTGGGAGATTCCTTTTTTCAAATCAGTTTTGACTTCTTTCAAGTTTCCTGGATTTTGTAATAGAATTTCAAAATCTTTAGTTGCTTAGGACACTTTGAGAACTGTGAGCATAAGAAAGCGGCAACCCAGAGAATCCAACAAGCTACACGACTCATCCCATAAGCAAGATAGGGTTCATCACTTCCCAAAAACGTCTTTTGTCTCTTCTCGCCTAATCGCGCATATAAATCTTCTTTCCTTCATCCATACAGAGCGACCTCTTCCCTTCTCTCTGCGATCTCCTTCGTTTTTGTGCGCATCGCGTCACTTCTCTGCCACTCCTCTTGCCACACACACACAAACAAATACACAACCAGTAACGTAACCTGGGGCTCATTTGCCCAGATGGCCGTGTTGCGTTCCACACTCCGTCCCGAATGTACCCTTCACCTCTCTTAGTTTTTTTGTGTCTATCTCTCTTTCTCTTTTCCTCTCTATTGCTATCGAGATGTTATTGTTTCTTTTCTCCACTAGATGACGTGTCCCTTTTTCTTCCTTAGAAAACGCTCTGAAAAAGGAAGAGAGCGAGAGAGAGCTTCGATCATCTTCTTCTCTGGGTCCGTCACTAGTTTTTTGTTTGCATCCATTTTTTTTTCTGGCTGCCATTTGGCTCTTACGAAATGTAGAGCCCGATTTTTTTTTCATTTTTTCCCTGTTGACTCTCTGACTCAACCATTTTAAATTTGTAAAAAATAGTTATACAAAAATAGTTCAGTGAAACCTTATGCATTCTTTGAACTTTTTTCCAGAACACAAAGAATCAAAAACAACAATAGAATCTCAAAAACCAACTCATTCTTTTCGGCAAATAATAAGCAATAGATGTTTACTCAATGAAAAAACTTTTTTTCTCTTCAAAACAACTTTTCTTTGTCCTTTTTTCTATTTTTCCATAGAAAGTTGGCAACTTCCGCTGTTTTGAAAGCTTTGTATTGAATTTTATTGTGAAAATCGAACAGATAACCGAATTTCGTCTTTTTCGGAAGACCAAAAAAGGAAAGCAAGATGTTCTTTTTTCTCCGCGTTGCAACTCGTTGCTTCGTCTTCTTGCCGTCCCTCATTTTTCCTTTTTTTTTTACTTCTTCAACTTTTCTAGAGCGCTCTTCCTTCGCTTTTTTTCTTCCTATCCTCAATTTTTGCATTCTCAGGTCTTCCTTTTCATCTTCTCCTTCACACTCATCTCGTTTTCGAGAATTCCAAATTACATAGCAGCCAGAAATGCCAAAAAACTTTAGACCACGTTGCCTTAAAGAGCGCTCTTTGTTCAGGCTGAGCCCTAACTTTCTCTCCTTTCAATTTCAACACATAAAGTTAGAAGTGCAAAGAAAAAATGCGGTCGGAATGGTGCGATTTCTCTGAATCACACGATAACCGGCGGGAGACTTTTGCCCTTGAAGCAGTGTTGCGACGTGCTTATCATTTTTCTCCACGCCTTTTGTGATAAGTAGAACACACGTACTTCGTATTGTCCTGGGTGTTTTAACAAGAAAAAAAACGTGTCTACTGCTTCTGCCCACTTACTTTCTAGACTACATAACTTTCTAGGAATTCAATCCTTAACTTTTTGCTCTTCATTGAATTCAAAATTAAATTCCTCAAGGTGCAAAAAGTTTCTATTTAACCGCTGATCGTTCAGACAGACCATGCCACAAAGAAAGCGGACAATGGAGAGCCCAGAACCAACAGAAGAAGTTGAAGTCAAAAAGCCAGCTCCAGCTCCAGAGAAGGTGGAATTTGTGCAAAGATCGTTGGCATCAGATGAACCAGCTCCATTCTCAGATGAAGAAGAGGCTATTCGAATCAGAGATGCCGTTGATTACTCCAAGAAGATCACATTAGAAATTGCAAAAGCAGGCGAAGGTGAGCTTTTTTTTTCCACAATCTCTCTTCTGTGAAATTTTGCTTCTATTTCCCAAATTTGCTCTATTTTCAGCTGGCCGACCTGTGCGGATCTATGCAGATGGTATATACGATCTATTCCATCATGGACATGCCAATCAACTGCGGCAAGTCAAGAAAATGTTTCCAAATGTGTACTTGATTGTTGGAGGTTTGTCTAAGCACCGTCAATTATCCTTCAATAATCTATTTATTTCAGTTTGTAGTGACTACGACACTCACAGATACAAAGGAAGAACTGTAACATCGGAAACCGAACGGTACGACGGAGTGCGACACTGTAGATACGTGGATGAAGTGTACAGAGCATCACCATGGTTCTGTACAGTTGAGTTCTTGAAGGAGATGAAAGTCGACTTCATCGCTCACGACGCTATTCCATACGTGGCTCCAGGAGAGGAGGATCTCTATGAGAAGTTCCGCAACGAAGGAATGTTCTTGGAAACCGAGAGAACTCAAGGAGTTTCCACCAGTGACGTTGTTTGCAGAATCATTCGTGATTACGACAAGTACGTCCGTCGTAACTTGCAGAGAGGATATTCCGCAAAGGATCTCAACGTTGGATTCTTGGCTGTAAGTTGGATTTTATTGGAGGAAAGTTTAAATTTCCAATTTATAGGCCAGCAAGTACCAGATCCAAAACAAGGTCGACTCATTGAAAAGCAAGGGAATCGAGTTGTTGTCAACATGGAAGAGCAAGTCAGATGATCTCATTCGTGATTTCGTTGGCACTTTCCACAGAGATGGAGGGCTCAATGTGAGTGGATTTTGCAATGATTTAGAGCTACAGTGCCAGTTAATAAGATATACAAAAAACGTATTTTTGGTTGATTTTCTGTCATTCGACCATTTTCAATTGTTTGGTGCTCGACTGTCAAGATTTCAATTACTTCGAAACGTTTGAAGGATGTAAACCAGACGTTTGCATTTCCAGAAGTTTTAAAAATTCTTTGTTTTTCAGCCATTTGACACTTTTTTTTCTCGCGTGAACAGTGCAAAAACAGGCTAAAAGAACTGTTAATGAAGAAATTAGAGAATAGCTGAGAAAATAGGAATTCTGAAGAAAAATTTTGAGAATGCAAAGCTTTCAATCTATGTCTGTTCTACATCATTCAAAAAATTTATTGTGACCGAAAACTTAGCAGCCGAGCTCTAGATTTCTGAAAATGGGATAATCCTATTGAGTGGTACTCCTAATTTTTATCTTGTTTATCAAAAAACTATTTATTATCAATTTCAGGCCTTTGGCGGTAGACTGAAGGAAATTCTATCTCGATCGCCATCTCGTGAAGGATCTCCAGACAGACTCGAGAAGCAATCCGAGACACAGGATGAGGAAGAAGAGGAAGATCTCGACGAGTACATTGATGCTGAGGAAGAGGAAGAGACAACCATCGAAGACGTCAAGGCTTCAGAAAAGCCAACCACTTCATTGAAGCACTAAATCAGAGTCCCCATTTCACTAGACACGTATTCAACAAAAAAATCAAATCTCCTGGTATATCTCAGTCACTTTCTTATTTCTCTTCAAATTTTTTGGTTTCTCTTCCTTTTTGAAGCATTTATTATTATTTAGAAATCCATCAGTATTTCTAATCTAAGGCTTTAGTCTCCCATAACTGTACATACGATTCATGACAAAGGATTTTTCAAAGTTGTTGTATCTTGATCAAAGGAGCTCGTTCGGCAGAGTTCAATTTATTTGCAGCAATAATTTTTATTCTTCACCAAAATTTTCATTGCCATCTTCCCCCCAAAACTTTTTTTTCAGTTAATAATTGTTTTGCGAAACGTTACAAGTGGTCCCTTTTTTCCCCTTATTGCATTTGTTCTATAAAAATAAAGCTTTCAACACAATACAGAAAACAAAGACAAACCGGTAGAGGGAACAGGAACGAGAAGAATGAATGTATCCGTATTTGAACTTTGCATAATGTTTGCATTCAACTGGTAGTAGTAGTCCAGTGTAATATTAGCCATCCCCCGGTCGGACGGTCGTCATTCACGGGTGGTCGAGATGAAGCATCGTGTTCAACTGGTTCCTCAATTTTTTTGATGTCACTTGGTTTGTGTCGGAAGTGTGAACAAACAAAAAATTGATATTGAAGAAGGAAAAGAACGAATAAATAGGAAGAAGAGAAGAAGACTGAAAGATGGACAAAAATGCAAGACGATGATGTTCCATGAAATCGTTTGCTTTGCCAGAAAATGGTTCAGAATACAAAGTACAAACTTGGAAGTTCGAAATTTTCGTAACTGATCAAAAATCTAATTTCAAATTCAAGAAACTTTCTAGAAGTTGAGAACATGGTTTTCGAAAACCGCGGTTTCTGAAAAAAAAATCAAAAAAATGAAACTGATATAACTGTACTGGAGCTGGTGAGCGGATACTAAAATTTTTAGAAATGACTGGATAGGTTATTTGTAATCTATCCTGAAGTTTATATCAATATCTAAGTTTATATGATGTTCAGCTTAATTTGTGAATTTTTATTTTTTACAAGTTTTCCAGAGTGCCTATCACGTAAAATTATAGTCACGAACCTGCACAAAAATACAATTTTTCAGATGAAAAGAGTTCAGCATTACACAATGAAATTACTCAAACATTTGCTGCAACAACTTCTCAGTCTCGTTAAACTAAATTTTTTAAACATAAAAGACACAGATATCCTTTTACTGGTAATTCTAACTTTTTTTGGAATCTTTCTATTTACAAACCGCATGTCTCATCTGAATCGAATTCAGCAACAAAGTTTTCAATAAAAAAAATAAAATATAATTTTTTTGTTTTCATGTTTTTAGATCAATGGGAATATTATGGAATACACTTTCTGAACTCCGAAGCTAACTACCAAAAATGCTTGAAAGCCCATACTATAAACTTCAGGCTCAATTATCTCCGTTCTTTTGAAAGATATGAAATATCTGCCAACAGATAAAATATTCATCATAATATCAGCAATATTTCACCAGTTTACAAATGATAGATATCTCTCATGGCAACCGAGATAATTGAGTTCAAAAAACATGGTTAGAATAGGCTTCTCTTAGAATTTCTATTTCTATTTTTATATGCTTTTATTCGCAATATTCAGCACAGCAATGTATTACTATTTTTGTATGTGTTGTAGATTATCTTCCTTGTATATAAAACGCTAGAGGCATCTGTCCGTCCCGATGTCCGTCTGTTAACTTTTGGAAAACTTGAAAAATAAATTCAGATTTACGTGTCCCTTTAAGACAAAGTGAGGCGTGGGGCGACGAACAAGTAAAAAAATGAGATTGAATCGCGCCTAAGGCGCACCAGCTTTCTGGTTTCATAACAATTTTTGAATTTAAAATTCTATCCTACAGTGTTCCTTGTGTTGTACACTATGTCCTTTTTACATATTTCACAACCCTCATAGTGCAATTTTAAGAACAAGAAAATTACTCTCTGCAATTCTCTAATCCAGACACTGGTCTTCTTAAAAAACCCTTTTCATTCTTGGTCATAGTCCAGATAGATCAGCAAGACAACGAAAAGGAGAATACCATAGCACAGAACTTGTACATAAAACCTTTCCTGACAACTTAAGTGTTTTGTACTTCACGCGATTGATATAGTGGATCTGAATGCACTTTTGAAATTTTTATTTGGTTTTTTGTAAGGCACCGTAGAACATCGCCGTAAAAAAGGAAGTGCGACAAAGTTTTGTACAAGGTCCGCCAGTAGATAAAAAACACATTGTTCCGGAGAGCGTAGGTGGTGAGTGGTAGATAGGTGACCAATATCCAAAGTGGATATAAATTAAACTGAAGAATGTTTTCCTGTTCTTCCTGACGGTCGAGTTGAAGGATATTTGAAATTCCTCTTCAGCCGCCACCCACGTTCTTAATGAGTAATGTGCTAGGTTCCTCAAACAGCAGCATATCGTTGTGTTCTTCAGAAGAATCTCATCTAACGGTAGGAGAAACGCCAACGCACTAATGGGAATTGCGAGCTGATTTGAATACGTATCGCGTGGTGTGTCCCGCTATCCTTCATCTCATTCAGGGCGTCAAGTTTAACGGCATCAAGTGTCGAAATGAAACATGGAAACATGGGGTGAATAGTACAAAGTTTTGGAATCTGTTTTTTTGGAAATTTAGAGCTAAGCGCAAAACTACACTATTGTTGGTACTGTAGGAACAAATGATGTTTGATACAAAAAGTGTCAAGAGATTCGGTTTAGCAACGCTTCAAAGCACTTGAACCAAAATTAGGACCCACGAACATTGCAAAACTTTAAAATTGGTTTGTTCTTTCTTGATTCGAATTTTTTCGATTACGTTATTTCAAAGATCAAGCGATCGGTGAACGGGTTCAGAATAAATACAAACATCACAAGTTCCAAATTTGAAGAAAAAAACACAAATAAAATGATTTCGATGATCTTTTTTTGCTGAAAACCCTAATTTTTTCAAAACCAAATGATCAAATGTGTAGTTTGCTCCCTCTCGTTACCAGAAGTGTACAACAAATTCTCTAGATTTCCTTGACCATCTTTAATCCGTCCAGGTGTTACATGGACAGACATTTCGAAAAAAAAAATAAATCGAAGAAAACCAGAAATTACGTAAGGAATAATTGTTACTGTTAACCCCTTTTTCTAGACGGTCTGGTTCAATCCGCACACCGGCAATAAGCGGATTCCGGCTGTTTCCGACGCAATTTTTGGTGATGTCTCTTTTGTTGCATCCTTTGCCTTACAGTATATACAATGGACAGTTGTAGGTATGAAGGGTACCTTGTCCGAAAAGGAATACAACAAACACAACAAAAAAACTTGTCATTCCGGTAACTGACACGTGTCTATTATGAATTTTTAATGATGCGACGCATTCGTTCGTTTCGATTCTGGAGGAAAACTGAATGATGCGACCACGACCCCCCTTGTCCACTTCCGATGTGTACTTTTTTGAAGCAGTTTTGATGACGAATGGCCAAAACCGGAGGGCCAAAACAATCCACTCTCTTCTTGTTTCTCGTATTTGCACGGGTCCTCAGAAATAGACAACGGAATGAAAGGAACATGTGATGATGCTACCGGGCAGGCGGAAAAATCTCGCTTTCCATAGTTACGTAGGCGTTCAGAGGGCGCGATCGGCTAAGAATAGTAACCAAAAATATCGAGATACGAAAGCGGCGTCTGTCTGCCACAGACAACATTTCCAGTCCGGTTGTTGTGTTGTTTTCAATGGAAGAATTACCAAATTAAAAACGGCGGTTGATGAATGAAGGTGACAGAAATGCTCCCCGACAAGGTGATCAATCAAACGGTTTTGAACTTGACAATCGGCCCGAGAGTGATAAAAAGTGGTTAAGTGATCTACGCTGGAGGATGTTACCCCCTCCGTTTTCTTTCATGTCAAATCACCTAATTAAGACAAATTGAAGTACATACTCGAGACATTTCATCCTTCACCTCATGTTTAAGTTTGGAAGCAAACGAAAAGAAACTCCTGATTAGCATACTTGAGAACTGATGGTCTCTCTGGTCAAACTTTCTGATTTCGATTTGGCTATAAGTGGCTTAATTTGAACCTTTGTCGCGAATTGGGACTTTGTTCTCAGATCAAAGATTTTCGGTTCAACCTCGCTTCTAAAACACAGAGGGAAAAAATTATTTCATATCAATTGATGTTTGGAATGATCAACAATCTTAACTAGTAGTTGGCACCGCGGTATCAATCATCACAATGGCGGCTACTATCATCTTCGAAAGACGCACCCAAAAAATGTAAGTTTTGGGTCAGGTACCCCTAACTACTCAGATGACCGAAGACGTGTCCTTCCTTCTGAAATCAAATGTCAGAAATCCATCAAACAAAAGTGAGGGAGATGCTATTAGTGTCAACTTTACTCTGACCGTTCCGACGACAATTATGAAATTCAAACTACAAAATGAAGTGGCTGGCCTGAAAAAAAGTGACCAGAAAAAAACGGATCAAATGAGAGTAAGAAGATGTAAAGAGGTTAAAGGTAGACACAGAACTTAATGATGATTTGTTTGATGATTCGAACTGTATTTTGCACAGTCCATTTGTTGCGTTCTTCAATCTTTCTTCATGCTTGTTTTGCTTCTTTTTTTGTTATATAAATATATATTACAACTTTCAATTTTTCTTCAAAATAATCGCTTTCGAAAACCGCCCCAACCTATTCTTCCAATTCTTCTTGACCTGTGTTCAGTCTAGCAGAAATTGTTAAGCTTATTGTGGTCGCTTTCAAGATCCTGAAATTTTCAGTCAAACAATGTTTCTTGAACTCTTCCCTAGTCACTTCCTTACTGCCCGTTTCAGTCTGATTCCGAAAAAAGTGTTCTTTGTCCCTTCTGATCAAACCTGACCCCTAAAAACGGAAGTGATACCTTACCTCAAAAAAGAACAACTGTTTTTTTTTTGAAATTTGATTACTTTTTGGTTATTCTAGAAAGAGTAGCCGTTAATTAATTAGGGCCACCGCCCACATGATCCGGTAAAAACGGTTAGGACGAGAACCCAATTACCGGGAGCCAGATTGCCCCACCCACTCAGCTGTTCTTTGGGGATGACGTGTGCTTTTGAAACGGTTTTCTTTGTATTCTAATTCTCACCCACTCTTGCTTCTACTTTCACCTAACTTTTTTTCCGTTCCTCCCTCCCTTAACGTCCTCCTCGGTAATCACGAGTCGTTTGAGGGACGGAAGGAGGTGGAGAAAGAAGACAAGTAGGCGGAGTTCTGAAGGTGTCGCCCACTCCCGGTTGAAGGAGCTATATTCAAGACGGTTTCGGAAGGCGGACCGGCGGTTATTTTCAGTGCCTACCACAGTTCCTTATTTCATCCAGTGACGGTTGTCATCGACCCGAAACGTTGTCACCCCTACACCACACAATCTCAATCATTCGACTTCTTGCTTCTTTCCGATAGGTCTGTTTCTTCTTTTTCTGTTTCGTTTTTTTCTTCATCTTCTTCTTCTTCTTCAACTTCCACTCATTTTCTTTTTTCCCTCCCACTTTTCCTTCTACATATATATTCTTGTGTTTTGTGAGTGAATGTATCGTAGATGGAAAGAACGACTAACGACCGCGGTGAGTGTTTGGCGTGAGTGGCGTGAGCGCCGTGGGTCTACAGTAGGACACGCCCACGGAGACGAAGCAAACCCCCCGAGGAAAACGTTTTGGGGCTACCGAGAAGGTGTCTCGCCTTGGAAGTGGGAATGAGAAAGAGAAAGAGAGAGATAGAGAGAGACCCACCCCCGATCTTCCCACCTACCTCGGATATTTTACTATTTACCTCCTACACCTCCCCTGAAAAATTTTTCCCTCCTCCCCCCAATCTCACACCATCCACCTTCTCTTCCGATTTTTCCGATTTCGAACATTTCATTCCGTTCCTCATTCCTCATTTTCATTCCTCATTTTCAGTAAAGTTGCACGGAGGATCGGGCTGCTCACCCGCGGCTAGACGTTTGGCACATCTGCATATTCTCATTCTTGGCCCTTCTGCCAACTCCAGAACAGCAACATGCTTCTACCGCTGCTAGTCAGCGTACTGCTTTTTCGAGTGAGTTTTTTTTCAAACTTTCTTTTTATTTCTTCGAGTATAATGTATTTTTTTCACAATCCCACTTTTTCTGTATTACCGTATCCTCCCAGTATTACTACTTTGATTGAATTGATCTGGCTTTCATCATCCAGTTTGAATTTTCTCGGCTAGCCAAGTTAAACCAAAAAACCAAAGAAAAACTTGCAAACGACTACCGCTACCCACTTATTGACCTCTAGACTCGAATTATTCTTGAACCCACTTGACAATGTTCCGAAGTCTTCATTATAATTGCCATTCATGTCAAAAGTGATGTGTATTTTTTCACTTCCTCCTTCCCGCGAAATTTTGATTTTTTGGAGAGCTAGTCTGACCTCTAATTCCACCTTGCTATGTATTTCCGACGCCCCACCAGGTTGCCAATTCTCACTTACTTAACTTCTTCAGGAGGGTCGCCCACGCTTTTCCGAAACGCTAGCCATTCAACTGACCGGCAGGAAATGGAAGAGTAGAAGAAGAGACAGAGAGGCCAGCGAGGGTGAAAATCAAAGCGCGTAACTGTTTAGCCTTGAAGATTCCAGTCAAGGGCACTTTGTTCATTCTCATCCCCCCTATTTTTCTCGCGTATCTCTCTTCGAATTGCGCACTTTTGCAACTCTTTACCCGTCTGCTGCTATCGAACCCCAGAAACGGCTTCGGGAAAGAGCGAGCGAGAGCGAGAGGCTACTCTCGAGACTGTGTCTTGTTTCTTTCTTATTATCTCTCCTCTCCTTCGTTTTCGGTCTGATCATCAGTTCGGTTTTGTTGATTGTCTCGGTGTCGGCGGTCGCGCCACAGAAAAAAGGCGCCAAACTGACGGACGGGAAGCCCGAGAGTGGCCCCTTCGCATCGCGCAACAGCTACTTTTTGGGAGAATATGACCAGTTTTGTTGCGTTTCAAAACCGAAAACACTATTTCGCACCATACACACAAGTCAGCCACCGTGAAAACAGTGATGAACCCCGGGTCGACACCGGGGCCCCGAGAGATTTGAGATTAAGAATGGAGAAGTGGGCGGAGAGGTAATCCAATTGGTTTTTGACAATAAGACAACAACCCTTCGAAAATCATAGAGGGTTTGAGAAAGCCTGAGAGCCTGTTGTTGCATAAAACCTCATCTAGATAAAACGGCAAAGATAACGGGAAGTAGAAGCGTCAGAACGCATTGGTTGGCAAGGATATATAACGTAACATATAGCTAAGAGAGAAGAGAGGAAATTTGGATAGACGCTTCAAAAAAACTCGCCAATAACATAAAACTTCCTAGATTCCGTCCAGGATAACGGCAAATCCCACAGGCTTCTAGATAATTATTTTAACCCTCTTCCAACGCAAATTTTCGCGCCTTTTTCACACCTTTCGAAGATCAAAAATGCAGAATCCCATGTTTCTAGGGGCTTTTCAAATTTTGAAAAAATTTGGAATGATGGACAGGGCAAAGCATAAAGTACAGTAGATGATATCTCATCATATCTTTCAAATTTTTTGAAATCCATCGCACTAGCCAAACACTCTTAGTTTTTCTTATGGCTATCATCAGATTCAACGCTAACTGTCCATCAGACGACGTGCAGGGGATGAAATAGGCAATTCATATTGATAAACGAGGTGCAAACGAATCCTTTGAACATCCACACTCTTTCTCTCTTCCTTCTTTTTCGATCTTTAGGAAACGCTTTTCTGCAGAAATGATTCTGCGAAATTGGACACACACACAACTGTCGTTACGGTGCGTTGATGATGACTGACAAAAAAGTCGTTGAAAGAAAAAAAGGAACGTTAGATCAGAACCCGACCCGAGATACGGGCGTCTGATGGTCAATCAAATCCACGCTTCATTGACAAGTGTCTGTCGGAACTTGAAACATGGAAAAAAGTCTTGTGTCTTCGTCCTTTGCTGAATAAAACACAGAGGAATACCAGCTGCAGAGTAAATTTACAACTTCAGATTACAGCCCCCTCATAAAACTATGATCAGCTTTTTTGATTCAGAGTTTACTACAGGGATTAGGTTAGTCTGCAGGTGTGACCTTGGTTTTTTTTGCTAGTCTGGAAGTTTTTCTTGTCTTGAGATTTAGCAGAGAAAAAAGTCTAGCAGAAGAAAAGTTCGATTTCTTTATTTCCTCTCAAATTATTTTATCGCCTCCTCTTATCGGCACGTAGAGAGGGTAGCAGATTCGGAAATAAAAGTTAGCACGTAACTACTAAACAAACTGTTTATTTCTTCTTTGGGTGTTCTGAATGACTTCCGAGACAACTTGAACTTTGGTCGTAGTACGGGTGGCGACAAAAACTTGGCAACTTGCAAACACATACTTCAATTGATAATCAGATCAACATAAAGACAGAGAGACAAAAAACAATATGCGGAACTAAAATCAGATATTTTGTTTCAGAATGCGATTGCGTTTCTCCCATTCTTCAATGAAGATGACTTGAAATATACATTTGGAGTTGAGACCCATGCGAAAGGTACTAAAAACTAAACATGCTAAAACATAGGTAACAAAAATTTCAGTCCCATCGCACGAGGAGATCGATCCAATGCCGTATTATCACTCAAATGGAAGCTTGCATAAACTGGAATTTACGGCATTTGAGAAGACGTACAACTTGACTCTTACTCCGACACTCGCAAAACTGCTCTCATCTGGAGTGACGATTGTGAAGAAGAACGAGAAGAAGGGAGGATCGTTGGACTTCGGATCAACACTTGACAGCTGTCATTACCATCATTACGGCGAGAAAGTGTACGCTGCTATCAGTAACTGTGATGGTAGAATTGTGAGTGAAAGCGAATGGGTGTGGTGGAATGAAAACTTTTGTTTTTTTTCAGAAAGGGACAGTTATTGACGATGGCGAAATTATCGTAATCCACCCATTTCCGGATCACCATGCTCATCGATCAAAACGAGCCACTGAGAACGGAGCTCATGTGGTCTACAAAAGAGAAACGTTAGCAGGAGAGCCGAAGGATTTCTGCGGTCTTGATAACGTTGTGACCGAGGAATCTTTGGTTGAAGATGAGAGTGCGATTTTCGAAGATGTTTTTGTCACTGGACAACGATTGACTCAACAGTCAGATCTTATTGTAAGTCAGACCACTGATGATTTCCAATAGAACAAAAAGTTTATTACAGGTCGAACTGGCTGTGTTTGTGGATGAAAATCTGTGGAGACACTTCAGCAGCAAACACGGAGGAATGGCAGATCGAAAGCTTCAAGATTACACTCTTACTCTTCTCAACAACATTCAGATCATGTACTATCAGCCAACTGCAAGTCCTCCACTCACTTTCCGAGTCATTCGATATGAAGTGCTTACAAGGCAACCAGTATGTACCATACTATTTTTGGAACAGGGATTTTAAAAGAACATTTTGTTTCAGTCCGCTCTTGCTGGCTACCTTCACAATCATGGAAACGCTCAAATGTATTTGGATCGTTTCTGCAGATACCAGCGAAATCTGGCTGTCCGTGATTGGGATCACGCTATTATGCTAACTGGGTAATTTAAAGCGACGCATGCGGGCGCAAAAAGGACACGTATCTAATTAGCTGTGGTTGGTTTTTTTTCAGTTACGACATCCATCGCGGTGCTGGATCTCGTTCAATTTCCGGGATCGCTCGTCTCGATGGAATGTGTGATCCATGGAATACGTGTACTTTGGCCGAAGGTCTGGATTTCACTTCTGCATTCATTGGTACTCATGAACTTGGACACAGTGTTGGAATGAGACACGATGAGCCATATTGCCCCTCGAAACACATTATGTCTTCGTCACTGGGTCCCGGAAAGGTCACGTGGTCAACTTGTTCGCTGAGAGATTACCATCAGTTCCTGCAACGACTTGAGTACGTTTTCTGCTTCATTGAATTGAGATATTGAAAAAACGGTTTGATTTCGAAAATTGAACTAATTTCTGTCATGTGTCGTAATTGGGTAACACTCGGATGCACTTGAGAAGTAGGGGATGATCCGATTGCAATCAGTTTTGTAGTTTAGAATCTGCTTGGGGGACCAGTACAAAAATCTTCTCATAAATCCATAACCTCATTATAGTGGACGCGGCAAAAACTGTCTCCGCGTGTCAAATATGCCGAATAAGTTGGAAATCTCGTCCAACGTGAAACCCGGTCAAATCTATGATGCGAATCTTCAATGCGAACTGATGCATGGAAACGGATATCAGCAGGTTGGTTAAGACTTTGGAAGAAAAAGAGACACTCTCCTTTTCCCTCATTAATCACCTTTTCTGCACCTCCTCTTTCTTTCGCCCCGCACAGTTTGATTTAAATTTTTTGTGGGGCGGCATCTTGTGAAAAGGGCTGTATAGGAATTCTTGTAGAAGAATTCTTAGAAATTTATCTGAGGTATCTTGATATCTTCTTTCTTCTCTATTTCCGTTTCATTCTTTGACCGGTACATTGCAACACATCCGAAAACAAATGTAGTTGGTAGGGGAGCAAAAAAAGAGAGTGAGAGATAAAGGGTGAAACGGAGAAGGTGAAGATGTTCATTCGATTTTTTATTCTCGACATTTCCACTTCCGGCGAGTTGCGCGCCCCCTCCGAATTAAATAGCAGCATCTTTCGGCAATCAGGGGGTAACAGCATCAACAGCAGCAGCAGCAGCATCAGCAGCAAAAGAAGAAACCTTCGAGAAAAACGATATTGACACCGTATTCCAAATATCGTTTTTTCCTTCTTCTCCTTCTTCCTTCCATCTCATCCGATTCTCTTTTTCCCGTGTCGATGTCAATGTTTCTCTCGCTCATCTCAATTCACATGTTGTCCATCTAAGGCGGTGTGAAACTTTTTTCTGACACAGGAAGGAAGAAGGGAAAAGTGACAGAATGACCACATTGAGAAGGGGTGAAATTGGGAATGAGGGAGGAAAAGTCGAAAAAAAAACGCTGAAATTTATGCGCAATGGACATGTCAGGTCAGGGGAAAATGATGTTTATTTACAGGTCACACCTCGTCAAGACTCGTATGATGGCATTTGCTACATGATGTGGTGTGGACAGTCGTCGTTCGGCAGAATTATTACCTCTCATCCAGCGCTAGAAGGTTGGTATTCCGAAATTTCAAGACAAGAACATAAAAACAACACAAGGGGTCGTAATGTGAAATTGACCGCAACGAACCAATTGAATAAAGTGCAATGAACCCTAGAAGAATCAAACAACTTTAGGCTGGGGACCAAAAATAAGTAAATTCCAGGAACTTTCTGTGGACCAAGCAAATGGTGTCAACTCGGAAGATGTGTACCATGGACCGGAACCAACGAAATTCAGCCACCAGTTCAACACGTTGCTCCTGTCACCACTACCCTTCCATCTAGAATTGATGGTTCCTGGTCTGGATGGGGAGCCACTATCTGCTCACAATGTACCTGCAACGGAATTTTGGGATCTGTTGGTCTTTCGATTTCTCGCAGGTATTGAACTTTTGGTTCTTCCGTCAGCCAATTAGTTTCTATTTCAGAACATGCTCGTCTCCATACCCAGCCAACGGCGGAAGCGATTGCATCGGTTCGAATTCTCGAGCAGTTCTTTGTTCTCGTCAGTGCGGTCGTGCCACCAAGTCTGTCGATGAGGTACTTAACGGGGCCGTTCGACGCTTTGTCTACCACCCAACTTTTTTTTGCTGTTTCCGTTGACACCTTTCTCTTTATTCACTAATTTTCCTTTCAGTATATTAGCGACAAGTGTATGGAACAGAAACGTCTGAAGAACGACCGCGAACTAACTGGAAAAGGTAGTCAACTCAACCGTTTCCCGCAACGAGCATGCAAAGTATGTTTTGGGGAAAGAAGAGAACAAAGAAAATTAGTGGATTCATTTCCGTCGGGCTGAAGAGAGGGGTTTTCTCTCTTCTATTAAGTTTTCGCCTCCCTTCACACTACATCTTCAAACCGTTTCGTCACCGGTGTCATTGGACATTGCCTAATATGATAAAAACGTTGATTAGAAAAAAGGAAACGATGAAAAATAGAGAAGAGTAGGGAGGGGGTTAAAAGAATAGAGAAATAGACAACAAGTCCAACTAATAATCTCGCTAGTTGAAAATTAAAAAATTTCGTGACGAATTGGGGGAAAACAATAGAAAACTGGTTATCTTATCAAAGTTAATCGGATGATATTTTGATTCGGATCAATTCAAGTTGTCTAATTTTTCAGGTGTTCTGCGATGTTCAACAACACTACGGAAGTCAACGCAATTACCGATTCTTTGGTGACAACCTTCCGGATGGTACCAGCTGTGGATACGATAGATATTGTCTGGACGGAGAGTGCTTGGCATTGTCTTGTAACAACAATGCTCTTGTGAGCCGCGACCAGTCATGCCCATCTGAAACTTGTCCAATCACTGACCAATCATCTTCTTTGTACCGTGGAATTTGGTCTACTTGGAGTCTCTGGACGAGTTGCTCGGCTACTTGTGGAGGTGGATATAGGAAGCGGTAAATTTGAAATGGCTAGTTTCCTCCCAATGTATTGAAAAAATATATTTCAGTAACCGCGCCTGTTCCATCAACGGACAGTGTGAAGGAAGTGAAGATGAAACCGAGATTTGTAACTCCGACGCATGCCCATCTGTTCTTCGTACCGGAAACGAATGGAGTACCTGGACCGAGTGGAACCATTGCTCAGTGTCATGCGGTCGCGGATCCCAAGCTAGATACCGCAAGTGTCTCAGTCCGCACCGTACCTTGGCATTCGACTGCCCTGGTGAGAACAAAGTCACCGACGAGCTACGCATCACGTTCTTCAAAGGTTTACTAACAATTTCTAATACAACTTTTTTGTTCCGTTTTTTTTTTCACGAGATAGAGAGAAAGGGATATCCAGTCTTTATCTTCTTTCTCCTCTCATCGCTTCCGCCTACACACTGCTTGGTTCCATTTTGTTTAATCTTTTGATCCTCTTTTTTTTCTCACTAGTTAAACTTAATTAACCAAACTAATGTTTTCAGACGTATGTGTTCCAAATCAGTTACAGTTCTTATTTTTTATTGAAAAAAATTTTCAGAGAAAAACATCGAAGTCCGCTCTTGCGACAATGGACCATGCAATGCTATTGGTGTTTGGGGAACTTGGGGATCATGGAGCACTTGCTCCACATCTTGTGGACCTGGTACTCTTGTCAGACAGAGAACTTGTAACAGAGTAAGTTACAGTCATTTTCGACTTCCTCTAACTCTCATCTTTTTAGGAACCATGTGACGGATCAGCTCATGAGCGCAGATCTTGCAACGTGGCAACATGCCAAAACGATGGAGTATGGTCTCTCTGGAATGAGTGGTCGGATTGTAGCAGAGTTTGCGGAAAAGGGCTCAGAAGTAGAAGCAGATCATGTTTCGGAAGTGGATGTATGGGAGCAAGTTCAGAGCAACAGTTCTGTAACGAGCAAGCATGTGCTACATCGAATGCAAACGATTGGGGAATGTGGTCGGCTTGGTCTCAATGCTCGGTAACATGTGGCGCCGGAGTGAAGAGGAGGACGAGGACGTGCCGAACTGGTAACTGTCCTGGAAACTATAAGGAGTCGGCTATTTGTAACGATAGGGATTGTGAGAATAGGAATGCTGCTTGGGGAGGTGAGTGGAAAATCTTAAAAACTGTTTGATAAACTAACCATTCAGATAATGAGATAACAATTTTCTAATCATTAACCAAAATAGTGAGTTACTACTATGAAGTCCTTGTTCAGTTATCGAGACTTTCCTTTGTCATATTCAGTTTTTTCTCCCTCTTGTACTTTAAGTTTCTCTCCATATTTGTGTGAAAACCGTGAAAGATCTTTTTTGTATTCAAATTGCATCCGCCTATCCACACCGTTTTATCAATGACCGCCGCTTTTGCAAGAGGTGTTTTGATCCAATTGATATATAGTGTTCAATCACCTCCCATATCTCTTTTTCTCCCCTTTGGCGTCAGATTGGTTCGGTTTGCAATTAATGTGAAGAAATAAAAAAAAGAAATACGATGATTTGATCCGATTTGACTTGCAACCCGCATCAGACCATATCATTTTTGACACCCGGGAAGAGAAAACTGACATTGGCCTAGAATCTCATTGAGAATTCGAGAAAATTGTCTTGGAAGGTCACTCAAAATGAAACAAACTGTACAAAAGGAGAAACGGAACACACCTTAGAAATCAAAGTAGCAAAATACAAATCCTACAAAACTGTACTGTCCTTAACCTTTGTGTGTTCCATTTTTTCAATTAAATGTAAAATTAATCCCAAATTTTTCAGGATGGGGATACTGGTCATCGTGCAGTGAAACATGTGGTGATGGTGTTCGTAAACGTGTCCGAAAGTGCTACGGTAGCGGAAATTGCGATGGTCAGCAATATGAAAAACAGTACTGTAATCTGAGGACATGCGACTTCCGAAGAAAGTTCTAGATAATAATAAGAAAATATTCACCACCTGAGAAACAACTTTACGATATCATGTTTCTTTTTGACCTCATCATCCTTTTTTTTAATGTTGTATTTATTGTCTTCTTCCTCGTTTTCTCTCCTTTCCTCCAGTGGCTCAAAACCTAACTATCACTTTTTCTTCATGTAAATACAACATCTCCATTCCCTCACTCCGTTTCTCATCCCTCTTTCTCCCACCTTCTCGATTCCAGATTCTGATCCCGTTTCTAGTTATCTATGTCAATTGCAATCGGTATTTTTGTTTCCCTTTTTAAAATCATTCCACGCACACATCATCAATCGGTTACTGTTTTTTCACTTCTTATCATTTATTTTCCCATTGAGCTATATAGGTATTGTTCCCTGAGTCTTCACTTGTTAGACCAATAACTGGTCGCTATCATAATAACGGGTATCTTTTTTTTCTGCAGATGTTTAATAAAAAGAAAGTATTTTTTTTATGTATTGCCGAAATCGTTTCCCAGATTCTAGACCTTCTAGATTAAACTCATTGAGTTTACCTCTCTAGAATATTTTTTTTGTTTTTTACCCAATCTTCCCCTTATTAACATCTACATTGTCTCGTTCTGTGTTATACTACAGTATTTGTGACAATGAATATATTCAAATCATACCATCTCAAGATGAACACAGTATCTATCCATCTAATCAACCGCCCAACTGATAAGAAACAACAACAATTTTATTACTTTCGTTTCCTATCGGAAATGCCCTAGTTTTGGGGAGTGATTGTATGACTACACAACAACCCCTTTGATTTTTATTAAGACAAACTATCTGGCGATGATCACGAAAAAGAAATCAAGTGATAAAATGGTCTTTAATTTTTACTTTTTCCTTGTCAACGATAAGTAATGATAAGTATAACGATAGGTAGCGCGTGGTTTTGTTAGTTCTCAAATATACATGTGCACTTTCTACTGTTCCTTTTTCTCCTCCTTTGTATACCGAAAATTAATTTATTCTGCGTTTTTTCACTTCCCTATTTTTTCCCGACTATCTCAGATTTCAATTATTCGAAAATTTAGAAACCGGTTATAATCAAACCGTTCAATCTTTGCTACGGAAGTTCCTCTTCTCTGTTTTCACGAGATATGGGACTTCCATGGTTCAAAACGGCCTTGAGAATGTAAGAAAATATCATCCGATCGAGTATATCTTCTTGTTAGTAGCTATACTGCCATCGGACATAAGTCAGATCTCATTGAACACTTAATGCAAGGTATTAATGAAGTAAACAATGCGATTCTTGCAGTTTAGTTGTTTGTTCGTTAGTGCCATGACTATCAAGTGGGAAGAAGAAGTGGAGAAAAGACTTTTGGAGTACATGAGTCACTCATCTACCACTGGAAATGAAGGTGTGAATAAATTCTGAAAAAAATAAAATTCAATATAAAATTATTGCAGCGGAGTTTGCGGGAGTTGTCGTCAAGGATTTGGAGGAGAACGGATGGACGGTTTACAAGCAGACAATTCCAGGAACTGATCGTTTTAATGTTTATGCAACTTATCGAAACTCGGATCCAAAACGTAATGATTTAGAAATTTCAAATTGTGACGGCTGCAAAAATTTTTGCTAAATTTTTTAAAAGAAATTCTTTACCGTATTCCCTTTAAAAGAAAGCCCAGTTGGACCATTAACTTTGAGCTCAATTATCTCGATTCATGTAAAAGAAATAAAAAGTTTGTCAACTGATAAAATATTGGTGATATCATGATAAATAATTTATCAGTTGACAATATTTCGATATCTTTCACCGGAATCGAGATAATTAAGCTCAAACTTGACTGTTTTATTGTTCTTTTTCTGGAAGAAATACGGTAGACTCTTTTTCGAAATTCGGTGTTCATTGAGTTTATATCAAAATTTTGGCTTATTGTAAATGCTTGGATAAAACGCAGCCTGACACATGTACTTTGAGTTCAATTATCTCCATTCGTGTGAAAGTTATCAAAAATTTGTCAACCGATAAAATACAGGTGATATTATTATGCAAAATTTATCGGTTGACAAATTTTCGATGTCATTCACAGAAATCGAGATAATTGAGCCCAATGTTGACGGTTCGATTAGTCTTCACTTGGAGGAAATACGGTATGTTTGCTCAAAATGCTGTTTTCGTTGAGTCTTATTTAGTGTATTGTAAATGCTTGGATTAAACACAATCTTACACATGCACTTAGAGCTCAGTTTCAGTTTTGGTAAGAGATATCAAAAATCTGCTATTAATAACAATTTAACGATACGGCGAGAAAAGTTGAGTTAGTTGAAAGATTTTTGATATCTTATACAGGAAGCAAACCTATTCACAATTCACTTCTTTTATAAAAAAACACTCTGCTAAATAAGTGGACACTTGAAACCTAAACACATTCATTTCAGATGTCAAAGTGCTTTTGAACACTCATCTGGACACAGTTCCTCCGTACTTTCCACCCACCCAAGACGAGAAGAACATCTACGGTAACGGGTCAAACGATGCTAAAGGTACTTTTTTGTTTTTCAGAATCCCGATAAAAAACTCTTGAAATTGTTTTTTGTTCTTCTATTGTGTCCGGAAATCTGATGACCTTCGGTCACTTGATTTTTGCCCACAAGTGTCCTGCAATGTTGCGAAAAAAGACGAGAAATTTCATTTTAACGTCCCATCGGTGTAGCCCACCGATTGTATAATAGCGGATGTGAAAGAAGAAACACCTGTTTTACGAGATTGAACTTTGTTCAATTCCACTTCTTGGTAGCCAGACAAACTTTAGAGAGAAAAAAAAACTTGCAAAATGTCCATAAGTGTGATGGATCATTTCAAAAAGGAAGGCAATTATCAAAACATTATTGTCTGGTGACTTCTGCACTTTGTCTACACACAAAAAATGTCTGCAAATCGGATGTGACAAGACAAAGCTGTTTCAGGACAACTGGCTGCAATGGTCACAGCCGCCATCATTATTTCTAATACTGACGAGGATGTTGCAAGGGCATTGGGATTACTCTTTGTGGTCGGAGAAGAACTTGACCATGTTGGAATGATTGTAAGAAGAGAGAAACAGGGACTTTTGGAGTTGAAGTTATTATTTCAGGAAGCAAATAAGCTGGAAATTCTACCAGAGTACTTGCTGGTTGGAGAGCCCACAGAGTTGAAGTTCGGAACTATTCAAAAAGGAGCGTTGAAAGTAAGAATAACATTTTTGAGGCTAGTATATTCTGGGTTTACAGGTCAAGCTAACTGTCACTGGTGAAGCTGGACATTCCGGATACCCGGATTCAGGTTCAAGTGCCATTCACAAAATGGTCGAAATTCTGAACGATGTTCAGAACTTCAAATGGCCATGCGATGCAACCTACGGAGACACTACCTACAATGTTGGAAAAATCGCTGGTGGGCAAGCTCTCAATGCTTGGGCCGCTCATTGTGAAGCCGATATTTTTTTCCGTGTTGTTACTTCTGTGAAGAATATTGAGGACCTGCTCGCTGGAGTGGTTAACGGTAAATAGTCAAGAACTTCAGGGTACACAAAGAATTATTCCAGGAAGAGCCAACATCACTCTTCTCAGTTCTAATGATCCGGTTATCTTGGATGTTCCACCGATTGATGCCGAGCTGGATCAAGTATCCTTTAACACGGATATTGCCTACTTTGATGCAAAGGACAAAGTGAAAGGCAAATATCTGTTCGGTGGAGGCTCCATCAAAAATGCTCATTCGAAAAATGAGTTCATACCAAAAGAAGAGCTTCATCAGTGCACATCGACTCTGGTCAAGCTTGTCCATCATCTCTACAGTAATCACCATTGAGATTCCTTGGCATTTTTTCTTTATAATTTTAGATGCGCCATAAAACTTTTTGTATAGTTCAAAGGCAATAAAATTTTCTTTATATGAGAAAGATTGAAACTGCGATAACTATTTGGCAACCGTAATTGACTTCAAAATCAAGTTTGTATTTACTATGAGTCGTAAATAAGGTTTTATTGAAGGTTGAAGCAATAAACACTAGTGAAAGTTAGTTCGAAATCAAAATCTAAAGGTCATTTTGGTTTTATAGCTTACCAGTGGAACGATTTTTTCTAAAGTGAATAATGGTTTATCTGAAATTGGTCTTCTTGAACTTAAAAAAAACAATAACCGCAAAGAACATCAATTGTATAGCTCAGATGTCGTATTATATGGCTCTTGATGTAATCGACTATTGTTCAGATAATTGAAGCTTTGCTTAGAGATATTTTTGAGCAGTTTCGTTTAGAGATATTTCGGCGTGTCGCGATTGATTAACTTTATAAAGCGACTCAGCATCTTCAAGGTAGACAAAAGGGGAATGGGTAACATGATTCGAAAAGAAAACCAAGTAACATGATTCGAAAAGAAAACTATTGGAATCCCACGAATCAAACTTTGATCACTTTCGAAAAGAATCAAGGCCGTCTGAAAATGAGTTCGTTGAAGTCCACCCTGTTGCTACACTTGAAGCGTTGACTATTCCTCATAAAACGTTTTGGCTCCAAACAAGTGTACATCCCTAGTTGGAGCCATTGCTAGGAATATTGGAAGCAGAATGGATCCATTCATCCCCAAAATACCTTCTTGTTACAGTTCCGGAATTTTCAAAGAGACTCTTGAATGTTGTGAAGAACAAATGCAATAACTTTCATAATCTCAATTTGTAAAAAGTATTCCGTCAACTTCGACTAGATTTTCTTGTAGATATTGTCATTTTGCAAAAATTACACGACTTTGATTCTGTTGCCATATTTTTGGCGGGCCCTGTACATATTTAAACTTTTGTTGCTGAAACTCTCACAAATATCGAATTTCTTTTTTTTATTGATTTTTAACTTTTGGTCTCAAATTAACACGGATTGAAAAAAAGGGATTGAAATCGGAACT
This sequence comes from Caenorhabditis nigoni, assembly GCA_027920645.1. NCBI lineage: Eukaryota > Metazoa > Nematoda > Chromadorea > Rhabditida > Rhabditidae > Caenorhabditis > Caenorhabditis nigoni. Next base: position 18,097,818 of record CP115869.1, read on the forward strand.
GTATTGAAATTTTTAACTCGCAGAGAAAGATCTTCAGATATAGAGGGAAGTGGAGGAATATCGGTGCTAATGAAATGTAGCCACTTCAAATGACATATTTTCCGGCCTGGTTGAAGCGTCTCCTACCGGGAAAACATTGCTGTTTCATCGAATCGTATTCGAATTCCTCTTCTGTTGATCTAAAATTGAAATTTTCAAAAATACTTCAGATTACACTTCAGGTTACACTCACAGAGTAGCTCTGACAAACGACTTGGCTTCGATTGTTGGATGTTCCTGTTGGTAGTGTTTCAGAGAGTGGCTTGGTTGAGGAAAATGAAGTTTGCATTCTTGGCACTCATATCTGCAAAATGAATTTAATGAAAAATATTTCAACTCGTGCTCACTCACAATTTGAAGCTCAAGTGATTGAAAATATGCATGTGCCGATTTTTCAATGACATCTCTTTCTTGCACAGCCCACAAGTTCCTCTTTTAGTCCGTGGAGTAATGTTTCTGCTGGTCATATTAGCCTGAAACCATGACATCTGTTTATTTTAGGAGTTTCTTCTTAAAACTTACTGTCTGTGTCAAAAATGGATTTGGGATATTTCCTAGTTCTTCTGAAGTAGATTGATCCATGGCAGAGGTACCAGGAGAGGATGGCACTTCCACTGCTTCTGTCTTAGGAAAGGTGAAGAGATGGCTTGGATAACTCGGTGGCTCGAAACGGTTTGGTGTCGTTATTGGCTCGAGCTGATTTTCCTCCAACGGCTGCTCTTCTCTGATCACATTTTCCATTTGTGTAGATTCAATAGAATCTGGTGATGGATACTGTTCCTCGTCGGTCTCAGTTTTTTTGATTTCTGAAATGAAAAAATTAGGTGAATAAAAACAATTCAAGTTTTGCAGGAGTAGCAGTAGCATAACGGAGAATCCGAAAAAAAAATCATGCGAATTTCGAAAATAATTTGAGTTTATTGTTTTTCGAGGTTGCAACTTACGTGATTCCTTCTGCATCCCAACGCTTCTGTGGGTGACATGAAAATCGACTGAGTTTTGAATCATGAATTTTACCAACTCATCGAATTTAGACGAAGGTTCGATGTCTATGATAACAAGCATGGCTCAACCTGAAAATAAAAAAAATAAATCCACAAATGATTGTATAAAACAAGAGAAACGAGGAATAATTTAGCTTGGTTTCTGTTCATTAACAAGAAAAATGAAAGTGAGAGAATAGAAGTTCACATGTTACTTTTCTTTCGTGCATAATGCCAGATAACTGAAAATCACGCGAGACTCAAGCACAACTTCAAGAAAAATACAATGGTACTTGAAGAAGAGAAAAAAAAATGAGTAGACTTGATCAGTAAGTTCAAGGTGACAGGAAAGATAGCATCGTTTGAATTCGATTTTGGCTATCCGAAATTAAAGTTTCTACGTTTTACTGATTTATAGAAGAAACCGGAGAAATGAAGAATGAAGAACGACAGCTCTCTTCCATAGAGATAACGGAAAGGTTAGACACATAGAAAAGCAGCAGGAAAACTTCGCAGGGCCTTTTAGAAAAGAGTGAGAGAAATGGAAGAGCTCGTAGCTATTTCGGGCAAACACGCTCCACCGATACGGACAGAGCAGAAAAGAGTCAACGTTAAAGAGTATTGTATTCAGAGAGAGACAGACAACAAGAAGAGTAGGCGCAGAAAATAGACCCAGAAAAAATTCGACGGTCCTGTCTAAGATAGACAGAGAGTAAGAGAGCGGGCGCTCGGGCGCGCGAACTAGCTTCTTGAGAGAATGAAGGCGCTTTAAAGAACAAACGGTCTTTTGGAAAGCTGCTGAGCAAGAAATGTGCCTTTTGGGGAAATAGCATTATTTAAAAAGAGGAAAGAGAGGTTAGGAACGCGAAATAAAAGCAGATAAACTTTAGGTTAGTCGGAAAAAATTTTTTTAAGCCCAGAACAGAAAATGAGATGGAATAAATGAAAAATTATAGGCCTACACAAAACATTATGTTCGTAACTGTGAGAATTTGGATATAAGAGACTTTATTAGAAATTATGCAAACATGAGCTTTTTTGAATAGAAAAAAAAAGAAAGCGTCTTGAGAATGAGCAAAAAATTAGAGAATGACAATGAGGCTTCTGTCGACTAAGAATTTGATAAACAAAGCTCCATTGAAAAACATAGAATAAACCTTTGGGAAATGAAAAAGGTCGTTTTGAAATAAAAAGGCTGATTTTTACATTAGTTGTCCATTTTGCTATTTTGCTATTGTCAGACGACTAATTAAAAAAAAAAACAAATTCTCAAGGGACCTGAGTTATAATAATATATGTTGAGAACTCCGTGATTTTCATTCGCAAAGCCTTGTTTGTTAACAAATTATTTATTCTGTTCCTTCCAGTTTTCTTCAAAGATATTTAGCATTCAAATAATACAATCAAACAGAATCAGAGACATTGACGGCTTATACTTCGACGTTACGACTACAGAAGCCGAACAACTTCATGCATGTTTCAGCACACTCAGCGAAGACGGCGGCAACGAATCCCACTGGAAGACAGTACCAGCTTACTGTGGTCGGTGTTGGGTCCTCCAGTTGAAACGTCTCGTATCTGGAAAAATGGTCAGAACTTTGAGATGGGTCTGTGTGATACTTTCAATATTTTTGTTAGACTCGGATCTAGAAGTTTAAGACGCATTCTCTGTGAGAATCGAAAATAGTGCTGTACAGAAAAATTCAAACTGGTTTTTATGCATTGATATTATAAATCATGAAAGTTGGGACACTTCTAAGTTAAAAAATATACATTTGGTTCGAACCCACCCAGTACGGTCCAAGCGGTGACCAACTTTGGTCAAAAAATGAAAATTTTTCTCGATGGAGATAATGATTTGATTCAACTTGGAATAGATTATACTTGCTATTTTAAACATTTTTTGTGTTGAAACTTAAATTCTAACTCGTTTCCTTTCTGCTGAAAATTTTGAATTTTGTTCCAATTTTGAAAAAAATTACTGAAAATCCGTCGTCGTGAAAAATTTTAACATTAGTGCAAAAAAAATAATTTCAGATTCGAATTCAGCGTGCAAAATAACATCAGAAAACAATTGCGCGATATTGAATATCCTGTGCCCAAGCCGGGTTTTTGGCGAAAAAGTGCTCAAAAATAAGGTTTTACCATGTGGTCCCCATCATGGCAACAAAAATTCTTCCAAAATCGACCCTCTCCGATTTTGATGAAATTTTTACCAGTTGCAGCTTTATGAATGCGTAGTATTGTGGCAAAGTTTCAGAACTCGTTCTCATCGTCTTTGTGCATTTTTTAAGCACATAGTTTTTCACTGAAAATGGACTTGGAAGCAATTTTTGCCTCTTTTTTGGGGCTTCTGAAAATGCACGAAGACGATGAGAACGAGTTCTGAAACTTTGCCACAATACTACGCATTCATAAAACTGCAACTGGTAAAAATTTCATCAAAATCGGAGAGGGTCGATTTTGGACGAATTTTTGTTGCCATGTGGGGGACCACATGGTAAAACCTTATTTTTGAGCACTTTTTCGCCAAAAACCCGTCTTGGGCACAAAATATTCAATATTGCGCAATTGTTTTCTGATGTTATTTTGCACGCTGAATCTGAATCTGAAGTTATCTTTTTTGCACTAATGTTAAAATTTTTCACGACGACGGATTTTCAGTAATTTTTTTCTAAATTGGAACAAAATTCAAAATTTTCAGCAGAAAGGAAACGAGTTAGAATTTAAGTTTCAACACAAAAAATGTTTAAAATAGCAAGTATAATCTATTCCAAGTTAGATCAAATCATTATCTCCATTGAGAAAAATTTTCATTTTTTGACCAAAGTTGGTCACCGTTTGGACCGTACTGGGTGGGTTCGAACCAAATGTACATTTTTTATCTTAAAAGTGTCCCAACTTTCATGATATATAATATCAATGCATAAAAACCAGTTTGAATTTTTCTGTACAGTGGGCAGAAGGCTTGAAGTTGAGTTCTTCAGAGAATGTGTCTTAAATCATAATTGTTAATAAACAATTTAAATCAAATCTGCCCCACTTACGGAACGAGTTGTTGAGGAGCAACCAATCGTCCATTCTCATCTGTTGTCTCTTCAAGAATCGTTTCGTAGCGAGTCGCCTTCATAATAAGTTCGTTTGAAAACTTGAAATAAAACTGCAAGGTTTGGCTTGGCTGGGAGGACGAGGCGTGTTCTGTTCCCAAGTTACCACTTTCCACTTCTTAGGAGATCCCAGCAACGAGGAGCAACGAATCCGACGTGGCGTGTACTAAAAAGTCGTTAGAACACAAACTGACGTATACATGAAGGTGTTCAACCAATTTGAAACGCGTATCGTGAAAAAGAGAGCCACACCAAATTTTCTAAACTTTGTTACAGATCTGTACTAAACATCGGGGGGAAAAAGAAGTGGGCATATCACAAATATACTGGAAGCTTGATATTAAAGGCAAGAATGGTTCACGAAAATATAATAAAATGTGGAGGTGGTAAAAGTTTTTATAAAATATCAGGAAGTAAGTATGAAAAAGAGTGAAAATGAATTGACTCTTCCGCGTAAGCGCCAGATCCGTGATTGATAATGCTTAAGTCAGTTTTTCAAAATTTGTGGTTCAAATTTTGTCAGAAAAAATTGACCGCTTCGCACAGAAAAACATTCATTATAACTTCGGGTGTGATTTACTTTTCATTTTTGTCCAAAGTGTTCTGTCGCTCTTTGATTTTTTTTTCATTCAGCGTTTTCTTATTAGTGACGTTTCATTTTTTCTCACTTTTGATTCTCTGACTTTCAGTTACACGACCTGCAGTAAAGCACCTGTCATCATTCTTGATAACAATAGAGTAGAAAGTTGGACATATCTGTAATATATTTTCAGTTGCTATATGTCTTAGTGCAAGGATTGTGAATTGGATTGTACAAGAAAGTGATTTTTTGGTGTTGCATGGATTACTCTTGAATTTCAGGCTACACAAAAAATCGTTCGAATTTGTAATACAGACATTTCAACCCAACTTTCGAAGAACTAACATAGGAACCTATGAGGCCTCAAATTTTTACATAACACTTGAATAAAACCACTCATCACATTTCTCGGCTGCGGGTACCAATTGCCAATTGAGTCGAACAGGTCTTAAAGGTGGGGAGACATGATTCCTGTGGAGTGTTTCAAAAATATGATTTGACAATGTCTGGTCATTGGGTCCTCTTTCTGATTTGATGTTAAGTCATCTTCAAGAATTTTGATAGGTGAACTTATCATTTTGTGGAATTGTGTTTTGTCAGATTTCGAATTTTTTTCTCAAAAAGTAATAACTTTGAATAGAAGTATTTTGAAAACTTTTATCACTGTAATAAGTTATGAAACATTAGTATTACTCTCGTCCGAAATCAATGCCGAGAAAAAAACGGTGGGCGGAGCTTCGCTCCCGGAGCGAGAATTTACAAATTTATGCATGCGCGTTTAATACAGTACCTCAACATTCCTCGAATTTTTGCCTTTTTCTTTTATTTTTTTGCTTGTTTCTGTCTAATTTTGTGTAATTCTTATAGATCTTTAATTTATTTTTCTTACAAAATAGAAAAAACAGCCAATTAGGGCCCAAAATAAAAAACGTCCGGGGTACGGTATTTAAAGGCGCATGCATCAAATTGTCTTTTCGCTGTGCGACCGACGATGCGATTTTGAGTAAATTTTCGGCCGCAACGTGCATCGATTTTGGACGAGAGTAATATTAACACCTGAAAATTATATTTTTCGAACGATAAAAATATTGTGTTTTTCAGTGTTTTGAAAATCTTCATTTTTCTTCGAAATTTATCTATCTGAAAACATTTTCAAGTTTCATCTGTCTAGTTAACAACAGACATCGTTGTCCTAAACGTTTTTTCAACATTTTATGAATTCGATTTTCGCTCATAAATCAGTCAAGCTTTTCTCTACTAAAGTTATATTTTCCGCATTTTTTTGTTTGAAGAACCGTCACAGTGCAATTTTAAAAAATACTATAAAAAATGTTTTAGGTATTTGTGGTTGTGGGTAATTTGGCATTATTATTGGAAATCTAAACTGAAATTTAGAAAAAAAAACAACTTAATTCAATCAAAAATGTGCAATTTTCACAGATTTCTGCCAATTTCAGCCCTTATTTAGCTGAAACCTTTTTACAATTTTTTTGCTTCATATTTGAAATTATGTCGGATCCTTGCCCGATTTCTCTCCGAATAATCTTTTGAAGTCTCTAAAAACTCGTCATTTGATTTTCCGCCGTAACTAATGGAAACGCGCTCTGCTGCGGACGCGTCAACCCCGTGCGGGAAACTGTTCATTTGTCTCTTCTGGTCCCGTGTTCCCCTCATTCTTGTTCGGAGAAGGGCACCAATTGGTGACACTGTTTACTCTTCAACAGTCTCGTTTTGCTACTTTTTCTGTTTATGTTATCCTGAGCTCATTTTTCCCTGTCTCCCGTTTTCACCCCTTGCTTTCTTATTACTCTTGCATTCTACAGTTACCGTCTATTTACCTTAATTAGACAGCTATAATAAACCAGTTGTATTTAGAAAATAGTGTCCTTGTTATATTATTTCGTCTCGCATTTTGCTCTGAATTCGTCGTGAATTTATCTATTCCGATACGCGTATCCGTCTTTCCGTTTCTCTCCGTCTCTCACTATCTCGCTTCTTACATTCCGGACTTGTACACGGCGCTGCTCGGAGTGAAATATCTCTCGCGGAGCCTGTACTTTTTCCGACTTATATAGGCTGAATGACTATCAATGAAACAATTTCGCCGTTAAACAATTTCATCGAATTTTCTCAGCAAAACTCTTATCATCCTATATTTCAGACTCAAAATGGAGCCAGACTTGTTGACATTGAATGAACAAACTGCAAAGTTGTCGATTGATCCGGTTTACGACACAAATTGGTGTGATGTGCCAAACGAAATTAAAGTCCGCTGTTTGGAGAAATTAAAGTTTCGCGAAAGGTAAATATTTGTTTCCGACAAATTCAAAAATATTCAAAAATTTTTCAGATTGAATATGCGTGCAACATCAAAATTGTCAAAGTGTCAAATTGATTCGCTGAAATACAAATTTACTTTTGCTCTTTTTACTCAAAAATTCGATGGATTTTACAAATTGTTCAGTATTTTATTGGGAAGTAATCGTGAAGATATGCTGAGCAATTTGAAAGAAACAACTGAATGGATGAAATACATTCTGAAGATTGGAGTTTTCGACAGACTGATTTTCAATTTTGACAAGTTTGATGCAAACGTCAATTTGACTTCTGGTGTTGATGAGTTGATTGATGCAAGATCAGTGGATTTCATGCAGTCAAATCCTGATTTCATTATTGCGATGCTAAAAAATTTGAAGCCAATCGATTCGTTTTTGTTGAATGCTAATAGCAATCCCCATTTCCCATTGGACAAAATCCTTGGGGAGTTACAAGTAAGAAAGACATTTCGTTATGTTCATGAAAACAACATTTTCAGGTTCAGCAGGCTCGTTTCATTGAAATCCTTAACTTGTCTGCTCCACATGGCCTCCAGAAGGTTGCACAGGTAGTTTTATTTATCAAAAGCTAGAAAAATTGAGTTATTCCAGATGTGGATTGATAAGGACTCGAAGGTCGGAAATCTCTGTCATTGTTCCAGTGGACTTGAGGACTCACTTGCATCATTTGTCAATTGGTTCAATAATTCCATCATGTGGGTTTATTTTAAGCAAACTTTGAAAATTGGACTTTATATGTTTCAGTTATCGGACCGGAAGAACCGTCAGAATTCGAATCCCAGGTTCTTCAAAGAATATCCTCTTGGATTTCTATGAGACAAACGAATTACTTGGAGCATTTCGGATGGTGTATAGGATGGAAATTGTTTTGAATGACTACAACGATTCGGAAGAAATTTCATACACTCGCCTAGAGAAATTTTTGCTAGAATTCAGACACCAAGATTCTGATGCACGTGAATACTACGAGAGTGATGAGGAGGAAGACGGAGATTTCGAATACAATGAGTTCGGTCACAGAGATTACGGTGATGCCAAAGAAAAGAGCAGGATGTTAATGACGAAAATGATGATTTTGGAGAGTACGAAGAAGAGGAGAAGGATCGCGATGAGAACTAGGCGTGAAAATGAGACGACTTCGTTGATTCTGATGAAAGAAAACTATTTTTAACAATTTATTTTCCTTTCTGTTGTCTTATAGTAAACTGTTTTTACGAGAATTCATCTGATTTTTTTTTGTAGGATATGCGCGAAAAATTAAGAGAAGTTTTTTGTAAGAATGAATCAACTTTTTCAGGTTCTTGGACACGACGCAAGAGAGCTGACAAAAATTTGCAATTTAAAACAATGAAAAAGAATCGTAAGATGATGATGAGTTTGTTTGAAAAATCTCATACGAAATCTGCAGTTTTCGCTTGAAACTAGCTAAAAATTAGAACCATTCTAGACATCGTATTCCCATGGATCTTTCAACATGGCGTTCAAAAAACAATCCACTATCACACATATGGCATGCTGAACCCGCATAAAATATACTGACACGGCCATCTTTTCATTCAATATTCGAAAAATTTCATACAAAATCGGCAATTTTGGAAGTGAAGAGTGAATGCAAGCTGATCCCTTGAAAAAGACTGAAAACTGTTCGAGCTTCACATTGATACTCTGATTATAACTCTCTGTATTCTTTCTATGTGACAAATCTAACACCTGTGCAGCTATAGGTTCATCACTGTGAAAAAACGTTTTCCATTTCATTCCTGAAAAATGAAATATGGAAACTTAGCATTTTTCTGCTACAAGGAGATGTGGAGGGGAATCTCTGGTGGCTTCGCATAATGTTTATTTTCCGATTTGTTCAAAGAAAATAGCAGGAAACTTGATAAAAATCAGTGAAAAACAAAACAACGAATATGGCAAATAGTAAAATTGTTAGACTACGGTAGTTTTCGCTAGTGGTTTCCTCCCACAACACCGTATTTTGTACTATAATAACACACGTTGCGTATCGATCAGAACAGCCTGTTTCCCGCACTTCTGCGGGTCCTGCGTCTTCTGCGAAATTCAACTTATTTATTTTACTGTTATCGCTTTGCTTCTCACTATTCCTTTATAGGTCACGTCAAATTGATTTCATTTTCAAGTTTTTCGAAATGTGAAGACAGACAGTCAGAGAAAGAGCCGTAATTTCATGCATTCATCATAAAAATGGTTACGAAGATATTAAAGTCTGACAATGGCAACTCTATACAAGAAAAATATATCTCAAGTGGTCAGATTGCTAAACGTTCAGAGACCGTCCCTGCCCCTCTTATGAAACTCTTCACACCATGCAATCATTTTGGTATCGTTCGAGTGTCTCATGAAATTTTCAAAATTCAATCCGAAATTGTTCCTCGGGGGGTAGTCGACATTTTTTTTCAAATCTCCGGTGAGAATTGCAGGGTGGAATCGGTTCCGTATCGTTCTGTAATATGTAGATTATTTGGCCTGTAAATATTCAGGGATACCTACTCGAACAATCTGCGGACTTCGCGGGAATGGTTATGCGTCAACATATATCCACTTCCGATTAGAGCAAAATGCCGTTTGGCCCGACTCACGGCCACATTAAGACGGCGGATTTCCGAGACAAATCCGAAGTTTTCTGAAATTTTATAATCATCTAGGTATGCTTGAATTCGTGTCGCATGCATATTGTCATAATATTGGGATGACCAGAGCACAATAACCAAACTCACTCTGTGGATTATTCCGGACGGAAGAGAATATGACAACATCAAACTCTTTGCCTTGCACACTGTCGACTGTTCCGATTTTTGTATTTTTGCAATCCATATTTCCGTATTTTTTGCAAAGGTCCTCCATCATCCCGCCCAGCAAAATCACCTTCAAATGAAGAAAATACTATAATTCAAAAATTGAAAAAGTACCTGGCCTCTGTACGGCGTAAGGAATGCCACTCTTTCGGGCTGAACGCCCATGTCGATGAGTTTTTTATAATGTTGCATGGCGTACGTGGCTTCGCCTGAAAGTTGAAATAAACATATCGACCTCAAATATATAAAAATACCTTTGTTAGAGTAAGAATACTCATATTCGCCATCAACTACTACTATGACTCGCTGTTCATATGTTGACACTCGTTCAGGATCCTCTTTCACTGCACTTGTGTCGATGTGGACCATAGGGCTATATAGTTTGAAGCACGATTTTTCTGGTTTTGGGTTCAAATCATCTCTGAAAGTTTCAAGAATAGCAACCAAACTTACTATCACTAAACTTACACAAGTCTTCTTAAATCCTTTGTGCAGCTTTTTAGACGGCAGTCATAGAAACATGAGTTCGACCAATCGGTAATTTCTTCAACGCTTCGATATTGGGTGCTAAGCATCACCCAACTATACTTCTCTTTCTTCAGCCAGAGACGTTCCATCACGGATTGATTGGGCTGCATATCTCTTTCACTGAAAATTCGAATTTCTCGGAATCCATGTTACAGATTCGGAAAAAATTAAAATTCTCAATTGGGTATTTCAGTACTTATAATATACAATCCTCTCATTGGAAAAGCGCATTCCAGAAAAATTGTGAAGAGATATTTGAAATAACACATACCGTTGTGTCTTAACAAATGGTGGAAGTTGCTTGGGGTCTCCTGCCAATACGAGCTTCTTCTCTTTCAATGCTGTTGGCCACTTCTGAGATTCCAGCACTTGAGAAGCTTCATCTGCAACGGTTCACAGTTATGAAACATAAAACCAATATTGAAGGAAACCCTCTTGATGATTTATGTTCTAGGGAATGGTGTGAATCAGGTATGGAGTTATGATACATGGCCTACTTCATTGAAAAGCTGAGAAAATGTTATTTACGAATATGTTATCAGAATTTGCTGAACTGCAACCAGTTCGGAGAAATTTATATACCAAATCTCTGATTGCGCTACGGTTCCCCTCAATTTCAACAGAATTTTCGATAGTTTGTGATTAAATTTCATTTAGTATTTACGCCAATCAAAATTTCCAACAAAATTAAGAGAAACGGTAGCGAATTCAAAGTCTTGGACCTGGCTTGAAGCCGTTTAGCAAATCTTGTTCGCACACTCGTGAATTAGTTTTCTCAGCTTTTCAATGATATATGCAAAGTATGATAACGTAGATATCCTGGAAGACTCACCTATAACACACATAAACGGTTTAAACGATTCGACCTGCATCACAACGTCAACAAACGAACTCTCGATTGTGGAAAATACAACTTTAACGTTTTTCAGGATTTCCTAAAGTCTATGATAAATACTCGTATAAATTAAGTAGAACTCGCCTTTCCAGCTTCATCACAAAATGCTTTCTCTAGACGGCGACAGTATTCCGGGTAATTTTCGTGAGCAGTTTCTCCAAATTGCGCATCTTTCTGAAGACTCCCCTGAAAATTTGCAGAATACAAAAATGGACATCTTCGCGTTCACAGACTCAGTACCAAGAACCATTATTTTCCTACTGCGTCTACAAATACAAAATGACAGTTTTTTCAAATCCGACGAAATATTCGTTGTTAATGGTAGTTTTGATTTGAAGCCAAACCCATAACTTACAACTTGATCTACTGAAACTTTCGCTTCTTCTGACGCATCAATTAGACTCAAGTACGTGTTTAGATCCATGACAGCTGAAAAAAGTATCAGAATCAAAGCAGAGAATAAACAGTTACCATGTTCATGGACCTGCAATTCCCGTTCTCGTTCTTTGAGTAATTTTTCAGTCATCTCTTTCAAATTTTGGAGTGCTTCTTTGGTAGAAGTTAAAACAATGGCTTGCATCTTTGATCTCAAGACTCGAAAGATTAAATGGGCCAGTGTGAAAGTTTTGCCAGTTCCTGGCGGTCCTTTGATGCAGACAAGAGGTCTGTTTTCGTTCATAGCCATTCTTACAGCGAGAAGCTGCGAATCGCTCAAGTGAATCTTCGCAAAGCCTTTGTCTGTGAGAGTCCGAAGTTTTTCTGCGTCCACTTGATGGTTGTCGACAACATCTTGCAGCTTCAGTGTATCTGGATCATCATCAGCAGTAAGGCTATGGAGAGGGAGATCTTTCTGGTGTCGATTTCTGTAATTACCAAACGTCTTCCATTCTGTGAAACTAGTCTTACTGGAAGTAGTACTGGGGATTGCTTGAATTTGGTTCGCTTTCGAATCGCAAAACATCACCTGGTTTGAAGTGTTGCTCGAGTCTTGCAGGGCTATCGGATTTCAATTCACATAGAACTTCCTGTAAGAAAATAAGGTTCCGGTGCTTTTTGAAAGAATCTGAGCTTATTCCGGCTAAGAAAAACCAATGGGTGCCAATTTCTCTTCAAGCATAGTTTTCACTATATATTAACACCTGTAGCTAACAACATGGATTTAAAATCTTGCCTGGCAACTGGTATTGTTCTCGATCTCCGGATCCTCCTGTGCTTCACTCACATTCAAAAGTTTGATTTCGAATGTATTTTCCTTGACGATGACTTTAATCGTGAGTAACTTGTATCTACGAAAAAAGTTCAATTTTTGAAAAATCATATTCTTACCTTGTTGGGGAAATATTCTTACCTTGTTGGGGAAAGTGAGAAACCAGCCAGCTTGATCTCCCCGAGAAAAGGGTGATCTAGAATGTGGAGAGAACGAATATCTTCTCTCTTGACTCTATGATTTTGTATAATGAACTGAAATTGAGCTTTTAGAGATGTTCTCAGAGAGTATTTTGAGCATACCCAAATTTCTTTCAACGCCCTTGTTCCGACGCTTCCGACGCAGTATATGGGTTCATGGTTGTCCTTGAGCTGGATTCGTGACTTATCAGTCAATTCTCCATCTCTGCGAGAATGACATGTGTACACAAAAATGTTTGGTTAACTCATAAACTCACAACGACAAGAAGTCAACGATTTTTCCCATTTTCAGCTTACAGGGGGATTTAGTTGTCAGCTCCAGAACCTTACGGAAGGTAGTTCCAGGTTTGAAGCATGCGACGCGAACCGAACTCTCCCCCTTTTCGTTGTCTGGAAGACATTCCAAGAAGAAACCAGAGTACAGATTCTGATTTTCTGTCATCTGGGTACCTGTAAAATAATAGTAGTATTTGATTGAAGCGGTAAAATAAGTTTCTTTTCTTTAGGAACGAATCCTTCTCGAGACAAAAAAGATGATAAGGATAAATAACCAAGATGACTTTTTCTTCTGGCTGACAATGAAATGCGAAGGAGGCGATAGAACAAAGAAAAAAAAATGATTCCTAGCAAATATGAATATTAGTAAGAACGCACATGTCAAAAAAGCTATCATAAATCTGAACTGATCAAGATTGTTGAACAAGCGCTACCGATCAAAGAAAAGTCCAAGTCTGTCTTGTTAATCGAAATTATCTAGAGAAGAAAAGAGAAATTCACAAACTCTGGCAATTGGGAATGCAAAAAGAAACTCGAAAAAATCAATTTTAAAACCAGCGTCCTGCATAGTTCTCAAAACAAAACGTTGGAGTTTTTCGGCCAAGACTACTGCCGAGGACTGTTCTCCCTTTTACTATTACCCATGGAGATAGGGCGCATTGCGGGTTTTCAAGGAATTAAGTGAACATTTTTTTATGGAAAGTGCTATCTTTTAATTTCATATTCCTACTTGTTTTGAATGCGGTTTCCGTTGAAGCCAAAACGAGCAAGTTTCACAAAAAACACTAAAAATAAGAATTATTCTAGACACGGTATTTTCGATGGACCATACCTACAAATTGGCGATCGGAAAGCATTTTCTAAAACGAAAAGCATGTTGTATTTTACGCGGTGGTTTGAATGAAACCTATGACGAGCAGTAAATAGTACACATACTACATTGAAAAACCACAAAACTATAGCCGGGCAAAACGTTATTTGAATTTCTGTAAGTTTGGAGTCGGTCCCAAAAAATCAGATAAGGTCCATTGAGAAGGTTATAAATGAGAAAGTATAAAAGTGAATTGCATACTTTCAAAAAGTGGGCGGAGACTAAAGAGGCGCAGAGAATAAAGAAAACAGCTAGACAGATGGTGTCGGTGAGCCGACAAAGAATTTAAATGTCGCACAAAAGGATAGAGATAAGAGGCGCAGAGAAAAATTTAACTTTTCTTATTTGGCGGAACGCCGACAATAATGGGTCTGGGAAATTTGAAAAAGGAATGTTAAACCAACGAATTCAAAAAAACGTTTTTTTTGTAAGTGGTGACAAAAAACAAATTCAAAAGAAAACATTTGAAATATACAGTACTCCACAAAATTTTAATTCAGAAAGTTTCTGGAAGGTTGCGAAAGCTTCTGAGGGGGATACTAGGCGTTTGAAAACCAAATAAAAATAAAAATATACTCATGCTGAGAATGTGCAGTCGTATAAGGTCCAAACGAATCGTCATTTCACCAACAACACGTGAGATCAATATTAAAAGCTCTACGATCTAATAGACACTGAACACAGTTATCTAACGAAACAAATTTTTGTCTAAATTTTAGTATTTCGGATTATCAAAATACAGAAAATCGGGATTTTCAATTCCTAAAGTTCAGGCACTCAAAAATTCAGGAACTCGGATAACAAAAAGCTTGGAAACTTCAGAATGTAAGAATTCGAAAACTCAAAAAATCAGAAAAAACAATCGAGATTCGGATTTGCAACACCCCTTCTGAAATTTCAAAGTCAACGAGTTTCAGAACTTCAGAAATTTTGAGAAAGATAAACGAAAAATCAGAAATTGCGAGGATCAAAAATTTTAAAAATCGCAAATTCGAAAATTCGACAGAATTTTTTTCAGTGAGTCGAAAAGAGAGCAACTAAATGGCTTCACGGTCAGCTAAATTTTAGTTTCCATTCGAAACTTACCTAATTCTAAAATATTGCAAACTTTTTTCTACGATATCATTCGAACCGATGAGAAAAGCATCAAGTTTCCAAAACGGGGCGTTAACAGAAAACGATACCATGTTCAGGGGCTCATCTAGTATATTTGTTTCAATTTTCAACAAATTCTCAACTGGTTACTGAAAACACTTTCCGTATTAGAATAATTAAGTGAATGTCCGAGACAAACAGACGGACAAACACACAGACATATTAAAAATTTTCCATTGTAAGAAGTAGAAATAACGAATTTCGTCCTTAAAAATAGCGAAAATGTGTGCGGATCTTCACATCCAAAGCTAACAATTGATAGTAGGTTTTTCTGGGTCGATGGTTGAATTGAAATTCTTTATATCTTAGCTAAAGTTCATAACGTTGGGCATAAATGGGGTGTTTTCAAATGAAAAATTCTCATTTTCGTGCTCAAATTTGAATATTTTCAATCAAAAACCAGAAGTTTTTACCCAAAAAGCCCCTTTTTGTCCCAAAATGATTTAATTTTTAGGCTAAACATTTGAATAATGATGTGTCGTATCGTTTGATGCATTGGGTGCATCGAAAAAACAACTGTGTTTGCGTAACTCGCACACCGTAGGCTCTTGTAAATTCCACAAAAATTTTTATTTTTCACATAATTTTAGGATTTTCACTCGATTTCAGTCAATTTTATTAATTTTTTGAGTTATTCTAATTGAAAAAAACGAAAACAACTTTTTTAAAAAGTAAAAATTCGCAGATTTCTCCTTTTCGCAGTCCTATTTTCAATTTTTCCGAATTTTTTGAAATTTTGCAGGTAAAATCTGGCTCAGCACATCGGAATCAAAAAATTTATTAACATGGAGATTGAGAAGCTACGCAAGGAGCCCTTGAAAACTATAAATAATTCCAAGAAGATTGGCTCCAGCAGCATGGGAGTCGGAAATTCCGAAAAATCCGGTTTTTCAGCTGGAAATAGATAGCGTTACGAAAGAAACTGGGGAAAACGACGACTGTCCTGCGGTCAGAATGAAAACATAAAAACAAAAAGATAAGGAGCACAGAGGCTACTGAAAAGAAATCATCTGGGAAATGTTCAAAATTTTTATATTTTCAATATGATGAACTGTGAAATTTCCGCCTTTTTGGACAAAACTTCACAAAACTCAGCTATTGTAAGTGAAAATTTAGCTCTTTTAAGAAAAAATTCATATATTTGAGAACAAAAAGTTTGATATCATGAGTAGCAAGAATTGTTAGAAAAAGAGCATCGGGTCACTGGAAGACATTTTATGAGACAAACGAGACGGCGACATTGGCGTTTCCCCTCCGGAGACATCATCCATGTACTAGGCATACTGAAAAATTGACAACTTTAAGGAATTAAAGTTGTGAACAAAAAACCGGCAAAAACTATTGAGATAATATCTGCGGGTGCAAAATGATGAATTTTCACAGCTTGAAGTTTTGAGAAACCAAAAAACTGTATACGTATCGAAACGAATATGTAGAATTATTCTAGAAATAATTTCCCAACTTGACACCCTATACTATTCCATGCACAAATTTCAATCCAAATTGTGGACCAACATTGTCTTCAATCCATCGCAACAAGTGAACATTGTACGGAACATATGGCTGGCGGAGCAGATGTTCTTGAATTTCAAGGAATTGCTTCAAATCTTCCAGAGTTATTCGGTCTTTTGATGGTCTGAAAATTTAGGTTGTTCTGTTGATTCCCCACTTTTTCAAATCGTGCCTTGTCTTCTTCAAAGCGGCAATTATTCGCATTGCTTCTCGAATATCATCGCTCATATTTGCGAAACCACGACGAGCGCCACGAATCTTTCTACCAAAGTAATGAAGTTTGGTGAATGTTCGTTTGAGAGTCGAGGAGCAGAGATCCAGTGAGGCAGTGATGACAGCTAATCCAATAATAACATAAGATACGGCAAACTGAAAATAATTACAGTAAGACTTCACAACCAAACAAGTGTTCTGAAAAAAAAACACAACTCACTGCTAAATAATAATGTTGTTGCGCTCGAATATTTCCTAGAACGATTGTGGTGATAATGTTGAAGGAGAAGAAAACACCGTGTATAAACGACCTGAACCAGTGTTCTAATTCTACGTTGTCTATTTTATCAACTCACCAGACCGGGCCTTTCTCGAATATGTTAAACAACAAACTTCCAACACAACAATAGCCTATAATGAGCGTAAAATAACTGGCTATCGGTAGTTGTAGCCGATCTTCCTCATCTTCGCATTCTTCGTCGTCAAAGCTGTTCGCGTTTCGTTTTTTACTTTTCTTGAGCTCGCTGAAAAACTTTGAAATTCAAAAAATCTAAAAAACCAAATACATACACAGAGTCTATAGAATCACTATCCGTGTCAAACATATGTATACGAACCAATTCGACAAGATTGGCTATCATTTTCCACATTGTCAGAAGCTTTGCATAGGTCCTGAAGATTCTTGATTAAGAAACCTCAAGGTTTGCTCAAAATTACCCAAGGACAATTTCAGACAAGAATTTTCCAATATCGGCGGCAGTGATGAACATCAATGGAATGCCTATCAATCCAAAAAATACAGTGAATATTCTTCCGGGATCAGTGGCGGGGGTAACATGGTCGTAACCTGAAACAAGAGAAATCAAGAATAATCCGAAATTTTGAAATTATTAAAAAGTTTCGAATTCAGACCTGTAGAAGTGATCACAGTGAGCGCATAAAGAGTAGCAGCTGCAAACGTCCACCTAGTCGTTATCTCATCCTGTTCTCCGGTCCATAGTTGATTGGTATCTGTGAAACGATTGTCATACTCGTGAGCTTTTGATAATGATGCCAGCAGGGGTCTCATCCGACTCTCAGCCGTCGCCGCGTCACTTTGATTTGAGGATAATGCAATTGTTTCGTTAATAATTTGTGAATGAATATCGAACACTTGTTTCACTTTGGCCTAAAGAAAAAGCAACAATTTTCAAATGTTCCTTGTTTTTTTAAATTTACTTTTCTGCTTTCCAGTTCAAGATCCGCTTCTAGCCATATGAATATGGTAGCTCCCATAGCAATATATGATAGCAACAAAACGTTGAGACCAACGTGAGGTAACGAGATTTTCAGTAGCTGAAATTGGGTGTTTTTAAAATAGTGTTACTTTAAAAATATTAATCACCTCAAAGATCTTTTTCCATATAGGTACCCGCACCACTAATGGTTGTTCCGGGACATCTTCATCGCCTTTTCTCCGGTGATACTCTTCCCATTTCACACGACCAATATTCTCTGGGAAAAAAGGGGTGAGTTAGGGTTCGAAGAAAAAATGGGTTCCCAGTGGCGTTTTTCTGATCACAAACAATTCATTCTCAGCCAATACGGCTGATCAGATCATGCCTTCTATTTTAGGTAGGATTGGTGGTATCTTTGGGGAATTATTACTTACCTCGAAACAAGGGAGGAAGACAATGTTCGGGTAGAGAGGAAACAAACGCAAGGTCAGAGAGGGGAAGTCTTAATTGCGGTTTTTGCACAACTTGAAAGATTCTTCCGACTCCCAACGAGCCCATCAGAAAATAATACGG
The DNA here is from genome assembly GCA_027920645.1 of Caenorhabditis nigoni. Taxonomy (NCBI): domain Eukaryota; kingdom Metazoa; phylum Nematoda; class Chromadorea; order Rhabditida; family Rhabditidae; genus Caenorhabditis; species Caenorhabditis nigoni. The sequence goes on from CP115869.1 coordinate 18,116,329, forward strand.
GGATATGATGGGAAGGAAGCCACAAGTTTAGAATGGGCCGAAGAAGAGACAGATGCCAAATTAACCCAAATTGGACATTTGATCCACTAAATCCGCTTCGGATGGATTACAGAATTCAGGACTACGAATAAGAATGTAGTTCCAATGATATTTGAAAAACAGCTAACTTCCAAATAAAAATGAAAAAGTAGTGGGAATGATCGGGTGCCGTTGTTGTTTTGGCAATGGCAGATACATATCTGGCGACCGAGAAGGGCCGATGAAACAATAAATGAGAGGTTCTAGTCGCGGTATTTTAATAGACAATACCGAAAGCTGTCGCAAATAATTTTATACGATATTCCTAAAACGTAGAAAAAAAATAGGGATTCGTAATCTTCTCATTCAACCTTTAAAATAGGCAATTTTGACAAACAAATCGCTGAAAATGAATACTATTCTAGACGCGGTATCTTGCTGGACCTTGCAAGTTGGTGGTCGGAAAACATTGTCTAAGTACAATTCCAAACTCCCCAATCTGAAAATGAAATTTAAGTCAACATGGGCGATTTTGACCTGAAATACGCTCAAAATGAAAACGATTCTAGACCTGGTATTTTTTGAATCATGGCGGTCAGATTTCGCGGAATTCTTTTTGAATCTGAAAATTAATACGTTTGAAAACCATCAAACTTTATACACAGGAATCATAGTTTTTGGCGCATTTGTCCAACCGCTGTTCTGATTTGGGATGACTGGAGTGGATGTGAATCTTTATATCTTTCTTATATATGAAACGCTACACGCGTCTGTCCGTCCCGATGCCAGTCTGTCAACTTTTCATTCATTCATCATAAGAATCATTACGAAGATTTAACTCTGACAACAACATCTCTATACAAGAAAAATATATCTCAAGTGGTCAGATTGCTTTATTAGTGGTTAGTGTATGAGCACATTAGGTTGCAGTATATAAAAAAAAGGATAAATGCACAAAAAAGACTCTATTGCTCAATGAAAAACCGAAAAATACGATGGGAAATTAATAGAATCATTGAATCTTCACTTTTAAGGTTTTGGTATAATTGAAATATCAGTTCATTCCGCCGTTTTCCAAACTCTCATCATCCGCCTGCTCTCTGTGGAGGTCTCTGCCTCTCTTTAAAAATTCTTCACACCATTTAATCATTTTGGTATCGTTCGAATTTTTCATGAAATTTTCAAAATTCCATCCAAAATTGTTCTTCGGCTCGTAGTTAATGTATGGCAAACCTCCGATTAGAACAGCAGGATGGAATCTTTGATTTTGGATGCGTATGGTACTGTAATATGTACATTATTTGACCTGTGAATATTCAGCGATACCTACTCAAACAAATTTCGGACTTCGCGGGAATGGTTATGCTTCAACATATATCCACTTCCGATCAGAACAAAATGCCGTTTAGCTCGAGTCACGGCGACGTTGAGACGATGGAAGTCTGATACAATTCCGAAATTTTCTGAAATTTTATATTCATCGATGTATCGTCTGTATGCTTGAATTCGTGTGGCATGCATATTTTCATAATCTGGGAATGACTAGAGCATAACAACTAAACTCACTTTGTGGATTATTTCGGACCGAAGTGAATATCACTATGTCAAATTCTTGACCTTTCACATTGTCCACAGTCTCAATTTTTGTGTTTTTCAAATCCATATTTTTGTATTTGACGCAAAGCTCCTCCATCATCCCGCCCAGCAAGATCACCTACAAATGCGGAAAATACTATACTTCAAAAATCGAGCAAGTACCTGGCCTCTGTACGGCGTGATCAACGCAATCTGCTCGGGCTGAACACCCATGAAGATAAGGTTTTGATAATGCTCCATGGCGTACGTGGCTTCGCCTGAAAGTTGCAATAAACATATCGATCTTGATAAGATAAAAAATACCATAGTTGGCATAAGAATGCGGATATTCGCCATCAGTTACTTGTGGGATTAGTATCTCATATGTTCTTATTCGTTCTGGACCTCCTTTCACCCCGCTTGTATCGATGTGGACCATAGGGCTATACAATGTCTTGCTAGATGTCGGTTTTGGTTTCAAATCATCTCTGAAAGTTTCAAGAATAGCAACCAACCTTACTATCACTAAACTTACACAAGTCTTCGTGCAGCTTTTCAGACGGCAGTCATAGAAGCATGAGTTCGACCATTCGGTAATTTCTTTAAGGCTTCGATACTGGATGTTTAGCATCACCCAACTATAGTTTTCTTTCTTCAGCATGAGACGTTCCATCACTGATTGATTGGGCTGCATATCTCTCTCACTGAAAATTCAAATTTCTCGGAATCCATATTCTAGTTTCGAAGAGAAATTTAAAATTCTGAACTCATTCTGAACAATTGAAAAAGAGGTATTTAAAACGGACATACAGTTTTCGTTGCTTCGGGTCTCCTGCCAAGACGAGCTTCATTTTCAATATTGCTGGCCATGTCTCCATTTCCATCGCTTCAGCAGCGTCATCTACAATGTTACACCGTTATAGAAACATGAAATCAGCATTGTAGGAAACCCTCTTAATAAAAAATTTTGCATTTTTTTTTCAAAAAGAATTCAAGAATTATAAATCATTCAAAGTTATAAATTTTAAAACAACTGTTGAAGCAAATTTCAACAATAAATTCATTGATATGGACTATAAAGCAGTTATTTACTAGAAAATGATGCGAATCATGTATGGACACATAACATACTTTTATTTAAAACCAAAGCTCTCAGATCCCAACTGTTCCCCTCAATTACAAAATAATTTTCGACTGTTTTTGGTTGGATTTTATTAAGCATCCAATTTCTAGAAAAATACCCTAGATATCCTGGAAGACTTACCGACAACACACATGACCGGCTTAAACGATTTCGCCTTCATGACAAAATCAACAAACGGGCCCTTGATTGTGGAAAATACGACTTTAACGTTTTTTAGGATATCCTAAAATTTATAATGAAATATCGTATTTTTCAAATAGAACTCACCTCTCTAACGTCACTACGGAGTGATTTCTCCAGACGATTACGACTGATTTCTGAGCAATCTTTGTGGGCAATTTCTCCAGACTGCGCATCTTTCTGAAGACTCCGAAAAATTTGCAGAATAAAAATTTCCAGAAAAAAAATTTCCAAAAATACAATAATGAACATCATCGCGTTTGCAGACTCAGTGCAAAACACCGTAATTTCCCTACTGCGGCTACTGATACGAAGTGGCAGTTTTTTTCATACTTGCAACCGGGCCTTTGCCGGGCCCTTCACGTGCCTTGCCATAGTTTCTTTCAGGCACAATATTTTCAGACCAAATAAATTAGATATGATAGAACTCGACAAATGATTTCATCTGATTCATCTGAAAAGCGGTGCCTTGTCTATGAACAAAGTTACAAGTCATAAAGTGGCCGGGCCTTGTCGCGAAGGCCCGGGCCGGGCCGGGCCTTTGTTTTTGGTCGGCAACTTTGTTCATAAACAAGACACCGGTTTTCAGATAAAATCATTTCGAATTACCCGTCGAGTTCTATCATATCTAATTTAGTTGGTCCAAAAATATTGATTCTAAAAGAAAATATGGCAGATTCCGCGAAGGCCCGGCAAAGGTCCGGTTGCAAGTGTGGTTTTTTTTTCAAATCCGGCAAAATATTTGTTGTTAATGGTAGTTTTCATTTGAAGCCAAACTCATAACTTACAACATGATGTACTGAATTTTTTGCTTCTTCGGACGAATCAATTAGACTCAAGTACGTGTTTAGATCCATGACAGCTAAAAAAAGTATTAGAATCAAAGCAGAGAATAAAAAGTTACCATGTTCATGGGCCTGACATTCCTGTTCTCGTTCTTTGAGTAATTTTTCAGCCATGTCTTTCAAAATTCTCAGTCCTTCTTCGGTAGGCGCTAAAACTACGGCTTGCTTCTTCGTTCTCACGATTCGATAGATCAAATATGCCAGCGCATGCGTTTTTCCAGTTCCTGGCGGTCCTTGAATGCAAACAAGTGGTCTATCTTTATTCACAGCCATTCTTACAGCGAGAAGCTGCGAGGGGTTCATATTCAACGGAGCAAGGCCTTTGTCTGTGAGTTTCAGAAGCTTTTCTGCGTCCAATTGGTGGCCGTCGAGAATTTCTTGCACTGGCAGTGACTCTGGAGCAACATCCATAGTCAGGTGCTGGAGAGGAAGATTTTCCCGGGAGTGGGGCTCCGGGGTGTTTGCAATTAGCTGTTCGATTGTGCTATTCAAGTTTCCACCTGAGTTCGGATTCTGGTTTTCCGTCATTTAGATACCTGTAAAATAGAAATATTTGCTTACAGCCGTAAAATGAGTTTCTTTTCTGTATGAATGAATATATTTAAATACAGGAAAAATAACAAGAATAAATAACCAAGTTGGATGGGTTCTTCTGGTTCACAATTACAATGAGAAAAAAGGAGGCGGTAGAAAATATAAATTCACAAATTGATAAAGATACGTTAAATATGAATTGATGAAGATTTTGAACCAAGGCCTGATTAATCGAACAAAAAAGTCCCAGTTTGTCTCGGCATGCGAAAGTCTTGAGAGAGTAAAAAAAACGAGAAAATTCACAAACTTTGATAATGGGAATGCAGTTCCATTAGATATAACAGAAAGAAACTCGAAAAGTGCAATTTCACAAAAAAGCATCTCACATTATTTTGAAAAAGAAATACTACTGCCGATGAGGACTTTTCCCTCTCTTACTCTCTTGATCTTGCAGAAAGAGCGCATTTGCTTCATACGAATCCAAGAAGTGCCTGCGAATTCCGAGAGAGAAATGTTTTCTCCGGAAAATATATTCTTGTCAAAAGTGCTATCTTCTTTGTGAAAAATGATTTCTTTTCATTCAATATTGTTATCTTTCAAAAAAGATATTCGCCGTGGCAAAAAATTTGCATATTAGACCAAAAATTCACCGAGAGTAAAGACTATTATTCTAGACACGGAACATGAAAAATGGGGATCGGAAAGCATTTTCTAACATGGGAAGCAATTTATATGTTACCCGGGGATTTGAATGAACCCTATGTTAATGAGTGGTAAACAGACTACCTAGGAAAACCTCGAAATTATAACGGCCCTCGTGAAGGACTATTCAAATGGCGAGACGTTATATGATTTTTTGTAAATTCCGAGTGATCAGATAGAAAAAAAAGAAATGAAAAAGGGTACATTGAAAGCTAATAATGAGAAAGGAGAGACGTGAATTGCGTACCCCCAAACACCTGCCTAAAGCTCAGAGAGCTTAGAGAGCATAGAGAGGAGTTTAGAGAAACGCAGAGAATACAGAAAACGGCTAAACAGATGGTGTTGGTGATCCTCCACAGGAAATTAAGACGCACAAAAAGAGAGAGATAAAAGACGCAAAGAATAAGAGAGCATTTATTTTTCATTCAACGAAACAACGACAATAATGGGCATGGGCAATGGAAAAAAATCGAAAGAAAGAATCGAAAACAAAATCGAAAATATTTTAAATTTATAATTCCTAAATAATCTGAACCTTATATATCCTAAAATTATTCGAAAATTTGAGAATCTTAGCAATGCTCAAAATTTATAGAAATCTTGAAAATTGAATTTTTGAAAACTTATAAGAATCTAAAAATTTGAAGATCAGAATATTTTTGATTATCTGGTATATAGAAATATTTCTGAATATTGGAATTAGGATTCTCTTTTTTCTATCTCCCGGATTTTGGGAATTCTTAAAGTCTACAGAAATATAGAAATTCCAATTTTCAGAATTTCGCTAATTCTGAATTTCAAAATTTTGAAAGTTGAGAATTTGAGAAAAGTTAGACTCGAAAGAAAACTCTAAATTATTCAAGTTTTGAAGTGAAAACTTGAATTTAACAATTTTATAGAGTTTCTTATTACAAATTCACTAAATTTCCGAGATTTCCTGTTTTTTAATTTTCGAAATTCAAAAGTTTTTATTTACTTCACGTAATTCCAAAATGTTTTGATTTCAGGATTTTAGACCCTATATTTCTAAAATTCGAAGATTTTGATATTTAGAGACAATGAAAAGTAAAATTTAGTAAAAAGTAAAAAAAATAAGAATACTCGGATTTTTTGAAAACTTTTATTTGAATATTCAGAAACTCAAAAACTTAGAAATGGAAGAAAATAGTTCTAAATTTCGATATCTGAAAAGTTAACTCTCTGAATTTTGGAATTCTGAATGATTAAAATTCTGAAAATCTGAACTTTTATTTCCTGAAGTTCAGACGAAAACTTTTTATATTCATAGAATGTCATGTTTGGTACACAAATTTAACATTTTTTGAAAAATATTGTAAGTACAATTGTGATCTTCGACCATCGAAAAAGTATATCTTGTCTTCACTATTTCAAAACCATCTTTTGTGGATAATTTTGACCAAAAATACACTGAGAATATAGACTTTTCTGGACACGGTGTTTCGATGAACCACAATACAATGTCATTTGGCTGTCTTTACATTGAATTTTTACCTTTTTTCCGGCAATTTTTTAAGCGGTTTCTTGATTTTCAGTTTGCTATTCTAGACACTTTATAATGTTCAATTGATGAGTTCTTGAGGTTTTCAGAGAGTGTTTTTTTTTCGAAAGTTTTCAGAAAAATTTTTGTTTTTGAATATTTTCCTTTTTAGAATTGTTCCATGATAGAGAAATCTTCCGAAGTGAATTCCGCAACCGAGAACATCCTGAAAAAACGTTTCAAAACTCGAAAAATGAACTTTTTCAGTAAAAATTTAGTACAGAAAACACTTTCTGAGCTTTACGACTTTTTTTTCTGAAAACGAGGTCACAATTTTGTTGAATCCGTATCATGAATCTTCCGTTAGAGCGGAAACCATCGGAATCCGAAATCGCTTTTTTGGCTATCTCGCTTTTTTAATGTTTTCGAAGAGCTGCATGTGGACTGCTCATAAAAATTTTTAATTTAATCTTTCATTCAACCCAAAGTATTGTTCCGCTTAAGCCTTTGTCTCAAAAACGGTCCACATCGCCACCAATCCGCGTGATTTTCAGGTACTGCTTGATTCAGTAATAATTTTTTAACTGTGATGAAAAAATTGCGCTTTATCGGCAACGGCAATGCATATAATTCCTAGTTTTAGATAGTCCTGGCTTTTTGATAATGTTGGTCCGTTTGGAATCAATTTTCTCATTACGGATTTTTCAATTTGAGAAAAAGAAGAACAGTGATTTATCGAAACAAAAAAAAATGTTGGCTGAAATCTGAAGAGTTCAAAAGAACAGAAAGAAACAATTCAAATGGAAAAGAGAAAAGTGGTATTTTAGTGATAAAATAGAAATGGAAAACCCTATAAGATCACAATGAGAAATGAGAAAGCTGGAAAGAGGATAGAGTGTAGATCAAAGATGGAATTCCGAAAATGCTGATCAATTTTTTAGACTAGAATTCACAACTTATAGGAGAAGAAAATAGTTTTGAAAAGGAAAATAGCGGGGACAGAAGAAAAGTTTTTTGGAGACCGCCAAGGAGATTTAAAGTTTCATGGATTCTTCTGTAGACAAAACTATCTAAAAGATTAATTAAATGACAAACTCTCCATTGGAAAAGAGTGGCTATTTTGAGTATTTCGAGAACGGTGGTGAGAAACAAAGAAATCTGATATCATAAATGACAAACCCAAAAAGAAAATAACTGTTAGAAAAAGAGCATCGGGTCACTAGATGACATTTTATGAGACAAACGAGACGGCGACATTGGTGTTTTTCCTCCGGAGACATCATCCATGTACTGAGCATACTGAAAAAAAAACAACTTTTAGAACTAAACTTGAGGACAAAAACCGGCAAAAAAAAACAATCGAGATCACATCGGCGGGTGCAAAATGATGAATTTTCACAGCTAGAAGTTTCGAGAAGCCAAAAGAAAACTTTTTTCAAATCAAAAACTGAACATTTCCAATCCCAAATTTCGAAATTAAAATAGTGATACCAATGAATTTACTGTTTACACCAAACTTTAGCATTTTGAACTCTGACTTACTTGTTCTGCTATTGAAAATTCGTTTTTCTGAAACATTTTGCCTTTTTTTAAAGAAAAAGTGTTGTGCTGAATAATTGTGTCAAATTATGCTAAAAATAATTTCACCACTTTTACACCCGATACTACTCCGTGCACATATTTCAAACCAAATTGAAAATGAAAAAAAAACTAATATAATCAATAAACCACAAAAAAGCAGAACCACGTTTTTCAAAAACTATATATTCAATCTCGTATTGTTTTACCATCTGTGGACCAACATTGTCTTCAATCCATCGCAACAAGTGAACATTGTACGGAACATATGGTTGACGGAGTAGGTGTTCTTGAACTTCAAGGAATCGTTTCAAATCTTCCAGAGTTATTCGATCTTTCGATGGTCTGAAAATTTAGGTTGTTCTTTCTCTAGTCTTTCTAATCTTGCCTTGTCTTCTTCAAAGCGGCAATTATTCGCATTGCTTCTCGAATATCATCGCTCATATTTGCGAAACCACGACGAGCGCCGCGAATCTTTCTTCCAAAGTAGTGAAGTTTGGTGAATGTCCGTTTGAGAGTCGAGGAGCAGAGATCCAGTGAGGCAGTGATGACAGCTAATCCAATAATCACATAAGATACGGCGAGCTGGAAAAAAAATTACAGTAAGATTTTGGAACCAAACAAGTGTTTTCATAAGAACCGCTACTCACTGCTAAATAATAATGTTGTTGAACTCGAATATTTCCTAGACCAATTGTGGTGATAGTGTTGAAGGAGAAGAAAACACCGTGTATGAACGACCTGAACCAAAATTTATAAAATCTTCCGTCTCTAATTTTTTAACTTACCAGACCGGTCCCTTTTCGAATGTGTTAAACAGCAAACTTCCAACACAACAATAGCCTATAATGAGCGTAAAATAACTGGCAATTGGTAGTTGTAGCCGATCTTCCTCATCTTCGCATTCCTCGTCGTCCAAACTGTTTGCGTTCCGCTTTTTACTCTTTTTGAGCTCCCTGAAAAATTTGCCATTGAACTGAAAAATATTCGAAAACATACATTGAGTCTATAGAGTCAACATCTGTGTCGAACAGATGTGTTCGGACCATTTCGACAAGATTGGCTATCATCTTCCACATTGCCAAAAGCTTTGCGTAGGTCCTGAAGATTTTTAATTTCGAAAAATTCTAGAATATACTTAAAATTACCTAATGACAATTTCCGACAAGAATTTTCCAATATCGGCGGCAGTGATGAACATCAATGGAATACCTATCAATCCGAAAAATACAGTGAATATTCTTCCGGGATCAGTGGCAGGGGTGACATGATCGTAACCTGAAACATGAGAAATAGCAACATTGAAATTTTTGAATTATCAAAGGTGGTGGGGAAGGAAAAAAAATGTATTGAAGGTGTGCTGAGCCACATGGGCAAAGCTAGAACCGCCGCTCTCCGAAAAATATCCTCTAATCTCTCCTTCAAAAAAAGGTGTTCATTTCTCACCTGTAGAAGTGATCACAGTGAGCGCATAAAGTGTAGCGGCTGCAAAAGTCCATCTAGTTGTCATCCCATCCTGTTCTCCGGTCCATAACTGATTGGTATCGGTGAAACGATCGTCATACTCGTGAGCTTTTGATAATGATGCAAGCAGGGGTCTCATCCGACTCTCCACCGTTGCCGCGTCACTTCGATTTGAGGATAATGCAATTGTTTCGTTAATAATTTGGGAATAAATATCGAACACATGTTTCACTTTGGCCTGAAAAAAATTCAATAAATTTAACATTTTGTCGAAGTATCAGTCAATCATATATGCAACAACGTGTTTCCTAGTCAATTTTGATTATTTTCAAGAGTCGGAAGCTGGCTTTCAAATGTCTGATCACATTGAAAAAATTGGAGGATATAAAGATGACTAGATTGAAAACGTTGTATTTACAGAATTTTTTGATAATTCCTAGTTTTCAGTTATTTGCCGATTTTTGAAAAACTTCCCTTCTTTTCCTTGTTTTTGTGAAAAAAGTAAGAAATGCATGCGACTTCCAAAAATTAACAAATAACTGAAAAACTTCCAAAAATTCTGTAAATTCAAAGTTTTCAATCTAGGTCTGTTGTTTTGAAACCTCCAATATTTTCAAAAAGACCGGACACTTGACAGCCAAGCTCCAGACTATTGAAAGTGGTCAAAATCGACTGAAAATACGTTTTTGCACATATTTGTGGCCATCACTATGTAGAGTCTATTTTTACTTTTCTGCCTTCCAATTCATGATCCGCTTCAAGCCATATAAATACGGTAGCTCCCATAGCAATATACGATAGCAATAAAACGTTGAGACCAACATGAGGAAGTAGGATTTTCAGTAGCTGAAATTTGATTATTATTGTTTTGTTTCCCATTAAAAGTAATAATGATCACTTTCAAAATCCTCCTCCATATTGGGACCCGCACCACTATCGGTTGTTCCGGAACATCTTCAATGCCTTCTCTCCGGTTATACTCTTCCCATTTCACACGACCAATGTTCTCTGTAAGAAAAAAGAGTAAATTAGGTTTTGAAGAAAAAATGGGGGCCCCCAGTGGCGTGTTTCTGATTACAAACAATTCATTCCCATTCTATTCGGCTAATCAGATTTGGATCCTTTTTTTGTTTGAATAGGCTAGGGGGTTTTCTATTTCTGGACTTTTTACTGAACAACAATCAATGATTATTTATTATAATCTGGAAAATGGACCAGAAATTGTTCCATACATAATGTCTCTAGGAAGTACTTACCTCGAAACAAGGGAGGAAGACAATGTTCAGGTAGAGAGGAAACAAACGCAAGGTCAGAGAGGGGAAGTCTTAATTGCGGTTTTTGCACAACTTGAAAGATTCTTCCGACTCCCAACGAGCCCATCAGAAAATACTACGGAGATATTATGGGGAGGAGGCCACAAGTTTAGTATTGGCCGAGGAAGAGACAGATGGCTAGCCAAATTAACCCGAATTGGACATTTGATCCACTAGATCCGCTATGGATGGATTACACTAGTCAGGGATATGAATATAGTTCCCAGAAAATTGTAAAAAAACAGCTAGCTACTTCCAAATATATAGTAAAAAAGTATTTTGAAGGATATCAAAAGTTTCAAAAATCGTGGCAGAAGTAGTGGGAATGTTGGGGTGTCGATGGTGTGTTGGCAATTGCAGATATCCGGCGGCCGAGAAGGGGCCAACAAGAAAGGAAATACGAAACGCGAGAAGAGGTTGCGACACCGATCTCCCCCCTCATTTAAAACATTTTCCTCAACTAGTTTCGGTTTTGTGAGACCCAAGACACCACCAAATCCCTTTTTTTCTTCATTTAGATTGTCCCACACAAAAAACTTGAGAATTGAGATTGGAGGAAGTGAAAAACTGAGGAAACTAGGTTTTTTAGATTTTTCGGAAGTTTTCAGATAGTTTTTCTATACACAATACTGGTCAATGACACGTAAATGTACTTTTCAGTTGATTTTCGGTGATTTTGATCATTATTAGGAAACTGGAGCACGGCTGTCAAGTATCCAGGCTGATCGAAAATTTTGAAGCGTGTATGACGTTTATAGAATTCTTTAATTTATATAATTTTCCGAAAATTCTTAGTTTTCAGGTATATGACGATCTTCGAAAGATACCTGCTTATTCGTGTAGTCTGTACAAAAATGGGCCGAGAAGATTTTCCAGAAATAGACAATCAGCTAAAAACTAGGAGATATGAAATATTCTGTGAATGTGAATCTCAAATCTAGGTGTAATTTACGCCCTCCACTGTTTTCCAAATGATCGGAAACTTGAAAGCCAAGCTCCAGACTTCTGAAAATGAACTAAATAGCCGAAAATCCACAACAAATACGTTTTTGTGATACTTACCGGTACTGTATGTGTTTATCGCTACCAGAAAACGTTTATGAACACCTGATATTAGACAACTTTTTCAATGAGGTTTTTGGAAATTTCACTTTCTCAATAACTCCCCTCAATACTCATATTTTTCTTTCTTCCTTATCTACATCAATGATCACTGCGACGAAAAGTCAAAAAAAGCTTTTGGAATTCTTCTTGCTCTCCGGTTTTCATGACACTCATAAAACGGGTTTCTTTTCTTTCTACCATCGAACTTTTATGCTTTGATTCCTCTGAAATAAAACCCGAAAATTCCACTCCCACCCGTCCCCTGGAATTTCGTTCTTCTTCGTAACCACCATTTCTCTTCTACCTGAAGCTTTTACACACACAAACAAATAAATTTTTTTGCCAAAGGTTGAGTGATAGCTCGTCGTAGAGACAGATCGGGTAAGTAGAAGAACCACCGGATGGGATGGGATAGGAAAAGAGGGAGAGAAACGGACTAATGACGCGATGAAAAGATGAATAACATGGCAGGAAGTGAGAAAATGAGTGAATTGATGGTGGTTTAATTGTTTCTCATGGATGATAGACCACCAAGATCAAAGGCGACTAATTGTTTGGATGTGTAATCGTTTGGTCTTTCTTGAATCTTGAAATATGAAGAAACTCACCGTCATATGCAAATGCGAATTGATGAGATCTCACTGTATTATGTCGACTTAAAGCTGCCGAGTTTCGATTACTGGGCGGCTTACTTGGAGGTCTACTTGGCGGCCTACTAGGAGGTTTACGGTAGTGGTAATATGGTATAAATGGATCACCGACTCCAACTGTAGCCGATGTGATGGACGGTCGCGGTTGAGCTGTGGCCGAGCTCTTCCGGCGTCCGGTAGCAAATAATGGGGGATTATCATGGAGATGTGCAAGTGTAAGTCGTCGAAATGAGTATGCTCCGGATGAACCCATCGGATGAACACCACGGGTGAATACACATAGAGGATTGTGAGGCTTTCTCTCTGAGGAGCCTGGAGCTGGCGCTGGAGGATGCGCTCTATTGGTTCTATGGGAGGGCTCTTCTTTTCGCACCTTCGTGTCTCGTAATACTCCCACCTCCCGCCAGGAGCCACGTTCATCATGTCTGGGCACCGCTTACAAACAGCTGTGTGTTTGTGAGGAGTGAGATCGTGTGTGGATGTGTATGTGCTCCACAATATCATCGGTATGTCACACTTGGCTCCGCCCTATCACTTTTGGTATACGATGATTGTTATTATGTTCGGTTTTGTTGTCGTCAACAAGTTGAACCAGTTGTTTGTTTTTTTTTTCTATTTATTTTTAACTAAGGAATCAAGTTCTGAGTTTCAAAATTAGTACTGCACTTTTGATATGCTATCTTCAAAAATTCAATGCTCAAGGATAATTTTACCATTCAAAAAGCGAGGGAACATTTAAATAGATTCCCATTTTTTCCTCAAAAAAAAAGTTTTGGTGTTGACAACTTTTTTTTCCAAGTGACACCTTGATGCCATCATCATCATCTCATATCTCCCCATTTTTTGCTTGCCGCAGACGTGTGTGTGCTGCGGCGAAAAGCTCACAACTTGCTGGCAGCTAGAAAAAATCGACTGCACTTCGTCGTGTCTCTTTGATAAATGATACACAATATCATATCAATCATGCCGACAAGATGCTCATTCTTTGTCTTAACACTGCTGCGGTTCTACAAAGAAGACGAGAGCTCAAAATGATAGAGCACATGTTGGGGCGGGTAGTTTGAAAAGTTGATTTATGGAAAGTTATTATTGGAATAATCAGGACTACTGGAGGTGAAAGGAATGGTGTAAAAATGTGTAAGGTTTTTTGGAAGACGAAGAATTGATTTTGGCACAGTGGGAATTATGAATGTTCTATACAGTTTTCGGGTTCAGTATTTTCAGATATAATATTCAAAAATCTCACGGTATCTAATAGCTGCTGCTGCGAAAAACGGCAGTAGTGCAACTGCCGTCGGATTGTCTGGATAGATACCAGTATGTGCTGTCCTGGCCCATTCGGCAAACATGGTTTGAGTGAAAGGACCACAAAAACTAAATTAATCATAAAATCGAATAGACGACGTGTTGGAAAAAAATTTCTGGTGACAATTCTAGCGACAGAAGAGCTTGACTCTAGGCGGCGCGGGACCGGCTTGCGCTTTGGCGGCAACGGACAAGGCGGCCCCTGACCGAAGAGAGTTTCCGCGCGTCTGGAACGATGAATAACAAGTCTCTGGGGGAATATATTGAGGGCGACAAGTGAGCGAGCCAGATTGTGTCTTTTTTGTGCTCAAAGTCTCTTCACTTCATAATAAACGTCAGAGATTGATATCTGAACTTTTTTAGGAGATGGGAGGGTGGCCTAAAGAGTGTATGAGGATGTACTAAAGAATGTGTGGCACTTTTGGTACTTTTTGGAACTTTTGAATGCATTGGAGGGGTTGAGGAAGACAAAGCAAAAAATGACAGAGTTCCAGTAGTCGGAACTCAGAAAATCTCACAAGTTTTCGAAGAATTTGTGTAAGCTGAACGAAATCCAACTTCTAATGTTTTGCCTGACATCTCAGGCTAGATGTATTAGGGTGGGGAAAAAGTTTTTTCCGAAATTTTTCAAATATTTCCCACGGAAAGTCCCCGAGTTTCTAGAACTTTCCTAGTATAGATTAGTGTAGAGCGTCTTGAAAGCTTCTCCCTCATGACTATATAAGGCGCTCGTGCCCACTGGTAAAACAACCATGAACAATCTCTCGAGACCTCACGTTCGGCTTCTTATCTTCTACAAGTGATCTCACGGCACCTGAGCGACGTAGACAGCTAAGAAAACATTTCATCTGTTCGGAGAGAGGACCGTCACCAATTGCACCGTCCGCAATCGGTCTGCTTCTTTTGAGTCAGGAGATACGCGCCTCGAAGACAACCCTCACACTATCCAAAACCTGCTGAGTTTGACGAGCTGCTGCTTGAAGCCGTGAGGGAGAATCAGGATAAGACTAATCACAAACTGTAGACACTGTTCCACTGCAACTAACACATTATCAACAACAATCTCCATAAGCTTAGTTTTCGAAGAGTGATGCCTCGAAGGATACCCTATGATTTCTCTCTATTTTAAAAACGGACCTAAATGAGTCTATCCTCCTTACTCCGCAGAGGAAAGAGTTTCTGGCCAACTTGTTAACCGGAGATGAGAGCTGGATACTCTGCAATAATAACACCCATCATGAAATTTGGATTCCTCGCGGCTGCGACCCGCCAAGTGCAACCGAAGCCAGGATTTCATGAGAAGAAGTGTTGGCTCCCGTGCTTCTGGGATTAGAAGGGATCACTGGTTTTCGAGTTGATCCAGCAAGGAACACCGATCACAACTTCCACCTAAAGGTATCGGCTGGATTCCTTCGCCATTGCCCTCCGAGAGAAACGCCCGAGACGCTCCACCGTTCACCTTCTACTTGTTATTGCTCGCCCGCTTGTGACTAAAGACACCCAGGCAAAACGGCGGAAGCTAGGCGGGACTATGATTTTTTATTTGTAATACTCGCCAGATATTGCGCTTTCAAAATACCACCTGTTCCGCCCGCTCAAGCAATTCCTGAGAGAGAAACAGTTCAAAACCTTAAGCCACCTCAAAATGGTAGTGACCGTCTTCTTTCACTCTCACACGCCCGTATTCTGGAAGACTGGAAACGAGTAACTTCCCAAGAGGTGGCTCACAGTTGTAGTCGATAATGTTGAACATATTGTTCATTGATCGTTAAAGAAACTGAAGATAATTAGAAAACAAAAACCTAAAAAATTTCGGAAAAAACTTTCTCCCCACCCTAATAACTTTCAAAATCAAAATCTTAGTGTTTTGAGGAGGCTAATAAACCTGTGGAAACGAAAAGAAAAGAAAGAACATAAAACCAAAAGCTCAGAAATTTACTAAGACAACCAACTACTAGTTGTTTCGGGGATATCCTCTTCTTCTCCTGTCTTTACAGCTTCATCAACGCTTCCTAACAAAGCTGCTCTTTTCTTTATGCCGACCAATTATCTTAGCGGGCGCCACCACAATAGCAAAGAAGTATGAAGATGTAAAATTGCCTTTCCTCAACACTTCTGCTTCGAGATAAACGAAAAACTGGAAGAGAGCACAAAAAGAAATTTGTCATTTCATTTGTCAACTTTTTTTTTTGAAGCGTTCGCTATGCTTGGCCGAACTACTGCTGGCAGCAATCGCCACAAAAACGTCTTATTTGTCAACAAAACTGAAGCGAAGGAGATTGAGAAATTAAATGACAATTATGACACACTGAGATTTTTGAAAAATTATTGAATCCTAAAATGGTCAGATTTTCAGAAAAATGAACATATTATTTATAAAAAATTGAACTTTTCTAATGATATGAGATTTTTGGCAAAAAAACGAGTATTTAAGAATACATAAATTTTGCTAAACGTAAATCCGAGAGCAAGAAAAAAGATGACACCGTAATCGAATTTACTAGTCGGAAAACTGAGTGGTTTTTTGGAGAGAGAAATGAATGAGATGCGAGGTATAAGGTTTATCCAAAAACATTGCCAAAAGATTTTAGTTTTTCTATCACGCGATGAAAGATTTTTGAGTGTCTAAAAAATTCCAAAAAGATTTTGAGCAGTTGAAAATAGTCTGAAAAAATTGTAGATGTGACTTTTTTTTTGTTTTCAGTTCACCTCTTTTTCTTAAATCTCATTTAGAATCCTAGCTATGCGTTGCCTATCTATCACGTTTTTGTTCATTGAGCATCTGAACCTTACGAAGTCACAAGAGAAAAACAATAGAAAGAATGAGAAGAAGCTGATGAAATGTCGTTTTTAAATTCATAATGTCTATTTTATAATTGAAAAAAATATACACACACGCATAGCTCCAGTTTTTTTCTGAAATAAGAGCTTTTTTATCTTCATTTTATTCATCTCTTCTATGGTCTCTGTCGAAATGCTAATTAATTCTAAAAAATATGACAGTTGAGGGAAAAAAACTGAACGAACTGAAAAGATGTTGATACGAAATGAAACGGAACATGGATAGGAAAAAACTTGGCAGAGAAAAAACTCGATGAATAGAGAATTTTCAATTGCTTGAAAAAAGTTTTTCGAAATGGAATGAATTATGAATTATTCCAAGGAAGGAAGCTACTTTTTCATAGCATACGTGTTGAAACTTTACGGATAACATTTGGAACCGGTTTTTGTATATTACAATACTTTCGAAAAACTGGAATTACAGTACCGGTCAATAAGATATAAAAACGTACTTTAAGTGTATTATGACTATTTTGAGAAGTCTAACCTTGGCTGTGAAGTGTCCGATTTTGAAAATTTCGGATGTCATAATACAAGACCTAAATTGAAAATTTTGCATTCATAGAATTCTTCGAAAATCCTAGTTTTGTATTTTTTTTTGTTTTCCGATTCTTGAAGGGCATATGTATTTTTCACTTGTTCATTAAAAACAGGGAAAATAGGGATGAATATGAAAAAAACTGAAAAACTAAAAAATTTTGAAACATTCTATGACTGGAAATTTTTCAATCTAGGTCTGTTTCATTACCTTCAAAATTCTCAAAGTAATTGAAAATTTAAAAGCCGAGCTATAGGCTTCTTAAAATTTCAAAATCAACTGAAACCCTTATTTTTGTATATCTTCCTTACTGGTTCTGTATGTAGAAGCCCACTCAAGCCGTCAACTTTGATCAATGATCTAGATTTCTGTGAAAAAATTCGAAACTCCGACAACTGACAACATATTTGTGATGCTGTGTTGAATATTGTAATAATTGAGAACAACGTTATATCTTTCAGCGGGCGAGGATATACGATTTTTGACAAGGGCTGGAATTAGAAGTTTATAGGCCTGGGTCAGATTTTGGAGTTTTCGAACTTTGAATTTCCTGAGTTTTTTTTTGAAATTTTAAAATTAGTGAAAGGTATCGTGAAATGTCGTTAGTTCAATTTCAAATCAACTCAATGATGACAGTACCTGATTTTTCCAAAGAGAGCGTCTCAATTTCAACTTCTGCCGACATCAATGCTCAAATATAGATTCCAGAATAGCTGTCCAGCTTAACAAAATAGAAACGAGCTGGGTATCTCACTTGATGCAGGTATAAGAGGTAAGAAGTAAGTCCAAAAAACAAGAAGACGAATGATGTGATGGAGAAAAGTCATTTCCACATCTCGTAAACATGATATTCTATACCTTGACTATCATAGACTTGATCCAGATGATGATGACGGCGGCCATATACCATAATTTGAGCGCCAACCAGACACACTTAAACGAAGACGAAAATGAGGCGACTCAATCTTGTCTTTTCATCGCTTCCTTTTTTATATTATGTATGTGCTTTTGGTATTCCAACAATAATGATATGCACATTGAGAAGCACCTTCTAAAATTGTGTCAGGGATATTCAGGAAAAGGGGAAATTATAAAGATCAAGAATTGAGTAAAGAAAAATAAAGAGATATTGCTTTTGATACCGTATTTTTCTAAACAAATCTATCTCTCAAAGTCTTACAAAGATCTAGTCTTTAGAAAATGGAAAATGTATAAAATTAACATATTATGAATGACTAATTAGGTTGAAGCGAGCAAAAAAATGAATGGTGTTCGGTGATGATGGGTATTATTTTTCTCCAATATTTCTTTCAAATCTACCCATCTATCATCAATATTCCAAACTGACAACTTCCAGAGTAAACACACGATGTAAAAATACTTGAATAACGATCACAAACTTCAAAATGAGATAAAATGTTAAACATTCTTATAACGGGGGTCCGAAGCTTTAACAAACTCCAAAGTTCAGTACTTAGGAAGCCCGCATAAAAACTGAGCCGACCCAATGAATTTTTCAAGAGTTTTCGAACATCAATGCACTTTATGCTGCTCCCTATAGTTTTATTTTCAAGCTTTCCCCCCATCAAACTCCCAAAAAGTCAAGTCTCTGTCTCATTTTAGCTACTAAAGACGTATGGAGGTCCATCAAATGACACATTCAATAAAATTGAACAAGTGAGCAAGATTTAGTAGGCGATTGTGTTTGTCTAGGAGGGCGATAAACAATGACAAGTAATTAGATAGCAAGACATGGTTTTTAGGGCCATTTGGGTTGGATCAGTGGGTTGGTTTAATCTATCAAAGACATCTAAATGTCGATCCAAATGTGGAGAAAAATATATTGGATATTTTTCAGCAAAAAAACACAAAATTGCCAGAATAGGTTGTTATTGTATTTTGAAAAAAAATCTGGCATCGCATTAAAAAAAAACTGAAGTATTGTTTTTGTTTCATTCGTTGATTTTAGAACATTGGTTTCAAAATCGAGAATCTAGGTAGAGCCCGCCATTTATGCTAATTTTTCTTTCATTTCCTCTTCAGAATGAGTAATGAAAGGTCAAAAATTGAGAGGAAGAAGAAACATTAACGGACGAGTAGGAGAAAAAGCAAAATTTGCAAATTGTGGGAAAACTTGCACCCCAAAGCCCCCCTCGCCTACATACCTCCTCTAATCATCAGCCGATTAGAAATCGGCTTCCTGGAATCGTTTCCGATGGAACCGTTGCTGGTGGAAAACGCTGCTGACGAGCGATACGATCCTTGCGACAGTTTTGGTGATAGTGAATAATGTGTCCGACGCGGTGGATTACGACTGTATCTTGCCGAAGGGAGGTGAGCTTGATTCGGCACAATCCGATGGTAGGATGAGCTGGGCGATGAGTTGACAAAGAGCGTTGACGAGCACACATGATGCGCATGCTGGGCCAGTATCGCATCTGCACCTCGTAAATCGCATATGTCCGTCGTCCTAGTGCGATCCTTCGACGGCGCCCACATTTTTGACGATCCCGGGCGGGATTTTATGGTTGATGTCGGGAAGGAACGTCGGCGGTAACAAGCAATGGGTCGGGATTTACTTGACCATCATTAGCACGGATTGAGGGACTAGAAGAAGAATAGAAAGGAGGAACATATGATGCGAAACGATCGGACAAGATAAACGAAAAGTCTCGGAATTGAGAGAGTAGGTCTCAAAAGATGAGAATAGCTCCAGAATTGTGTCTCCAACACTGGCGAATTGATTAAACGGGGGGTATAAGTTGGGAACAAGTGGGATTAAACGACTATGATGACACGCGATTGTCGTCGACAAGGCCGCCTTGTTTCTGGTGCACCCCGGCTTTTGACTTTTACTTCTTCTTCTTCTTCTGTTGCTTCTTTTTTCCTACTGTTCAGCTGTTTTGTCTTCTGCTTCTCTACTGCTTCTGGAGGAGCCGTGTTTTGACGGCAATAAATAACAATAAAAATTAAGCGCTGAGACCTTCTAATTGGATCGACGGCTAGGGACAGGGTAACAAAAAATACGGGTGTGTGGTCCAGGAGGATGAACGGCGAAACTGAAAAACAGAAAACGAAAAGTAGCAGACTAAAAACCGAAAGGGTAGAGAATTGTGAGGGTGGATGGTTGAATTATACAGAGAGGTGAAAAATGTTTTGATTAAAAAGATCCTTCTGAATTAATGAGTGCAACTTCGAGATCAAATAAATTTACTGAAATCATTAAAGAAGAGTTTTATTCTCCAAAGTTCAGAAAAGAAACATTTTTCAGAGTGAAAAATTGGCCTTAATTGTTCATTTTTCTATTGACAAACTGTGAAGGCTTCAATGAAGTCAAAGCAAGGAAAATAAAGAACCAGATTTCAATTATTAACAAAAGAATTGAATGCACTGAAAAAGTTGGAAAAATACAGTAACTCATGTCGCAATAAAATCTTATTCATTTTTGTTTAAAAAGCAAAAAAAAAATTTATGGGGTTATTCAGCTAGGTAAAATACCGGTAAAAAACCAGGTATTTTACCTGTATCGCTTATTCAGTAAACAAGTAAACAACCCCCTGCTACAGGTATTTTACCTGTGTGTGTGCCTGCGTCTCTCGAAAACAAGCGGTGTCGCACTGAATAAGCGCTACAGGTAAAATACCTGTATCTTACCGGTATTTTACCTATCTGAATAACCCCATTAAAGAAGATAAAAATGAGCAATGAGCAAGAACACTAACCACTATCATGTCTTTTTTGTCGAAACCAGTCGACCACCATTTTGCTGTTACGGGCTCAAGGTTGAAAAACATGGTGAGTGATGACGAGTGGTGTTGAAAGGAAAACGAGAGGTGGAGGCGACACAGGAGAACACAAAACTATGATTGACGAACATTGGAGGAAAGACAAAAAGAGAGAACAACAAAAAAGAGACATTTGGATAGCCCGAATTTACATGGAATGACTCCCAAGTGTTACCCTCGAAAAAAATCGAGACCTATATGGTTGAATAGAGCGTAAAAAGTTATCTAAGAATCCAAAAGGAATAGTTGGTAAAAAATTTTTATAAGGAGTTATGGACCAAAACGTACCAAAAAATGGCAAAAATTTCAAAAAATCATAACTTTTTAACTTTATGTCCGTTTGTTGAAATTCAAAAAACAGTAGATAGACAATCAATTGAACTTTTGGAAAAAAATTATTTTGATTTTTTTCCTCATGATTGAAATATTGATTTTTTGAAAAAATCGAAAAAATTTTCAAAATCTCAAAAATCCCAAGTTAACTTTTTTTCTCATTGTGACCATTAAATTCAGCACATTTGATTTACTATACAAACATGTCAATACCCCGGGGGAAATCATGCTCACACAAGTTATGCCGAAAAATATCGATTTTTGGCACTTGGCTGCTTTGGAATCTTTGTCCTCGGCGGCCGGTATGGTGAGGGGCATACTTGTTTTTGTGATTTTTACATGCGTATTGTTTGCCTGAAGTGTTTGAAATAAAATCCTACGACATATAAAGTCAATTATTCGAATTTCGTATCATGTCTCAAAATTACCACTTTGAAAAAATCAAAATTTTGACATGTGACAGGGCATATCTATAGTCAAACTTAACGGAAACAGTCAAACTCTTTTTTTAACGTTATTAGAAGTTTATAATCTTATCAACGGCTTGAACAGAATTTTGATTTAGGCCCTAGAAATAAAAATATTTACGATTATTAGAGCCTGACTCCTTGTTTTGGTGAGGTGTGATATGTCGAAGACCATAACTATAGTTAAACTTGATGGAAACAGACAAACTTTTGTTTTAACATAATTAGAATAACAAAATCTTGTGTTTGGCTTGTACAGAATTTTGAATTAAGCCCTAAAAACAAAAATATTCATTGGTGATGGGACACCTCTTGTTTTGGACCATAACTCAAAAACGTGACGAAATTTCAAGAAACTGTTAACGCCATTCGATTTAAAATCAAAAATTAACTAAAGATAAATGTTATTGGTTTTGTCCGTATGGTTGATGTAGGCGAAATGAACGATTTTCAAAAGGTATCCTGTCAGTTTTGGATTTTAGAATTCGACCATTATCTGTTACACCTACTTCCACCACACGGACCAAACTAATATTATTTTTACAGTAGTATTTTTTAATTTTAAATCGAATGGCGTTAACAGTTTCTTGAAATTTCGTCACGTTTTTGAGTTATGGTCCAAAACAAGAGGTGTCCCATCACCAATGAATATTTTTGTTTTTAGGGCTTAATTCAAAATTCTGTACAAGCCATTGATAAGATTTTGTCATTCTAATGATGTTAAAACAAAAGTTTGTCTGTTTCCATCAAGTTTAACTATAGTTATGGTCTTCGACATATCACACCTCACCAAAACAAGGAGTCAGGCTCTAATAATCGTAAATATTTTTATTTCTAGGGCCTAAATCAAAATTCTGTTCAAGCCGTTGATAAGATTATAAACTTCTAATAACGTTAAAAAAAGAGTTTGACTGTTTCCGTTAAGTTTGACTATAGATATGCCCTGTCACATGTCAAAATTTTGATTTTTTCAAAGTGGTAATTTTGAGACATGATACGAAATTCGAATAATTGACTTTATATGTCGTAGGATTTTATTTCAAACACTTTAGGCAAACAATACGCATGTAAAAATCACAAAAACAAGTATGCCCCTCACCATACCGGCCGCCGAGGACAAAGATTCCAAAGCAGCCAAGTGCCAAAAATCGATATTTTTCGGCATAACTTGTGTGAGCATGATTTCCCCCGGGGTATTGACATGTTTGTATAGTAAATCAAATGTGCTGAATTCAATGGTCACAATGAGAAAAAAAGTTAACTTGGGATTTTTGAGATTTTGAAAATTTTTTCGATTTTTTCAAAAAATCAATATTTCAATCATGAGGAAAAAAATCAAAATAATTTTTTTCCAAAAGTTCAGTTGATTGTCTATCTACTGTTTTTTGAATTTCAACAAACGGACATAAAGTTAAAAAGTTATGATTTTTTGAAATTTTTGCCATTTTTTGGTACGTTTTGGTCCATAACTCCTTATAAAAATTTTTTACCAACTATTCCTTTTGGATTCTTAGATAACTTTTTACGCTCTATTCAACCATATAGGTCTCGATTTTTTTCGAGGGTAACACTTGGGAGTCATTCCATGTTAGATAATTTTTTTAAAAATTATGATTAGTGATTAATTATGGAGTGATCATTTAATTATGGTTATTGATTAACTTGAAACTAGTTCTTGAATAATTTGTAGTTTTATTTAATACCGTAAGACTTGTATTAGAATGGCCCTCCAATAGGAGCTGGGAAATATAGAAGGACCGGTCCTTCTAATACAGTTTTTACGACAGTTTTTGCACCTCTTGTGGATGCGAGTTGGAATTTCGGAAACCTTTCGTTTGAACAATACAAAATAGTTTTTAATTATAGAACCATACTTTCTAGATTCAAAGCTGACCGGAGGACCACAACACATTGAGTGCCCTTAAATATTCCATCCTTGAAAAATAATTCCGAAACTTTGAAAAATTTTCGGAAATTTCCAAAAAAAACTTAAAGGAGGCCAGACACGAAAGTCTACGGGGTTTTCTCGGGGCGAGATCATGTATTCTGACGGAAAATCGCGCGATTGCGACCCAATGCGCACTACTTGACGAGCATTTATTTGTTTCAGTACACACCAGATTTCTTCAATGTTAGGCGCTGATTCCAGACCTTTTGTCGATATTCTGTCATTACATGATGTCGCCGCATGAAAACAGAAAAAAAAACGAAAACGGTCAGATGGGAATCGAACACGCGATGCGCGAATGATAGACAAGCGCGTTCGCCTTTACACCACACGGGGCCGGCCGACTACTGCCGCTAAAACGCTTATGAAACGAGGAGTGTGCCGCCGCTTGGAAGAACGTTCGCGTTCTCGCTTGTACGGCAACATGGAGTTATGGTTGGGTGGTCATACATATTTTCTGACTGTACCGTGTCATATATCAAACAACCAGAACTTTGGAAATTTTCATGTCTGGCCTCCTTTAAGAAATTTGAAATTTTAGAATCTGGCCTGAGCCGGACTATTTTTCATTTCTGCCGACACGTGATGAGTATGCATAGAAACCTTCCAACTTACTGATAGACTCCAATAAACTTTGAAACTGTAGTAATAATGTTTGTTTGGCTGGTACAGCCGACATGAGTATATAGTATGCCACAAAAATGTATAAGACTAAAAGAGCACGACAAAGTGTGGTCGCTTCTATCGAGAACAATCGTACCCCTGAATTACAGCGAGGGTGGTGTCGTTTCACACGTCGCTGCACCCGTGTTGATAGATCAAATCGTACTAGTCTATGAGCAAGAACCCACCACTTTTTTCATCGTCGAAGTCCTTGTCAGAAATTGGTCGACTTCGTTTGTTGCACAGATTGTTTTGTTTGATCGAACAGCTTCTGGAACTATAGATGAGATTGGGTTCTTCAGATGGGAACGTGCACTGATTCACGAAATTTGGGTTGAAAATGATGTTTTTATAATGTTCAGATTCGGAATAATAAGATAACTGATTATGTTCAAAACAATTGGATTTGAAACTAGGTCAAAAATATCGGATATCAAAAAAGTTGATTGAATATTTAAACAAAACTTCAAAATTTATGTTTTACCTGATAAGCGGATGAATCGAAGGTGTCCGAATAAGATCACCGTATGCATGATAGGTGGCCGATGCTCCTGTCGAGCCCATGCCGTTGTTGTGGTTCTGTCTCTACACTCCACACGTCGTCGCGTCGATGGTACTGGCTGACGGCAACACGAGGAGCAACTCGAATACTGTAAGTACGCAATGAAAATGGGGTTGGATCTGTGTAATTGAATTATGCAACACAAGGGGGTTGTTTCCATTCATAAATTCTATTCATCAATCATCTAGGCAATATTCTTCATCCATTTTTTGTTTCTCTTGTGGTGGTACCCAGCCTGGGATATTTTGTTTTCGAGATAAATGAATTAGTACTCGAGCACAACCACAATTGCATTTGTGTATTGTGAGGCTTCTGAAGATGAGCTAAACTATATTCTTGATACAAAAAAAAGACTATATTAATATAGGATGAGGAGCACCAGGAGGCAACAGTTTTTGTTTGTGAGCAAATTGGATAAAAGCATTGAGATGGGTTGAAAATTGGATAAAAACTGGATAAAAATACAATGGACACTACTCCTCCTTTCCTTTGAGCCTCATTTCTTCGACAGCTTATTGCTTTAAATAAGTAGGCGGCGCTTTAGTTAAGCCCGACATTCTCATAGTATTCTTTGCCGGACTCTGTCCCTCTCTTCCTTTTTGCTTGGAACTTGCCCAATGTTCGCTATTAGACCATTAAGTCTTCAGGGTCAAAAGGGCCTTGATTCCTTGACGGATTGAAAGTGAGGGAGGAACACACTTTAGTATGTGGGATAAAAACATGGGACGAGACCAGAACAGTTTGAGTTGGGCGAGAGTCCTGGGATGTGAAGAGAACACAATTTTTGGGGTATGGAAAACAAAATGGAATTAGTACTCGAGTAAAGGAAACAAAAAATGATGACGTCTAAATTAATTTTCGAATGTGCCCTTTTTTCGCGTTGTTCGACATTTCCGGAATTTGTCATTCACGTCTTCAAATTCCAATTTTGAAATATATGACACTCACCCCTAGATCCAGTTTTGCGGACCATAAGCGATATGAAGACTACTGGTGGTTCCTTTTTGCTGAAAAATGGCATTTTATGGAAACTTGAAAAGTTGAATAATGAAAAAAGAACTAGAAACTCACAAGCGAACCTCAACATTTTGTGAACTCAAATTTTGATGCAGATTTCAGGATATGTTAAGAATAAGTTGTCTGGAGACTTAAAAAAATTTAAATCCGCTCGTCAGTTTCAGTCAAGTTACTGTAAACACTGTCACAATTCTAAACTTGCACTTTGAGCTTCATTATCCCAATTTCTTTAAGAGGTGACGAATTTTTTAAATTTGAACAACTGATAAAGTTTTCATCATGTTATCACCCACAATCTATTAATTGACACATCCCTCATATCTTAAGAATTGAGATAAATGAGCTTAACGTGCAGGTATAAGGTGGCCTTTTGTTAGAATGTTTACGGTTTATGAGTTTTAGCAACAGAAATTGTTTTCAGTGCAAATGAATGTTTTGGAACATTAAATTTGTTGTGTTATACTTAGAAATGAGAGAAATTCAAGCTTTTGGACATTTTTTCAAAATATTTTCTTTTCACATTTTTGAACTAACTCACACTAGGGTAATATATCAAACGTTGAAAATGAATCAAATTTTTGATAAAATGTCTGAAATATAGCATTTCATTCAATTCTAAGCGTAAAACATCGAATCAAAACATTTATTGTCTTGAAATTGAATAAAATCGCCATTGAAAATTACTCTTTTGCACTGAAAACACAATTTAAGGTATTGAAAACTTATATCACTCGGCTAAAACTGTCGAGTAGATTCTGATAATTTTCAGAAATTTCTCGATAGATTATTTTTCATTTTCCTGAATTTTGATGAAAATTTGGGTATACAAGGTTTCGGGGTTCACTTGTCAAGATAAGAAATAAATTATATTGAAAAACTGAGATTTTGAAAATCAATATTTAAGAGGGCATCAAGTAAAAATGGCCGAGATTGGCTGAAAATTGAAGTCAAACGATTTTATTTATACCAGAAAAAAGAACAAGAAGAAGTGGTCAGGAGTGTCCAGAAACATGTGTAGCAAATGAGAAACAAAAAATATAAAAAGGAGTAAAAAGAGCTGATCAATCATGCTCTCCAAAGACAAGTATTTAACGCGATTATTGAACATTTGAACAAGATGAACGAGAAAAAGATGTTTCCTTTCCACCCTCAATCTTCTTCATCTTTCTTTTTTCTTCCATCAAAGAACAAGAATCAATGCACCCAGAACTCTCATTCACCCTCACAAGAAAGTGAGTTCGTCGTCAATTATAAGAATCAAATCTGCCGTGAGGGGTTTTCAGTTGATCGAATTATTCGTGACAAAGATGAGCATGACGGGGTGGGGACACAGAAGAGGAAAAAATGAAAAGAAACAAACGTTTCTTATGTTAGAAGATGTGTCAAAAACGTCGCGCCCTTTTGCAAACTTCAGAAAAGATAAATGAGGAAAGATGCCGTTTAAAAATGATCCTCAGATGGGCTCAGGGCTCAAACCCGGAAAAAAATGGACAAAACGAAACGTTCGTTTTTTCCCATATGAAAAATGGGGTTTCTAAAGTTTGACAAAGTTTTCTTTTCTTTTCCAAAAACTTAACTAAAAAAGAAAATGTCTTCGCCCATATCCCATTTAACATGAATAAGATAAAAAGTGAAATTTGAAATTTGAAATTTGTAAAGTTTTCTTTGTCTTCGTTTTTTTTCTCTTTTACCCCCTCTCCTTCTATTTCGGAAGACATTGCTTTGACATGTTAACGGCAGATATGACAAGGAGGATATGATCGAGAAGCAGAGCCGATTGTTTCTTTCCTACTCCTACTCTTCTCTCAGAGTTTTTTTCTATTTCATTTTCCTTGTTTTTCAAAGATGAATGGGACAATGTAAATGTAATTTACGAGTATGGAGATGACGCCTCCGAGTTAGTTTTTGTTGAGACAAGGAAAAAAATGCTAGAAGAAAAACAGAAGAACGAATAGAGATTAGAACTGATAAGTCGGGGAATGCAACAACAGAAACGAACAAAACAATACAAATAGGGGGAATGTGAGTGATTTGACCCCGAACATTTGGAAAAACAAAAACGAAAACTAATGAGGACCAGACGAAGGGTTTAAACAAAAGAGTATTGAAAAAGCAACTAAGAAGAAACTCATTGTAAAGTTGAGTTATTGTCAGAATAACTCAACTTTTGGGGGATGATATAAAATGTAAAGGAAATAAAATTAAATTACTATAAATGCCGTAATTCCTCTTATTATTTAACTGTGAACTTCCAGCTCAGCTATTTCGATTTCTGTGAAACATATCAAAAACGTATTTACTGACGAAACGTTTGTAATATTTAGATAAACAATTTATCAGTTGATAAATTTTTGACATCTTTCACAGAGCGAGACAATCGGGATCAAAATGAAGAGTTTGGAATGAGCTATGATCAAAAATTGAAATAGTGAATGTCTATCAATTTCATTAGTTGTTCTGTGTTTACTAATGTCGATTCAACTCCGAAATTCATCGCCGAAAAAGAAAAAAATTTCATTTATCGGAAAAAAACGCAGTTCTAAACTATTTTAAACTATTTCTAAATCACATATCAAGAATCAGATAAATTTTTAAAATCCTACATCTATTAAAACAAAAAAGTTTTTCAAAGAAACCGACTTGCATCTCCTAGTGCTTAAGCTCTGCTGAAACCTGATTTTCGCTATGAAGGTGGAACTTCCGATTCGTATTAAACTCAATCTTCAAGTGCAGACATCAATAGTCACAACCCCAATTTTTTTTGAAAAACATATTTGCATATTAATAGTCCGTTAATTTTTACAACAGATTTTTGAGACCAAATTTGTAAATAAAGAGATGTACTTCAAATTCGGATCTAAAGAGCTCTTGAAGACATTGCAAACGAATTGTGCTATGAAGATTGTGATATAAACTTTGGGCTGAATGTAAGACTTTAAAAAATACAGTATGTTCTGATTTCCGCAAGAAAGCTCAGAACTGAGCTATATATATACAGTAATCCGTTGCTCGAAAAAAAAGAAGTAGGGAAACATGGTATTTTGGTAAATAAACTTATAAACCGTCTTCTAGGCTTATCGAAAACTAATCATGGTGAAAAGATGGTACTGTAATAATGATAAGTGATTCAGAAAAAAAATCTGCTTGTTTAGCAGTGAAATCAGTGGTATGTCGTGGAATGGGGAGCAAAATGGGAGGGCATGGGGCGACTAAGTGTCTGTGTTATTTGTCGACGTTAGGGGCGACAAAAAGCGACACCACTCATAAATCTCGGTCCATCCGGACATCGTGGTGCTGGTGGTGCGCTTCTTCGACGCCGTCTTCTTGGTCGACGTTGTCTTCTTCGTCTTCTTACTCCTTAGCCGCTTCTTCATCTTCTCTTGTCCAGTTCTTATTTTGTCTCAAAAGTCTTTCGGTGTACCCTGTTTCACGAAAAGTGATCGGACACCAAACTGATGGGACCAGTGGTTGGAGCGATTTCTGTAGTTTCCGTACAGACCGGACAGAAAGATATTTGGTAGACAACTCTGAGGCGAAACGCGTATCACAAGTTTTAGATCATCGGAAATCTAGTTCAGTCTGCCAGTTTTTGTGTCAAACCTTAGAAAACTGCGCTTTTGGACTGTACGTTGTTGAGGTGGTGCTCCCAAGCCTTAAAGACAACCACCAAAAAAACTTCCAGTTAAAATACAAAACTTTTTGCGAAAAAATTTCAGAACATTCATTAATCAAGAAACTGCTTGCATCGAATATCTCAAAAAGCACAGTTATGTCAGTTTTTGAAAAATTAGTGGTCCCCCAGAAAAACAAATGGCACCCGACACGGGGCAAAGAGAGAGACAAGAAGTTTTTCTGGATGAGGGGAGGCCTCTTCTTCGTCGCCGTTGTCGTCGTCAGAAAAACGTGTCTTCAGCAACATATGAGATAAAAATATGGCGGCCTGGAGGGCACCTCTCATGGGATTTTGTCAACTTCTTCGTATTATTTTACTATTAAGCGCAGGCGCGACAAAAGGAGAGGAGAGAAGAAGGAAGAAAGATAAACCCCCATAGAGAGATAGACGAAAGGAAATCAAAAAAAATTGGAAGCACTCTCTTCTTTTGAAGTTTGAAACATATGAGGTCTGATGCTCAAACTATTGGATTGAATTTGAGAGATTTCAATTTTCCAAAACGTATGGAATTTGCGAAGCCTATTTAAGTTCTTATTGGCTTATTGTAACCGTTCTTGAAACTAAGCACACACTGAACTTAAGCATTCTATTAAAATGATGAATCCAGACTTATAAAAATTTGAACAGCAGTACATCTAATCCAGAAAAAACGTTCTCAAAACTTGAGGGCAATAGAGGAAATGGAAGCGTATCTGATGGAAAATCAGAACTTCTCACACAGAGAGCACCCTATAAAACCAGTAGTCTGGAGTAGTTCTCGCATTGGCATCAACCCGATTCCCTTTTTTTCTTAGTCCAACAAAATCGGCCTTTCTCTCCTCCCCCATCTTTGGCAAGACAAAAAAAATGCCTTCTAAATTTCTTTCATTCTGCATGAGAGCAAAATCGGGAAACGGAACGATTGGAACGAACTCAAACAAAATACGCAAAGTTGTCAAGTTCAGAACAAGGTGTGAGAAGAATATGAAAAGTTTTCTTGAAAAAAACCTCACATATCCTGAGTTTTGTTCTCAACTCGTCAGATTTATCCGAGGTCTTTCAAAAGATGAAGTGACAGGGTAAACTAGGAAAAAGCTTGAAAGAAAAGGGGTAAATTCGATTGGAGTAGGATCATGTAGTAGTTGGTGTTTACTTTTTTGTCTTCCCATCTTCTTTGAACCAATGCATTCGCGTTTTTCATCTCGCTCAACACGTGAATGGATTTGATTAGGAAAGGAAGAGAATGCACCCGAAGTATATGGGTGTCAAGTGAAAGACGTGGTGTTTGATGAGGAATGGATAGGAACAAGAAGTATGGAAGACTTTGGAATACTCAAAATAATAAAAAACGACATTCCTGAAGAAATCTGAATTTCTCGGTTTTCATTTATTGTCTCGGAAATACGCAGATGGTGACGTATAGCAGTCATAAATCAACTGACAGGCATATCTGACTAAAAAAATCCTTTGAACTCCTCCGTCAAAAACTATACAGGTCACTGTGTCACTAGATTTATATGTACAATCGAAAAGTTGAGATATACTGGACAATATCTGAATCTGAAAGATTGTGGAAATTTTGATGGGCACCTGAATATTTTGCCGTAATTATACACTCTCCATACCATACAAGAAGATAATACTTTATAGTTCATGCTTCAAGTTTTCATTTTTCCCGTGAACAATTAAAAACGATTGATGCAAAGAAATTTATTAAAAACTGAAGAATATTATCAGATTTATCAATTACGACCGAAGAATTTGGAAATCGACGCTTTCATTCCATCCCACAAGTCCTCGATGCGATCGGCGACGTCTTCTGTGAAGAAGAGAAATTGAATATAAGCAGAACCAAGACGTTTTTCCATAGTTCTAACAGTCATGGTCGATTTTGATAGTTTCAGTCGTTTTTCATCGTTTTTATACTGAACAAAAAGAGGAGGAGTCATAGGAGGAGAGATATGCAAAATTTTTATGATTTTCTTGACAAAATTTTTTGTTGGTAAAATTCCAATAAATTTTATGGATTTCTATACAATGTTTCGCAAAAAAAGAAAACAGTTTTTCATGTAGATCAAACTAGAAACTATTACAAAAAATTTGTGGAATATTGAATGGAATTTTCGAAAAATTATTTCGTATTGTCATACAGTAGTATGTTCAAACGAACGTGTACACAGCTCTGCAATGGGGAATAGCACAGAACTTGATTTTCAATTTTTTTTTCTGCGACCGCATGCAGGAAGAAAGACCCAGACCGATCTGGCTGAATATGGCTGGACAATTCTGTCGCATCCACACATACCACATAGCTTCTTCTTACCACTTTTTTTCCCAGGATTCAAGTTTCGAACTTTATTCATGGAATCAACATTTATTGAGAACAAAAAGACAATTAAAATCATAAAATGAACGTTTATCGATTACATACAAGAAAAAACAACAAACTTGTTCAACTAAATAGAGATACATGATATTATTTTTCAAAAGACAGCAGAAGGATTTGTGCATCGTGAGATTTTGTTGTAGTTTCGTTTTCAATTATTTTTATAATTCTTCTTCTGTCGCCTCCGAGTTTGTTATACTTTCTGCGTGTGCCTGGAGTTTGAGAGCAACCTGATTTAGCATTAAGCCTATTGGTGTGGTTTCGCTTGATGAAGAACTGCTTGTACCATTGGATGAAATTTTGCTCGTTGTTTTCTCATCATTAGCAGAATTGATTTCTGATAGAACTCTTGAAAATACACATTTCTTTTTGCGCAAGCAATACACGCACCACTTTGACTTGTTCTCAATTCCAAATCGAGCGCGACACATATCTACAAGATGTTAATTAGAATCTAAAATCAAAACTATTAACACAAACATATAAGTTTTTAAAAAGCAAATTCCCCTATAATTTGAAATAGGGCAGTTCATGACTTGTAACCAATTTTTCACATAATAAAATGCAACTCACTTTGGGTTCCCTTCTTCAGTTTCTTGGCGTAGTTGTCCCTGGCGGACCACTCTGGATACTTTTCTTTGTGCAGTTCTCTTTCAATTTTGGACAATTCAAAATACTTTTGTCTCTCTTCATCGGTCATTTTCTTCCAACGTCTTCCAAGCTCTTTATTTATCTCGCCTGCTGGCATTTGACCATATCCATTTTCTTCTATTAAAGTTTTTCTGTTTTCTTTGACAAACAACATGAATGCATTCAACGGTTTTTTAATGTGATTTTCTTTCTTGTGTTTTTGGTTTATAGGATCTTGTTGACCGGTAGAAAGAATCGTATCAATCCGGAATGATGACTTTGTTTGCATTGTTTCTGGGACTGGGGTCATTGGAATATTTGTAGGGAGAGCAGCTGAGAAAAGAGAGTTTAACTGAGATTGGGGTGTCATGGCTTTCATTGCCATCAGATTCATCCGGTTCCTTTGCATATTGGCAGACGGATATAGTGGTAAGAGAGGCGGCTGAAATTTTGATTTGTGTTTCAAACAAGTTTTTTTTAAAAATGGGAGCTCACCATAATCATCGGAGCCAGTCTAGATAAATTATAAAATGGATTGAACTGTGGGATTGGTAGCATACCAGGCAACAAATTTAGTGGTGGAGTGGGCATCATTTGTGGTGGAGGGTTTGAGGCTGTAATTTCACAATATTGTTAAGAACTATAAACTGATGGAAATGATGAATGGTCTGGGACACAAATAACACGAGTTGGCTCAGGAGTCGTTTTTTGAATCGAAATGAATAAAACCGTTCTAAGTGGATTTGATCAAAATGATAACGCAAAAGAAACCTGATTATTAATTTTGTGATTTTGGGTGATGCGATTGAAGTCAGTAGTCATTATGCAATTCTGTTAACCGTGAAATCTAAACTTACTATGAGGAAATGCAACCCTCTTGGCTTCTGGTTTTTGCTTAGAATCCATTTCATCTTCTGACGATTCTGTGTTGGTTATAGCAAAATTATCCCTAGAAAGATGTTGGAATTCTTCTTGCGGTTTTTGATTAACCATTGCACCTGAAAATATCAATAATTGTGAGAAAGAAAAAGATCTCGACAGACCACCGAACGGAAGAGAAACTGAATGATGAAGTGATCTGTTCTGCGCACTGTTCCGTCTAAATCATTCCAGCTCTCCGCCTTTTCTATCAGCATAGTGTGAAATCGTTTTTTTTTCCTGTCTTCAGATGGATTACGTATTGTTCTTTTTGTTTCTCCGGAAGGAGTTGGAGTGGGAAGGCTCTACGGTTGTAAACACTGAAGACGCATCGGTAATAAAAATAGGTGAAGAGGGCATTATCGTGTTTCATCTGAAGACGAGCATTAGTGGGACTACGGTGGCGTAATCTAAAAAAGCTTTGTGTGTTAGGAGGTAAGTAAATTTGGAGTTTACAAAACATTCAAAAGTTTCAGGAATTTATCAATCCAAAGTTATACGAATTTAACACACATTCTCTGAGATTTTCGAGCAACTCACTGTACAAAAAAAAATCAAAGTGTCTGAAATGAGTTGGTATTGCATACAGTTAGTACACTTGAACTTCTAAGAATTTTGAGGATACTTTCGATTGGCTCCGCCCACTTTGGTAGGATCTGCAAAATCGGTCGACCAAAAAATAAATTTTTTTCTTTTTTGAGATAGAAACGAAATCTTTTTTGGAGTATACGTATTTTGTTATTTTAAGCATTTTTTATGTTGAGACCAAAAAATAAGGGTCTCATCTTCCAATAGAAAACATGTGATTTTTGAAAATTTTGTCAATTTTTTGACTTTTCGTTATCATGGGTATGTTTTTCCACTGATTTTTTTGCAGATTCGAGTTTCTTATAAAATTTTGCTTTAGAAATTTATATCCTGACCAAAGAATTCTAGGACCGGAACAACGAATTTCGACAAAATGTTGATTTTTTTGACTACTGAAAAATTTCAAAACTTTCTCTTGGATTCCAGTTTTTTTGAAGTTCTTCTTTCTTTGTGAATTTGAACATGACTAATAAGAAAACGTTATTTTAAAACAAGTCCGGTGCACATTTCACTCTATTTTGAGATTTATCAAAGAAAATCATCGAAAAATCAAAATCTGGGTTCCGATGGCTACAACTTTTTTCAGAGAAGAGTTAGTGTTTTAAAATGTTCTGAAGAAAAGTGAACGAACATATGATCAACTCAAAAAACACAAAATGTTGTCTTTTTAGTAAAATCCAAAAATTTTTAAAGAAATTTTATGAACTCCACCTCCCTAAAAATTGAAACATTTTTTCAAGGTTCTCTAGCATGTGAAGATTTGTTTTCAGAAAAACATTAAAGATGAAAAATTGTTCACAGAGATTGGTTTTTACAAAAAATGCATGTTTTTCAAAGCTGAAAGCTCAAATACGAGGTTCAGCTACAGTCAAAACAACACAAACTTTTGGCTCAAATCATTTTTTCCTAGTACAAGTTTTTCTTAAAATTTCTTTGGAAATCAATTAAATTTTGCTTTTTAATAACATTTTTGATTGATTTACAGTTCATTTCAGTTCAAAACATCAGCTGGCTGGAGTTCACACATGCATCCATATTGGAGCAAATTCTAACGAAAGTTTGTGCTCTGTTCCCAATTATTTTGATAGAATACCACTTTTTAACTAATTATCAACACAAAAAGTAAATAAATAACTGACAATTTTAAGAAAAACTTGTACTAGGAAAAAATGATTTGAGCGAAAAGTTTGTGTTGTTTTGACTGTAGCTGAACCTCGTATTTGAGCTTTCAGCTTTGAAAAACATACAGTTTTTGTAAAAACCAATCTTTGTGAACAATTTTTCATCTTAAATGTTTTTCTGAAAACAAATCTTCACATGTTAGAGAACCTTGAAAAAATGTTTCAATTTTTCGGGAGGTGGAGTTCATAAAATTTCTTTAAAAATTTTTGGATTTTACTAAAAAGACAACATTTTGTGTTTTTTGAGTTGATCATATGTTCGTCCACTTTTCTTCAGAACATTTTAAAACACTAACTCTTCTCTGAAAAAAGTTGTAGCCATCGGAACCCAGATTTTGATTTTTCGATGATTTTCTTTGATAAATCTCAAAATAGAGTGAAATGTGCACCGGACTTGTTTTAAAATAACGTTTTCTTATTAGTCATGTTCAAATTCACAAAGAAAGAAGAACTTCAAAAAAACTGGAATCCAAGAGAAAGTTTTGAAATTTTTCAGTAGTCAAAAAAATCAACATTTTGTCGAAATTCGTTGTTCCGGTCCTAGAATTCTTTAGTCAGGACATAAGTTTCTAAAGCAAAATTTTATGAGAAACTCGAATCTGCAAAAAAATCAGTGGAAAAACATACCCATAATAACGAAAAATCAAAAAATTGACAAAATTTTCAAAAATCACATGTTTTCTATTGGAAGATGAGACCCTTATTTTTTGGTCTTAACATAAAAAACGCTTAAAATAACAAATTAAGTATGCTCCAAAAAAGATTTCGTTTCTATCTCAAAAAAGAAAAAAATTTATTTTTTGGTCGACCGATTTTGCAGATCCTACCAAAGTGGGCGGAGCCAATCGAAAGTATCCTCAAAATTTTTAGAAGTTTAAGTGTACTAACTGTATGCAATACCAACTCATTTCAGACACTTTGATTTTTTTTTGTACATACGACAGTTGGTCGATGCTCGAAAACTACAGAGAATGTGTGTTAAATTTCAAGCTAGAATTGTGAGGGTATGTTATGCAATGGACACATAATTTTGTAAGCAAGGCAGGGCTGTTGTCCATATATTTTTCTGGAACGTCTGAAGCATAAGAATGAATCGGGAAAGCAAGGAATCTTGGAAGACTTTCAAATGGTTTCTTTGGATTAAGGCTTTAATGATAATCAAAATGATTTATCATAACAACTTCATAGCCACTTCTTAATTGAATGCGAGCCCTTTATATAACGCCACTGCTAATTAGATGTCACTGTTTAAAAAGTTAAAGAAGTTTCTCATTCTTTACAAAGAAGTCCTCGGACCCAGGTTTTTCATTACCAAGTATTCTTGTATGGAATAGCCATCGTTGTCAAATCAGCCCGGAGACAAACAAAAAACATTAAAAAATCTGAAAATCAAGCTGTCAATTTGTCAACATACTGAGGGGTCTAATAGTGTTTTTTTTGAATAATCATTAGAAGTAATTCTTGTCTGAATTAGTAGTTGTCCAATCATCGAAGTTCCTCAACTGATCCTTCAAATACTTGTTCCCGTCTACTGTCATTTTGAACTAAACTACAGTTTTATTGCTACCAACACTATAACACTTTCGTTTTTTACACAGTTTCCATCGTTCATCAAATCGAAAACCTCGTGATTTTCTTCTCAAAAAATTTATTATCATTGATAAGGGCATCTGTGTGCAACCGAGAAAACTATTCAGTTGGATAGAATGGAAAAAAAGTTCCTGCATTAACTTATGAGATTATTTTTCAACAGCACAGGATCATCATGGAGATTATACAGATATCATGTGGATCGTTCACATCAACTGTCGCTGCGGCTCGGGATCTACAATTCTAGGTGTTATTCTCATTCCATCGTTTCCGTCAAGAATATACGAGGAGGTGACAACAAAATCGATGAGCAGCATACAAAACAGGAACACTGAAAATATTAGTTTTTTGTTAAGTTGTCAAGTCAGCAAAAACTTACATTGCATTGGTGAACTTAGGAGCAGAAACTGAATGAGCACCAATGAAAGCCTCTGAATTAGGTGAATCAGAAATTGATTTCTGGAGGTTCTGTAATAAATCTTATCTGAGAACCCCTTTCCCAGGTTGAGCTCACCTTTTCCGTTTCGCCGGATAACAGACATGGAATAAATGTGTGCTTAGGAACAATACATGTAAACCGACGAAGACAAACCTGCCAATCATCCGAAAATTTATCATTTTTTCATTGAAAGCTTTTTCAGTCATAACCGAATCTGAAAATTTATTTGAAAAACGGAGATTGTTTTGAGCTCACTTACGGGTAATTATAACTGTTGCTGAGATGAGTGAGAAAACAAACTGCACAATGAAATATGTGCTCGACAACATAGTTGAATTAAAAATGGCGGGAAAGCGCTCAAAAAAGGGAATGTAGGTCGCTAGTTTCACTTGTTGACTGTTATCGGTTTTATTTTATCAAACCGAAACATAAAAAAGAGTAGTCGTTTTAAGAATTGATTTGCTGTGCGTCGATGTTTCAATTCATAAACAAAATGTTTTGTTTATCTGGAAAAGTTGGCTCGGGGAAGATGTATTCTTTGAAAAGTGGAAACTATTTATAAAAAAATTTATGAAAATGCATATTCTGGGAAAATGCGATTTTTGTTTAAAATGGTAGTAAATCGAGAACATATAATATAGTCTTGAGGGCACCGGTCGTGTAGTACCGGCGGACAATTTTGTTCCTATAAAAGTACAGGTATCATTTCGATTGTTATGAGAAAAGCCTGTGAATTTTCAGAACTTTCCTTTTCCAAGTACCGCTAGATAACCAAAAACCGCAATTACCGGTAAATTATAATCAATGACCAGACTTCATACAAAATTGCCACCTATGTTTTGTTAACAAGTAGTCTGTACCCAGTAAAATACTCCGTTTTTCCCTTCCCTTCATTTTCTTATCAGTTATACCGCACAAGCCCTATCTTTTCTCGACTAGGTGGTAAAATTTATTGTAAACCTGTCCGGTGAGCAGTCAATCCGAGTTCCCTTCCCCAGCGAGGTCAACCGTGACAATAAATTTCTTGGCTAGCTTCATAAAACGAATGTGGAAAACTGTGATGTCTGATAAGGAACTTTTTATGGAAAGAAATGAAATTTTGACAGCAAATGTTGTGATTGAATGATTGACGTCCGTGATAAATTATTTTATCTTCCTTTGCAGTGCTCAAAAAAGTCATGTGAAAATTCAAGAGTTCACTGGTAGACCAATACAATTATCTCCTATTTTTGGATTATAACAATTCTAATCAAAATAAGAAACCATCCTACAGTTTGCATCAATCAGTAACACAGTTTTCTCAGGATAATACAACAGATCTGAAAACAAGATAAAAATCCGCGTCTCTGAAATTTATATAAACTGAGAAGATAGTGCACCCGAATTTTCACTTGGTTCTGGTAAGCCTGGCATTTCTCCGATCAGCGATTATATCCGATCAGAGAAGATTTCCCTTAGAGCTACTCAGCTCCTTTATTTGTTAAAATTGTCACTGAATGTCAATCAGAATGTTCAAGCCGCTAAGGGTTTTCATACAGTTCTTATCTGTAGTGAACATTTTTTCTACTTTTTTCATCGCACAGTTTTTATCATTCGATGAGTGGAAACGTTTTTCTCGGGTTTTTGCCATCAATCCGACTATAATTTTCCAAAGATAAGAAGTATTCGCGCTACTGGTTATAATTTGTAGTCATATTTGACCACAATGTTGGTCTCTGTGAATTATCGGGAAAAGACGCGTTGAGAAAATTTATTTTACTCAAATCAGATTTACAAATATCTAAGAATCAAAACAAAAGATTTTTCGTGAGGAATTGAAACAGACGGAAGGATTCTAAAGTACTTTAGCGTACTCAGAAAGAAGTTTATCGTCTATAATGAGTTTTCCTTTCTCAACAGTCCCTGCTTCCTCTTCGACTTCATCGGCAGATTGATTTTCGTTGTGTACTTTGGAAAAACCATGGAATACAGCTGTTGCCAATATGTCGAGCACAAATTGGCCGATCAGTAGATCTGAAATGCATTTCATTTCAAAATTAGGACCTGTTCGAAGACGCTTACTGCTGTTTTTCTGCAAACAGAGTATAACGACGAAGATGGCAGCTCGGAATAGCATATAAGAAAGCAGTTGGCTGGACTTGATTCTGTAATCAAGTTTGTTTCATTTAGTATTTTTCAATACATACTTCTTTTCACGGATTCCATAACAGGCAAACGCATAGTTGAAGAAACAATCAATAGCCAACATTGCCAAAAGAAAACTGAAAAAGTTATCGTCTGGTCGTTTCGCAATCTGTTCGGATCTTGTTTCCCGATCCGCTGCGAGAACTGAAAATGAACAACTTATTTAAAAAGGGTTAATCAGAATTACTTACGTCCATAACACCAAAAGTGCATCAGTATGGTGGCCAGGGCAGTGAACACGAAGTATATGATTTTGATCATCTGAAAATAGAAATTCAGTTTACAAGAGGAATCTTACTATGTGAGATAGGAATGCAAATTGAATGAGATTTTTTGTTGTTATCTAACAGTTTGAGGGTTTTTATCAGGTCTGGGGTGCCATGTCCCTTATTCTGTACGATACGGTACGCCCACTTTTTCTGAAAAATTATCTAGACAGTCGGAGACATTGAAATGCTGTATAAATGAATTCAGGCAGGTCTAGCTTTTGAACTTACAATCAAAGGTGGGAAGTCGGGAGAATTGTCAAAGTTTTTCGAGTCAGGGTATTCATTCTACCGCAACGGTGTACAACGCTTACTGTTACTCTGCTTACAGATTTCTCAATAAATTCTTTCAGATTTTTGCTTCTCTCGAGCCACACACCAAGTCATATGTTTAATATAAGGGATGTGCCACAGCTTTCCGTCGAAGCTCGTTCAGATTTTGGATTGTGCCGACCACTTTCTGAAAAGAATATTGAAATCCTTTCCAAGCAGGGGGTTGAAGATTGGTAGATATGATTTTAAAAACCTCTCTCAAAGTTTCGATCATGTGAGCCTCGCGAGGAGGACTTTTGGGACGAATGTTGGAGATGCGGCGCCGCTACCGACTGAGCACCGCAGACTAAGCATGAGCCGTCGCACAATAGCATAGTGTAGAGTGGGCATTGTAGATGCACGCAGTATAGACACAAAGCCTTGTACACGGCTACATTAGAACGCGTAACACACCTCCTAAAAACTCTGGAAATCTCCTGTGCCACCTATAACTTCCAAAATTCGATAAAAACTGGCCATGGTCCGCTGTACTAATATTCGCAAAAAAAAGACAAACTCCCTACTCCACTTGCAATTGGAACCAGACACAGATAGCTAAAACAATAGTTACATGAACGGTTCTAGGAATTTGTTTTGTTTTCATCAACAATGAAGTTTTCATAGAATCCCATTTTCTCCCAGGAGGTAATTACAGAAAAAGTACTTCTTTTGACAGGGTTGAAGTCCAACATATCAATTACATCAGGCCATATTTCAATTGGATAACAAAGAAAAAACTCTTTGTGGCGATAAGAACTTTTTTCCCGTTTCTTTATCGAGAGAAATGGGACGTGTACAAAACGGTTTCTTGTCTATTGTCGTCATAAATATGAAAAAGTTATGTTGGGAACTGGGAGAGTTTCTTAAAACAGAAATAACAACTAATAGTTATGTGAGAACAATATTTATTGAATTTACAGATTTTGGGCATAAAAGAGAACTCGTAGAAATTTTTAGTTCATTGGATCTTCTGCTAATATACAGATATGTACCTAGTCTTGTATTTGCTGAGTCGATATAGGTCATAAGCAGACGACTTCCTTTCAATTATTAGTATTCTGTATAGATTCGATAATGAAACCACAAAAATCACGGCAACAACTGCGAATAATAGGTTTTCCAAAGACATTTTCAGAGCAGAGCTGAAATTTTCAAATTACGGGAGAAACAGAAAAACAAAATTGATCAAAAAGACGAAGAACAAGTAACTTACGGGAAGAAAACGATGCTATGAGACAATTTGAGTTAGAGAAAACAGGAGGAAAGTTTGGAAGGAAGTCAAAAATTCAAAGAAGGTCAAAAATTGAGGAAGTAAAATATTTATTGAATTTACAGATTTTGGGCATAAAAGAGAACTCGTAGAAATTTTTAGTTCATTGGATCGTCTGCTAATATACAGATATGTATCTAGTCTGGTATTTGCTAGGTCGATATAGGTCATAACCAGGCGAAATTTTTTCAATTATGAGTATTCTGTATAGATTCGATAATGAAATCACAAAAATCATGGCAACAACTGCGAATAATGGGTTTTGCAAAGACATTTTCAGAGAATTTACAAATTTCGGGAGAAACAAGAAACAAAATTGATCAAAAAGGCGGAGAACGAGTAACCAACGGGAAGACAACGATGCTATCAGACAATTCGAGTTAGAGAGAACAGGAGGAAAGTTTATGAGAGTTGTGAAAGTGTAGGATAGATGTGAATTTCAAAATTTTCTATCTGGAAAGTTTATAAAAAACGCGCAGCAACAGTGAGTTTCTTCATTGACAAGATCAGAAAATGGAAGTCAAAAATTGCAATTTCTGACGGCTAAAGAAAAAAGTCAAGTAACGTAGATTGTCTAATACAACTTAACTTTTTCCTTTCAGCCAATTTATCTCGATTCTTATGGAAAATATCAAAAAGTGGGTACTTGGCTAAATCTTTTTGAAATTATGATGAACATTTTGTCAGTTGGCTACTTTTTTATAGCTCACGATGGAAATGAGATACATGGCTCAAAGTTGACAATATCGGGACTAGTCTTTCAGAGTGTCTACAGTAATTAGGAACATGTTTGCTACATACTCACTTTCGATATTTTAGATCAACTCGAAATTCCCGTTTACAGATTATTTTCAGAAATTTATGAATACGTAATTTTTTTTGTCCTTATTCATCACAAATTCAAACTAATTTGCTCATTTTTGTTACCATTTCAAAGTTTCATTTTTCCCAATCAGTGTGTTGTCTTCAAAAATCATTGCCTACGTTATGATCGCAGCTCCCGAATTATTATCTGTTTTTCTTTACAATTCAAAGTTTGGAACTCATATCCATTCGAATGTTGAGTTCACAGACTCATAAATTATTTAAACGAATTTCGATGTCTGTTTTCAATTATATCTCCTCAATCGAAAATCTAAAAATTGTGTTTTTTCTAGCGAAGAACAAAATTTTGAGATGATTCACATAAATACAATTCTAATACAATAATTGTGATTTGAATCATGAGCAGTTATTTGTTACTTTGTCATTCTCCTGTTGCATAGAAAACCTTCAATGCAGAAATAATTGAACATCGAGGGATGAGATGTGTATTTATCAGAAAAACGGATTCTTAAACGGAAAATAAATTAGATTTTTGGTTTTTTCGCAGTTTTATTCCGCCTAGACATCATGTCTTATTTTCGATGTCCACGAGCGATCTTTCAACCATCAACGTTCAGAAAAACGCGTTCATCACTTTTTCGGAAAAGTGAAAAATGATGGATGAGTGGAGGGACCTTATTTGAACTTTTCCTTTCTAATCTTTTGCTTTTTGACATCTTCCATTTTGACATTTCTCTTCCACCGACCATTTTTCCACTCCATCTCCTCTCTGCTGGTTTCGTAACTCCGGTTTCTTTGAACTTTACACCTACACTATCCCTTCATAATCATGTTTTATGAGCTCTTGCCATTTAGACAAATTTGACTTGCTGCTATGATTCTTAACTTGTTGTGAAGGCTGTGGAGAGCAGACGAAAAAAAAAACATTAAGCCAATAATCTTTGTACATTTGTATAAAGTGCGGATATCCGTTCAAAATATTCACGAGGTGTCCATTGTTATACGTAATCCGTCTTATTACTGATATCCGTTCCTATTGACAAGTGTTCTGAAAAGATTTGACGAGGATTACCAGCTTTTACATTTTTCCATTTTATTAATATAAATTTATTATCTTCATCTTCTTACAATTTTTAATCTTTAACAGAAAGAAATGTGGGAAAGATTAAAAATGCGGATGTTCCGATTTTTCGCTATTTTTGTTTTTTACATATTCCGTGAAACCCCTTAAGTGATCCTGATCATTTGAATCTAAATGTCATGTAAACCTTCACCGAGTTCTGTAAATTTTCAGCTGTCCAGTCGTGAAGTCACCAAACGCATTTTGTGTATGTAGACGTCAAATTTTCAGAAACATTATTAATTGAGTGAATTTTAAAAATAGAAAAAAAGAAGCGGAAACTTTTTATGCGTGTTAAAAATAGTAACAATATGAAGTTTTTGAAAATTAATTCTAGGAATAGGCGTATTTCTTGATATTTTTTATTTCTTTCAGTTCACCCCTGTTTTCAAGTTTAGTGTTCCGAGAACTACAAATTCTATTCTTGAGGTCAAAAAATAGCTTCAGTTTTCAAGTAACGAATTTTAGTAATATGATTGATTTATTGACGGAATGAGGGAAAACGTAAATATCTTGTTTAGCCTTAATCCTGCAAACTTTGTTTTCCGAATCACGTTTTCCGGGAATGAATTGTTTCTGGTTATTTTTGAAGAAGTTAACTGAAAAATATCAGATCAAAGTTCTCTACTCAGAACATGATTCCTTGCACCTCCAGTCACTTTGTATCCATCCGAATCAGTTCAAATTTCCGGTCATATTTCGAATTCTCAGGACCCGATAATTTCAATCGGATCACTGGTGTCTAGACGTGCCCAAACGTCTACGCCAACTCAATTCATACAAAAAACATAAAATTGTAAGTATAATTTATTGTACCCCAGTTGTTATCGGTAGAAGTTTTTTTTTCTAGAACTCATGACAAAAGTACGGAAAACAATCCGCTTTTCTTTCTGCCAAAAACCAATTTTGGTGGGATTGCAACGGATGGATAGAATCTCATTCGGTTGGGAATACGTCAACCTCTTTTTCACTATATTCTATCTTTTCCTTCTTTTTTCTTATTTTCCCCGTGACTCAAGATTGAAATTCGAATCCCTGATTTATGACTCTATTTTGGTGGAAAACGTCCTTATTTTTCGAAATATCCACACAGCTCAGCGCAGCTCATCTAAGCGGAAAAACTTTACCCTAATGGAAAAAAATAGTGAAAATAAAACTAAAAGTGGTTTTAATTGAGAAGGAAGGAGT
This sequence comes from Caenorhabditis nigoni, assembly GCA_027920645.1. Lineage (NCBI taxonomy): Eukaryota > Metazoa > Nematoda > Chromadorea > Rhabditida > Rhabditidae > Caenorhabditis > Caenorhabditis nigoni. The sequence goes on from CP115869.1 coordinate 18,160,942, forward strand.
GGGAAAAAGCGAACTCAGCGATCCAACGGAAGTTAATGAGCAATCATCTGTCTCCTTTTCCAATAATTTCAAATTATCCTTTTTCATAATATATCCAATTTTCAGAGTAATAGTTATAGTCATATGAGGGAGGTCGGGGCAATTGAATTGAGTCTGATGTGATGGGATCCCTATTTTTCTATTGTTTTCAAAGTGCAGATGTTTTTTTCTTTTCTGAATCCGACGACGACGTCTTCAAGTCACCGAACCTAAACCAATATTACTTGTGATGATGTCAAACATATAAAACACGCGGCATTAGACAAACATGACGAAAATGAGGAACTATGAAGTAGTGAGGGCGGTTGCGGAAGATTGGATTAGAAGTAACCTGAGTTTCTTTGTTTTCGACTGAAGAAAACACAGAGAAGAATTCATCATTGTTAGAGATGGAATCTGTTGAAAAGAACTAATGAGCTTGATAGTCTATGAAAAAGCGTCTGGGCTAACATGTTTTGCTTCCTGTACGATCAGAACGGATACCCGCATCATGCAAAAAATGTTGTGATGCGTCATGTTCCTTATCTTCTTATCAGGCTCACGCCTGTTTCTAATAACACCAGAAATCTGATCTATGTTTCTTGTTTTTTGAGCGTCAATATTTTTGAACTGAATCGCTTTAAAGTCAGACTGAAATAAGAACTGAATCTGTCTCGATAAATCGTTTCTAGTTCGATCAGCTTAACTTTTATCACTTAACGTCATTCAAGCGAAAGTTATTCTGAATATGACAAATTCTACGAGGAATAAGAAGTCGATGAGAAAAACGATCTGGGTGGGCACACAAAGTTCATGACATCACATCACATGAAACAGTTGCCCTTATTTCAAAGCGTAGGTGGATCTGTTTTGAGTCGAAAAATTTTGGAAGCGAACAAAATTTTCGATTTAAAATTCCAATTCTTTTCATATGAATGTGATGTGCACTTCCGTTTTAAATTTTATTGCATCTCCCTGGTGTTCTATATATTTCTGTGTTCTAAGAATAGCTTTCCTTAGAAAATATCAATTTCAGACATCAATTGTAGTTGCAGGAGGTGCGTCTAGTTGTATTGGCTAGTTCCAGTTAATTTTGTCCATCATCCTCCAGAGATTCCAATGTTTACCTATATTACTCGCCTACGTAGATACAGAAGCTTTCTTGCTCAATTCGTATTTCCAGCACTCCCTATTTTCTTGGGTTTGAGGTGACAATATTCGTCGCTATTCCTTTTTTCACCTGTAATTTTCGGCCTATTCCATCTTCTCCTCCTTTATTATTTTTTTTCCATCTGCCGATGGCTTCTTCTTCTTCTCCTTCGTTGGAGCTGTGTTAGCTGCTCCTCGAGACCTCAGCCCCAACCCTCCCTCTAAAGCTCCGCCCCCATTGTTAGAAGGCATATTGACCAAGGGAGATCAGTATTTATTCGGATATGGAGCCCCGCCTTTCAGCTCACATCTAGTATCAGTGCTCCATTCGCATTGCTCATTCTTTCGCTTTTCCCATTGTTGTTCGTCTTGAGCTATAGTAGGACAACTCTTAATAGTGGTCAAGTATTGAGCCTAATTCGATGAGGCATATGAGGATAAGAGTAGTATAAGTAGAAAACACTCTTCTCTCAATATTCCGTGCTTTTTCCGTAGGTTACATGTTGCGGCAATGTTTGAAACCTCGGAAAAGGTTTTTTTATTAGCTTTGTTTAGGAACCTTAGAGAAGGATTCTTAGTGGGAGGTTGTTTCCGGGAAATGTCATCGTTTTTCTTTTTAATGAGTTGTTTTCATTTAGAGATTTCTTTGCTGAAATACATCTCTTCGCCCTTCGTGACAGTGTTTTAACAGTTAAGTCTTCAGATAATGTCACTGATCTTTTCTAATTTTCAATCTGTGTGTGTGATCCTTCAGTTTTCTTCTCATCAAATATCATTCTGCCCCTCTCACATCTACTCAGTTTTCAGGTAATAGTCTTCCCTACTCTTTGCTACCATGAGCCACTGGATCGCAACTCTTCTCGCCTTTGTTCTTTTCGCCAACGCGTTCGCCGCACTCACCACCGGAGCAGATGTTGGCTCTGCAGATGACGTCGCCTCGTACGTCTCACCATTCTACGGAATGGAGAAGAAGTGGTCTCGCCGGGAGCCAAGTATCAGGTAGGATTAAAACGGCTCAACAACAGTTCACAAGGTTTCCATTTCCAGGTTCTTCAAGAGAAACAATGGAGGACAGGATGTTCCACCATCTCGGTTCCTGTGGGACTACTGATCACGACCTTCCTGTGTGTGATTTCGTCTCTTCGATCTTATTCAACAACGCAATCGTTCTCTCTTTCTCTGTCTCTCTCTTTCAACTCGCATGTATAACTTCTGAATCTAACTGTTAATAAAAACGAACCAAAAAAACCTGAATCAGCCACCACATTCTTAGTGAATCAATTCAACTCAAACTCCCCTTCCCAGCACGCACGCATTGTATTTTTTCTCCTCCCTTGAATCATCAGAATTGCAGACAAAAATCAACTGATATTTTACCCTCTTCCCATGCTTCCACCCATTTATTCTCCCCACCATCAGAACCTGTGTCCATCGGTTATTGCCAGACAATGATTGTTATATTCTGTGTGTTTGAATGAATGAAGAGTCCACCTGTAAATTACTGTAAGAATGGGGAAAGTATCAGGAAATTCGTAGAAGATTTGTACAAAATTGGATGCGTTCCTTGATCATGAGCTTGTTAATGCACAAGTGTTCCTAGAAGTTGTTGCCCACTTCAAACACTTGACTTGTTTTGTTCTTCATGGCTCTTCTACATTCATGGTTTTCTTTCCAGATGTCAGAATTTTTATTAGTTTTCAGACTTTTCGATACATACTACTCTAACTAGAAAATAGTAGTAACGCATTTTCCCTCTAATCACTATACGGTTTCTGCATGAATGAAGCTGTTGATTAGATGTAGGTAGTCATGCAAGCCTAACTATTCATCATGTTGATTAGAAAAATCAGAGGCTCGTAACATGCACCCACGTGTTCCGCTGCATTGCTTCCTCTTCATCATCACCATCTCTTTTCCTCTTCTTTTTTCTATTTTTCTGAAAGGGGAACAATGAATTGTATAATAGAATCGTATAACCACAATGAAATGAAATGGAGGGAGGAAGGCCCAGAAACTTCTTTGTTACTCATTCATCTTCTGGAGCATCCGGGAATGTTTGTCAACGTGTTGCCAGCAACGTCATCGGGGAGGATCCAACTCTTCACTCATCATTACGTAATTAGAAGACGTGAAACATTTGAAATCGAACCTTGATGTCATTTTTTCTCGCCGTTTTTCAGGTCGTAAGAAAAACAAAGAAACCAACACTAACTTTCACACATCATTAGACTTCTGACGTTGGATTGCGAAATTGAAACATTCGAGAAACATTTTTGTCAAACTGACACAGTTGTTCGCAACCCTTTGCACACAGAGCCAGGTGTTTTTCGTAACCTTTATCAGAATTTAAAATCGTTTCTAAGCTATACGATGTCACAAATCACTGCTGGAATTTATGTTTTGGTTGATTTCTGAAATAATAAAAATGGAACAGAAAAATAAGAGATATGAACTTGATTTGAAGTGGAACGAAAGTAGGTCAATTCCTAGAAAAAGGAAGGGATTCTTTTTTCGGGTGGATTTAATTCAAATATTTATTGAAGAGGATTGACTTGGTAAAGCTACAGTCAAACGTCAACTGTTGAAGGAAAGATGAAATTTTTCTCGGAAAGGTTTTTTTTGTATTAAAACATGTTATTTTTGTCTATATTCATATAACATCATCGACCCATGATCCGAGCGTACATAAAAACGTGCATATCGGAGGTACATCGAGTATAACGGTACGTTGATTTCAGGGGTACATGGAGTTTTGTGATACATGTAGGAAAACGAATAATAAATTTCAAAGGAAATGTTGCTTTGACTCAAAATGATAGGCTTAATCTTAACAACCTACACCTCAAGATCCAATGTACCCTAATCACTCGATATACCTTCAATACATTCGATGTTGGGAGTATATAGTGTTTTAGCCTAAGCTTATCATTTTGAGAAGAAAGTAAAATGTTCTGTGAAAAATCTTTCGTTTCTTTTTTTCCTCCGGCATGTACCACAAACCCCATGTACCTTTGGAACCGATTTGCCCTCAAAAGTAAATGGTTCTGTGGGAAAATGAGACTTGACTCATTTTTTTCATGATTCATATAAGATCACACTGTTCCTAACTATCACCTGATATGAGACCGGAAATCTGAAATGAAAAAAAAAACTAATTAAAGTCTGAACAGTCATCAACTGGAACTTGTAACATGACAAAAAAAAACCTGCTTCTGTTCTCTGTATTTTCGTTCGTTGTGAAAATTCTTCATCACCGAACTTCCAGGTTTTCAATCTTATTCAGAAGTGTAATTTTCATCTGTTTCTGAGGTTAGTGACCAGTTCATTTGACTAGTTTTAGTGTAAATTCAAAGAATTTTGTTTTTTCCCATAAATATTTATTTAACATTGCTGTTCAACGAATTTCAGACTGATGACATGAAATGGACACCTTTTGACGGAAAGGCGACTAGAAAATGAATCGAACAAGCATACAGAAAAAGCACAGAACTTTGACTGTTTGAAAAAGAAAAAAATAAGGATTTTTTGGAATTGGCGCCATGTTTCCAACTAGGAAAACCGAAAGACATGTGGGTATATAATAATTAATGACTGTGAGAGAGAAACTGATCCGGGATCAAAAGAGTACTTACAGATTTCAAATAATTAAGGGTTGAGACGTATTGGTAGGGATGAGATTAGGTACACGATTATGAAAGACGCCGACTAAAGTATAAACTCGAGAGATTTTGGGGTTTGGGTGGGGATGGGAAGGGTAGTTAATGGGACAGGGGAAAACATGGTACTTAATGATACAAGAATTCAAGGAGGGGTCATGCAGCAAAAATTAAAAGTCATGAAGTACCGGAGTGGGAACAATACGAGACGAGAGATAAACAATAATATGGGGGTTTGTGACAAAAAAAATAGTAAGTAAACAAATTTAACTGTGTTGATAGGCATCTGGAGTAGATCATATATTAGGTTGTTCCGAAAGTCTTATACATTTTTTGAGCGCGAGTTTTATCCATTCTTGCCGATCGATTCTCGTTTTCTTTTTTTTGTTCTAACAATCTTTAACTCATTTTCAATAAAAATTGCCAGTCTGTTTCAAAAAATCTCGGTCCATGGCCGAGAGCCTCGCCAACAAAACACATGCAGTTCGGGGTTGCCTTCTTTTTGAGTTTGTCAAAGGAGAATCCGCTGCCACAGCTCATCGATCTATATGCTCCGTAATTGATGACAAGTCACTTGAGTATTTTGTAATGCAACCTTGGTTCAATTGTTTTCGGAACGGCGAATATTCGCTCCAAGAGAAACCTCATTTTAATCACATATTTTCAAGTATCGACGCCGATATCCAGAAAGCGCTGGAAGCTGAGCCGAGACACACTGTTCGTAAAGTTTCATCTACTCTCGGCCTACCTACTATGACAGCATTTCATCATCCTCAAAGTCCAGACACAGAGAAAAATATGTTCAAGTGGTGCTACACCATTTCAGTGATTCCCAGGTAAAAACTAGTTGTGACTTGTGTTGGTCTTTGACCTCTCGTATGCGAACCTTTGATGGGATCCGTTATCTTGTGTCAGGAAATAATAAAAAGTGTCTGTAGGTTCCAGAAAACAGAAAGCGTCAGAGGGTCAAGGTTTGCCAAACTCCAGAAATCAATCACAAAGGAGAAATTTGTCAAAAAAGGGAGATGTTGAGCATTTGGTGGGATCTCTATGGTGTGGTCTATGGAGAAGTTCTTTCCATTATGCGATCGTAACTACGGACATATACTGTCTCTAGCTGCAATAAATATTTCATGTGTATCGTGCTCTGCGCCCAGAAGCGAGCACATTTGTTCTGCGTCGCTGTAATGCGCACCGGCACACGACTTTGGCCACTCGCCAAAAAATACAGGGTCTAGCTATCAAAATACTTGGGCGCCTATCATATACTCCGGACCTCGCTCTAACAGAATTGTATTTGTTCCACTCGCTTTAGACTGGTTAACAGGGTAAGCGATTCAATGGAAGATCGGACCCAAAATCGTATATGGATGCCTTCTTCGCGCAACAGCCACCCGCGTTCCAGACGAGAGGCATCCAACAGCTACCGAAATGTTGGCAGGATGTGATGGACCATAATAAACATTATATTACTTGCCGAAATATTGCGAACGTTGAATAAAGTTTTGATGAAAAAATGGCAAAAAATGTATAAGACTTTCGGAACAACCTAATAGAATTCAAGAAAGCTTTGGGACGAGAGAGAAGGAGGAAGAACTGTGCGCAAGATGGGTACTCAGAGTATTTGGTTCTTAAGAATGGGGCAGAACGAAACCACCATTTTGAGATCTTTAGGTTGGCGTGAGAGGATATTTTAAGGATTTTTCAGAGAACTATCGTTTGAGCGCTTTTCTGAAAACTGAAAGTTTTCTGAAAAATCGGAGTTAGAGTCACCGACGACACAATAGAAGGAAAAACAATCACGATAAAGTAATCAAGCGGGTTTCAAGGAGAGAATTGGGTTCGGGTTCGAAGGATCGGGAAAAAAGCGGGAAGAATTTAGTTTTTGACGGGGAGCGATTATTAATCACAACTGTTTGAATTGCTCTCTCGCTTTGTTGAATTCTCAATTATTTCAATTACATGAGAAAATTCAACAAAACGATCGAATACAATAATAATAATGAAAGACATTTGGTTCAGCTAGCCCATAGAACTAGCCAGTAGTATGAGATTACATTTGTTGATGGGTTTGAAAGAACGTGAGTGGAATTAAAAAATAAACAAATTGAAGGGTTCGGGAGGAGGATCACTAGGGTTGATGGGTGTTTGAAAGACATCTGGTATTTGAAAAAAGAGAGAGAGATAGAGAGACAAGTAACAGCTAAACGAGAGTTGGGGTGAAAACGAGTAGAAATCTGAAGAAGAAAAACCATGATAAATACAGGACAATTGGATAAATGAAATCGCTAGGTGAACTACAACCAGGGGCCGTTACTGAGTGAACGATCTGGCTTTTTGTGAAAGACGTTTTGGTTGGGGTAGTGAGATTGGGAACAATATTGATGGAGTCGAATAGTAGAAATGTGTTGTGTTCCGAAGAGTAACTGATTGTTCTTTAATGAATTGAGAGAGTGGCCAGTGTTGAGAGCACATCAGACACTGAAAATAAATACGATAATTATAATTTTTATTTCTCTTGAAACTTACATTGATCAGCGGCACTGCACAAATACATGGCTATTAGCACAGCGGCAAGCTCCCTGAAATTCCAGATTTTTATGAACTGATCCTTTTCGATTTTTTTCTTACTTGACTTCTGAGGTTTCTACTGCTGGCATATCGTAACCATCATTCTTCCATGGCTGACTATCATTCTCGAAGCTTTCAAAAGTGTCGGCATCTGATGTGGACGGTGACGTTTGGATGCAGAACTCTGAAAATATTAAAATTAATTTTCCAGAAACCCAATATTTTTCTATTACCTTTCATGGACATTGGTTGCATGTGGTACTGAATAATTGGGGCAACCATTAATCCATTTCCAGTAACTTCTTGACTTCTCAAAGAAATGATTTGCTGCTGATACATCGTTGGAGTGTCCTTAATCATTCCGTAGCTATCACAATCAATCTCATCGATGCTCTTGTCGTAGATCATCTGCTGACCATAAGTTGGACCAGTGCCATAACCACCAAGAAATGAGGATGCTCCAAGACCACTGCCTCCAGACAGTTTGCGTGGTGGTGAGTCGCAGTGAGAATCAGAGAATGAGTCTGGTGAGCAAGAATGGGTCACTGAGTTGAGACGAGAACGGAATCCAGAATCCTCATCATCCTCCTTCTCCTTCTTCTTGTTACCGTTGAGGAAGCTGAAGGTGTCATCCATTCCATTTCTTTCAGGTGAAGCTTGTGACATGCTGTTTGGTGATCCTTCGCTTCCCATTCCACTATCAGTTCCGACGGTTGAAAGGTCGTCGCAAACTGGGAGGAACAAGCTGTCGTCTGGGATGAATGAAAATGGATCGAATGGAGTTTGTACGGATACCATCTGAAAATGCTTTTTATATAATTTGAAAATTGTTTTTCTTTCACTCACGATGCTATTCTGCATCGGTGGCACAAAGCATGGACGACACTGATCCCGATGACGTCGGAGAGCATATTGGCTCTTGAATTGGCCACAACATTCATAACATCTAAATACACCCTCCTCTGGCGCGTGTGTCTGGCAATGTCTCATCAACTCCTTCTCGCAATCGAACGCTTGACGGCAGTGTGTGCATTTGTACGGAAATAAATCTTCTCCATTGTGCGACGCTGAATGTCTCATGAAAGCTTCTTCGGTTGGCAGGAAGACACGGCATTTGCGACACGAGAATAGCTGAATAATAAGGATAAGGGTTTGAACAAAAAGTCCCTATGAATCGGAGGTGAGTGGGATGGTTAGACTGAACAAAAGACAGGATAAGCTGATTGTTGTTATGGTGATTCTTATAAGTTATTCACTAATTCTATTAAAATGTTGTTCATATTTTGATTGTGATTTTTGTTGTATCTAGAGTTAGGGACCGTGAATAATGCTTCGTTGAAAAATGAGAACACTCCATTTGATACAGCACTCTCACAAAAAATATACATGCTCAGTCACCTTCCTCCCTTGATAGTACGGAATGGGTCCCTTAAATTATTTCAAACGTTCTTTTTTCCCGTTTCCCTAGTTCTTGGCGCTAGCTCAAAAGAAAATTTCAATTTCATTTCGTGGAACTCAGAGATGAAAAATGCCGCAAACTGGGTCAGTGTGCCAGCCTCTACCAGTCATGACTAACTAAAGGAATTGGTTTCGACGCAGGTGTGAGGTGTGAGCAAGGGAGTCTGAATCATCCTTCCCTCTTTTTCTCCAAACTTTGAAATTTCTCTTGAAACATTCTTATAACTAGTGTATTTCTCTATTTCTCAATTCAGAGTTTTGTCTGAAAAAAACTATAACAGAACCAGGCAAACAATACGTGGGAACCGGTGCTGCTTGGGACGAGACCGTGTCATTGGGGGGCGGGAGAGTGAGAATAGTTTCTAATCAAAATGAAAAGAAATTTTCTGTGCATGTTTTTGGAGGAGGAAAACGGGACAGACAGTCCAACCCGATCGACTGTAGGGGATGATGACTAACCGGGAGAGACATGTATGGATGGTGCTATATAGTGACTGAAAACACACTTCAGAAATTTCGGAAAAGAAAACATTAATCATTTTTTGTTCATGTCTGAGTGTGTGATCAAAAAAACAGAGAGTAGTGGTGCTAGAGTGGAACCCCGGGACAAGACCGTAGAAGATCTGCAAGCGCATTCTAGGTGTCACATAGAGATAAGGACATATCGTCGCCGCGTGATCCCTAACCTTATGTTTGTTTTTCTCAAGGTAGTCTTCAATCTGTTGCAATGGAAGCTGCTCTCCACGTACGCTATCGAAATCCGCCTGCTTGTCGAAACAATTCTCCATGTCGTTCATCAACGGATCAATTGATGGCGGAAGTTGCATTTGGAAATTTTGATACTGAAAGGAGAAATTTGGTGAGACAATGATACAACAACACAAAGAATCAAAGAATCTGAAAGTTCTAAATCCTACATTCTGCAAATCAAGCGGTGATTGCTGTGGCTGCTCTTGTGGTGTCTGCTGTTGCTGTTGCTGCATATCCTGAAGCGGCATCTGCTGTGGTGGTGTTTGTTGTGACATTTGCTGCGGAAGAGCCATCTGTGGCTGCATTTGATTTGGATCCATGTTCTGAATCACCAGTCCATATGTGATAGGAGCATCATTATCCTCGGTTTCTGAGAAACAGTTCTGAAGCTGTAACGGAAATGTGTTGACTTGAGGCTCCTCTTGCATGATTGCCGTCTCAATCTTGCTCGTCTTAATGATTTGAGTCTCATTCCGTTTTGTGTTAATGATATTCTGTCCTCGTCGACGTTGTGCTATTGACTTCTGACGCTCTGGACATTTGTGTTGATAGAGATTTGATCGAAATTTGTAGGTTTTAAAACAGAATTTGCACTTGAATGGTCGATCATTTGAATGTTTTACAGCGTGTTGTTTCAGATACCAAACAGAGTTGAAAAGTTTTCCACAGTCCTAAAAATCAGAAAGTTCACTTTGAATCTGAAAAAAAGTAGTGAGTTACCTTGCATTCACACTGCTGATTTTTCTCGAGAGTCACATTAATATGGTCCACTTCTGTCGGACAGATTACAATTGGTGGTGGCGGTGGTGGTTCGTTCTGAAAAATTTCCCTGGTGTTTGAGTAAAACTTAAAACTTTTCCTAATTCAAGTTCCTGTTCCTTTAATAGGAGCCCATTTCCAATTGTCAAGTTTGAGCTCAATTATCTCGATTCCTTTTGAAAATATACAAAATGTGTCAACTGACACAGTATTGTTGTTTTTGTGATAACGTTTAACTTTGAGCCGATATATCTCGGTTTCCTACAGAGATATGAAGAAGTTCTCAACAAATAAATTACTTATCATAATGATACCAATATTTTATCAGTTGACAACATTTTTATATCTCTCACAGGAACCGAGATAAGTGAGCTCAGAGTTTACAGTTGGAGTAAGCTTCTTTTGAAGAAAACACGGTGGTTCATTTTTCCATGTTTATCAAATTCAAATACGATTTCCTAGCTTCACGACTATTTCTTCATTCTCAAAAACCCCTCTTTTCCTGATTCGAACTTCGAACTTTAAAAAAAGAGTCATCTCTGATTGGTTCCTCCCCAAAATCACTGAAAAATCACGTGTGTATATAGTTAGTGTGCAAGTGTGTGTTGTTTACAAAAACTATGGGACCTTGAGCAACATTTTTTGAGTGACCACTCTTTCTAACTCTCGCTCTCTCCCTCCCTCCCAACCTATCAAATTTCTTTGCACTTCATTTTCATTTTCACTTTTCACCTGACGCCTCTCAAATGACCCATGTGACGTGGGTGACCGATAGGCCCCTGGAGAGAGCTGGCCAGAAACAACACGCACAACTCGCGGAGCGACGCGGAATGATGAAGCGGCGATCACTGATTACGCGTTGGAATGATGGGGCGGCATTGGGTCATCAGAGAGAGATGGAAAAAGAGGAGACGCGATTTTTTTCTAGAAGTTTGCTAAAACTGTATTAAGGGTGTTGGTTGTTCTGGATTGCAAGTGACCATCGAACTGAAAAACAAACAACAACAATAACACCTTGCATCTTGCTAAAAACAACCTTATCGCAAAATAGGTAACCACCTGAGCCCAAAAAAAAGAGCCTCGCCCTGTCTAGCCTAGTTATTTTTAAGTCATGTATAGCACCAGCATTTATTTGTCAACAATGCTTGTTATTTTTTTGACTGGCGGCACATTATCAACTTAACTGATAGGTGTTATGAAAGGTGTCGAAAGTAGGGGGTCATAACACCGGAAGGAAAAGCAAAACCTACAGTAAGAAGAGCCCAAAGGAAAGGATCCATTTTGTCTTGAAAGACGATCACTGGATAATGTCGTTGAGAATTAGGAGAGAATGAGAGAACAGAAATGGGATGATGGTTCATTGAGTCTCGTGATATTTCGAAAATTGGAAATAAGCAAAACGAAAGAAAATGACGATTTCTTTCTAATGTCAACGTCAGTTTTTTTTTCAAGAGCATGATAGATTTATGGCTATACTAACCTCTTCAGAATTTTTGCTCTTTTTTTTGTTTCATTCATCTCTCAGCCCCCTTCAATCCCACTCAATTTCAAAATCTTGCAAATCTAAGGGTCCCAAACCTTAGGGGTATGACTTACCGCTTTCGGCTGTATGCCCATCTGATCCTCTATTCCTCCAAGTTGTTGCGGCGGATACATATCAGACCCGGGCATCGGCTGCTGATAAAAATTATTGTAACTCATATAATCATCCATTGCGTTTTTTCATAGAGAACGGGAGATGTTGTCTGCAAATAATGGAAATTTATGGGACGTTTTTTGAGAGAAAAAGATAACGGAAGCGAGATGATACGATAAAAATGAGCATTGAAAGAAAATTAAGGGTTCAAAGATTCGAGAAGAAACGAAACTTTTTTTAAAAATAAGAAAAAAAATTAGGAAAAGAAAAAAGTGAAATGTCAAAATGGTCAGTTTCAGTTTGGTCATCTGTCTCTCTTTCGAGTTCCAGGTTCACTGATAAGAAAACAGTCGTGTGCCCCTCCAACGGAAACTGAAACTGACCAAGAGAAGAGACCGCCAGAACGTGCCGTAATCAGTGCTAGAAACACTTGATGCACTTGGAAAAAGAGAGAGTCAAGAAAAGAGAAATTTATGAACAGTTTTTTTGTTTCAAAAAAGGAAAAAGAGGGAAAAGAGGGAGAGCAAAATTAAAAAAATGTGTATGGAAAAACCGAGGAGAATGGACTGAATGCGTCATGGAACCATACCATCCGTTCCTTTTTTGCAATGCTTGTGTGAGGCACAGGAAAACTGACGGCGTTTTGTCAGAAAACCGTATTGGTCAACATGGCCCCGCCCCCTTCTCTCCCTTCTTCTGGACGAGCCCCGTTTCGATTTGTCATAAAAGTATCAGTGGGGACCCGACAATGGCAACGATGCCGGTCAGATGTGAAAGGGACAAGTAAAAAGCAAGAAGAAGAAGAAGTAGAGGAATAAAAGATTTTCCAAAGACGAAATTTCACACTTTCAACAGACCGTATAAAACTCGTATGAAGAGGGCTTTGGCTAGATAGCATTTCAATTTGATATGTATCACAAAAGTAGCGGAAAGCCATTGCCGATTTGAAATGATGGATCTCAATGTATCCTTCTCCTCCTGCAAATCATATTCTCCGTTTTATTCCTACGCAAACTGTTTTTTGGCGGACCGCCGGCGCTGCCGGCCGTCTTGTGTGAGACGAAAGTCAAAATGTAGGGGGAGGGGGTATTGTATACAGATCCAACAATCTTGAACTGGGCAAATGCCGACGACCACCGTCCCGTCCGAAGCTAATGGCGGCGATTTGAGGGGGATCCAGAAATCAGAGACACACAGAGAAATCCGGAACGACGCCGACTCCAGAAAGCTACCGTCTTCTTGTCTGTCTAGACCAATAATTTTCAATAAGCGTTACTAAGCGAGGAGAGAGTCTAGTGGTCAGTAGTTTGAACGGGAAGGAAGCACAATTTGTTCAACTGGATATCCGAAAAGTTTCGAAAAACGTCTTTTGAATTCAATATGGGCATCGGCTATTATTAGCGTTTAGTTGCGGTAATTGGGATGAACGCTTATGATTTATAGGAGTGGACAGTGAATCTGAGAATAAAGGTGGAAGGGGTTATTGTGGACACTTTAGGTCAGGTGGATACTAACTAGCCACTAAAAGAAAAAGAATTCCCATTGACGTCAAAATAGGAGATAAAAAGTCATTCTTATTAATTTGAAAATGTAGCTCTCCAGACTTTGTTTTCGACTTCTCCTGATTGGGGATATCACGTGTGCCTAGTGCTAATGAATAAAAGGTCAAAGTAGCTGCAAATCTCAATTAGCATGTGAAAACAATCTTGGTGATATGATGAGAAAGCGAAACATCTCACAGTTTCGAAAGTTGTGTTTGAAGATCTGTCAATTAAAAAGTGAAAATTGGTTTGAATGATGTTCGACACTGCTGCTGTGTGTTTGTGAGATGGGAGGGCGAGAGGAGGTGGGGGGAGGGAGGGATGAAGGAGGAAATGATAAAAAGCGATGATTATGAAGACGGGAAAGAATGAAGAGACCGGGGTGGCCCTTTCATTTTCCCAATGGTATTGGCGGAATACGTGGAAGAGTGGTGGAAAAAGGAAACAATAGGGAAATATAAGGACTGATGAGGATACAGTACCCAGAGTGTTCTCTTATCTTTACCAGAACTTCTTCATATCTCAACCGGGAGTAACTTGGTTTTTTTTCGCCGGATGCGCAAGTTAGGACATATTGTTTCACATTGAAACGATTCGAGAAGCCAATGAAGTCAATGAAGTCAAAAAATGACTGATGTTAACACAGGAAAAATGAGCGCAAGGAAAGAGAGGAAGAAACATGTGTGGTTTGGAAGAAAACTGGTATCAATTTGGGGAGGGAGAGAAGGAGGTGATGGTTGCCTGGTGGCGTTGGCTGAAACCAATGTTTCTTCTTTTCTCACCTCTTCGGTCTCGTTTCAGAAAAACAGGAGTGAGAGAATCAACGACTATCAGTGAATTTGGGAAAATTACAAAAAAGTCGAAAAATCACGAAAATTCTTCTGGAACAAGATTTTTTGCCTCTGTTCCACAAAGTTCTAGAGTTTAACCACCATCGCTAAATTTTTTTTGCTTCCTGTCATTTCGATTTCATTTCACCTTGAGCGGAAATGAGAATGAAAATGACCGAGAGTGACCGTTGGCAATGGAAGGTTTTTGAAAAGCGAAAAAATGATAAAAGAAGAAATAGAAGCTTTGGGTATGTTTTGCTTCAAGGAAAACCTCTCGCTCACCCGCTTTTTTCCTCATCCATTCACTACCGCTCTTGCTGCCATCTCCAAGAATCACGGCGTCCGAACACAGGGCGGCATTTGGGAAAAAGACAAATTAGTGATAATGGGTGATGGCGATGGCGCTGAGAAGAAATGTTAACAGTGCTGCTTTAGATGACCGCTTGTTTGGCATCCTACACGAGAAATTAGGTCTTTTAATAAAGTTGTGCGGGGTTCAAAAGATTACGGTAGACGCGATCCTATCAAACTGATGGCGGCGGCAAAAAGGGCCCCCGCGAATGAGTTAATCTTTCTCCGCGCGGCAATGTCTACTGTCATTCATTAAGTTATTAACCAGTTGAATGGGCACCTTTCATCAATGGCGCGAAGATCCGAAGTGAAGATTGACCATAGCTTGTTGTGGGGCCTCAATGCAGCTGGAGGGCAGGGCGACACATATGGTGAGTACCACTGAAAGGCTGGGTAAATATTTTTGACTAGGCAAGAAATTTTTCATTTTTCAGAAAATAAAAAGAAAAAAAATCAGTATAGTGGTAACCTCTCCCCTCTAAATGGTACTGTGCATCTGTCAGACAAAATATTTACGATGTCGCCAGTCCAATCTGTGCCCAATCTGTCAGTGCGACCCTACAGTATCTCCGAGGCCCCAGGAATCCTCGTAAACAGTGCTACTTAAATCCATTAAGTTATGCAACAAACTCAGGTAACAAAATGACTGACCTTACGTGCAAATGTTTGATGGAATTGACTGATAACAGTCCAATCCCGAGACCGTTTTCCGGAGAATGTGCGCATTTTTGATGATGATAAAAAGGTCATACAGGGGCAGGAAGGCAATCCGAAGAGTAAGATGTCTTCATACCTCTCCCCCCGATTCTTACCTTAATCGCGGCAACATCTACCTCCTCTGCCGGAGATGACCGCAGATAACCTTCGACTCGTGTGCCCACATAAGATGAATGAATTGATGATTGACGGGAGAAAGGGACCGATGATTATGGCGCAACGTCTGACCGGAATGGGAAAAATGGAAACTAACTTCTTGATAAGACAGGGGGACCACACTTAACCCAGTGAAAGAGGGTTTCATTGATACTAAGAATCCGAGAAATCTTGAAAAAAGAGATAAGGGAGGGGAGAATTTTTCAACTGATTAGATGAAATCGAAAAAAATCTTGAGACTCGACCGGTTTTTGCCCCCATCTCACGATGTTGCCTTTTGATGATGTTCCGCAAGTTGTTGCATAATATCAAACCCCTTTTTCCCCTTCTTACAACTGACCGATTGGAATTGAAGTGAACATCAGTGACCATTCGAAAAATCAAGAAGAAGCAGCGGCATCCACGAAAAATAAGCGAACATCTGGCATCAGTACCATCGTAAAGAGTCTTGAACAGCTAGACAATAATTTTGATATGTTTTTTTTTCTCAAAAATGAGAATAGGTAAATGGGGGAACTTTTCAGTCGTACTCTTGAACAAAATAAGAAAAGGTGGCTTCGGAAATGGGTGGAGACAAACCGACGGAAGGACTCTCTCACCTGCAGATGAACAAGTTCAAGGAACAAACGAGATTTTGATGGATGAGCTGCTGACCAGAAGGGAAGCTTGATCACTAAAAAAGAGGAGAAACGAGGAAAGAGGTCCGTTTTTCTCAAATCTCTTTTCCGGACTCTTTTTGATGGCATCAGCTGTTCGTATAGTGGACATCAGGTTGTCCCCCCTCCGCTTTTGCTCAATGAGCCAGGAAGCGATTTTGTGTTTTTTGGCATGATCCTATTTTTTTTTGTTTGGTTTATCAAATTTCAAAGGGACCGACTGAAACACTTTTTCAGAGCGCTGGGCACTCTAGAGAATCTGATCCAGCAGATAGAAACCTTTCGGATTTTGAAATATCCCTCACTCATATTTTTTCCTCTTGAGTGTTCGAGTGTTCAACAGCTGGAACGTATAGCAAACACAGAAAAAAATGACGAGTTGGCTGCTGGACACCCAGTGGCGACCACCAGTAGTAGAACATCGGAGAAAGATGAAAGAAAAAGAGATGGGATATGAGCGATATGATAATTTGAACCACATGAGAGAAGATGGCATAGAAATGGAAAAAAAGAGGAGATGACGAGGAATTGAAATCAAAAAGTTCGAAATAAGAAAAAAGAAGACGACGTAGCTGCGCGAATCCGATCGAAACAACACGAATGACAACTAATGGCGCGTTGCCGAGCAAACATTGGTAACCAACGTCGTCGTTAAACGTGAAATGCCTTCTCTGAAGCTTCGGCTGGACAGGAAACAACTGGACGTCAGGTTTTGCATCGGATTTTGAAATCCTCGATTTGAAAAAATGTTCGTAAAAGAAACAAAAACTAACAAATCGCAATTATAGACTTGTGTGAACAGTCGACATTCCTAGTTCTATATCGGTTCCTTTTTCCAGAGCTTCTGTTTGTTTTATCACACGTCCGGTACCAGGTCGCGGCCTCATTTCAAGCCAGGGATGACCATAAAGGTGCATGCGCAAACAGGTGGTCAAATTTTATAGTGCACCCGGAGAGAAAAAAATGAAGTGGTGCTATGAAGAATTAAGTGAAAACTGGTTATTTGAAAGCAAAAAAGAGTTTTTTGAGAAAGGTGATGAAAAGAAGAATAGTAAGATCGGTCAAAAGGGAAAAGCAAAGGTGAGAGGGAGAGGGGAACTCGTCAATTTTATGTGAGAAACTGTGGTCAAAAAAAGGAAAAGCGCCTTTCGGTCTGTTTCCACAAAAGTATAGTTCCGAGAAGAATGAAAAAAAATGGAAGAAGGGTCAGTACTGGTAATAGTTGTTTATTCAGCATAACTCTGGACATTGAACTATAACGCCGTGTTTTTCTATTTTTAGAGAATCTCGAAATTCCTAAACACTGACTAATCCCAATTGAAACTGTTTTAAATACCGTAGAAGATAAAGTTTTATAGCCTTCCAATACCTAAAGCTTAGATAGCAGCTTAGGCTAGATTTCCTCACCTCCCAGCATTTCGAAAAGATTGTGAAGAGATTTGAGAACAACAAAAACAACAACAAAAACAAGAAATGAAGAATGCTTGGATTGACTCTCCGCGAGCAGTCAGATGTTCTCTCGGACGCGTAGAGACGGCGCTAAAAAATAAATGAGCTTTCAGGAACAGCCGGACCCTCGTGGTGCAAAAACGTGTGTGGTGGCATGAAGCTTCTAGAAGACACAAGACGATGGGAGGAGAAGAAGAAGAGAAAGACGTTTCATTTTCTTCAGGCAAAATCCTCTTCAATCATATGAGAACGCAAACCCAAAACGGCATCTATCCTTTTCCTTGGACATTTCATTTTTTGTTGGTGCCGAGAGAGGGGAACACGCGTCCGTCTTAAAACTCCGCCCACTTTTTCGGTTTTTCTCAGGGCTCGCTTTTCCACTAAGTTTTGCACATATACACAAACGGCTTGAAGAAAAAAGCAAATTTTTTTTCCGAAGCGAACGCGCGACGAGTGGACAACTGAATTGATTATGACACTATACGAAGTTCGAAGGGAACAACGGCACGATGCCAAAACATAATTTTTTAAAAGATTTCTATTTTTGTTGGAAAATACGGTATTGGAGATGAGATTATTGAAACAAAAACATACCATGAAACCTGAAACAGATGGGCCCCATCAGCTTTCAATATTGAGCTTAATTATCTCTGTTCCTGTAAAAGATATCAAAACAATGTGAACTATTCATCATAATCTTACAAACATTATATCAGTTCACGTATTTTTGATCTCTTGCATAGGAGCTAAGAAAAATTCGCTCAAAGTACAAAGTTAGGGGCGCTTCGATTACAGGTTCTACGGTAACTTAAAAAACAAAAGTCTCAACAAGATTTATAGTCCTTAAAGAAAAAAAGATAAGAATAGAAAGCCTCCGGAAATTGGATTGGGTACCGTACCCTTCGAAGTGTCAGAAATGGTTAACCTTCTACCCACACATCAATCTAAATCTCGCTCGACGAAAAAAACCCAACCACATTTATTTTTTCGACACTCGCCCACAGCATAATAACGCTATAAAGATAGTGGTGGTCCGTCGTTCGTACTACTATCGTAAAACTAGCAAGGGGGGTCATTCACTCATGCTAATGCACTGCTGAGAGAGTGTCGATGGAAGGGTCCATTCGAAAAAATGGAAAGTGGCCCCTACGATTGAAAAAAATTGGAAAAAAAGTACTGCGACTTTCAGTTGTTGAAATTTAAAAGTTCGGAGTAAAAGTGGTGAGAGTCACACCGGATAATGTGAAGTTGAAAACTTCAACTTCACCATTAAGCTTTTTTTCGGGACCCAATCTGTTAATCTTGAGATATTTTAGGGAAAAGGCTACCTTATACTTTCGAACTGAAGATTTGAAATCGTAAAAAATGGAGAAGCTCAGGGAAAAGAAAATTTTTTGAAAAAGGAGCCCTGAGGGCGGATTAAAATATAATGATGGTAGTGGACACTGGTCACTCTTTCTTCCAGTGGTCAGTTTTGCCGGCGGCGTGAAACGCAATATCTTTCTCAAGTCTTCAAATCTCAGGCAGGACCTTTCTATGGGCACAGATTCGATTACACAAACAGAATCCGATGGAGAAACTACTGCTAGATTTTGAATTAATAATGACACTTGTTCTATAAAATGAGAGAACAGATTTTAGGTGCTAGGTAAGAATCGGAACGAGATCATGATGAAAAACAACAGGATACCATAAGATTTGTTTTGATAAATTGAGATGTTCCAACAAAATGTCTGCGATCGAGTTTTCATAAGAAAAATGGGGCCACTGGGGATTTTTCGGTATTTTCATTATTTTCAGATAGACATTTTCAGACTGGCAAGTTGCTATATCAACAAAAAGGGTTCTAATGAATCTTGAGAGATATTAAAATCGTATAACGGTAGTTCCCGAGAGATAATAATAAACTTTTAAATTGTTAAAAATAATAGTAGTACTACTGTATAGAATCAAGATTAAATTTGAGCCTAGAATCTCTGATAGGATGTGAAGGAAACCAGCGGAAACACAAAAATGGGACCAACGTCCTCCGCTAAACACCCGGCGGACACACGCCGTTCGCTTTTTTCTTGTTGATGTTTTTGTTTATGGTGTGGCGAGAAAAAAAACGACGGAGTTCCGTAAAGTTGTGTGTCTCTGTGGTTTAAGCAGTTTTCAGATTTTTTTTTTCAGCCCCACTCAGCTGCTGGTTTCCCTTCTTTTTAGCTGACCTTCTTCTTCGTCTCCGACGACGGCGTCGTTTGTGTTCTGTTGTTGGTATTGTTGTTGTTGTTGTCTTGGACCACTAACTGACCCCGTCTGGAAAAAGAAAACTATGATAGTTAGACGAAGGAGGACTGAAAATAACATTTTGGAACGGAAAAAGGGAGGGTTGTTTACTAAGAAGAACGGAACGGGGACAAAAATGACAAGACGCTAAAAAAGAAACTGAAACGAATGCAGTGAACTGGAATGAGATAGGGATAAGATAAAACGATAATCCTACAAAAGTCAAGAAATCTTGCATCCTCTGGTAGGAAGAAAAGGATTCTATTTCTGAAGCTCTTGCATAAAACATCTCTTCTCTCTTTTTCCGAGTGGTCATTTGGTAAACAATACTAAATTTCCAGCCGTTCAAGGATGGGAAGAAGATAAATAACTAAACGATGGAATTAGTCTAAATAGAAACGAGCTGTGAGGTAGGCTGGAACTAGTATAAAATGGGCGGAGCCTAGACATGTCTGTTCTCTTTTTTGCTGATGAAAATCTCATATTCTACACTAGGGGGTAGATGGTCAGCAGACGTGTGAAAAATTTATGAGAATAATCAGACTAGAGCGAACTTCTTTCTGACGGAGTTCTTCGATTAAAAAAATGGTTGTTTGGAATATTTTACCACCCACAGTAGTACGGTAGGTGGTGTCATGACATTGGGTAATCTTCTAATGGATTTTCGAAAAAAAAAGAAAAAGAATAGAGAATGAACTATTATGAGGGGATTCATATGTCTGAGAGTACGAACCTCATAAAAAAGTTCTCCGTGCTCATCAAGCATGAAAAATAGTAGACGAATAACATTCCTTCCACCTCAGCTCAGCTGACCACTTGTTTAATCGTAGTAGTGGTCAACCAGAAAAGAGAAGCGGCAGGCGGTTGGGGGGCTCGCGGAGCCGCTTGCGGCAGGAAAAAAAGTTCTCGAGGTCCGTTAGGGCTTTCCGCTGGGCGCGTCGTCCCCTCCGCACTTCATTCGATCTTTTTCCGCGTTTCTCTTTCACGGCGGGTCGTTCTCAAAAAAAACCTAGGAGATTGGCATGGACGTTTGCTCACGGTGAAATTGCACTCCGCGTCGCGGACCCCGTTTTTCCGCTTGCTAAGGTCGCCAGGTAACTTGAGAATTGAGAAAATGACCGGAAGGTCCCGGCCGCGCGGTCGCCGCCCCCTTATTGTAGTAGTCGCCGGCTCCTGTGAGCTGTATACTTACGAAAACTTTCGTCATCGTTTTTTTTTTGACGTGATGATGGAAGAGGCTAAAGTTTCACAGTCCAGCTGTTCAAGAGTAATAGTCAAAGTAACAAAGCTCGAAGAAGAAAATTAAATTGAACTAAACTTTTAGCAAAATTGTAAACGCGATAGGAACGAGAATAAATTTGGAAACAGAGGAACAGTTCATAAAGATGACCAGTTAAATAAAATATGTTCATGTTTGAAACACAGAATGAAAAAGTGTTCGGAAAAGATCATCTGACCTTTTTTTGGGATTTGCGCAATCAAAAGTGAAAAAAAACCCGACAGGGTTTAGAGAAGAGTTTTCGAAAGTGAAAATTATGAATACCAGAGATTCACAGTCATATTTGGTTATGATAACTTCAAAATCAAAATTCACCTAGATGTGGATAAAAAACAGAGAAACAGTAGTTGCATTACAGTATTCAAAAAAAAAAGACAAAAAAAAATAAATTGAAAATTTCGAAATCGAAAACACGAAAAGCAGTGACCACTAGGAACATATTAAATGTGCCATGAACATCTAGATAAATCTGACCGGAAAAATATGAGGTGTTTTCTTGTGAATTTTGTGGTAGAGGTTATGAAATGAGATTGGATCTTTTTTTTGAGCACAATTCGGTTTTTCATTTCAAACGGGAAGAATAATTGGTACGTTTTGGTTTTATTGCTTTTCTATAAATTCGAAAACCAGAGGATAACGGATAAATTGAAAACGGGGAGCACAAATTGTCTAAAGAAAAAGTCAGTTTCAGATGCACTAATTTAATATAGAACCTGACTTTCCCTATAAGTAACAAATGAGGAGCATCAGGAAACAAAGTAGATCAACAAAGAGTCTGAGCAAATAGTACTGTAGAGCAAAACAAAAACGGGAGCATCTAATTAAGGAGGTAAGTTATTTTTCATAGCTGAGAAAGAAGAAGATTTTGAAAAAAAGAAGAGAGAGTCTGAAATTGCAGAAAAAACGACTGGAAAACTGAATTGTCGTTGAATGCGAAATGAGACATTTCTTGAGCTGTCAACAACAACACAGTGCCAAAACAACAACAAGATGCGCCTTGACCACTAGTAGTCGCTTCTAGACGAACTGTGACAGATGAACACAAAAAGAAGTAAAAAGTGGTTTTGTGAAGTGATGCAAAATGAAATAAATTGCCAGCCAGCTCCTTTCATTTTCTTTGTTCTGACCCTGTTGCCGAGATGAAGAAGCGTTCCCGAACCGGGGTGATGGAGCTCTTGAACGAACGTACTCAGGTTCGAGGCACCAACTGCAAAACAACTCGTAAACGATATTTGGATAGACGGTATATATTTGTATTCGTGGTTGCGTTCCGCCAGCTAGCTGGTCATCGCTTCGACGGAAGGGGCGGTCGAGGTTCAGATACAGCAAACAGTATGTAACAGGCGGTGGTTTGAACGGCTGCCTGCCAAATTGAGGCGCGCACCATCGGCAGGCGGCGGGAGCGCCGGATTACGCACCTTTATCTCACTTATTACCTAAAGTGGGTTTTGACACCTCGGAGAAAATTCACTTTTCAAATTTGAATATTCAAAACTGCGCATGTGAAAACTGTGAAAAGTATGTTAAGCCGTGTGAATGACCATTGAATTTGTGAATTTCAAATTGATGTAGCACATTGTATTCTGAAATTTTTCAACTTTTCGCTGATTCTAAGAATGAAAGGAATGATAATTCGTTTCTTGAATCCAAAATTTTTTTTTTCAAAATTTCAAAATTTAGATCTTTTAATTGTTAGAGCATTTTCGTTTAGAAGTTTTGCCTACGTATCCATGAAATGATTTTTTAGAATTTACAAACTTCTCATTTTTGCTCCTCTCTCCCAGTCAATAAACTTTGCATCAAAATCAATCAGCTGCTCAAAGAACCTTGAAATTTCACAAAAAGAATCAGAAGCAAGTGTCTTCTTCTTCTTCGAAACGCAATGAAACTGACGCGGAGAGCTAGGAAACCAATAAAATTGTTAAATTTCATGGGTCAAAGAATTGCTAGCTGCTACTCTAGAATTTGCGTTTGATTGATTATTAGCAAAGTATTTCAAAATTTCTGAGAAGCGAACGGACATATGCAAATTGAATAAAGGAGAAGTTTACACAAGATGAAAAAACAAGAGGTTGAAAAAAGTGGGATTTGGAGAAAAGGTTGAAAGAACCGACGCCGGATTTGGAGAGGGTGAGGGGTCACCAAAGATAGAGAAACGGAAGTTAACAGTAGTGATAAGAAAGCCTACCGGCGGTCAATCAACAAACAAGCCTCTCCCTTGCGCACCCTCCCCAGGTTGCGTGCTCTCGAAGTGGTTGGCCCCGGGAGCCTGAACTCATCTGAGGAGCATCGAAAACAATCTCTAAACCTTAACAAACGCTTACCGTGTCGAGCTACTTGTCGGCCCCAAGGACATTTGCTCACCTTTTTCGTTCAGCTCTTTTTTTTGTCCGCTTTTAACACGGTTTTTTTCTGCTAGAGGTCAATGTAGGTGGGGTTCGGGAAAGATCACGAGAAAGGTTAAAAGTGTCAAAAGATTTGAGAACTTGTCAGTTTTACTTTTAGAGGTATTTCCTGAAAATCTCGTATTTTCAAGAGAAAAGTACCGTAATAGAAGCCGACGGAAAAACCAAAAACGTTGAGTCTGTATATTTCAATTTGTGTAGAAGATATCACAAAGTGGGCAACTAACAAAAATTGACAAAAATTGAAAGATATTTTATCAACTTAATTGAGTTACTTGACCTCAAAGTTGACAGTTAAGGTGGGCTTCTACACTGCGCGTCATAATTATAGAGCCACTTCATTTTTCGTAATTTTTTTGATATCCGTGAAAGTTTCAGAATCCTTTCCGATGGCGATAAATATCATTTTTGAATCTGAAAAAGTAAAGAACATCTAGTTTCAGATAGTGAAGCAACGGTTTGAAAAAATGAAAAAATGTCAAAAAATTCAATTTTTCACTGCGTCATAATTATAGAGCCACTTCAAAAATTTTGCCATCATCACGATTTCTTCACTGTAAAAAGCAGATATTAAAATCCATTAAAAATTAACATTTATGTTGCAATTTCCAACCCAATTTCAGCGGAAAAATTTTCCGTTACAAATGATTTTCGAATTTTTTTTCACAAAAAAAGGAAGGTTCGCAAAAAACCATTTTTTCCTTTTCCAAATTTTTTTCAGGATTGTATAAGTTATGTCAGATTATTTACAAAGACCCGTAAAACAATATCAATGGCATTATTAAGTTCTCCAAAAGGGGTAAAGTACTGGTCAAAGAGTGCAAACTATGATTATGTGAGGTTAGTGAAGCCAACTTCAGGTAGGTCGAAAATATAGTAAATATGACGAGATACATTTGAAGCTCTCCACATTCATTTACCATAAATAGAGCTTCAATTCCTTAGTTGGCAAGTTTTTGTCATGACTCCATCTAAAAAAGTTATTGTGCTCCGACGTGTCGCGTACTTCAACTCAGAACTCTCATTTGCAGTTTTGTGCTTCTTCGTTTCCAGAGGTGTATCTCATTTGTATGGATTGGTACAAAAAAGTTGTAAACAACAAAAATGAAGCTCTGTTTTTGTCTTATATCTCTCGAAATTTTCAACCTTGTATGACAATGTATGTTATTTTTCCAAACTTTCAAACACGGTGCTTTTTTGAACTAAAAAACATCAGGATATTACTCTTTGTGCTACAGACATACATTGTCGTATCGGGTTGAAAATTCTAAGAGATATAAACCAAAAACAGTGCTTCATTTTTGTAGTTCACAACTTTTTGTATCAATCCGTACAAATGAGATACACCTCTGGAAACGAAGAAGCACAAAACTGCAAATGAGAGTTCTGAGTTGAAGTACGCGACACGTCGGAGCACAATAACTTTTTTAGATGGAGTCATGACAAAAACTTGCCAACTAAGGAATTGAAGCTCTATTTATGGTAAATGAATGTGGAGAGCTTCAAATGTATCTCGTCATATTTACTATATTTTCGACCTACCTGAAGTTGGCTTCACTAACCTCACATAATCATAGTTTGCACTCTTTGACCAGTACTTTACCCCTTTTGGAGAACTTAATAATGCCATTGATATTGTTTTACGGGTCTTTGTAAATAATCTGACATAACTTCTACAATCCTGAAAAAAATTTGGAAAAGGAAAAAATGGTTTTTTGCGAACCTTCCATTTTTTGTGAAAAAAAATTCGAAAATCATTTGTAACGGAAAATTTTTCCGCTGAAATTGGGTTGGAAATTGCATCATAAATGTTAATTTTTAATGGAGAATTTTAATATCTGCTTTTTACAGTGAAGAAATCGTGATGATGGCAAAATTTTTGAAGTGGCTCTATAATTATGACGCAGTGAAAAATTGAATTTTTTGACATTTTTTCATTTTTTCAAACCGTTGCTTGACTATCTGCAACTAAATGTTCTTTACTTTTTCAGATTCAAAAATGATATTTATCGCCATCGGAAAGGATTCTGAAACTTTCACGGATATCAAAAAAGTTACGAAAAATGAAGTGGCTCTATAATTATGACGCGCAGTGTATAAGAGGAAAAACGATAAGTGATGCTCTTCAAAAATGGAGTCACTGGAATTATTTAAATAAGGTAGGTAGTGAAGAATATTCAAAATTTGAATATTGAAACTAATACTTCGTTTTTTTATAAATTGCAGATATTAAAGTATTTTGTGAGAAATTCAGATTCATGACATTTCAAGTTCTTAGATTTTACGAAAATGGGTTTGATAATAATCTACGTGGGAAAAGATCAGTTTGAACTACAGAGCTCAAAAGATCATGAATTTTAGAAAGAAATACAGTAACCAAAAAATTGACGAATTTTGACGCATAATTTTCGTAACCAGTATTTAGTCTGTAGAACGTCATTTCCTACATGTAATGACTAAAAAAATCAGATAAATCATATCAAACTTCCTAAATACCATGATAGGGGAAATGAGTAAGTAAAGAGTTCCAGCCGGGGTGGGAGCTAGACAGACTGGTTATCAGAAAAATAAAAGAAGTGAATGGGCTCTTGAGAGTCTCGTTCCGAGATGGTAGAGAGGAACAGAAACAAATGAAAGATATCATAACAATATTCTCTCTTTTTTCAATTTCCACTCTCACGTGTTTTTTATAACGCGCGCGTTCGTTTTATGTCATGAGTAGGAAGGAAAGGGCTTTCAGAATAATTACATTCGAAGATAAAGCTGGCAACACGTGATGGTATATTTTTGTGAGATAATTGAAGGTTAGAATCAAGAAAAATGGAAACATGACGCGGAAGACAAGGATTCAAACATGAATCAAAAAGAGGGCATGGTTGATACATTTGTACTACAGTTACAGTAATCTTCCTCTTGATGTCATCATTTTTAAAGTTCTTTCTTGAAACCTAGACTGGGCGACTATAGTCAATCAGACAAATTAGGAACACAGAAGGAGTACGGTAGAAGGGAAAAGTGAAAAACAGTAAACAGAAAATCATAGGAAAGTAAGATGGCACATTGCGCCAGATGTGAGAAAAAAGGAGAAATTGAAAACTGAAAAAAGAGAAGAAGGGGGAAACATGTGAGGGAGCCTTGTACGGTACCACTCAATTTCGTATTTATTTTTGAAAGCATGACATTCACATTTTCTTTTTACAATACACCGTGGAATGGAGACGTCTGATGACTAAGAGATGATGACGATATGAAGGTGTTTTCTGAAAGCATTTTGGTGCCTGCTAGACAAATGGGGGACGCGGGAAGACCTCGCGGAAAGTTTCTGGACACGCGTATGTCATCTCGATTGCGCAATATGCAAATGGGGGGGGGGTGATGCGCATTTCTCCGCATGTGTGGCCCCGGGTGCTAGAAAACTCGACGGACCAGTGGTCTCCTCCCCCCTCGTTTCTCTCCCGGGGTCTTTTTCTTTCCCGCCAACGATGACGAAGACGAAGCGGAGTGACCAAGAACGCGGCAAAAGAGTGTGGACGCCCGCGGAGAGCCTCACGTGGGAGCGGCAAAAGACAGGGAGATGAAAATTGTGCAAGACTTCGCGGAAAAGAGGGGGGCGATGCGGCAAGAGTTGAGGAAGGCGGACGACAAGAGGGAACGAATGCGGAAAAGAAGGCGGTCAACGCCCGGACGCGGACGGACAACGGGCAGGGACGTCTGAGAGTAGAACTCTCGTCGTTGCTGGCAATTAGTTTTGGTTCTTCTCGACTAGAAGAGACCATGGCGCGGAAGGAGGGATGCGGAAGCCGCGAGCGTTTTCCGCACGCGATTGCTCAACGGACCATTCGGCCACGCCCACTTCAAGAGAAAAGAAGAGAAGAAAACTTGCTGACCTCTTTCTTCTTTTCTATCTGTCCCGAGACCCGCTGACGCAATGAGCAGACTGAAGGGCGATGCGGAAAGAAGCGGAAAAGAAGGGGAACAAAATTGTTACGCAATCAGGAGCACTTTCTATTCCCGCATCGCAACCTCATTTCCCGCCTGAAAAGGAAGCGACTTGTGGAATGAAGCGGAAAGTGATTTGAGTGGAATTGAAGAGAAGAAAATTATCTCTTCATCGTATTTTTTTCCCACTCCTAGTCAGAGACCTAAACTTTTACCCAAGGGTGGTACCGGTTCGTTATGATAACATTTTAAGTAAGGCGGCTCATCTTCAAAAAGAAGTAGGGAACCAAGAGACACATGAGTCATGATCTCCAGTGACTGTACAGTTAGAGCACTGTGTGAACATAACCAATATTAAAAATTATTACAAAAACATTGGTGCCCAAGATTTTAAGAGTTGAATTTTAAGTATTGAAATGCCAGAGAGAGGATTAAAGAAGAGGATGAGCAACGCGGAAAGCGGGAGCATGAATGATGCGGTGGTCACTTGCCTGGCGAGCACGCGGACGGCATGAGCAAGCGGACGAAAGTTTATGTTCACCATCAGCAGATTTGTTTATGAATATGAAAATGTTGAAGACCTTCCCAAACTTGCAAATTTTCAGAATAACTGTACCTTCATCATGATTACTGTAGAACTGTACAGCTTCTCCTCTCTCAATACGAATGCAAAAAGTCGAAATTGGAATAGGACGAGCGAAACGAAGCATTTTCAAAACACTCCACATGAGAACTGATAAGCACTGGTCACTTAGTCAAAACGCAGCTGATAATTTTATTTTCAACGGTCACTCACAACTCTAGTTTTGACTTGGAACTGCTGGCGCGGTGATAAGAAAGTAGAAGCACACTTTTTCAGATGGGAGAAAGAGAAAAGCGCCGAAACATTGAGAGAACTTGTTCCTGAAAATCGAGAGAGGGGTCAGTCAACTGACCAGTTGCTTTTATCAGCATATGTCATTCTGTGTCGTCGATCATAATTCTCTTCTCAAAACAATAAATGTCAAGAAAATTGTTTTGATTAGGGAGTCTAGAGTTTTGAACACTTTCTTGAACACTTATTTGCAAGCTAGTGTTTTGTGTTGAGAAGAAATATTGCAAAAGAGCTGTGTAATTTGTGAGCCTCTCTTCTTCTCTTAAAATTAGTCCAATTTTTCAGCCGTTCTCTTTCTTCTTTTCCGCTGCTGCTCTCTTCTTCATCTCTTCTTCTTCTTCCTTTCTACTGCTATTCAATTTTACGAAGGATTAGCAGAGTGACCATCCGATATAAAAGGACATGTTTCTACTGGTCAAGAGAAGCGTGATGATCATAATGACGGGAATTTTTCCGGGATCAGATCTAATCTGTTTTGTTGCACTTTTGAATAACTAATTTGAAAGGGCAGTTTTGCTGAAAAGAGAAATCTCTTTTCACCCGAATGATTTTCTGAAGGTATTTGAATAGGAAGGGACTTCGAAATGCCGAATGTTTTTCATGTTGCTTCTCCTTCTTACCGAAACAGTTCCAAAGACAAATCAACAAACTTTCATCTGTCAACAGTTCCACTTCTGGTTTTGTGTACTTTTGGTGCTGGGGCTCTAGCTTGACGTGGGGGTTTCACTTTCTTGTTGTTTCGGAGGGTTCCCGGCCCGTCTTCAACTCCTCCTTATTCACCCACAAATATTTGTCAATGTTCATAATAGCGGAAATGCTAGAGCTCTTTTCCGTTTTCGGTCATTCTGAATGAAAAGGTAAAAACTAGCAAGGGTGCGAAAGTTCGTTTGAGTTTCGAAAACATTTTTTTCTCTCTGGAAAACAAATTTCTGACGAGGAGATTTTTCTTCTTCTTCAAAAATGTCTTGTTTACCCTTGGAAGAACCAAAAAAAGTGTCATGGGCGGTCATTTGGTATGTGTGTTTTTCCAGTGGTGGTCAGCAAAATTGGATGTGGGCACCAGAAAAAAAAAGAGGGAGCTATTTTTTGCTAAATACTCGTCATCGCCTACTGAGCAACAGTGGTCAGTCTAATCAACATATGTCTGGGGTGGGGTTGTTTTAAGAATGAGAGAAGAACACATATGTCAACAAGACTGACAAGGCGAAAGGAAATGAAAAATGTAATTGCGACATGCGAATGTGCGGAAATGCGTAGATCGACTAATTATAGAGTTATGTAATTACGTAATGTTTAAAGATTTAAAGAAGCTGTCTGGAGTGAAGAAGTACCGTAATCCACCGTGCAAAGTGTGTGATAAGTTTTTCAAAATCTTTAGAAAATTTTTTCCGGGTTACGGTAACCAGTTTCCTATTTACTTAAAAAGCAATCATTTTCAATTTATAGATTCTCTAAATTCCACATAGACGCATTTCTTATAGGGATCGTGACCAATTTTCAGCATATAATTGAAAGGGTACAAAACGTTTGGGAGCATTCGGGTACAAAGCAATTTAGCGGTACAAAATACCTGAAAGACGTTGTATTTTGTACTCCCAAACTGTGGATTCTGTACACCTAAATCACTTTGTACCCCTTGTACCTCCGAATTGTTGCACTCCCTAAATTATGTACCCTAATTTTAAGACACAAATATTGAAGAAATTCTAACTTTGTTATTGTTTTTCGAATACCCAACTTTCTGAAATTTGAAAATGACCTTTCAGCCAATTGTAGAAGACAATTTAGCTTTCTCCTTTCCACAATACCCAATATAGCAAATCACATCATCATTCTCAACGCCCACTCTTGTTCACTATTTCAGACGAATAAAGAGTCCGGAGTGTGTTGTTACTTCCGGTGTTGCAGTGTTGCGAAACCTTCTCGTTTTCCGCGACGAGAAACATTTTCCGCAAGGGTGTCAACTTTCTCCGTTAGTATCTTCTAGAATTTCGTTCAAAAATTCGCTTCTCTCGTTTGCCACCTCGACCTTCACATACACACACACACACACACAATGAGCTGCTAACGATTTCACCTCGTTTTCTCCACTCTCTCTATCTCTCTCACTGGTCATTTTGAATGACTATCTTCAAGAACACACACTCTTGAATTATAGACACTCCGACGCAGAGAATGGCGATTTGTGTTTTCCGCGTCGGAGTGCGCCAGACAAGTGAGAAAAGAGTTTTTCCGAAAAAGAAATGCACGCGAATTTTTGAGGATGCGGCGAGATGCGGAGAAGACCGAAGATGGTGCACGCGGAAGGCGACTGCCATTCAGTCTTGAATTCAAGAAGGGACCACTGAGACGAGTCTTTAAAAAGAGGGGACCATCGAAGAGAATGGTCAGATAGGCAAGACGCAGACAGGTCGGGGCGAAAGGAGAAAGCTTATTCTTTTTCTCTCTCCCGTCCATCTCGAATTGCCAATGGGACCTTTTCAACGAGGCGAGTGACCACCCGTTGCGCCATCGCAAAATTGAACGGAATACTAACGAGCGAGGGACCGGACAGATCCCGAAGAGAACGAATCATTCGGATTTAATTTCATTTTCAGTGGCACCATCACATTTCTCCCTTTCCCGACTTTTGGAATCCACCCTATTAGTGTTTGATTCTCTTTGAAACAGACACGTCTTCCATTGTAGGTCAGAATCAGTCAAAGGGACACCCTATGCACACACAGTACGAAATTGAAGTTGAAACGGTCAAGAAGAAAGCATGAAACACCCATCGAGGGTTATCACTGACACAATGCGCGGAGAAAAAGAGTTTTGAATGCCCTATTTGTTTGGATTCTTCAATCATGAAACCACCTTACTCTTCAAATATGATAACAATACGTGTGTTATGGAAATATTTCGAAAATTTACAAGTGTGAACTGTCCAAGTCAAATACAGAGGAGGAAAAATGGATACTTGATGAAATGAGGGATCTTAAAAGAGGGATCCTGAAAGTTTGGCACATTATTCGGAGGGTCAAACTATTTGGGGTACAAGGGGTACAAAGTGATTGAAGGGCACAATTTAAATTATTCGGGTGTTCAAAACTCAATTTTTTAGATATTTGTTACCTATCAATTGCTTTATACCCCAAAGATCCTAAAATTAGTGTACTCTTCAAGATATTTGCCTAAAAGTTTGACAAGTTTCCACAGAATACACTGAAAACAAAATGTGAAAGGAACCATGAAGAGAAGAACTTTTGCGTAACGCTTCAGATGTCAAAAATCCGCTTCGTGTCCGGACGGAAGACAAGTCAATTTTCAATGCATACGTGTCTCCGGGAAAGAGCCGCCGATTGCTTCTCTGTTTCTTTTTTTCATCCAATTTTGAATCTGTCGTTCTCGTTTTCGTGTTCTCCAAACGGCCGAACACACATAATCCTTGTCTTCCGCTCTTTTTTTTTTTGCTCAGGCCTTCTTATTCACCTCACGTTGACCGATGGACCTCGAGGAACACAACAAAAAAAGGAGCAAATTCGTATAGCGAAAAAACATCATGAGCACATCCGTTCGTCTGTATAAAAACGAACATCTGAGAGTCTGTATTTTCAGATTTCATGGAACGATTGCAAATTTTGGGTTCAGCAAACTTTCTCGTTACAAAACTTCAGATATCCTTTTGGTCAATACAAATCCCATGAGCCCCAATATCCATCTTCCAAGTTATTACCACTGCATTCATTGCGTTATAACTTGCGACACACAGATTTGAAATGCGATATTCCGCGCATGAAACTCTCTTTCTGGCAATTAATAAAAATGCGAGAGGCCGCGCGGAGAGATGTTCTCTTCGCCACAAGATACTATTTCCCATCGGGACCCTCATCTTCAATTTCAGGACGTTGCGCAACAGCCATGCCCTGAAGCGAATCTTTCCGCGTGATGCCGCGCGTGAGCGCATAGACCTCCTTGTGCTCAGTGAGCACAAATTGACTTCTATTGGCATTCATTCCGTTGGTGGTGAGAATTGAATGGCAGAAAAGAGAGGGAAGACGAGAGAGGAGCGGTTGTGCAATAATCAATGTTTATTAAATTGAGACGCCGAATTTTAACGCATTCCCTTCTTCCGCAAGACATTCTCCCGGCGTTTGACCACAATTTACGCTTGTTTTCAGCTGTCCCAGACCACAGCTGAATTTTCAAGTGGATTATCCGCTGACCAGACAGTCAACAGAAGAAGTCGTTCAAAAAGTCTTCAGTATGAAAGGGATACTATTGCAAAATATGGGAACTTGAAAAAGAAGTCTGGAACAAAAATAAAAACAAAGTGGTGATGCCATTGAGCCGAACATCTTACCTTATATAGAACACCACGTGCCATTGGTACCACCTGTTGGTACCGCCCTATACTCTAAAAACTACCTTACAAATATTTGGGTGTTTCTGACTAGTAGTACTGAACAATTGTACTGGAACAGACGTTCACAGAGCACTGGAATCTAGTTATTCTTATTCAGAAAAGTACAAACTGAGCAAAACTAGTGGTAGCTGGCACTGAAGTTCCATTGTGTTGGCTTGCACGAGACACAATTCAATCGTTCGGGTTCAATTTCAGCATAGAAAACTTTTTATCGAAGGTTTGTAGTTCTTCTGGAATGTCCACAGCGATACTTCAAATAGTTCTCTCGTTGTCAACTTATTTGAGTGGTGCGGATTTCTGTGGAATAGTAATCTCAAGTTTTGTAATAATACGTCGTTATGTGGTGAACGCTACAAACAGATCATAAACGCGTCTTTAAAAAGTGATAAATCATCTCTCCTGGTACGTTATTTCAAAAAACTTATTCAAAAACTTACAAAGCCGGCTACGGTTTCAAAACATTGTCAAAGAAAGGGTTAAAAAATGAATTCATAATTTTGACAAGCTTGGATTTTAGACCACCTTTAAAGACAAAAGTCATGCTTCTCTGAATGAAACACAAAAAATGGGTTCACTACAATATGGAATTGATGACTTTAGTTTCTTGAAACTTGAAATCGGGAAAAAAGCCCATAGGATACTTGTCATTTGGGCTCAATTATCTCTGTTCCTATAAGAGATATCGAAAATCTGTCAACTGATGCATTATTGAAGATTTGATGATAAATATTTAATTAGTTGGCATTTTCTCAATACTTTTTTAAATAGTAATGATTGAGATCAAAATGAACCTATAGATTTGGGGCTATAACATTAAGCTATAGATCTAGAATAAACAACAGATGAGTTGATGTTTTTAAATCTAAAAACGATTCGTTACTGTTATAAACTTCCTCGGGATTTCCCAATCTTCAAAATATGTAAAAACGCGAAAAATTGAATTCAAAATATCATTTGCACAATATTCTTACGATTTTCGGGATTTTATTAGGTCAGTTTTCATTGCATTTTTAGAAGTGTCTCTAATAAAATTTTTAGGTGTTATGAAGCAAAAAATGTTTACATTATTCAGAAATAATAATTTTGAGTTAATGACAAAAATACTGTTATCGGTTTTTCGGTTAAAAAGGGAAAAAAGAATATTGAAAATTGAACTGGATTTCGAAGCTCCTTAATGAACAGGTAGCCAACGAGAAAACAAAAAAGTATGCTCACATACTGATCCATGAATTATATACTGTTTTCGAATTGTGTGTGGATGTATTTTTTTTTCAAACTTGAATCTTATTATCAACATTTCATAAGCATTTAATAACGGGACAGTTTGATTTAGCAATATGGACCCATTTTCAGATTTTCGGCTTGCTTCAAAACAGTCCCATAAGATTTGTAATTTTGAAAACCAGCAGGTTTCGAAGGTTTCTGAGCTTTTTTTCTACCTGATACAAAAACTAAAACGAATTTTCTCCCGAATTCTGAGACACCGTACAACTCACCTGCCAACAAAAAAACAGAGAGTATAATAATATAACAAACTCTATGATTTCTAACATAACCTTTGTTTAAAAGCACAAACTCAGAATTCAATCATGACAACTTACCTCTGACAGTTTAAAAAATGATCATAAAATCTGGTGTGCGTTTATTAAGTTTCTTGATATTAGTTTTCAGATTTTTTTTTCATTTTCCCATTACTCGCAAAAAGTTTTTTTTTAGCTCATTCACTCATGTTTGCGTTGATTAGTTCTATTTTCTCTTCTCAAGAACACAATTTGAAAAAGAGAGATATTTATTGGGCAAGTAGAATTAAGTAGGTCTTGGTTGTTTCTTATTAGCTTCAATATTCACTCGACTCCGCAAATCTTTGAATACTCTTTCAATCTCGTAGATAGGGACGTTGCATATCAGACAGTTGGTACGTCGGGAGATCAGAACTGAAATAAAATGAATAAGAGAATTTAATGAAAAATTGAGAGAAAAGAGATAACAAACAAACTACAGTAATCAAGGAAACCAGTTTTGAAAATTAGCGTTCCTTGATTTGTTAATCAAACAGGGTATGGCTTATCTTGTGAAAAGAAACTCACGATAGAAACATTGAATACAGTATCCATGCCTACAGGATGGGGGAGTTTTACGTTCAATTAGATATTCCAGACAAGCAGTACAGTAATCCTCATCTTCCTCATCGTCTTGAACTTCCGCATCCTCACTCTCGCTGGAAATTTCTTCATCCTCCCTAGGTTCTTCCCTCGGCTGTTGGTTGACCGTTGACTGTTGGGTGGTAGACATGGCAACCTTGGAATTTAATATAAATGATACGGAATAAAAAAGAATCAGAAAGAACTGTTCCAAAACAGAACAAATATCTCAAGGAGGCATTACTTAAGAACGAAAGGAAAAAGATGAGTGGAAATAAAAGGGGAGTGGAGGATTGTCGAAAAAAGATGGAAAATGGGAAAAGGAAAAGAAACTGGAAGAAGAGATGGCGGGACAAAACGTTTTGTTCTTCTTTTTTGTCTCTTCTTCTCCCTTCTCCTCCTTCACCCCTCATTTTCTGTTTCATCTTCTCAACTCGTCTTTTTTGGCCAATTTTTCTTCAGAATAATGAAATGAGACTGTGTCATCCACCATTGCAACTAGATAGGATAAAGAGGACGTTGATGAGATCACAGACAAAAAGTGCGCACCGATGGAAAAAGAAGAACATCAGAACATTTCGTCTATTTTTGGTCTATATCTTCTGACGACGCGCAGAGAGCTAAGATCTGTAGGACAGGAGGAAGACAGAATATGAAGAAGCTAGACAAGCAAAGATATAAAAAGAAGGAACAAGTTTTTCGGGCAAACATCAAATTAAAGGATGAACCAACATTGATAGATGGGACTGCTAGAAAAAAACTACAGTTCTGATCTGAAATAAATGAAAAAACTCGCTTTCAGTTGATTTTGATCATTTTCAGAAGTCTTGAGCTCGGCTTTCAAGTGTCCAATATGTTTAAAAGTCATGGAGGGTGTGAAACAGATCTAGATTAAATACTTTGCATTCATAGAACTTTTTGAAAATTCCTAGTCTTTCAGCTTTATGCCGATTTCTGAAGGACACCTGCTTTCTCACGTTTTCAATACAAAAACAGAAAAAACGGGTGTCCGTCAGAAATAGGCTAATATCTGAAAAACTAGGGATTTTCGAAAAATTCTGTGAGTGCAAAGTTTTCAATCTAGGGTTGTTTTACACCTAACAAAATTTTCAAACTAATTCAACACCTGACAGCCGAGCTTCAGTCTCTTGAAAATGGTCTAAATCAATTGAAAAGCGCGTTTTTCAGCAATCCTAACTTGCTATTGATTTTTGAATAGGAAAAAGGAAAAGGAGACAATTTTTTTCAGCCATATTCAAATCACTGAAAAGAAGAAAAAAGAAAAAATTTCTCTTTTTCACGGAAAGGAGAAACGAGAATAACGGAAGATATATTTTTTCTTCTTCTTTGCTGCTCCGTTATGAAAAAGAAGACACGAACTATCTTCTGTTTTCAGTCACTTCGTTCTAACAAAAGGTTTACTTCTACAAAAATTTATTTTCTATGGGCTTGTAATACTTGAGATGAAATAAAACAGGGGTAGTGTGAAAATAGGGTCCGTGTTTTTCAAATGGAATACAACAGTTTGAGGGGGAAGGGTTTTTATGGCATAATTATATCATAAATATGGCTTTACGGGTGGAAAAAATGCGAGTGAACTTATCAGTCTCTATACCAGATGAGAGTGGCTTAAAAATTGTACAAAAACGACAAAAAAAAGAAATTCCTTGAAATAGAAAACAAGTGATTTTGTGCCTTTGGCATTGGGATCTACTCAAGCTCCACAAGCACCTCTCCCTCGTCGACGGTGGCTCCGACCTTGACGTTGACGGCCTTGACGCGTCCAGTCTTTCCGGCGTGAAGACTGTTCTGCATCTTCATGGCCTCCATGACGACGAGCTCTTGTCCCTCGGAAACCATGTCTCCTGGCTGAAACAGTTTTAATTAGAATACCATATTTGTTTTTTTTAATGTGATAAACTCACCTTAACATTGACGTTCTTGATGGCTCCTGGCATTGGGGAGAGGACGACAGTGGACAAGTCAACCTTGGCCTTCTCCTTCATGTACTGCAAGTACTTGACAGCTTGCTCTGGAAGGACTTGCACCTTGAATGGAGTTCCCTTGTAGAGAACGGTGATCTCTCCGGCGCGCTTTCCAACAATCTGGGTGGTGATGTGCTCTCCGTTGACCTCGATGGAGTTGACTGGGAGCGAGAGACTCAAGTTTCCAGAAATGTCAATGACCTTTCCTCCGATCGAAACCTTGGCTTTGTTGGCATCTCCATCGACGAACGAGACTTCGACAGCATGCTCAGTTGGACGGTGTCCTTCCTTGGCTGGGATAGAAGAGACGAACTTGTAGGTCTTCGAGAACGAAGCCACATGAGTGCTGCGTTGTCTGTTCTGGTTGAGGAACTGGTTGGCACGAGCGAGTTTGCGAGCGTTGAGAGCCGCGGCAAACGCGATGACGGTCTTTTCCTCGGCATGCGTCAAGACGGTTCCTTGGAATCCTTCTGGATAGACTTCTGGGAGGTACTTGGTGGTGATGTCTCCACTGCGGAATCTCTTCTCTTGGACAATGTCACGGAGAAGTGGGATGTTGTGGGTGACTCCGCGGATAACGTAGTTGTCAAGAGCTTCTTGCATGCGATCGAGAGCCTGCTGGCGGTTGTCTCCATGGGTGACGAGCTGAAAAACAAAACAGGTTTGTAGGATTTATAAGGCTTTCACGTGTAAGTGTCAGCTGATTGTGAATGCTGTGACGGTCATCATCCGTTTTATATTAACTCAATATTTATTCTGTGACTCTAATAAAACTCTTTCGGTTCTTACTGATGCAGTCCTACAACATATTGATTTCAATAAGTACAATATAGCCGGCTTGAAGGGCTTCTACGGCTCTCGCCGTGCTTATAGGGCAGCACTTAACGTTAACTTGGTCTTATGAGCGGTGCTATATGTTGTATACACCGCTATTTTGTAATCTTGCTATTGCTATTATCTAGTATTTCAACAACATCATAAAAATTTCTTCGTTGCTGCTAATTGTCTCTAGTGTCCTGATATTCATTCATGCGAGCTAGGAAATTCCAGGACATTCCTCTATCTCTTTTTTTAGTTTTGTCCTCTTAACTTACCTTGCAAATGAGTGGATCGTAGTAGATGGAGATCTCAGATCCCTCACGAATTCCGGAATCGCAACGGACTCCATCAACGTGACGTGGCTCAACATATTTGGAAAGACGTCCGACAGATGGAAGACCGAATCCCTTGTATGGATCCTCAGCGTAGACACGAGACTCGAAAGCCCATCCGTTGAGTGGAACTTGTTCTTGGGTGAGTGGGAGCGAGTGTCCGTAGGCAACGCGAAGCATCTGTTGAACGATATCGATTCCGGTGATGCATTCGGTGATTGGATGCTCGACCTGTAAGCAAAAATCACAATAGATGTCTTGAATTTGTTGGATAGTACCTGAAGACGAGTGTTCATCTCCAAGAAGTAGAAGTTTCTCTGAGAGTCGACAAGGAACTCAACAGTACCAGCGGAGTCGTATCCGACAGCCTTGGCGAGCTGAACGGCTTGCTCTCCCATCTTGCGTCTCATCTCTGGTGGGACAAAGCTGGATGGAGCCTCCTCGATAACCTTCTGGTTTCTTCTTTGGATTGAGCACTCACGCTCGTTGAGCCAGAGAGCGTTTCCGTGTTTGTCGCAAAGGATTTGCATCTCAATGTGTCTTGGGTTGTCAATGAACTTCTCGACAAGCATACGGTCATCTCCAAATGAGGAAGCAGCTTCCTGCTTGGAGAGTCTGTATCCCTCACGAGCTTGCTTGTCGTTCCAGGCAACACGCATTCCCTTTCCACCACCACCAGCGGAAGCCTTGATCATGACCGGGTATCCGATGTCGCGTGACACCTTGACACAGAAATCCTCGTCTGGGATTTCACCGTCGTATCCTGGAATCATGCTGACACGAGCAGCGGTAGCAATCTTCTTGGAGTGAATCTTGTCTCCCATATCAAGAATAGCCTTGGAGTTTGGTCCAATGAACTTGGCTCCAGCCTTCTCGAGCTCGGCGGCGAATTTGGTGTTCTCCGAGAGGAATCCATATCCTGGGTGAACCTGTAAACAAAGATAATTGAACTTTCAATCTTGCACTCGCTAGTCGATCATGTTTTGAGAAACGCTTCTATCTCTCATCATTCGATTTCTCGAAAAAAGAAGACAGGACACGAGAGACAAGTACGATTAAGAGACGCGAGTGTCATCAGCAGTTTCACTAAATTTTTTGTTATTTTCTGTGTTTCGTAGTGCAAATATGTGAATATCACGTGCGCTACGCGAATCCTATATTAGGAAAAAATAAGGTATTGGGCATGTCTTGGGATGAATAACGTCTAGATCAGCTTATGTTGGTATATGTTGGTATAGCAGCCGTGAACGGAGATATAAGTTTAAGATGTTTACGTCTAGTTGGAATGTTTGAAGAAGTATCATGAACACTAGCTTCTGGTTTTGTATTTCGAACTTTTGAGTTTTTGCGCAAGGAACAAACTTAGGAACTAGATTACTTCTAGGTTTCTTGTTATTCAAAAAACCAAATTCAGCAAATAAATGCAACGTTCAGATACGTTGCTTCAATCTCATTAGAGCCGAATGAAACGGGTGTTGGGAAGGTTTGCCGATGTCACTCTTATGAGATTTTGTTTCTAATTTTCTAAGTTTTTAGAAACCATTTGTGATAGTC
Organism: Caenorhabditis nigoni; assembly: GCA_027920645.1. Taxonomy (NCBI): domain Eukaryota; kingdom Metazoa; phylum Nematoda; class Chromadorea; order Rhabditida; family Rhabditidae; genus Caenorhabditis; species Caenorhabditis nigoni. The sequence continues at coordinate 18,200,640 of CP115869.1, forward strand.
ATTCTCAGGATTTGTAGGCTAGCCCACCCTCGTCTTTTAGTCAGATTGTAAAGTTTTTAGGCCAGCTGTAGATTTTTCTACGTTCAAAAGACCACTTCAGCACACAACATGTGTTAAAGAGGGATCTGCCAAAAACTTCGTTAGAAATCTCACCGCTTGAGCTCCGGTATCCTCGACGGCTTGAAGAATACGGTCGACGCGAAGGTAAGACTTGGCAGTTGGAGCTTCTCCGACGCAGATTGCCTCATCGGCCATTTTGACGTGAAGGGAGTTGCTGTCGACATCAGAGTGCACAGCGACGGTCTTGATTCCCATAGCCTTAGCTGTCTTGATCACACGGCACGCGATTTCTCCTCTGTTTGCGATGAGAATCTTGTCGAACTTTGGCTCATTGTGATCGATTCCGACAGTTGTGTAGATCTCTTTTCCTTCACGCTCATCCCGTGGGCTGAAATTATGAATAATCATTTTCCAGAACTTTTCAAAAAAGGTCACTTACACTCCTGGTCTGGTGGCAGCTGCGGTGGCAAGACTACGGTTGGCGACGGCACGGAAGTTTGAGGCCGCGCGGAGCATGGTTCTATCTGTAAGAAATTGTTATTGGATAGAAGAAACCAACGATAAACACGAAGGAAGCAATGGAGATTGGAGAAAAAACAGTTTTCTTTTCTAAGAGAATGATAAGAGATGCACGGTCGCTAGTTGATGCGGTCAACGAATTGATAAACATCTATGAGGCTGTCGAACTTGTGTTAGTAATCGATTCTGACATTGAACTTGAACTAAAAAAACTGGCAAACTAAGCATAAGCAGTGAAAAAACATGTCAGCAAATGGCCATTGAGCAACGAAGCAAAATAGCCCTGGAAAGAAGAGCACAAGAAAAGCGGTGCCCTTCTCTCTTCCCCGCAACAAGATTTTCACAAAAGTTGTCTCTATCTCTCCACTATTTTTCTGATGGACCTCCAAAGCGCAGTTGCCGAGACCGCTCCACTCACTCACTCTTCTGCCCATTTCTTGCGTTTTTGCACGTATTCGTCCTCTGAACACACACACGCAGAGAAAGCAAGAAAATCGGTGAGAAGAGATAGGTTTGAGTTGGGAAAAATCAAAAAGAAGAAGAAGAAGACCTCAAAATGTTACAATGCACGAATCAGCTAAAAAGACTTCAGAGTCCAGTCTGCACGTTTTTTCCTAACCTATCGAAATTCACGTGAAACAGTGCATGAAGGAAAACATGCGTGTACTGGGATTCGAAATGCGCGAAAATAGAATGCAAACAAGAGAAATACAGGACCGTTTAATTAATGGGAGAGCAAAAGGGACACAAAGAGAGGGAGAAAAGAAGGACCTACTCGACGAACGCAAAAACCAAGAATGAGGATGGTCCGCCCGACTGACCAGTGACCACTGACCCCAAAAACAAAAAAAAACAACGCAAAACGCGCGGGTCGCGCAAGATCCAATACTGTTTTGTGTTCAACGGGGCGCACTTGCGCACCTCTGCGTCTCTTCACGCGACACACTCTCTCGCACACGTTGTTTGTGTGTGCGCGCGCACACCGGTGTGTTTCGCTGAGTTTAACCTTGTTTCTCTGTGTTGTGTATGATAAGAAGCATACTTGCAAAATCAGGGCCCGGCCCGTGGCCGGGCCCGGGCCTGGCCGGGCCGGGCCGGGCCGGGCCGAAGATTTCAAGGGCCCGGCCCGGCCCGGGCCCGTGACCCTCGGCCCGGCCCGGCCCGGCGGGCCCGGGTTCTCCAAGTTTGAAAAAAAATTTGAAATTTCAGAAATTTTTTCAAATTTTTCTGTGAAAAAACCATTTTTTGTGGACACTATAATCTTGAAAAATTTTTTACTCCACAGAAAAATCGTCCATTTTTTTCTGTTAACACCAAAAAAAATTTTGAAAAGACAGGAAATTTTTTTTCCGAAAACCCGGGCCGAGACGGGCCGGGCCGGGCCTGGCCGGGCCGGGCCCGGCCCTGGCCGGGCCGGGCCGGGCCCTGAAAATTGTGAAAAAAGCCCGGCCCGGCCCGGCCCGGCCCGGCCCGTTGCAAGTATGATAAGAAGTGGTGGTTCATTGAACATTTGAAAAGAAAAAAAAAACAAATTTTAGGTACATTCAGGCACAGTTTCTACAGGTAGTCAATTATTTTTTCGTTGTTTGGCTTCGTATCGGCTGAGAATAGAAAGTGATGGGAATCCCAGAATGAACGTTTGCACGACCCATTTGGCGGTGGAAGCGAAACTGCAAAGAAAATACTGATTAGAAACCAGTTCAGTGTTCATCACCTGATGTTGGCCTTGTGGCACAAGTAGAGTGCGTAAAGAGCTTCACCGACATGGGCAGCAAGTGCGAAAAGATTGGTCAGAAGAGTGACAAAATGGAATTGAGTGCCAATTGTGTGGACAATGGATCCAATGAGTGGGATGTGAAGAGCGGCTTCTGGATTGGCGTAGCTGATCTGAAACAGGGAAATATAGGGGTTTTGATTATCAGAAGTGATAAAACTCTGAAATTTAGTTGGCAGCATATGTTTTTCTTGTTTCGAAAACTACCAAAAGTAGAATTCCACGTCAAATAATCGATTCAAAAAGGAAAATAACAATTTATCAGAATACTCGATCGTGGGTTTGTAACTTCTTAGCAGATTTTGGCTTTTGAGCGGACACTGGTCAATTTCTGGTCAAAAATCGAGGACTGTATAGCTGGCCATAGTCAAGTTTTGGTTGGAAGTTGAAAATTGAAATATTACGAGGTTGGAACTTTGTCATTTGTCGGTTTGGTCGGCTCTAGTAGCGGCCCAATCCCGGACCAGATCAATCTCCGACCCAACATTGCTTGCGACGCCCGAGCATTGTTATTTTCAGAATAAATTCCCACGGAAAACGGTTTGATCGGGCTATTTTATTTTCAGAATAGCAAACTTTTCACAAAAGAAAAACTCACGTAGTTAATTGCCAAAGCTGGAACGATGACCAACCACCAGAAAAGTGGAGGAGTTCTGAAGAAATCGGACATCTCGATGAGTCTTAATTTGCACAGGGACGGATCCGAAGCTGAATATTTAACTCCCAGGTAGTTACGAAGAGAACGAGTCACTTGTAGTGAGGTGAAACTGAAATAAAACATCACATTTTATCAATTTATCATTGGTCATCAACACGATCGCTAGACTCTAGCCTCTGAAAAACGAGAATGGAGAAAGTTTCGACAGTTTTTCTATTCTACTCTCGTTGGGAATTATCCGATAGGGGATCAGGTGGGAGGAGGTGAGAAGAAAGGAACTGTCTGAATCAATACAGGCCCCGTTGACCTCAATTGACGAGAGAAGCAACAGGAGAGAGACGCAGTAACAAAGAGTAAAAGCGTAGAGGACTGCTCTTTTTTTGGCAAAGAATAAAGGAATGAGCGGACAGTTAGAAATAGAAAACAAGTCATAATTTTGTTTTGAAGATTTTGTGAAATCAAGAAGACTTTACGAAATCGGGAAAAACAAATTCATAAATGTGTAGAACGGAAATTGAATACGGATTATGATAGGAAACTCACTTCTTCACAAATGGAATGAGTGTGATGTATGAGGGAACAAACGCGTGGACCTTCTCCTTCAAAATGGAATCCACCATTCTTCTCGAACAAGATCTCACACTCATGAACGGAAACCAGGTACACGTGGGTCTCATGTTATTCTCAAGAATCATTGGCGTTCTGGCAAAATATGGGTAGAGCTGAAAATCGAAAAAAAATTGCGCTTATCGAATTGTTGCTATTCGCCTAACCGTTGTTGTCTTGATTCCTTCTAATCCACGGTCTCTAAGCTCCATTTGTAGGGATTCCATGGCTCCGCGAACGGCGAATTTGCTTGTGCTAAACAAAAAGTGAACGTAAAAACAAAGAATAATTAGTTTTACCAGTAAGAGAGTCCCATGGTTTCTCCAGACCAACCAGCGATGGAGCAAACGCAGACGATATGACCGTCGTTACGGTTTTCCATTTTTGGAAGGAACGCGCGGATGGTCTGAATTTTCATAAAATGTGAAAAGTTCCGAGGACAAGGGGACCTCAACACCTTCTAAACCCAGAAACCGATGAAATTGTCAGGATAGTTTGAGAATATTTATCTTGAAACATCAAAAAAATCCGATTCTGCTCGTTAGTTTCAGACAAGTTATATCAATTTCGATATCATAAATTGCAAAAAAAAAAACAGAAAATTGAATGAAATTTCACATTTCAGACATTCTCACAGATTGTTTTAAAGTACAATTTTTATTTTCAAAAATTCCAAGTATAACATATCACATTTCATAGTTTTAAAAGTTCGAGACGTTGAACGAATTGTTTTAGAAGTCGCTATTTTGGCCTAAAACGAGATTTTTGGTGCTCGAACTGATATAACTTGGCTGAAAGTGGCAAGCGGGATACTTGAACATTCAGTGATAAAACTTTCTGAAGTTCTGATCAAAATCAAAGAATACTAGGTGTTGTTCCTTCTTAATTCTTACGTTAATAGTTCCGAATATGTTTACATCTAAACATTTTCTAAGAAGCTCATTGGAAATTTCCATGAATGAAGTGAATGATAATATAGCCGCATTGCAGATCACAATATCAGCATCACCTGAAATTCAAATTTTCTACTTTTTCCACTCCCTCCCTATTACCAAAAGTGTCTTCAATGTCCTTAGCTGTGTTCTTCATGCCATCCACATCACTAATATCACAAAACCAGAACTTTGCCATGTTTCCTTCCGCCGCGATAAGTTTCACTGTTTCTAATCCGCCTTCCTGGAAAAATCGAAAACTTCAAAAGACGTTTTCCTTTTCATGTTCTCTACCTTATTCACGTCAATTATTGCAACTTTTGCTTTTCGCTTGGCAAAATCCAAGGCCATCGCTCTTCCCAGGCCAGATCCACCGCCAGTAATAACTACTGTCTGACCTTGTACATTCTGAAAAATAACTGTTTTTTGTTCTTTGGAGTAATACTAACTTTTTGTTGGAGATTGAGGAATCTGTAGATGTCCATCGGAAGGTCAATAAAAAGGATTCGAAGAATCACACCAAGTGTACTCCATATCTTCCACGCCCAACTGGTGTACATTACTGGAATGATATATTTTTCGGAAATAAAAGAATAAGCGACTTGGTCGATTTCTTTATTCGCCTATGTATTCTCTGAAGTATGCATTACCTCTAACACGTGAAAAGTAGAATATTTGATTATCACAATTTAAGAAAATATGGGATGTAAATACGTGAGACAATGAAGAACACTGGTAGTTAGTAATGATTCAAAACAGTTATAGGAGAAAAGTGAAGAAAACAGAAAATTAGAAATATTTGAAGATTCTAAAGAGTTTTTTAACAGGTTTTTCTGAAGAGTCAGTTATTCAATTTTCCGAAATTGAATTGCTTTATTTTTCTGTCACTTCAAGTATTTTGTTTCGATAGGACAAACTTTCTGAAACGTACATCTATGTGTAATTAGCGAATTCTTGAAATTACTAAAAAAACCGAAAACACAAGCAAAAAATCCTAATCCAGATCTATCAAATCCATCCAAAACAAGAAAATCAAAAAGTCATAGTCAGTACAAGCCGCTGGAGAGGATCGAGAAGGTAAAAGCAAAATAGGTCAGGGTGACGAAGGTATCCTCTCTCGGGCGTCGTCCTCCCGACAATGCGGATACGACCGGGGCGCAACTGTTCAATTTGCCTTTTTATGATTTTCGAAACATGTGTCAGCCCCGATGGTCGTTAGCCGATGTAAAAGTCAGATAGATATCATTTTCATTGCGGAACAAAAAAAATGGGAAAAAAACATGAAAACATTAATTTATATCAAATCTTCATCATTGACAGACTTCTCGCTCACTTCATCCAGTAGGGGTGTCTTGTCAATTTTCACTGTAAGTGCAAGTTATTTTCAGGTTTTTAACAAAATAATTTAAGTACTAACTTCCCGGCGGGTCCGCTGTGATTTCATACTCATAATCTTCAGTCGGCGATGTGGTGAGTGACGGGATGTTAGGTGTCACTAGTTCTGCGGATAGCTTTCCTGGGTTTGGAGTTATAATGTTTCCAGAATTTTTCGAATCTCCGGAATGCAAAGTTTCAGATGGTTTTTCCTGATCTTCTGTTGTCTCGACATGATCCGAAGAAGAATCCACGTTCTCTAAAACTGCTGGCGTCACTGTCATACACTCTTGACAGCCGATCAAAGAATAACAAGTACTGCTGGCCCAACTGAATAAAAAAACATGATTTACAACAGTCATAAATCAAAGACTCACCTGTTGTAGTCATAATTGCCGTAACGGTCGTTCTGCTGTATATAAGGATATTGATCCGCAGGCACTTCAATATGCACATATGGGTACATTTGTTCCATGCGATTTGCATATCTAAAAATTGTGAAATCAAGAACTCAACTAAAAAAAAGTACCTTCTATAAGTATCATAGTAACCATGATAATAGTTGTAATAAGGGGCATCGTAGGTTACCACACCTGGCGTTTGTGGGATCATGACTTGTTGAATAACTAGATTATTGGAAGTGGTCACAAGTGTATGCAGGCTGTAGCTGTCAATGTATTCAGAAGAAATTATAAAAATTTTGGCTGGCCTGGTGAACGCTTGTTTTGTGAGGATTGATGTTATTTGCTGAAAATTTAGAGATTATAGCTAATCACAATTATACAAGCAAACTTCTGCATCAGTTTTCTGAGTTTGTTCAGCACACCATGTTCCGCAAGGCAACAATTTTAGCTTGCTAACTGCAGTTTTAAGATCTGAACTTCTTCCATAAGTCCCTAACCCTATAACAGGTACTGGGTCATTCAAATTGTCGTATAAATGAATTCCAATTTGTGAGGCCTAAAACACAAACAATCGTCTGGATTTACGAATAAAAACACTCACCTGATTGGTCCTTCCCAAGTTCACAGCTCCAGATATTTTCCCCAGTAAACGTTTCACCGATTCCCACTGATAATCGGATAAATAATAAGAAGCTTTGATAATGATAAGAAACTCTGTTGGTTCATTAGGACAGCTCAAAATAAATACGGGAATGAGTAGAGAAATAAATAAAATTACGATGTATGATCTCATCTGGCAATTGACTTTTCACAGCTTTGCAGGTTTTTATATGGAAACTTTTTTCTAGCTTTTCCTTTCTTTTTTTGCCATCTCCTTCCGATTTTTTTTTCATTATATGCCAGATTTCGTTTTTTATTCTTTTTCTCAAGTGGCTGAAAAAGCGTTTGGCGTCACCACTGACGCATCAATGTCAAGGGGTAGTTCTAATGAGATTCTCAGACACTGTATAAAATAAATTGTTTTATTAATCTGGTTACAATCAAACTACAAATATGTAAAATCCAACCCGTAAGAAATGACTTTTCCAAACACCGGAATGACTGGGACATAAATAAAACCTGAAGGTCACATGGGTGCGATGGTTCCATCTTTTTGTTTTTGAAACTTTTCCCAAAACCGAGATATCGGCCTCATTGTTACATATATATCACTAAATCGAGTCCTCCTATTTTCCACTGGATTCATTGGTTCATTTAAAGTTCTCATTCTCACTGGCGCCTGCTGCTCGACATCAACGTCATTCAAGTTCTGCTCGTTTTCTGCGTTTTTATCTCCAACTTCCGTTTTTCTTCTCAATGACGACAACGTCTGCAACAATGATGCAAAAACAGGCGTTACGAGGAATTTCCTGAATATAAATTTGAATATTTCAAATTTGTGGGGATAGGAAAACTCACCAAAATAATAACACAAAGACGAACGCGATGATCGCAAATCCCATGGGAATCAAATTGGTAAGATACGCTTTCTGGACAATGAAACGACATTTGACCGCATCGCAAAGAATATTGTCACAGAATCTTTAAATGATTTTTGATATAATGCACACATGTCATTTGGAGTGATGTCTGATAAGATAATGCAATTAGTATAACAGATGGGCAAATATGAAAGTGCTCTGTCATCATTTTTAAAAATGTCCTTCAAAGTTTAATATTTCTGAGCTGAACATTGAACTTGTGAATTTTTAAATGAATATGAAATCAATAGTTTTCTAGTTCAGATGTTTTACATTACTAACTTAATTTTTGTTCTTCCTAATCATTAATCATCTTCCTAATCTTTCCGAAACAAGAAAAACTATATAGTGGGAGTTCTCATAGCTTGTGATACCTCTTGTCGTACCGAGTTTCACCATCAAAACATTTTTTTTCCAATGTTTTATGTCAAATTCACCTCTCTGGCCCACAATCGCATTCTTCCTCATCTTCTTGTAACCCATTTCCACAAACTGGAAGTGATCCTTTCTTCGGAACCAGCGCATTTGATGAGAAACTTGGTATCTGTGGTGGTATGCAAGTATGGTTTGATAATCGATCCACCATTTCTTGAACGCTGCATTCGGGGAACCCGCTGAAAAACAATGAATAATGGTTTTGATCTTTGTCGCCGCTCCCTATATTTGCTTGCCGGAAGATCTTTGAAGCAGCTTCTTTCTCACCCTCTCTCCGTCTGCGTTTCTTCAACTCTCACTATCTGTTTCGGTGAGCCCCAATGCATGTTTTTTGCTCGGACTGAACTTTTTTGTTTCTTAGTAAAAAGCTTACCGCAGTTTTAAGCATTTTCCATCTTTAGCAAATTTGCATTTGCATTTCGATTTTTGCTGATGAGTTAATCCGATCACATGAGCCAATTGATGCATAAAAACCCACGCGTTGTTCATTGTGGCTTCCGGGAAAAACTGAAAATGTGTCTACTTTTTTATCAGTTTTTTTTTCGAAAAATAACAATTTTGAAAAATATTTTTTAGAATAACTTTTTTAACGGTTTGAACGTTTTTCTAAGCACTCAAACATCACGTGAAACAAAATGAGCAATCTTTGTTGCCATTTTGTCAGCCGAGTAAACAAATTGTCAGTAATTCATTATTTCTGATTAGATTCGTTTCATGAATTTTGTAGTTGCTCGAGCGGAAACATTATCAAAAATCATCAGAAACTTTCAAAAATTGAATTCATATTTTTTCTTCTTTATTCTTCTTCCTTTTTGTCTGGCTTTTCAAGAGGCTTTGTGTTATGAAATCATATTCATCATTCTATTTTAAAAAATTCTCTTTTTTCGAAATATCCAATATTTCCTCAAAAACTCACCCCAGAAATCATCAAACTGTTTTTTGAACACATCCCATTTGAATAGGCAATCCCTCCTTCATAATTATGTCTTAATAAAACCGTCACATCGTGTTCAATTAAATTCCTTTGCTCTTTTTTCCATGCTGTAAAATCGTCCAGTCCCATACTTGTTCCTTTCACTGGCAATATGTCTATTATAGAAAGGCGAATGTTGAGAGGGTAGAAGTACTGTAACTTTGTTTTTACTTGAGTTTACAATATTTTTGGCTTACTTGGTTTACTGTATGCATGAGGACTATCAAAGCAGATCGTATCCTCGCCTCGTCGTAATTATAGTATCTTGTCTGAATTAGTTCAAGAATTTTTGTTTTGCATTAAAAATATGTTTTAATACCGTAAAACCAGTATAAGAATATAAGGCCTTACTACAGTTTAAAGGTATAATACCTCCGGAGAGCCATACTATTACAAAAATCTTTCACTTATAGATGTCCCTTATATTTTTCAGTCATTTTTCTTCGAAATTTTTTATTAAAATTTGGTGACTTCTTGTTCAAAATTCATGGAAATATGTATAAAAATTTTAACTAATGCAGGCAAATTTTCGAGAAAATATAAACGTTTCAACAATTTTCTGAAATTACGTGGAATATCAAAAATGTTTCATACATGAAACTGTACCCAATTTTTTTTGTTTTTCTAATACATGCCTTTCTAATACAGGTTATACGGTAATTCAAATTTAGTTGGAAAATTAGGACTCACCACAGCAGAATCTATACCAACTAGAAATGTAATTAGTCTCAACTTTCCATCTGTTTTTGCTTCACTCCAATCACTAATTTCTGTCTCCACATCATCTTCCTGAAATTTCAAATTCTAAAAATAATAATAAATTTTTCAACTATTGACACTTACAATTTCGGTATGAAGGAAGCTAGTAGCATCTGATAAACTTATGATAAAAGATAGAACTAGAAAAATTCCCCTCATGAGAGCCTCAAGTGCCTCCGAAAATGGAAACCGTGAATCCCTCCGTTTTGAACTGAGTGTCTGAAATGTTCTTGGGTTTAAGTGTGAAGAAGTATTTTGAAAACTGTGAAGGCGATGAGAATGACTCAGAAGCGAATAACATGATGACTATCAATAGAGGAGGGATGGTGATATAATAGAAATGACAAGAATAGGATTGGACAGAACAAGAGGCAGGATGAAAAACAATAAATTGAAGTGTAAAACGATTAGGTTAAAGCCGAAATGTGAACGTAATTTGGAATCGGAATAGGATAATGTGGATCCGTGGCGAGAAGTAAAATGTGATGACTTTAGACGGTCAGAGAGATAGAATAAGAAAAAAAAATCAAAGAAAACAGGAGGGTTTCCGCTGCTTTGATTGCTGCGTATCATTGGCGTCAGCGCTATTTGTAAGTTATGAGTCAGCGAATTACGATCTTCTTCTCCTTCATTGTTCACTAAATGGTAGACAGGCAAGAGGGACATATACTCTCCTGAAAGTGATACTTCTTCTGACAACAATGACTAGGGAAAAGTGCTTTTTGGTTAAACTGTGAAAAATGAGAACAGGAGAAGCGTGTTTGCGCATTCACTTGAATGGAAGACAGGACACAACAAGACTCACTGGGCTCTGCTCTTTGGATGTTTTTTCTCATTACACTGACATCATTTATCATAGGACGAGATATGTCAATATAGAGGGTTTAGTTTATTTTTTGATCTGTATGAGGAATGGAAAGTTTGTATTACGGTAGTAGAACAAAATATTTTCGATGTTCACGTGGCAAAATCGGTTTTTATAAGATCTAGAATGGTTGGGGTAGTGTTTTTCGTTACCATCAGCTTAACATCATACAGAACCTGATAAAAAGTTTTGAAATCCTAAAAATTTTTTCAAAATTATTCATTTCTCAGAAAAGCTCAGAGGTCAAAAAAATGGATTCACATTTTTGTAACTCGAAATTGTTTAGTAGAAAATCATCCTAATAATATACCGTTTCTGCACTAATTGAAACCCACGCTATACGTGTACTATAATCTCAATTATCTCGGTTCATTAAAATTATATCAAAAAATGTCTACCAATTGATTATTCACCACAATATAAACAATATTTTATCAGTTGACAAAAGTTTCATATCTTTCATAAGAGCCACGATAATTGAGCTCAAGGTGTACATATAGAGTGGTCTTTTTCCAGAGAAAATATGGTTTGTAACCAAAAAATTAATGAACATTATAAAATAAGGACTGGCCTAAAATTTGCGAAACCATCAATTCAATTTTACCGCCGTGTTGGATTTTTAAGAAATCATTGGTTAATACAAAACGGAACATCAATTTGGTTAAGCATATTCGGAAATTTTGGGACATCTCGAATTATGTTGGACTTCTTCTGTAAAAGTCGAGTGTCTTTTTTTGCTGAAGTAGAAATATGTCACATTTTTATCGGTACTGTATTTATTAATTTTTAGGCAAAATAAAAAACAAAAAAGAACAGCAAAACTTAAACTTAGAAAACTGTACGGATGATCTTCAAAATAACACCAACTTTTTCACTTCCCAGAATGTTTAGACAAATTTTAAATCAAACTAAGATACTTTCCTAGAAATAAAATATTTTCAAACACCGTGTTCATTTCTAGTTTCCAAAAATATTCAATTTCAAACTACATACACCCAATTCCAATCTCTCTAAATCTGTCTCATCTTCCTGAAACATCACTAAAAGTCGAATGATCTCAACCCTCAAACATATCTGACGTGTATTTTCCCCTATCATCTTTTTTTGGCATCAAAAGTCGCTTTTAATCACCTTCCAAAAGTACGGATTTGCATACATTTACAGAAAAAATGGGCGGAGAATCGATAGAAAATGATGGGAACAAAACGCCAGACGAGAGCAGCGGTCAGTCATTTACTGAACCTACTGAACCAATGTTACCGGTGAGTTTCTTTATTGTCTGATCGGATAAACTTCAAAGTTTCCAGACACCAAGCGAAAGAACGGCATGGACCTCAATCTATGTGGCTGGTGCCTGCGCATTTATTCAAGCTACACAGTTCGCAATTTTCTTCGCCAGTATGTGGCCGTATATCCTGACGGTAAATAATTTCAAAGTTGATAAATGGTTTGAAAATCATTATTCAGCTCAAACCCGACGTGAAACAAGGAAGTTTTGGAGTTGTGGTTGCTTTATACAGTGTATCTCAATGCATCTGCTCCGTTGGATTTGGATGGTGGAGTAATAAACTAGGACAAGTCAGACTTCCTCTTTTAGTTGGATTCGTAATCATGGCTTTTGGAAATTTGACATACTTGAGTCTCCAATATTGGTCAGATCATCACTTGTATGTAATGATGGTGGCCAGATTTGTGGCTGGTGGAGGAACAGGTAATCAAAAAACAATCGCGATCCCAGAAAATTGAGGTTTTAGGAAACATGAGCTTGCTAAGAGCTTATGCTGCTACAGCATCCACACTAAAAGATAGATCTCGAGCTATAGCTTTTGTATCTGGAGGAATAGCACTTGGAACTATGATTGGCCCTGGCCTTCAACTATTGTTCGCCCCATTAGGAGCAGATGGAATCACAATTCTGGGCCTTACAATTAGTATCTACACATCTCCTGCTTTGTTTTGTTTGATACTCAATGGACTGGGTCTACTGATAGTTCAGTTTGCATTCGAGGAGAAGTATATTATCAAGCATGAAAAGGAGAGCAAGGAAGATTTCGAGAAGGGAGGAGAACAGAAGGTGAGAGATTACAGATATTTTAATGAAATTATAAAAACAATGCATTCGTCAAAAAAACATGATTTTTAAACGCTAATCTTGAAATAGGACTCATGTGTTGACCATCAGAAAAACAGTGTAAATGTATGTCCAGCTATGGCGAAATCGGAGTGGTGGTTGTAAAAGACTGGAGGCGGAAGGACCCGGTTATTTCGCAATACGTTTTTTTGCATGCACTTTCTCGTTCCAGTTTGTGGCTTTGAATATTCATTGTCTTTTTTATTATCTTTTTTATTTTCAGCCCAAGAAACTAGCAAGTCCTGATTTGATTGCCATTTTATTATGCGTCTTCACACGATTCCTTCAAATCTTCTTGAATACCACTACGGAAAGGTAAGCTATTTCCCGAAGTTTCGTTACTTCAATTATTATGTTCCAGTATTGGATCTGCATATCTAATGATGATGTTCTCATATGAAAAAGAAGAAGCTGTCACTATAAATGCTGGAATTCATACCATTGCTGGAACAATCGCGGCCACAATGTTCATCTGCTTTATATTCACTAAAATTCGAGAGTAGTGAGTAAAGTCTCTTGTTTCTTATAATTTTTGGTAAATTTATAGCGTCAGAATCCGCGTTTGCACTTTGATATCATTGATTATCCCTCTGATATGGTTGATTGCCACGTATCCATACAGTTTCTATAGTGAGAATGTAAAAATACAGGTGAACGGTGAGTTATTGAAAAATTGCAGCTCAAAATTGACCTTACACATTTCAGGAAGCAACGCTGACTGTGATCTGAATAAGTATAGTTGGTGTGCCGATCAGCCTACAGTTCCGAAATACGTGAGTTGCCATTGGAGCAATAAAATTTGCTACTTCTGATTTTCAGGTCTACATTGTTGGTTACGTTTTGGTATTTGGAGTCGCTTACACTATCATGAATATTACTGTCACTACACTGTACTCCAAAGTTGTAGGACCACGACCACAGGTATCTTTGAATGATAATATTTGTATGAATTAATTAAATTGGCTTATAGGGAACGTATCAAGGAGTGTATCAAACCGCTGGGTCGTTTGGTCGCATGCTCGCACCACTTCTCATGAGTTACACTTATACAGTATTTGGGCCATCAGTTCCATGGTTGATTTTGATTATCTCAGTGAGTTCAGTTTCAAACATAACCTTGAATTCCCTATTGGGCACGTAATTCTAAAGTTGCTCTAAATTTCAGTACATCCTACTGATTTCTCTGTGGATCGTTCTCCGTGAGCGAATGGTGCCGTTCGATAAATATGAAGCCAAAAAGATCAAACCTTCGAATTGATTCCTCATAATGTTTGAGTATTTTCTACAAGTGCGATATCACTCCAAACAAAAACCGGTTGACTCTTTGGGTGTCTTTTTTTGTTCCACTCTTGTGGTCAACTTATTTGTGATTTTTATGAGTTATAATTCTGGAAGAATTAGCAATATCTCGTTGTAAACATATTGTTTATGTGACGTTTTTCAATAAACAAATTCGAATTTGGCATAGTCAACAATAATACAAATCAACGCTTAACACCAAATTAGAACATTAGTCCTCAGCACTTCCTACATATCTGTTGGCTTTCAAATAATCTGGATCAGTGGAGACGATTTTAGCCAAAACGAATGAGTGCAAGTTGAAGACCACAGTGACGACATCCTCACATTCAATATCCTGAAATTTCCAGTTGCGTCATTGTCTCTGAAAAAGAACGCTTACTTTGACTTCAATTCTATCAGCATTCAGGGAACGATCATCGGAAAACGACAACTGCACACAGAGTTTTCCATCATCAGCGACAGCTTGGAGGTCTCGGAATCGGTATTGCCAGATGTAGCTCTATAATGAGGCGTTTGGAAATAAAAAATGTCCAAAATATATACAGTAGAACCGGTCAAAAAGATATGCCAAACCAGATTTTTCAGTTGATTTTCGGTCATTTTGGCTATTTTCAGATACTGGAGCTCGGCCGTCAAGTTTCTGATAGCTTTGAAGTTTGGAGAGTGTGAAATAGACCTGGATTCTTTAAATTATCAGAATTTTTCGATTATTCCTATTTTTTTCATTTTTTGCTGATTTGTGAGAGAACTAGAACTTTTCAAAAAAAAATTATTTGAATGCAAAGATTCCAATCTAGATCTGTATCACACCCTCCGAAGTTTCAAAAGTGATAATAAACTTGGCAGCGAAGCTCCAGGATCCTGAAAGTTGTCAGAGTTACTAAAAATCAACTGAAAAATAAGTTTTTTTTCTCATAAACCGGTATTGTACTTAAACTCACCTTGGTTGGAATATCGTACAAACTAATCCCTTGCTTAATATCAAACACAATTCCGCTTGGCCGTCCTTCGAAATTGCAAGCAAAAGTTCTAGACTGAAAACAACTCTATATTTTCTTCAGAATCTAGGAATTCCAAAAATCACCTGCATCTGAGAAATCGTATTATAGACAGTGCGATAATAAGCTTGTTCGAAGAGCTCAAAACCAGACGCCGACTCAAACGACAAATAGTGATTTGGAACTTGTATTGGTGTCTCTATCAAAAAGCAGTTGTCTCTTTTGTCTCTTCTTGGGCTGTTGTTTGGGACCTGGGATAAATGCATTTCAAATTGAGGTGGGTATACAATGTTTTGAAGTTTACTTGTTTAACAGCCACATCATAGCATTTGTACAGGTATACACACTTGTTGAGGTCTTCAGAGTTGAGCTAAATAAATCAATTTTTTTAAAATCAAATTCAAGTTTCCATAAATGCAACATACTGGTGGAACATCAAAAAAGCAGACGTCACTGCCTTTCAAAATTAGAAATCTTGGTTGCCAACGAATTTTTAGCTCTTCTTGATCGTCATCGTTTAGATATTCATTGACCCAACCGATGTAGCTGATCTGTTCGCTTTGATGCAAGTACTTGTTGCTCATTTTTATGCTCTTATGGTTCAAAGACAAGATGTGTTTACTGATGTGTGCAATCCACTGCTCCAGTGCCGATGTGTCCTCACAGTGAACAATTCCAGAAGATCTACCATCCACAGCTCGTACTTCAAACGAGTTGCTTCTGAAAAGGCTTTGTTTATTCACGACTTCCTATATGTGAAATAAAAATCTGGGGACTCGGGGGCGAACCTGATATTGTCAGTTCCCCAAAGGTATCTGGTGACATAGGCCATTGCTAAAGGTAGGGATGTCAATGTTTTCCACTTTTTCTCTCTTCCATCTATATGTTGCTGCCATTTGGAATCGGAGAATCTGGATTCGGATTGGGCTTTGTTGCTCTAAAATTTGAACATATTAAAAGGAAACCTAAACATTCTTGTAAACTCTAATATTGATGAAAACTTCAGGCTATGTTAACATTATGCTGTTTAGATACATCTCCAAGATTAACATTCACTTGCTAATTTCAGCCGAGTTATATTACTTTCAGCACTAAAAATTTCAACGAAGTTACTTTCAAAAACAATGTCCAGAAATTTTCATCTAAATTTCGATTTACAAAGTGTCCTGTGTAAAACTAACTCTAGTGCTTCTACCATCGAACAGCTGATCAAGTGTTCCATCAGGTTGAAGTGACTGCGCTGGTCTGAAATTATAGTGTTGTTTGTTTTTTTTTGCGGCTCAATTTTCTCCATTTCTTTTCCCCCTCTTTCTCTGGAACCAATGCAACTATATCCTTTTTGGAAAACATTGTTTGTCGTGTCCCTCCTCTGGCAATGTGCCAAACTGCGCCGCACATTTTTGAATTTCAAATGCAGTGAAAAGCATTCATCAGAAGGGATGGCGTGAGCCCCGCGCGCGCGCTTCGGACACACAGAAGCTCTTCCACACTCTAATCCATCAGTTTTATGTTGTTTCTTCTCATGTTTCTTTTTTCTATTTTTTTTTCTTTTTCGCATTTCTCGTCTTCTTTTTCCTTTTTTTTCTTTTTCTTACATCTTAAAGCTCTATACTTTTTTGTGTTCACAACAACAACGAAGACATGTCTAAAGACAAGACGTCACGTCGAAAATCGACAAAAAGGAAGCGGAAAATATGCCGAAAGAAAACTGCCAGTATATGTGGAAGAGAAAAGTAACTCGGTTGGTGGAAAAAGCTCTTTTAGCGTTACTAGTAACAAAAACTCACTTTAGAAACGGAGTCATGTGGGTGAAATGGCGTACACCCAGTGTCACTTGGTCGCCACTCGATTTTAACATGTTTACCACTTCATCATGGCTCTGGCCTGAAAATGGATTTATTTATCAGACTTTTCAGATTTTTTTCTGTTCTTATACGCTTATTATTTCTCTGGTTTTCTTCTGGAATTCGTTCTGGTCTCTGACCCTATTTTCGAGTTTTCCTCAGGGAATTTCTCCTTTAAAATTAAGCTAATAACGACCGAGACGCCTCTCTTCTCGTTCCAGCATTTTGTTTTTCTCTCTCCTCACCTTCGATGGATACTCCATTAACTTCTACGATTGCATCTCCTATAAACAACTCTCCACACTCGTCGGCTGAAAATATTTGTATAAGGCGCTTTCCTATTCCTCCAGAATCAATTTTCAGTCCGAGATGTATTCTGACGTACCCGGCAATCCCTTGAAGATTTTCGAAATGACGATCGGCATATTTTGCGCGTTCTCAGATCCTCCCTTAATCGGATGTATACGTTTTCTAAATTTCTTCTTTTTCCTCACTTTTATGGACAATCCAAATCCCGAGTCGGGTTTTTTGACTATGACCACTTGCCGCGTTGCGTTTTCCATGAGAATATCTTTGGCCTCCTCTGGCTCGGCGGTACCATCGTCGATGACTTGAATACATAATTCATCTGCAAAGAAAAGTTGACCACATCAAGTTTCTTTTTCCATTTTTTGGGACAAAAGGCCAGACATTTTCTATGGCCACTGTTGCTCTTCTAAGAAAGTTTGTATCTTCCTTTTTTCTCAAAATTTTCTGGGCTTCTTGGTTCCAAACCAAGAAACTAAGCCCCACAAAAAAGCGCAAAGACGTGCCGATTCCCAACAACTCAATTGTATACTATAGACGCCAATTTCCGCACCATGAGCCTGCCCAATAAAGTTTTCACACGAAACGGAGTTCTACGGGCATCCTGTCACGGTTCCACTCCTCTATTTCGTTTTATTTTCCTTTTTTTTTTCTTGCGCCAGAAATTTTCTTTTCACTTTCTTTTCCAGAACGTTGTGGTGAGAATGCGCTATTTTTATGGGTCCCATGAGAAAAGTGAAAAATGCTTTCACTCAAAAATTGATGGTTTCTTTTTCGGCTCGTTTTTTTTGTTTTTACCTTTTGACAAAAGTAGTCTTGACGATCGTGAGGTGGAGGTTTCGTCGCTGATCAGCACTATTCCATGATGAACCTGAAATTCATAATGTCCCGATCTAGCTAAAATTATTTTTTAAATATCTGTTTTTTTTCAGTTTGGTTAGCTAGGCTGGAAATGTTTTAATAGAGGCCTATATATACACTTTGAACTCGAATATCTCGATTTCTTCAAAATATATCAACAATTTGTCAACTGATAAAATGTTGATCAATCTACGAATGCCAATTTATCAGTAAACGAATTCCCGATATATTTTCATGGAACTGAGATAATTGAGCCCAAAATTCACGTATAAGGTAAGCTTCTATTAACGCGTTTAAGGTTAAATAGAATTTTGTAGAGCATAGAATTTAAATCAAGTGTTATATCAAATCTCATTTCGCAACAGTTAGGTTCCATTTAATATGAATTTACTACAACATTTATTCCTATTTCAACACACTTTGTTACCCCCACACTCACCACATCTAGGTTATGATGGGATTTCGTAACCGACATCGGATACTTTCCCAAATAGATTAGGCAATATTTAGGAGGACAATGAACTGAAGGGACTAAAGATGTGCCACCTCACATACACACAAGTCAACTTTGAGGCTCTTCGAAGCCCCAATCTCCTCTATCTTTTCTCATCGGAAGCGGTGTAATACACACATTACAACACAAAAGATGCCCGGACTGGAGAAGGCGACGGAACAGCAAGAAATTTTCGAAATAAGAATTAGAGAGATAAACACATGATGACTTGTGTTTTGAAATTTGATCGTCGGTACTTAAAAATTAGAATCCTTGTAAAATAGAGTACCAGGTAGTTTAATGGAAGGTCGGTGGCTTTTTTAACTGATACCGATTTCTGATATTTCAATTGACTGATCAGTATTGTTTATTAATTCTAACAGGTTTACTTACCTAGCTACAAAACGTTGTTTTTTTTGTTGATCTTATCCAATTTCTGACTCAAATTGTATTCATTCAGCTGAAACAAGTTTGTGGTACTAATGAATACGAAAAAAGTCAGAAACTTCGCAAATCAGTATTTGAAAAATACATAAAAAGCTTAAAATTCAAGATTTCATCATTCTGCATTGTGGCTTTCCGAATTATGAAATCCAAAAGTCGATTTATTCCAATTTTGAAGTTTTTAAAACTCTTTCTACCAGAGAACAACTCATGCTTTCTTTCCGAAATTATGATCTGTGTATCCTCATTCTCCAATTATCACTTTCTAATTCTCATTCTTCTCCTTACACTCGTCCCATTCAGTTTCCTAACCAGATTTGGAGTCCCATCCATCACTGTCACAAATCGTCCATTATTATTGTCGTCCTCTCCCCCCGTTTTGCATCCATACCAACTAATGTATTCTATCGGAACATTTGATTTCTTCCTTTTCCTCAATGGTCCCGCCCAGATTTTCGGTATTCAATGAGCATTTGAGCTCTAAGCGACGCTTCGTTTGCCATATATTTCTCGATGTGTGTTTCGGGAGAGAATCAAAGAGAAAAACGGTCGCCGATCACCTGCGGCGACGCGTCATCATTTCGCAATATTCGGTTTGGAACTAATGTGTATGCAAGCCAATGTGTCTATATTTTGTGTGTTAGTGAGTCATCAGTTAACACTCTAAAAAGTCACAATCACAGTCTAGAAGCACAACATTTCCAACTTATTTGACTTCTTTTTAAAAGCTGAATTTATCTCTGGCACATTCATATAAAACTTTTTTGAAAAATCTCATATTCTACAGCAAATTTCTTTCTCTCCTCATTTGGGTTATCCAATTATATGCGTTTGAACTGAAACCATCTGCCACCAAATCTAAGAAAAACTTACACTCCCGTCCGTTAATCCTATCGACCTCGAGAGAGACCAAGCGGACTGTTTGTCGTCATTCATCGCACATTGTACGCAATACAGTTCTCTCTGTGGTTGCACACACACACACACTATAATCCGTTATGTTGCATTGTATCTGTTTATTGTTGTTCTTATCAACGATTTTTTTCTCTGATTTTTGTCCTTTTCTTCAATCATTTTTTTGAAGTTTTGGTCAAGAAAAGATTTTTCTAATTTTCAACTAGCATTCGTGCTATTTTGGTCCATTTCATTTGATGAGTGACAAAATTCATTGAAAATCATCTTTAGACAAAAAAACAGAGTGGTCTAATTTTCAAATTAGTTTTCCTTCTCGAAAAACGCAAAAAAGTTTTGACTAACTAGAAGAAACTCATCCTAGTCACTAAAAATGGCAAAAAATTCTGAGAAGATGGGAAAGAGAGAAATAAGAAAAAAAAATAGAAGAAGCGCATGCATCATCTTTTCTTTTCTCTCTCATTTTTTTCAACATTCTTCAAGACTCGACCTTCTCCTCTCTAGCCAAAATTGCGACACTTCTACTTTTGAAAAGCCTATTTGGCACACAGCACAAGTCCACTCGGCAACACACTCTCTCTTTTTCTCTTTTTCAGTCACTAAAAAAGGGGAAAGTCTCACTTTTTGCTTACAAAATATCGATTTTCTGTGCTCTTTGTCACTGACCAGTCCTAAATTGCTTGCCAACACACAAACAAAGAGAGAGAGGAAAGAGGGACATACAAATTTTCCCTATCTCCTCGATGTAGCATCCCTTCAGTTCTGAACTGCTTTGTAGTCTTCATTCCTAGTCTTCTTCTTCTTTTATTCTTCTTCTTGCTTCATTCCCGAGAAGGAGAGAAGAGGAAAGGGTGTATGTGTGTCTTGAGACCTCCCGAGAAGAAGAAGACGACGATGTGTATTCTCCCAACCTGAATGGAGCAGATGGTCTCCTCTATTTACTCCTTGTTTTATGGACCCACTCCGTTTTTGCAACATTCGCCCCTTGTTTCTCTTTTTTCCTGTCTTTTTCCTTCTTTTCCCATTCTTTTACCTTCATTCTCCGTTCGATTCAAACCAATCTAATTTTTCCCATTTGCAGGTAAACCGTGAGTCCACCAACTAAATTTTTTGAGTGATGTCACTCAAACAAATCGTTGGGCATAGTAAGTCTTAATCCGAATTTCGATCATATAATAAAATTTCAGAATTGCTCAACGATGTGATCCGCCCATTAAAAAAGGCAGAAGGCCGTGGTGCCTGGAATGTCTTGATTGTGGATACACTTGCAATGCGTATGCTCTCCTCATGTTGTAAAATGCATAATATTATGGAAGGTTCGCTTGACTCTCTTATCTCAAACGACCCATCTATTCCCCCTTTTTCCAGAAGGAATTACGATTGTGGAAGATTTGAACAAAAGACGAGAGCCTTTGCCGACACTCGAAGCCATTTATCTGATTGCACCAACCGCCGAGTCTGTGAGTCGTATCTTAATCTTTCCCAGAGATCTTCATTTATCTCTTTTGTTTTGTAGGTGGATAAACTGATTCAAGACTATTGCGTGAGGAATCAGTACAAATGTGCTCATGTGTTTTTCACTGAAGCTTGTTCGGATCAACTATTTTCGACTTTGTCTAAAAGTGCAGCTGCCAGATTCATCAAAACACTGAAGGAGATTAATATTGCATTCACACCTTATGAAAGTCAGGTTAGTCAGAAAATTCCATCAGGATTTGGGCAAATAATTCGGAGGATACAAAACTTTCGGAGTCATTGGTGTATTATGTGATGGAGGAATTCAAATTCTCAATCCGGGGGTCAAAAATACCTGAACATCCAATTTTGTACTCCGAAATCACGTTGTACCCCCTTGTACCCCCAAATTGTAAATTTATCTACAAAAAACAAATATTTCAGGTTTTCAATTTGGACTCTCCGGATACTTTTTTCCTGTATTATAACGCTCAAAAGCAAGGTGGACTATCATCAAATCTCGAGAGAATTGCCGAACAGATCGCCACCGTTTGTGCCACTCTTGGAGAGTATCCATCTTTGAGGTAACCTACTTCAGCCCGCCTTTCCCTTTTCAAAAAACATTTATTTCAGATACCGTGCCGACTTTGAGAGAAATGTTGAGCTTGGACATCTTGTTGAGCAGAAACTGGACGCCTATAAGGCTGACGACCCGTCAATGGGTGAAGGAGCTGACAAGGCACGCAGTCAACTCATCATCATTGACAGAGGATACGACGCCATCACTCCACTGCTCCATGAGCTCACTCTTCAAGCAATGTGCTACGATCTTCTTGGAATCGAGAATGACGTCTACAAGTACGAGACAGGAGGTAGTGAGAACTTGGAAAAAGAGGTGAGTTCTTGTTGTCCCGGAAACATGCAATTATAGTAAAACTCCATCGGAGACATGCTTTGCTGACACATTTGCCCCATTTGCAGGTGTTGCTCGATGAGAACGACGAGTTGTGGGTGGAAATGAGGCATAGACATATTGCCGTTGTATCGCAAGAAGTCACGAAGAACTTGAAGAAATTCAGTGAGAGCAAGGGAAACAAAGGAAACATGGACTCCAAATCGATCAAGGATCTGTCGATGCTCATCAAGAAAATGCCACAACACAAGAAGGAATTGAACAAGTTCAGTACCCACATCAGTTTGGCTGAAGAGTGCATGAAGCAGTATCAACAAGGAGTTGATAAGTTGTGTAAGGTTGAGCAGGACTTGAGTACCGGATCAGATGCCGAAGGAGAGCGAGTGAGAGATGCAATGAAACTGATGGTTCCACTTTTGATCGACCCAGCCGTGAGATGCGAGGATCGTCTCCGATTGATCCTTCTCTACATCATCTCCAAAAACGGAATCACTGATGAAAACTTGAACAAACTCTTGCAACATGCTAATATCTCAATGGCTGATAAGGAAACCATCACCAATGCTGCTTACCTCGGATTGAACATTGTTACTGATGTGAGTTTACTGTTCATATTGCGGAAATAGCAATACATTCGGGCAAAAATTTAGAGGTTACAACCATTTTGGGGACATTCGGTACAAACCTTCACGGCGTATAAAATCCTCAATTCGGGGGTAAAAATACCTTCAAAATTAGAATTTTGTAATTCCGAATTGTCCGTTTTGTACCCCTGAATTGAGCTGTACCCCGCTGCACCCCGAATTTTGTACCATCCGAATTATTTGCCGTATTTGTTAGCAATTTTGGAAAAACCGTGACAAATACACTTTCAGACCGGCCGTAAGAAGACCTGGACGCCAACAAAGAAGGAGCGACCACACGAGCAAGTCTATCAATCGTCTCGGTGGGTCCCAGTCATCAAGGATATTATCGAGGATGCTATCGATGAGCGTTTGGATACCAAGCATTTCCCATTCCTTGCTGGAAGACAAGTAAACCAGGGATACAGGTGAGAATTTATTTGGAGATCATGGTTCAAAGATCTTGAAAAGTGCAATAGAGAAATGTTTCAAATTTTAAAATTTTCCGAATCGTCAAGCTATTTTCATATTGAGGAGTTTCCAACAATGAGAAAACTTTAAATTTGGGTTTGAAAAACGGAAAATGATTCAGAGGGAACAAAAATTTTGAGATCAATGGGACCAAACCGATTTAGAATACAAAATCTTCCATTCATGGTACAAAATACTTTAAAAATTGCATGGCCTCAGATTGTGAGCGTTGTAATCGGTTTGTACTACGTTGTACCTCCAAATTGTGATAACCCTGGGAAATATTTTCATTGAAAAATCGTTTGATTTTTATTCTCAAACAAAATTTTGGACATGTGGAATAGTTAAATTTTTTTGGTGCAATCCAAGACAGGATATTCAGAAATTCAGAATTTTTGGAACGAAAAATCAAAACTCGAATAACTAGAGAAAACAGTTTTTTTTCACTCACGACGTAAAATAATGTTTGTTATGCGCTTTTCAAAATATATTACTGCACTTCAATGTCTATCCTCCATTCGGAAGATCCCAACTTTGCATAATCGAATTATATAGCATGTAGTTTCACAGAATTCTTGATATTTTAGGAATTCTCAAAATTCAGTTTTCTAGTCTTCATCACCTCAAAGTTATTCTACATATACAGATACATAAGTAATCAAACTATGATTATATCAAATTCTAGAAAAAGTAAAAATATCAATTCTATCAAAGTGCTGAACAATTATTGCTCATCAATCCAACTTCAAAATTCCAATTATCATTCTTCCAGAGCCCCAGCATCCGCTCGTTACGGTCAATGGCACAAGGAACGCGGACAACAATCCAACTACCGTAGTGGCCCACGACTGATCATATTCATCATCGGAGGTGTCACCTTCTCCGAAATGCGAGCAGCCTACGAAGTGACTGCTGCCCGGAAACCATGGGAAGTCATTATTGGTTCCGATCGGATAATCACACCTGACAAGTTCTTGACGAATTTGCGTGATTTGAATAAGCCACGTGACATATGACATACTGCGGGGTACCGGAAAGAATCGACGATTGACGAAACGATGAGATATGGCCCAATTTGAAAGCTTTTCACTAACTAAAACTCACTTCTTGCTTTTTTCTTTTTCTAATTGTCTTTTTTCCTAGATTTTTTTTCGTGCCCCAACTCATTTGTCCGGTTTCCTTGAGAAGCGTAATAACTACTGCCGTTTTTCTTAATAAGTTGATAAGTTTTGAACAAGTTCTAGCTGTGCTACGTTATGCTCATTACTCTTCCATGCCCTTTTCCCCAATATTCAGTTTATCCGTCAGACCAAAACGCCAGAAATACCAAAAATGATGTGTATTCTATTTAATTTATTTTATGTCTCCTAGGATTTCTACTCCTTTTCACAGTTACATGTACCAATCAATCCTGACTGTCATCCTGAAATTTTGATTGTTTTGCTTTAATTTAATGGTTTCGCGCTTCCGCTAGTTTATTTATTCGCCTTGGTTTTTTGTCATTCCTTGTCTTCTCTCAACTTCAAATTGAACCAAAAAATTCTGCAATTTTTAGTCATAGGCTAGTCAAAGTTTATATATCTATTTATTTTCACTTTCTTTGTAAAATGCCTGTCTCCGTTTTTGCTTCTTTCTGTGCTAAAAACTGAGAATTCACGTTGCAATAATTCCCCTAAAAAAGTTCCCAAAACGCTTGTGATTCGATAAAGAACAACTTGCAAAAAACTTGGTTCAGTCTTTCTCAAATTTTATGCTTACACTAACTTATTGTCTATTTCAAGTTTCTAGTCATACAGGCATTATTTTTGAGGCTTTTGACCGAAAACACCGAAAAAAAGATTAACAATTTTTGGCTTCGAGAAGTATTTTTTCGGAGTAGTTTTAGAGCCGGTCCACAAGATATGAAGAAAGGTGTGTTTTCAGTTCATATTTATCATTTTCAGGGTCTAGAGTTCGGATGTCGAGTGTCCCATCACTTTGACAACGTTGAAGGTTATAAAACATACCTAGGTTGAAAACTTTGCATTGAAAGAATTTTGTGGAATTTTCTAGCTTTTCAGCTGTTTGCCGATTTCAGAAGGACACTCTTTTCCGCCTCGTTTTTTACTGTAAACGGGAAAATACAGATGTATTTCAGACATCGCGAAATAACTGTAAAACTAGGGATTTCCAAAAAGTTCTGTGAATACGAAGTTTTCAATCTAGGCTTGTTTTACACCCTGAGCATTTTCCAAGTGATTGGAAAATCGACAACCGAATTCCAGACTCCTAGAAATAGTCAAAACAGAAGATGAAAAATACGTTTTTGTATATCTTATTCAGTTTTTGAAATTTTCTGAAGATTTTCGGAACACTTTTGAAGTTTGTGAGTCAATTCAATACTTTTTCCGATTTCTTCCAATATTTTTTTTTCAATATAAACCCACTTAAAACCGTCAACTTTGGGCTCAATTATCTCGATTTCCTTAATAAGTATTGAACACGGGCAAACTGATAAAATATTGGTGATATTATGATAAAGAATGTATTAGTTGACAAATTTCTGATATCGTTCACAAGAAAAGAGATGCTTGAATGTGAGCTGAAAAATGATAGTTTCACTCGCGTCTATCGTTACAAGAAAATGGTAGTTCTTGTACAATATAGCCTAAATTGTGCAACCGCCCAATAAAAAGTATTTTCGGTTCAAAAAATTCCCGTTTCCAAAACATTTTTTGTTTCAAGATCCGGAATATTGTTCCCCAAACTTTACGAAAAAAAAGCCAACACATTTGTTGCTTGCATTATTGCAAAATAATCGACGGTATTCAATTACAAAAATCATTTATTCAGAAAGAATCAGGTGATAATGTGGTGGGCAGCTATACATCAGAAAAAAGATAAACAGCAAAATCCGTTAGAGCAAAAAGTCTTGAAAGTATCTGTGAATTTTTTTTGGACTAACTGTGTATTTGCGTTTCAAAGAAAAAAAAGGCAGAATATAAAAAAGAGAAATGGAAAAAAAGGAAAAAGAGAATGAAAAAAAACAGATGTTAGATACGGGGTGGTTTCAGGGGGCGCGGGGGGTGTTAGAATTGATTCAATTTATCGTTATTCCGTCGTCAGCAGTCAGTTGTGAAGTGTTTTATGTGGTTGGTGGGAACGATGATCTACTCGTCTTCCTCCTCTTCTTCCTCCTCTTCCTCCTGAAATAGGAAATTTGAACAATTTTTAAAATCATCATCAATTTCTACCTCGAGCTCCTCCTCCTCTTCCACCTCTTCCTCTTCCTCCTCCTCTTCTTCTTCCTCTTCCTTGGCAGCTGGCTCCTCGATCTGAAATTCATCAATAATCAATCTATCAACTAGCGTCTGATAATCTTACCTTCTCTTCTTCTTCCTCCTCCTCTTCCTCTTCTGGCTCTGGCTCGACTGGCTCGTTAGCCTTGACCGATTGAGCGTCGATCTCGGATTGGCGGGAAGACTCGCGCTCCTCGAACTTCTTCTTGTAGTGACCGAATGGGTCGACAGAAGAAGCGCTGCCTGGTGGCTTGGTCTCTTCCCACTCCTTTAGAGCAGCCTCGTAATCCTCGATCCTGAAAATATCAAATTGTGGACTTTCCCTGAAATTTTAAAATCTCACCATTCCTTCTTCCATCCAGCTCGGAGCATGGTGTTTCTTGGGGTTCCGAATCCGGTCATTCCACGTTGAGAAGCCAACTTGTTGGTTCCAGATTGAAGTGGAACGATTCCCTCGGACTTCTGCTTGAGATCCTCCTCGATGTCTTTTCCTCCGACAGTGTGTGGAAGAACGTCACGGACCTTGAGGAAACCTCCGGATCCGGCTTGAGTGGCGAACTTGTTCTGGCCAGAGTACCATGGGGTGAATTCAGTTCCTCGTCGGAGAACGTCTTCTCCGAGCTCGAGGCCCTCGATCTTTTGGGTGGCTTGACGGACGGCTCCAAGTCCTGGTGGAGCAGACATTCCGGTCTGGGAGGCGAACAAGTTGGTTCCTGAAGAATACTATTTTTAGAATACACATCCTTATTCATTGTTCTCACCATTCTGGAAGCAAAGAACTCCGTGAGTACGACGATCGTGTGGAAGACGTCCGCGGATGAGAGCAACTTGGTTTCTGTGTCCTCCCATGCTGACTTCTCCGGCTTGGGAAGCAAGTCCGTAATCTCCGGCTTGCTTTGGAATGAGCTTCTCTCCCTCCTTATCAAGAATAGTCTCCCATTCCTTCTTGTAGGCGATCTTTGGGACCTGGAAGCGGGAAGCTCCGATTGGAGTCTCTCCTTTCTGGGAAGCATATTGGTTGGTTCCGCATTGCACACGGAGAACGTTCTCAGATCTCTGATCTGGGGCGATGTATCCTTGCTTCTTATCCTTGGTGATGTTCCATCTTGGCATACCCGGAGCAGTCATTCCCTTTTGTGTCTCGAATTTGTTGGTTCCAGATTGTTGGGACAGGAAGGTGTTTCCACCCTTGAGCTGCTCGAGAGTCCATCTCTTGCGTGGCTGTTGTTGAGTCTCGGACCAATCCTGAAATTTGAATCTTAGTTTTGTTATTGATTTCTTCTATTGATGAGAGTGTCATCATTAATGAAGGCGAACTGTCAAACTGTTTGCTTTCTTTCTTTTTCTCGCGTTCGAAATGTTTCCGTAGAAACGTAGAATTTCTCCTGGGGTTGCGGGAAATTATTCGTTATCTCTTTTTCTCTTCGCTTGCAAACATAGCTTGGATTTGAAGTACCTCGCAGGCTCAAAAAACGCATCCGAGCAAACATTGCACAATCCATTCCGTTCTAACTTTCTTAGAGATTTTTTCCAGGTCTAGTAGGGCAGAAAATCAAAGCTAAACTTTTGAATGCTACTAAAGTCAGGACTGTGATGTTTCAGGGAATTTCAGAAAAAAAACTAGTGAACATTAAAAAGTGAATGTAAGTTTTTCAGAAAAAAGTCGAGCTACCGTAATAGGTTTGACAGGGTATTTCCTTGAAACGCAAATTAAGAAAAATTCAATGAGATTACGAACAACTTGACAACCGTAAGAAATTGTGAAGAATTACAGACTCTCAGTTACAGGCTAAAAACACGAATATGACATAAAAGCCTAATAAACCACTAAGATAAAGACTTCATGCATAAAAACAAAAAAGAATAACTAACCTCCTCACCCATGTTGACGGAAAAATGAAAGTTGAAAAGTGCGGTACGACGATGGAGTCAGACGACTGTCAAACTGATCGGCAGATGAAGCGCCCGGCGGTGGGTTGGGTCTAATAGTGTTTCCACGACGTGGGCGGATACCTGTACGTGAGTTGATCTGTTGAGAAGACAGTGTGCGGATCGCGGAGATCCCACCAGACAGTAGTGCCGCGCACTTTTGCTTGAAGAGCCTACCCCAGATATTTTCTCTTTTCTTTGTTTCTTTTTTCGCGCTCTCTCTCTCTCTTTCCAAAACCACCCACCATCGAAAACGATGAGCAAACCTGGAAAGATGGAGGATAACGCGGAGAAGAAAGGATGCATTGTCAATTATCTTATCTTAACAATCAGAAGTTTTTGCGTGGATTCAAAAACTAGTAATACGCTTTTTTTTTGTTTGATCACTGAATCGGGGGATTAGAAAGAGCTGATTGATATGATTAGATATTTTCAGGTTCTAGTGTTTTTCAGAATTGGTGCAGCTGGATATGTTTATTGAAGACAAATTGAGAGATCCCTCTGGAATGTTCTAGCTCTTGAATCCTTTTCCGACGACCTCAGAGAAATGTTTCATAGATCCATTTGCCTTTGTGGATGAAATGCTGAATTTTGGAGAACCTGTAAATGTGTAACTCGGTATCTTTAAATTTCATTCTGAAACTTCTATCATGGTATTTTTGCCATTGTTACTTTTTTCTCTTCAAGCCCGAAAAAATCTTTCTCCTCTCTATCGAAATAGAGTTTCGGTAGCCCGTGGCGGCGGCAAGACACAACGTGTAGAAGAGAGTAATCCCGGGAAAACTTCAAGTAGGTAAAAAGGCCTCGAAATCCATCGACTCAACTCAACTCGTTATCTCTTCTTCTTTCTCTTTTTTGTATGTTTGCATTACAGCGCGGGGGCTCCCATCGCGCACTACTTGCTCTCGTTGCTTTTTGAATGTTTAACGCCAGGAAAAAAATAGGTGGAAAACCGTCTCCCGAGAGGGGTTGAAAAGTAAGTAAGGAGAGATTTTTGGGGGTGATGATGACTAACAGACTGGATAAATTTCTAGTCACATGTCTTCATCTCTGGTGTGTTCTCTTTTCTATCAACAACAGACGGGATATCCCGAAGAATTTTTTTTTCTTCGTTGGATTTTCAAACTTCGTAAACAAACTCAACCGTTCAACCTTATTTTTTTTCAAAAATTCAAATGTTTTTTGAAAGAGTTTATTCTGGAAAATTTCAAATTCCAAGAAGGTTACGGAAAATGTTCTGAGTGAAGAGACAGAAAATTAGTTATTACATAATGTCAGAAAAATGAAAAAAAAATGAAACCGTCGCTACAGAAAAATAGTGAAATTCAATCCGATTGGAGGAAGGAAAAATTAAGGAAATTGCAGGGAGACAATGAAAATGAGACGTTTCAGAAAAAGTGTGGTCATGTAGGTAGAAATTATTATTATTATTATTACTGGGTTTGAATCATTGAGAAGATATATATTTATGGTTATATTTTTACCGTAAAATCTGTATTAGAAGGGCATTTAACAGTCTCTTCAAAGGGTTTTGTTATTACAGTAACCTTTCAAAAAAACAGACCCTTCTAATTCAGATTTTACGGTATTATAGAATTTGTAATGAAGAACCGCAATTGAATCATTCCGCAACATCAATGGGTCGTTGGTTTGCAGATGAGAAGATGTTGGCATTCACACTGTAATTTCTTTTTATTAAAAACTGAAAAAACCAAACAAATAGTTTGAAAAGTTGGTTTGGACAATATGAAGAAAGAAGCGTTGCTGGGGAATAATCAGATTTTACATAGGAAAATAAAAAAATTATTTTTTTTTCCAATTATTTCCCAGACTTGAGGAGATGTGATTTGTGTGAGTAGGACATTGTATGGCTTTTGTAGGATTATTTTTTCTATAACAAAGCCGTGCAGATAGGGTGGAAATGAACTTTTCGATAGAAAAGACAGAGACAGAGAGCCGAATTGGAAGTGTCCGAAGCGAAATAAACGTGATGGGTTATTGTTGTGTGCTAGGGATAGGCGAAAGAAAGAGAAGAAATATAGGAAGAGAAATGACATATAAAATATTCCATGTATCCACTTACGCTGATTGTGTTTTGGTTTCGAGAGGGAAATGTACAAACAGGATTAACATATAGTTATTATATAGGATATAACACTTTTACCACTTTTACTCTTGACTGTCAATACTGAAAAGGAGGATGAGTAAGTTTAGTTGAATTTTTAATTGT
The DNA here is from genome assembly GCA_027920645.1 of Caenorhabditis nigoni. Taxonomy (NCBI): domain Eukaryota; kingdom Metazoa; phylum Nematoda; class Chromadorea; order Rhabditida; family Rhabditidae; genus Caenorhabditis; species Caenorhabditis nigoni. The sequence goes on from CP115869.1 coordinate 18,231,709, forward strand.
GCAGATCAGTATTCGCTAACTATTGTGTTAATAAGAAAGCTACCTAAATTGATAAGTTTTTGCTTCAACTCACTTTCCAGACACTTTCATGAAATTATCAACAATGATAGTGATAGGAAGAGCCAATACCAAGACTCCACTTATGATAGCACCGCTTGCAATCAATTTTCCAGCTGAAAATAACCCAGATAAGTTTATTTTTGCGAGGAAAAGTTTTTCGGAACTTACGAACTGTCACGGGCACGTAATCACCGTATCCCACAGTGGTCATTGTCACAATTGCCCACCAGAACGCAGCTGGGATAGAAGTGAATGGAGTATCCTTTTCGTCTTTTTCAACGAAGTAGAGAAGTGTGGAGAAGAAGACAACTCCAGTGGAAAGGACCATTCCCATCATTCCCAACTGACGAGCAGAACTTTTCAGGGTCAATGCGAATGTACGCATTCCAGATGAGTACCTAACAACCATAATGTAAAAGACGCGAACCACAAACTCATTCTCTCACCGTCCGAGTTTCAGAATTCTGACAACACGGAGAACACGGAGTACTCGAACCACCAATAATGCTCCCTTGATATCGCTGAGACTAGCAACATCGATTCCAAATAATGCGAGACCCAATTCGAGATAAAATGGAATAATGGCGATCATATCAACAATATTCATGATTCCCACCAAGAATTGGAATCTGAAAATGCGTAAAATGGTTCAGGTATTCTGAAATTATGTAGGGGTACCTGTTTGGGGTAACAGCGAGACGAACAACAAATTCAACTGTGAACCAGATGATGCAAATAGTCTCAACGTATCCAAAAATCGGATGTGGCTCCCAGATAACGTTCTCATTTTCCACTGAAATCGTGAAGGATTATTGAAAATACAGTCTGTTTCTAATTTTTGGTTTAATCGGTCAACTATCAGTTGCCCTTAATCGAGTTAAACAAATCGCACAGCAACGTAATCAGTTTCAAGCGTAGAAGTGGAAAAGTATCTTTGTGAGTTTCAAAAAGTGGGGAACCAATCAAGACATACGCAAACATAGAAGGGATTTTCAAAATTAAAAATTGCGCTTTCTGGATTCTGCCGTTACATTACAAATAGGGATTTTTTTCAAAATGAATCAATAAAATAGAAGACAAAATTTTTCAGACGACGTTTTGGCATACTCATCAACGACGTAACAGATAAGCAATCGATTGGAGGGTAAAATCAGTTTACGTTTGATAGGGATGAAAATAAAAAGAGATAAAATAATAAGAATAGGTAATAGAGTAAACCACCTGATATGTCAGATCCGTTTGACTCGGCTGAAAAAATGAGTTCTAGGGGATGGCACTACCGAAAATTAGGTTTTTTGAACCGAGGATAATAGAGAAAATCTAGAAGTGTTAGTTGGAGACTTACCAATCGTCCAGTTGCTGATTCTCTCCGATTTGCCGCCTTTTTTGTAAATTGGAACCTGAAATTTGTATATTTGATTTTGAACAAGACACAAAGATGTTCGGAATGACCTTCTCGTAATTTTTCTAAAATTCCGATTTAGAAACTTCGTAATTTCGGAATATTCCGATTCAGAGATTTCCGGAATTTAGAATTTTTTAGAGTTTTTGCTTATTTAATTTTTTAAAATTAAATTTTTTTTCCATCACAAAAACGCCAAAAAGTGAAAATTAACAAAATGATTTTGAAATACATAAAATGGGAAGTAACTCCCGCAAGCAGAAGTTTCGCAAACTTCCATAGTTCAAAAAGCCTTAATTCTGAAAAAAGAATTTTGAAAGATTCCGGTCGGAATTTTTTTCAGAATTCCGGATTCTTTTCATTCCTGCTTTCCATTCCTGCTTTCTGAAAGTGCATTCCTGCTTTCTGAAAGTAACATTCCTGCTTTCTGAAAGTGCGTTATCAAATTTTGAGATCCCAAGGACTTTGCATTTCAATTTACTTTTTCAATTTATTTTTTACTTTCAATTTACTTTCTTGACGTCTTTTGCCCATGATTTTCTTCGATGTTCTAACCTGCAACTCATGAATTGATCCCAACACCAATCCGATAACACTGATAAGCACAAATGTGATACTTCCAAAAGTGAACAATGTCGAGAATAGTGACCCGTCCCCTTCGCAGAACTGATGAATTCGTGACCGCAATGAGCGATCGTGTAGCTCGATCTGAAAAATATGAACAAGTGCATTCATAAATTATGTATGCAGAAGACGTCTCCGATTTCTTTTCATTTGTATTTCTTTACCCACTTTTTTCTCCTTTGGCGCCACGAGTTCCTCGAGTGATGCGCTCCTGAAAGTTTGAATTTTTGATCTTTAAGGATTCACAAATTATCTGATGTGAGTGCATATAAAATCACGTCTATTATTCAAACAACTCCTGGGAAAAAACTAGTAATGGTAAACTTGATTAAATGAATGTTGGAAAGTGGAATAAATAATTGAAGGGAAACTGTGAAAAAAAAATTTGGAAAAATTCTCTGGAAAAAAGTTCACAACTAATGGGTGTACAAAAGTGAGAAAAATGGAAAACAAAAAGCGCTGAAATGGTAAAAATGGATGAGGCAGAATGGCCGTTCGAGCTACACAACTTACTTCTCGTCTTCTTCTTTTTTGACAATTTTCTTTTTGTTTGTGCTAAAAACAGTTTTGAACATCTGATGTCTTTTTTCAATTTTAGTAAACTCTAGAATCTTCTTTTAGGAAAACTAACATATTGTACCCTCTCCAGCAGCAGTTGGACATAAGTCCGTCGTTTATCTTCCAGTAGGCAAGTTCTGTGGCAAACTCTGTCGGACATACATCAAGCGGTCGGTGCAGTTGGCCCGATATGTAGTATTTGAAAATCGAGTCGAAAAGGATAGCGGACCTTTCAAAATAGTACTCTTCTTGGGGCTGAAAATTATCATAGAACCGGATAATTGAGAATTTTAAATGAGCTTTCAGAAAAATGAAGTCATTCTTGTCACCATATTTCCGAAATTTTCTCAAAAAATTTTCCTATGTCTTCGAGTTTTTTTCACGATTTTCTAGATATATTCAATAATTAGGAACTATTTTTTGAGAAAATGCCTAAAATATGTATAAAAAGTTATTCAACTCAAAAAGTAACACAACAAATTTCATGTTTTATAAGTTTTATAAGTTGAGAGAACCATCTTTGGAAATCGCTGTTTTTGCTCTGAAAACTCAAGTTTTGGTATTTGAACTTTGAAAAGTTGGCTGAAACTGGCGAGCGCATTCTAAATTTTTCAGATTTTTTCAGATAAGCTATTCTCAACCTATTAAGGCATTTTCACTAAAATCTCGGTTTTCAAGTTGTTGAAGATTCCTTGTTACAGTCGTATTGTTTCGCAGCATTTTTTTAACCGGGCATTCAAATTTTAAAGTTTCCCACTAACCATGAGAAATGCATCGCAAGCTTGTAGTCTCTGTTCATGTGTCAATTGAGCAAATGCAGACAATTTCTCATCCGCAGATCTTGCGAATATACTAGCCACTCTGATCCTGAATGAAGTTCCTCCAATATTCAACTTGATCACCGTATCACCAGCCCCCGAAACTAGATCCGGCTTCACTTCTTCCACCTCTGAACGTCTGCCATTGTGTAGACGATGCACAATCTGAAAAAAGAAACACCCTCTCTTTTTTGTGAGGGCCGCGTGCTCTTTGTTTCCTAATCGAGTTGACTACGGAGGGCTTCTCTCTATTGTGAGGTCACTGCCCACCTACTCAAAAATAAGGTTCATCTTTAGTTCGACTCTATTATTCTATTTGAGCTATTCTTTTATTCAGTTCAAAGCCTTCCACTCACCTCGTCTCCGTGATGGTTTGAATTTCCGAAATTGTCACGAGATCCAGCATGTCCCTTTCTGGTGCTGGGAATCACCATGGCAATCTGGTTGCTGAAATGAGGAAAAAATGAAAATACAATGATAACACAAGGAAGGAGGGAGATTTGGGTGTGTGTGCTGTGTGGGAAAAAATCTGTTTTCATTTTTGAATTCACATGTCTAGCGACTTCACATACACATTTGGAAACACGGTATCACTATAAAATCAAACGCACTATAAAATCACCTGTCTTTGTCATTAGTACTTAATGGAAAATAACGGCCTCTACGTGTATTGATCATTCGGTGAGAAAAACGACGCGAAAAGAACTCGGGGAGCAGGAATTATGAATATGTAGACGCGTCTAATGATATTCCAAGGAACTCCGTTGTTTTCAAGCTAATCTCAAATTCCTCTTTTCTCGAAGGAGGAGTAGAAGACTCCGGAAGTTTCAGACTGCCGGAAAATATCGAACTTCGAGTCTAGCTGTTTGTTACGCTTACAAACTTCGGGATGTGCACAAGACTGAATATTTTTTCTAGGCGAGAAAAAAAGAATGTACAACATTTTTCTCAAAAAAAAAAAGAAACCAAAAGGAAGAGCATGAGGAACCAAAAATCTCATGAGAATCATTCATTATAACTGAACTGAATGAAACATTTTCACATTCTTTCCATCTTTATAAATATGTTTTTTTGGCTGTGAGTCAGGAGTAATAAATATTCTTTTGAGTTCCCTTTTTCTTTTCATCTTCTAAGACTATATGGGATCCTAATAAGATGATTCTAAAACTAGACTATTACGTAGAGGGAAGTAGACTATTGCGGAAGAGTATTCAGCGTTTTTGGCGTTTTTGTATCGTGGGAATTCACGACACTCTGATTTTTGTTCTTGCCCTAAAGCTCAGAAATCGTCCTCAAAGATTTTGTGGTACTAAAAAAATTTACTGAATGTGAAGTGCTACAAAACTGAAAAGTACCTTCTTAGTGCAAAACAGATATTTCTGAATAGTTGATAAATTTGATAACAAGTTTAACACCTTTAGATAATCAATTTAGCTTTTGAGATCCAGTATAGTAGTGTAATAAATGAAGTTAGCAGAAAAACAAGAAGTAAGACAAAATATTTTTTGTAGGGATATGTATGTTTATTGAAATATTCATGGAAGCATAATGCCGAGGCTAGAGAAATAAGAGAATGAGATCACCTGTTGTTTTAGAAGAGTGCTTATTGTATTTCGCGCTTTAGCTCCTCCTCTCAAGCCAATGACTCATTTAGGATATGAATTAGCAGACAAAACCAAAACCAAAACTAGCTACGAAATTTTTTTGGCAAGTGACATTCATCCGATTCTTCTGGGGGAAATTCTGGGGAAATGGGGATAAGAATGAAAATATGACACGCTACTGTCAAGTCCAAACACTTATATTCTTAGAAAAAAACCCTAGAACAAAAAAAAAGTTAGGACATGACGAAAAAAGTTCTGACAGAAAGGAGCATTGAATTTCTTTCGTCTCTTCTCCCGAAATGCCTAATGACCGACCGTCCCCAAAGAGTTGGAAACATAGACTTGGTTGTAAGAGAAGCCCTTTTCCAACGAAAAAAGGGCAAAAAACCTATAAAACTCGCGCCTTGTGCTGCTCTACCACAATGCCGCCCACGTTTTTATGCGATTTAGTATTTTATGGGATGCTTTCTGAATTGGATCTATCTATCGAATCTTATCCGTATAGTTTTGTGGAGAATGGCGTCATAAATACAAGTTTAGTGAGATTAAGTTAAAATTTTTAGAATTGGTTAGTAGTTGCAGGTGATTCTCTTTTTGTACAAATAGGTCAATGACAGGTGAAGTTTCTTTTTGGAAATAATGGAGAACTTCTAGAAGAGTCAAATTAGAAATTTTTGTTTGGCTTTCATTTTCCATTACAAGAACCCTCGACACAAAATTTCAGAAGATGGAAAGAATAACCAGATTCTAATATTTCCAGATGTAGATAAGCTATCATGAAATTTTCCTTAAAATCTGGGTTAACATAGCGTTCCCTTGTTAGTGTATTTTAAAAATCCACTTTTTAATTCATCTATTGAAACTCAACCTTTCAAAGTTTCTCATCAATATGAACCTCTCCGAGTTTCCATATCAATAAAAAAAATAATGAAAACGGATAGGTAGAAGAATGTGATTTGCCTTCTAGTTCTCTTCAGAACCAGTTGGGACGAGTACATTTTTCAGGAAAAGACAGAGAAAAAAGAATGTTGATGTCGACGACGAATTTTGTCTAGATGAGCAAAGTGATTAGTCAATTAGACTAGAGTGATTTTTGATCTCGAAACTTTCTGTTTTCGACATCTCCATAACTTACTTTTTAGTGGCAAACATGACAGTATCCAAGAGAAGAAATTGGTCAAAAATGAGGAATACTTTTAGAAAGTTCTCTTGACGTAAAAGTCCTTGTGGTCTTTGTCTGAGGGCTCACCAACCACGACAAGATTTATGATTGAATGAGCGCGTCGTCGAACCTTTTTTCAAGAGGGCCACGGAAAAAAACGGATTGTGAAGAAGATCTGCGGACGCGAAAGAAGGAAGATATGCCGAGATTTCTTTTTTTGTTGCCCCTGACTTCTCTACTTTTCGCGCCTCATAGTAATTGAGTTTGATGGGTTTTCAGTCACAGACTTGACTCATTATGAACACTTCAATCCCTTTTTTTTATATATTCTGTTTTTCTGTTTGGACAACAAATATATCTTATTTTTCAGATATATTATACGGGGTTCGTTGAAGTCTACTGTTCTAGAAAGCTAAATTTCGAAGCTAAAAAGCTCACTTCTGAGAAAAAAACTGCAAAAATGAACGTATACTGTTTAGACGTGTCTAGAAGTGAGAGCTACTAATGAGAAGACTGGCTACTCCCAAAGTAAGGGCCAATTAGGTTTTTTTTTGGACGAGGAAGAAAAAAAATTTGAACGCTTTTGAGATGTTTCAAAAATAAAACTCCCCTTCCTGGGTTCAAAATGCAACTTTTACAGCTATGCCAAACCTCCCGTCAGATTCAATTCGTTAAGGAAAAACATACCGAAATCGTTGATACATAATTTCTTGAGTATTTTGGAAGAATTTTGGAACACAGCTCCAAAACTTGACAAAGAAAAATAAGCCACTCGAAATCAGAAAAAAGAAACTCGAATTTTTTCTGTGAGCAGTGATCAGAAATGGAATTTCAATGTGTGACAAAAACCTAATCCGATTGAGAGATGGTAAAAGAGGAAGAGAGAAATAATTTGGAATTCGACAACAAGTGGTCAAATTGAGGGCATGTAAGGGATAAGCTGGAGTACCCATTTGCAATCTTTTTCCCAGAACTTTGTGCATTGTTGTTGATTCGAATTGGTTTCTGATGCTTTTTGCAGAAGTTACAGTAACTAAAAGTGCCGAAAATTTTAAGAAAAATTATTTGTTTATGTGTGTCAGTTATCCCAAACTAATTAAAGCGTGAAGAGCCTTTTGGCAATCTTCAGAACAAAATGATTTACCTGACGTAATGATACATCTTTGGAAAAAATTCGGTGTCAAAAACCAAGCCTGACAAGGATGAATCAGATAAAATAAGTCTCTTAAATAAATGAGAGCCAGCGAATGATGTGTGTTTGAGTGTTTCAAATGGACTGCTCCAAATGAATAGTGCTCTTAGCTAATCGCGAATCGAATCATGAAAATAACACGACCATCGAGAAGCAATGCGGGAAAATTTAGAGATGGGGCACGAGCCAGCGCGTGTCTTCTTTTGCCACGTCGCCTGCGAATGACATCTTTTATGCTCATTTCAATTTGTCTTTCGGAGTATAGTAGACCGGATTGAATGTGATTTTCTGTTTAGATGGAGTCTGTGTTTTGAGAAATGGGTCCGTGTGAGGGAGGAATTTAGAAATAGAACTTAAGATCTTTCAGTGATCCCGTGTTTAGTGATCTGACCAATGGATGCTAGGAATGCTCTTTTCTGGAATTTTCAGAATGTCGAAACTTTTGAATTTCAAAATTTCCGAATTTTGGAATGTCGGAATTATTAAAATTACGGAATTTCGGAATATTCCGATTTTCAAACTTTCGGAGTTTTAAAATTTTGGAATATTCCTATTCTCGAAATTTCGGAATTTCGGAATTTCAAATATTCAGCTTTTCTAAATTTCGGAGTTTTGAAATATTCTGATTTTCAAAATTACGGAATTTCGGAATATTTCGATTTCCCGAATTTTTGGAGTTTGGGAATTTTGGAATATTCCGGTTCTCGAAATTTTGGAGTTTTGGAATTTGGAAGGTTTTGGAAAATTTATGATTGAAAAAAGTAAAAAGGAGGAAAAAAAGAACGTCGGAGTTTCGGATTATTCGGATAAAAAAAAAGGGAATTTCGGAATGTTACGATTTTCCAAATTTTTAAATATTCGGACTTTTGCGCCTTTGACATTCCGTAGTTCAAAAACCTCTCATACCGGAACAAAAGTTTTGGAAAAATTCCGGTCAGAATTTCATTCCGAAAAAGTCGGAGTTTCTAGAATTATCTGAGTAACGAAAAACCGTTCCGATCATCCCTGAATTGATCTCAAAATAATTTTACTAGTAAAAACCATCTAAGAGCCCATATTCCAAATCCTATTGGGAACGGTGATTAAAAATGCTGGAATCGTTTTGAAAGTACCATTGTACAAGTTCTCAGCAAATTACCTAATTACCTCTTTAAACGTTCCCTTGTTAATCACATACATAATTCTTCACGGGTTACCCTGAGGAACTTCTTCGAACACATTCCTTTTGGTCCCTTTTTGCATTTTTCACACTACTACTCTTTTTTCCGTTTTTTTTTCTCAAAGAACCAGCGTAGTGAAAAGAAGTGCGTGTTTGTAGTCTCCTCTAATCTACGCTTTGAAAGTCCAAAAAATTAAACTGGTCCCAAATATTCGTTGAAGAAAAGGAACAACAAGTAACTCTATTTGGGCGGACACAACATTGAAAAGTTATGATGGAAAAAAGGAAAAAGTAATAGAAAAAAGTAGTCAAGTATAAGAAAAACGTGAGAAACTTCATGTTATCTACTGAGTTCCTAAAGCATTGTCCCAAAATATTTATCAATTCTTAGTGGTTTTCTGGATAACAAGAACGCGGTGTGAGAAAAAAAGGAATAAAAGTCACATGATTCCAAAAAAAAGTTGAGCAAAACGGAGGAGAATCTAAGGGGAAGAAGTTGTAAGCAAATTAAGTATGATTTAAGAGGAAGTGCAGATCGAGTGACAACAAACCGCCTGTCAGAGACCCTATTTTATGGCTTTTGGCTGAACTTTGAAATTTGTTCAGGAAAAGGAAGAGCGTGTTCAGAGGACTAAATGGGCTGCTTGAAATTCAAGAATTTTATGTGGTACAGTTTTTGTTCAATCTTAAATGAAAAACAGACACTGCTGCACTTGTGACGTCTTCGCTGATGAAAAATTAGTACTTTGCTTCTAACCAATCACATGGTCTAAGCTTGGGGGATAGAAAAACTATTGTTCCTAATCTCTGAATACACCCAGGTAGGGAAATGATTTCTCTCTTTATCCTTATTTTCAATATAGACATGAATAAGAAAAAGATTATAGTGAGTACTAGCTCTCTTCCAATGGCTCATCGTGACCCCCCTATGGCTTCCGTCGGATAAGTTTCTGCATTTATGTTCAATTGCTTTTCAGTTTCTTCTTTCTGTTTCCTCGAGATTCCATCCCTCTGTCTTGTGTTATACCAACAGATGTTTGGTTTGACTCCCGGGTTTTTTCTTATTCTTGTTCTCTTTTTTAGAAAAAAAAAGAACCAAAAAAAGTCTTCGTTGTTAGTATTTGTTGGAATTTTAATTCATCATCAACCCTCCAGACAGGGTGCGGACCCTCAAAGGCGACGAAAACAAGTCCGAACACTTGGGGATTATGGAGAACTGCGAAAGGAAAGCGAGAAGGAATCTGATGATGGCATACACAAGAAAAATGGAAGCATTTATGTAAAAGAAGTGATGAGATGATTATCAAGGACTGCAAAGAGTTTCTAGAAACTTTTTTGGAGGAAGAAATTTTAGCTTATCATAAGATTGAAGAAGTCATCTATGAGACGATCAGATGGTTCAATGTCTAAAATATTGTATTATAATAAAAGAGTGTGAATTTTGTTGTTCGATCAGACATTTTTTTGATAACATAAATTTTTATTGAAAATGATCTCTTGAACCACGTAGCGTATTTCAGAGAAAATCTAAGAAATCTCAGGAACCACTGAACAATATATTCTTTAAAGATTTCTTTTCCCAGCATCTCCCCCAACACTAAGAGTACATCAGGATGGGCAGACAGGAAACAAGAAAATATGGAATAAATAAGGATGTGGTCTACTAGCAAAAACTTTTTTTTCACAAAAACGGGAGCTTGTTAGAAAATATGAGCAACAAGAAATCAAGTAGTAGAAGTGCGCGCCCGTTGTCACTCCAAAAAGGTGCACAAATCCAATTAGGGTATATATCCATCGGGTGTGGAGTCAAAAGTCTGATTTTTGAGCAAAAATATATAAATTTAGGCAACGAAACAGAATTATGACTTTGCGATTGAAATCTCAGTATCAACAAAATGTATATTGAAAAGGATATGAAAAAAAAGCAAAGGAAAGGAAAAGAAATGGATAGAAACCAATTTTGCGATACTGAAGAACCCTTAGATTTTTGACACCATTCGGTTTATGTGAAAATTGTGTGTTCTGGCCTGAACAAAAAACAAAACAAGGAAAAACGAGAAAAAAAGGAAGATCCAAAAAATATAGGGAAAGGGAAGCCATTTAAAATCGATAATTGTTACCTTCTGGAAGAACCACCCACAAAAAGATGTCACTAAATGAACTTCAAGCTATTTTCTGATTTCTGGACTACTGTATCCCAATAAGAATCTTGGTTACTCTCAAATGTATTTCATTAGAAAGTAAGAATTAGTCATATGCACTTTTAAATCAAGTCACTCTAATTCTAAAATAACTACAAAAATAATCAGTTTACAACAAAACGTTTGATCAAATATCCAGATGCCAGTCTGCGGAATTTTCATAGAATTTTGGTTTCTTATTATTATCTCGCATTTATCAGTAAATTTTCAAAATGATCCCACTATGCAACGAATATTTGAAAAAACTGAATGTCTGAAAATGTTCAAATTTTCACACATCCGTTTGATTCAGGATTTTTTTTTCTCAAACATGCTCGTTTTTCTCATTTCTGTCAAGAGGGAGGGTCATCGAACAAGGTTTGATGGAAAGGAGCGCAAAAGTAAATTAAAATTTGCATTTCACTGATCCCTGACACTTGCTGACGTAGACAAACTGTCAAGAGATTTTGACATCTTCTGAAGTAGAGATCAGTTGAAGTTTTTAGGTGATCAAGTTTAGCAGATCTTGGATTTTGAGAAAAAAAAAACTGTGGGAATCATACATGTATTATTGTTTAGTTTATGTAGTGCTCTACCCGATTTTTCAATTAATTCTCCAAAACTTCAATCAGTAGGCTAGTAGCAAGTTTTTGATTTTCTATATTAGATTTTCTTCCAAAACTCGGCCCAAAATAAATCTGACCTATGACATCACACAAGTCCCTTAACACTAACCTTCTTTCGGTTTGCATTTTGAACACAATACAGATAATAACAGGAGGAATAAAATGACGAATCTTTTTTTTTTTGAAAATCACCAAGCAACTTTTCCAACTCTGACGTAGAGCTCCCGAACAACATGTATTCTTTTTTCTTCGCCTATCAGTATCAAAGTATCAGATTCCCACGTGGAAACTATGATAGCAAAAGTTGCTCCCGTACAACATGGAGGGTGGTTTGTCTAAGAGTTCAATTGTTCACTTCCAAACTCTATAGACATAATTTTGGAAAGCTTGAGGTCGGGATTTTGCGAACGGAATTGGAATTTCCCCAAACTTACAGAAAATTTCCGATTTTTTTTTCGGAATTACAGCTTGTCGAAGTACGGTATGTCAGAGAAGCACGCGCAAATTTTCCTAACAGGTTTGGAGCGAAATTAATTTTGTTTTTTTGCCGTTTCAAACTCTTTTTGTCAACTTTCACAATTTTTTGCGCTATATTAGGGAATCTCAAATTGTTGAAAGTCGGAATTTTCACTTTTCGAAGCATCGCTGCGCCAATTAATAATTTTCTATGTAAGTTAGGTTTATCTCCTGGATTTTTCGTTTCACCCTAAATAGCGTTTTTATTTCCCAATTTTCGTCATAAGTCCAACTTCCCGGGCTCCAAACAGGAAACTGTTATGGGTATCCGGACCTCTATGAATGGGATATTGCAGCTGACTTGCACTATTTTTAACATTCCAACCACAGCACATATTCCGAAACAAGAAACGAGAAAAAAAAAACGAAACAATTCTCAGATGAGCAAAAAGCTGAAAAATGGAAGCGAAGAAAGGCGAAAAATGACAGTGGAGGCGGTGTGGAACGTAGATCAAGGGACTCGAAAACGTTTTAGAGTCTCTGATCAGGAATTCATGGTGAACTCTTCTCACCATCACAGCATCCTCCAACATTCCTTCGAATGCAAAGACTTGCTTTTTTTTCTCCCCCACCCCATTCAACACCATCAGCACAGAAATAGAAGAACATGTTCGTATTTTTTAAATGAGAGAGGAACCTACCGCAAGCTCTTGCACCGTCGTAGCATTATCATTGGGTTTTTCGGTCTAATTCAGATTGTGTAAACTTGTGAAAAAAGTGAGGATCGAGGTTTAATTGACAACTTGAACCCCCATCTGCGGCTATGTTCTTTTTTGTTAAACGGTGATCCTCGGGTTTTCAGAAGAAGAAAGATAGAAATCCTTTTTTGGAGAAGAATACTAAACAAGGATCCCTCTCTTAAAAATTTTTCGGTTTTTGTTTTGTCAATTCCAGCCAGAAATGTTGTCGAGGGTGCTAGATAGTTTTTGTTTACACAGAAATGAATTATCTATTTTTTCTTTCTTTTTTTTTTCTTAAAGGAGTAGTGTGCTTGGCGTTCATTCTGGGCTCTAATTTTAATCCTCGTTTTTTGCCAAAATAGAGAGTATAACAAAAATAAATGCGCCAGACAGGACTATGCGATGATTTGTGGGGGTTCTGACTGTTTTCTTCAAGATTCGAGGGAAGGAAGAAAAGGCTACAGTAGGCTTTCGTTTACAAACTAGTAAACAAGTGAAAGTTTCATATCTATTCTTCAACCGGACAAGAAGGTATTCAAAACTTAGAAATTATACAGAATCTAGGAGAAAAATTCAGCGAAAATCTATGTGGAAAAAATAATGAATCCGTGTTTTTGGTCACAAACTGAGAAAAAAAATACAAATGAAAGGAATGAAGGAATTTCTGGTTCCCATTTTGTAAAAAATTCAAGTAACTCAAAACAACAACAATCTTAAATTGCGGATATTTTCAGTCTCCTCGCACATATTTTCTTGATGAGAGGAAGATGATTTCATTTTGTTAGAAAATAAAAACAAAGATTTGTTGGATACAATCCTACTCACCCTTTATTCAAGTCCAGATACATGAGACGTTCCGTGCTCATGATGCACAGATTCCAGAAGAAGTTACGTCGAGGAATGATCTGCAAGAAAAACGAGAAAGAATGAAAAACAGAAAGTCCATGATTGAATTTAGGTGAGGGAAATGATGACACTTGAGATTTCATCAACGTCAAGTCAGCAAGAAAAACTTCAAAAAAAAATCCGGACAAGCAATTCACTTTCTCTCTATATCAGCGAACACGGCCACTTGAAGCGGTGAAGCGCAAAACGGAAAAAAAGGAGAAAAAAGTGGGCGGGGCATGCGAGTCCAGCAATGTTGAAACCAAAGTTTCAAAAATCTTTGAGGACACCACTTTCCTTAGCTCTGCTTTCATTCGTCTTTCAACACTTGCCGGGCTCAGAACGTGTGGGACTCATCACAATAAACTTATTTTTTGTGATGAGTCGAGGAGGATGAAAGAATTTGAAAGGGATGAGTAGACGCGACAAGAAAATGAATCAAAATCTGCTGTTAGATATCGCAGATTGATCGTAAAACCGTTTATTTCGGCTGCGTTCTCTCTCTCTCGAGTTTGCTGCCCGTCATGTGGAAATGACTGACAAGAAAATTTTCGAAACTGGATGAAAAAAATCTGAATTATGAAAACTATCCTTTTTGTAACTATGAGCAAATTGTCAAAATAAAAATTTCTCAAAACTACAGTACCGGTCAATAAGAAATACAAAAACGTGTTTTTCAGTTGATTTTCTGCCGTTTTGACCTTTTTCAGAACTCTGGAGCTCAGTTGACAAGTTTCTGGTTACTAAAAACTTGGAGGTTATCAACCGGCCTAGATTGAAAGCATTCCAAGAATTTTTTAAAATTCTTAGTTGTTCTACAATTTCCTTATTTTTTAAAGACATGCGTTTTTTTGGTGTTCAGAAAAAAACGGTCGAAAGGAGATATCGTTCAAAAATCAGTGAATAACTGAAAAACAAGAAATTTTCAAAAAATTCTGTGAATGCAACGTTTTCAATCTAGGACTGTCTCTATGAATTGAAAATGTTCAGAAGAAATCCCACAATAAATGATGAGAGCGCATTCCAACGCTTTCAAGACAAACGATAAAAATGATAAAGAATGAGAATCCAATGTTCTAGAAACCTGAAAAACTATGAATCGAACCACAAGGGATCAACAGAACGGTCATAATCCACTGAGGATTTTCAGAATATCAACGTTCGCTGTCTCATCTGCAGATTATGTATTAGCAAGGATAACTGATTCATGAACACTTTGTTTTCAAAAAAGAAAGAAATCTTCTAGAAGAAGAAAAGACTTGAGGGAACGAATATTCGGAAAGAAAAAGTTTTTTAAAGCCTGAAATAATAATGACCAGTTTGTCTGAAAAACTATTATTCAAGAAAAAACATTCTTGGAGCTTTTTATGCGTCTTTGAATAATTCAAATAGTTGTGTTTTCTAGAACTTTTTTGGAGAATTTAAGAAATTAAAAGAAAATGAATTCTTTTGGATTGCTAAATGTCGAAAGCGGATACGAAAAGTTTCCTTGCTAGTCTCAAATGGAATTACTTTCATTTTTTCCCGATACTTCGAAAATCAAAGTATTCCGAAATTTAGAAACTGGGAAAATCGGAGTATTCCGACAGTCTGAAAACTTCTGGAAAGGCCACTCCGAACATCTGTGGCTATACTGTTCTGTAGTTAGTTGAAACTTCTAAAATCCACGAATTTCGATGAAAACTATCGATAAAAAACTAATTTAGCCTTCTGAAAAAAACTCTCAATACTTCATTTTTATAGCTTCTGATAGAAGATTTGAGTTTTGATTTTTTTTACCATTCATTACAGATACACTAACAAACTAAAAACCAATAAAGCTATCTGTAAATGTAATGGAGTTTTAGGATTGTTTACCTTGTTCAACGGTCCATAGTCCAGCATTGTCGGTCGACCCATTTCAGGCTTGACTTTCCTTTTTGGCCTCACGGATGGTGTTTCAGCCAGCCCTAAAAATCCACAAAACACCATAAGCCGCAGAGGCGGCATGATTACATTCGGGGGGAAAAGTTTGGCACTTGGTGACAGGGATTAGACGCCAATTTCTTTAAGAGAACTTCTAAACCCACACTCTTCTTTTTGTCACCAAAAAATAACTTTCTCCATGCCCCATTCCATTCCCAAGTTGATAGAAGAAGAACAAAGAGTGCACAAAAAATGCATAACATTTTCTGAAAAAAAAAACTTTTTTGTTTCGTCTCATATTCTGATATTCGCACGCTTCACGGTGTCTTGCCGACCGCCTTTAACGCATTGAATAATCGGCGCTGCATTGATTTGTCGAAAAAAAGAAACACATCACATTTTTGCCCCGCATTCGTTCCCAAGACCTTCCATTACCAGAGAGGAGAGGCATATGCAGATGTTATTGTTTCTCGACAATTTCATTTCCTGAATCTCGTTTTGTTTGCTCTCGCGCCAAAATCCATCAACCTTACTTGGTTTTGAGCACTTTTTCTGCTCCTGATTCGCACGACCTCAAGATGAGGGCTATTCATATTCTGATATGGCTGTAAGTTGCGGGAAAATCTATTTAGGAAAACGAATGCAGGTGGAAAATGGAAGAAAAAACGTTGAAAAGTTTTCCTATTCAACAAAAAAAAACATCAAAAGGTGTTCATCTAATCTCAGAAAACTAGCTAAAATCACTGTACTCTGCCATGCGTGCGGTCACATAATTAAGATCCCAGCTTGAACAAGTCTCTGTTAGGCGTGTTCCACCACGGGGGTAAAATCGGGTACATGGATTTGAATCGAGATTTCGCGCTTTTTTCAGACGCGTCGCGATCGAAATTCGCTGAGTAGCGACTCACGCAGTGTTAATTGAACTGCGAAGATGATACTGAAACTGCCTTTCACCTACGGGCCGCGCGGCTATTGGAAAAAGCGCGAAATTCTTTTTTCAAATCCATGTACCCGAGTTGACACCCGTGTTCAACCCCCATTGTTGTGTCATTGGCCCCAATCTGCAAAAAACACACACCCCTACATTTGAACACTAGTGTTTACAATCAATTTTCTTTGCACATGCATCAAGTGAAAACCATTGCACACTCTATCTCTTCCTCATTCTTTTTGACCTTTTCTGAATAATCAACACTTTGCTCTGTCTTTCTTTCCCAACACAATGGCATACCGTCCTCATCACACAACTGTGTTGTCTGAAGACTCTCCTCGTTGTGCACGTTCTTTAGTTTGATGTAGATGGGGGAGCCGGGGACAGATCTTTTTGGTTTTGGTTCGACGATTCGCCTCTGTGTCCCCTTCTCTCCACCATTTACGCATGTTTCTGTTGTTGACTGAGTATCAAACGTTACTGTCATGAGTAGAAGCCAAAGTGGTGTTCAGTTGTTTTTAGGGCCTAAATTTTCCTATTTTTGTTAGAGACGCGTTTTTGACTCATTTCGAAACGCTTTCAAATTGTTTATCAAGTTAAAAGGTTCAAAGATTTTTGCCGTTTTCGAAACTGGGGTTCGTTCTTTATTTTGATCAATAATTGAATTTAAAATTGTAACATTACTGATAAAATAAAATTTCAAAATGATATCCTTTCAGTAATCATATGGGTTTCTTTTTTCAAGCCTTTCCTAACTCTCTGATTTTCATTTTGGAATATGGTGTTTTTTGTGAAAATTGTGTTAAATGGAGTGTTCCTTTAAAGTTAGGTTAATCTTTCGTGAGTCCTTAGCAACATGAAAACTTTTTTTTTCAACAAAATAAACTAGTCTCTTGTTGGAATCCAAACGTTTATCAAGTTATTTCCGGTGCTATATCAAACGTCACTATGACGGCAAAGGGTGATATTCAGCTTATTTTTGATCTGAGTCATTTCAAAATGAGGATGAATTCATTTCGTGAATCATAGCTTTTGGAATCCTTGTTAGTTTCTCCAAAACAAAAAATGTTCATTTTTCAGAAAAATATTTTATCGTTTTGCATCATTCGATAGTTTTATCCGTACTTGTCACTGGCCGGGCCGGGTCAAAAGTAAAAATTCTCGGGCCCGGCCCGGCCCTGTCGGCCCGGGTCAGGTTCTGAAATTTCACAATTCTGCACTTTTTTGAAATTTTTCGAAGTTTTCATTGAATTCCCGATAAATTATTAATTTTCGATGCTTTTGAAAGCGCGGATTATTCCAGGAAGTGTTTTTTGAGATGAAAGTCAATAATTTTTTCTCTAAAATTTTCGGAAAATCAGCTACCCGGGCCGACCGAGCCAGGTCACCAGGGCCGGGCCGGGTCGGGTCACCGGGTCGGCCCGGAATCTGACAAGTATGGTTTTATCCCAAATTTTTCCAAAATAGGTTACAAAAAGTTGATGTTCGACAAGTTCTACTGATTTTTAGATTTCAAAATGTTTACAATAAAAATTTCGAGCTTTTTTATATCCTATTGTTCATCGAAAATACTTTGTTTCAGCGCAATGGCCGAACCACCTACTATTGTAGACTTGGAATCATGGGAGACTCGTATGCACTTCTTTTTCGCCACCTCTCAACATTTCATCTCCGCGATTGGCTTCGTTTACTTGCTGCGAGCGGTTAATGGAGAAATCAATCCACAAAGACACATGATTGAAGGGCGTGAGTTTTCAATGTCTCCTGCCGAAGCATGGTGTATCAAGAATATGGGTTCTCTTTTGGTCTATCCGATTATCATCATTTTGTCACCGACTTGTCAGGGACGGTTTGTTACTCTTCTTCTCTTTGTGGATACTGTGATGGCGTGAGTTCGTGTTCAGGAGTAGTTTGTTTTATCTTGTGAAATTCAGCTACTGTTGGATTCCCGGACAACTGAACCAGACCGTCAGCGGCTGGTTCCATTTCCGAGAAATCAGTCTTCGCTTCCATAGAAACTTCTTGATCGTCCTCAACTTTTCTCTATACAACCTCTACTTTGCCGAAGAAGTGGATTACACGTGGATGAGACTCTTCAATGTTGTCGTTTCCATCTTCTTCTTTTTCTACGGAATGAAAAAGAAAATGGCCAACTTCCCGAACATTATCACCTTTGTCTACAATGGTAGAAAACATATTCCATCGTGTGAGTTCAAATAAATAACAATATTAGAAACCGAGAGCATTTCAGATGAGGACTACGAGCACAACACCTCGCCAATGCACTTTGGTGAAGTCATTCAATGGATCTCCTTCCATGTCATCTGCAACAGTCCGGTTTCCTTGGGATACGCGGTGTACAAAATCGAGTTGGCTTGGGCCAGAGCTTATATGCGTCATAGGTGAGTTTTTTTCTATAAAAAAAGAAATCAAAAGTGTTACTGTATATCCTATCAGAATCCATAAAACTCTAAATTTACAAAATTATCATTTGTGGCCAGCAAAACCAGTTTTCTTGGGTTTCACGCCAATTTGAGCAAGAAGCTGTTCGAATTTTCAATAAAATTCTTCATAAGTTACGTTTCTCCCCAGTTTTATCTTCCAAAAATTTGAAGTTCAAAAACACGTTTTGAAAACACAACCAACGCTAGAAAATTGCATTGAATAAAAGAATGTACGTCTTCGGTCACAAAATAATTGAGCTTAAGCCGCGATTTTGAAAGGGATTTTTTGACGATATTGTGTATTTTTCCAGAAACTTCAAAACGTTTTTGATAAAACTATTGATCGAAAGAACTAGTTTTCAATGAAATTACAGAAAATACTCTAAAAATTGTTTCACCTAAATTTTGAATCCATCCAAAAAATATATAAAATCGACGAAAAAATAGCTTCAAAAGTATTATTGATATTTACAAGTTGTTGAAACAACTCGTAACATTTGTAAACCTAAAATTACAGCCTGCATCTTTCATCAAAATTGAATATTATTATTTTAGATGGTTCCGCCGCAACGTTCCTAACTACCCGAGACGTCGTGCTATGCTGATTCCACACCTTTTCTGATAAACTGAACCTGAGAATTTTTGTATTTCCCACTTTTCCCCTCTTCCCCATTTTCCCATTTTCTCAGTTTCCCATTTCGCAAACTTCCCCATTCTCCCATTTCCCCGAACTTCCCCGTTTTTTTGACATCGGTACTTGTTTCATCATTTCGATTCACGTCTTTGTTACTTTGTAAGCAAACATTTCTTCCTAATTTGTTCTTACCCCCTTCTCTTGAATAAACGGTGCCAATTTGATAGTCACTTTCATCTCCAACTCGTTTCCCATCAGTTGTCCTCTTTATTCTTTTGACCATAACTTACCCTTTGATCTCTTACCCTTTCGTGTACCTCCCTCATACGACCACAGAGAGAGGGTTCATAATCTCACATAATCCTAGAAATTCGAGACCCGTCCGTCTTCATGGTGCTCGAAGTGTTCTCCCACCCATTCTTCTCTCATTTCTTCGCCCGGGGTTTCCTCCACTCTCGAGACTAACAGAATCTCACCCGTCTGGGAGGTTGTGGGTGCTCACCCACTTATTGTTGAAGTGAGCCAAACCGCCGGGTGTGAGGGTGGTGACGATGGTGGTTGTGAGGGACAGCCTGTGTGTTTGTCTGTGTGAAAGAAAAGTGAGTGAAAGACTCTTGTGTGTGACATTAGAAAGGGAAAAGCACGTGTTCTCTCTGTCCTCCAGAAGATTCCGACGGCTCCTAAGCGACTTCTGCTGACCACCACATTATGCAACTGCTGGTGGCCGCCAATTTTCGGTAGCGGCTCTCGGCCATCAAGTGTTGTCGTGTCCACTTGGCAGCGTGCCAGAGAAGAAAAATGAAACATTGGCGTGTGGGGTGAGAGAGGGTGGCCTGGGGGTGGAATGCCAAAGAAAAAAATATTCATTCCGAAGGGCGCCCGCCCCATCCCGCTTCTTCTTTCTCTTCTTCTCGCTCCTTTTTTGTTTGGGATCTCATTTCAGAATTTATTATTTTGTTGTGCCCTCCATTCCTTCAATTTTCCTGTTTTGCCTTCTTCCGTTTCCTATAAATTTCTATTCATCCATTGAGATTTGTGAAAACCCAGACGAGAATGAAGCAGAGGTTTTTTCGTCTATGAAAATAACTTAGAACGTGGTTATTAAACTCGTTTTCGAGTCTAAAAGTTTGATGATTTTTCAAATGGTTTAGCAACAAAAATTTTTCCGTTTTCTTTTTCTTCAAAAATCCCTTCATGAAAAACTTACAGGGGTTCTAGTCAGATCACGAATGGTTGCAAACCCATTAATTTCCTTTCATTCCAGACCCGGTGTTTCTATGGACCTTAATGTTTCTTAGCTGTTTACCTTCAACTCAAAAAACCCGGTTCAAATAGATAATTTTTCGACCACCAACCAATTTTTACTTGATTTTCCTATCAAATCTCTAATTCTTGAGTTCCCGAATTTTTATCCCAGCCATTTTCAAAATAAGAAGGCCCCGCAGACCCATCATCATCCCACTCATTCGCTTGGATGCCCCACAAGATGAAAGTTTTCTCATTGCTCAATATTGAACACAAAGTGCAGTCCCGCATACACTTTGTAGTAAAAGTTTTACGAGAGACAAGCAGCACATACCTCTACCACCCAGTCAGTCAGTCATTTCTCCTCCACGGGGTCCCGCCAAATTTTCCCCTTGGGACTTTTTATTATATGCTCACCCATACCACACACGCACATGAGAATACATTTATTTCCTTTCTTTTGAACTTAATTTTTTCATCAAGGGTAAAACGAAATTTCGAATTCCCCAAGAGTACTGCTGTTTTTTTTGCAGTCAACGGTTGCTATAGTGAAAATATGCTGAAAACCCTCACCGGTGTTTTCATCGAATGAACACACTCTCTAATTTCTCGTTTTAGCATGTAATGAAACTAATTTTCTATCATCGAAAAATGCCTCTCTGTTCTATTAGCTACTTGTCCTTAAGCCTAAATTAACGAAGAAACGCATTTATCGCTATTTTTTCTGATTACACTTTTAGGTGGTTTTTGCAGTACCTGGCAAATGTAAATGTCTAAATTTTGAATCATGTTAAAACGGTCCACTCTGAGTGCTTCAATAATTAGTTGGGATATATTTGATAGGTTTTTTTGCAAAACCTTATTTCTCATCGATTATCAGTGTTGATTATAACATTTTTTACAATGACTTATTATTTACGTGGTTCGTATCTAAATACAAAACAGCAAATAACCCATTTTGTCTAATTAGTCCATCGTTTTCATTGTCGACCATTTGGGTTAGCCTGTAGCGGTGAGATGCTCGTAATACCGTATACGAGGGTCGAAGCCTACCCAAACCGTCTACTTTAAACCCAATTATCTCAATTTTTGTCAAAGACACCCGAAATTTGTCAACTGACAAAGTATTTATCATAATATTGTCAATAATTTATAAGTTGAAATGTTTTTGATTTCTTTTAAAGGTTTCGGTATAATTAGCCTCAAAGTTCGCGTTTTGAGTTGGGAAAGAGAATATGTAAATAGATATTGAGGTGCCCAAAAATTCCAAATCTTCAGCAACATGATCATTTGAAAGTTTTTTTTTTGCTTCCGGAATTCCGTTCTGTTGACAAAATAAGTCAGACACGTTCCAATTAGCATCAAGCTAAACTATACAAGACGTGTTGGTTTTGGAAGGTGACAAAAACAATTAGTTGAGAAAAAGTGATTGTAGAGCATAAAAGGGCGCTGGAACAGTGTTCAGATCAAAAATGAGGTCGAATAGTAGGTATTTTACTGAATTTCTGATTCGACTTATACCTTGAAAAGGAAGTTTAGAATCCATATACTCTCAAAGTAAAAATTAAAAAGGCTTTCGAAATGAAACCTATATTTTGACAACTTCAAAATGTTCAAAAACAGATTATTGTTACAATTTTTGAAAAAAAAACAATCACACTGTTTCAACTTGAATGTGAAAAAAAAAGATTATCGGCTTTTCCTACGCTTTCAGCTGTTTTCTTCAAAATTTCAAAATTTTAAAAACTACATGTTCTACTGGATTTGATTTCAAATTCAAATTTCTTTGTTTGAACTCATAGTGCACTTTTTTCTTCGGTCATTACTTTCTAATCTTCTTTCATCGCTATTACCAATCGCCTCGTTATTTCAAAATGTGTCCTTCACAAGTATTTTCGGTGTGTTGAGATTCAAATCACCTTGCCTATGAACGCCTGTTCCAACGCGGTTATTTCTCCCGCAATTTCTGTGTTTTGCTTTCATTTTCCATTTGAGAATATAGAGAGAGCATGCTATATTTTTGTATGACTATTCACAATTACGTTAATTACTGTGCTCTTGGCATACTCACTTATTCTTATTAAGCAACACAATGGGATAAGAGGAAAGAGAGGGAGAGAATAAAGAAGAAAAATGGGACAAGAACACGCGTATTCACTTACTGCTACATTTTACATCTCATTTGCACTCCATATCCTCCGGAATAAGCGATAATATACTTATTGTTGAAGATACGCAGATGTGCAAAGACTGCACGGGGGGACTCACGGACCATCTGTTTGACAATTCCCTACGCGCATGCCTAACGGGACACAGAAGAGCATAGTTCCTTTCTCATCCCGTTAATGATTTTCCTTGCCCATCCTTTTCTTCTCCTCCATCTTCCTGCAGAAATATCTGCATACAAATTGTGCGTGACCGAAAAGTCTTGAACCTTTAAAACCTTTTCATCTCTTTTCTTTTTTCTCCCTATTTTTTAATTTCCTGTCCGTTTTCTTCTTTCTCCCGGATTTGTGTCGATTTCCGGTGATTGAAAATGTGGTGTAATTGTTTTTTTTCTCGCCACTCTTCCTCTTCACCTTTTTTGCTACTCTTGTGTGTATGTAGCGTTTTCCTAAAGAAGCAATGAAGTGGAAAACGAGTTTCTAACCTTTTCATACAGTTTCTTAGGCCCTCATTTCACTTCCAGTTATAGTAATGATCCGTCATTCGGTGTACTTTTTAGGGCCACTTCCGATTATCGTTTCTCTTTTTGTTTAAGTTTCGTTCACTTTCTAAACGTTAACAAAAAGAGAAAAAAAGACCCCCAGAGAATTTATATGCTATTGTAATTTATGAAAAAACTCCAGTCAAATTATTTGATGGTTATCTCTGGTGTGAACGATATTTAAATATGTTGATTCGCATTCCCTGCCATTAATCATGACAGATTTTTGTTCTAGCGAGAGTTTTAATTCTCGAAACTTACCTGTCTAACTAGCGTTTATTTGCAGGGCTCATAGTTCTTGAGAGCCAGATACAAGCTATATATGGTCTAAAATCAACCAGATATAGCTTGATTCGAAGCAGAAAGAACCCATTTTTAGCCAGGTGTAGCCTAATTTTCAGCAGATACAGCCAAATACTAGCTAAATTTGGCCTAATTTATAAGCGTACTTTTTCATTCAAAATTTTGCCAGATATTCTTTAATTGCCAAAATTTTTATTCGATGTTATCATTCATTTTTAGAAAAAAAAACTGTCAACTGTTGTTTTTCTTGACTTATTTAGCCTTAACTTGCTCAAAGCCATGTAGATAACCAATAGCTAATCGCTCCAGCTCTATCCAAAAAAAGTATCCTATGTTCTAACAAAAATATCCTTAAAACACACCTCTCTTCTCCATCCATGTTTCAAAACTGACCACTACACTCATTGTCTCTTCCTCTTTCTCTCGGTCCCTCTCAGGTGACCCCTTCCATCATTGCAGGTGTTTTTCAAGAAGAGGGACAATGTCCTTCTCCTTCATTTCTGCTTCCATCAGCCCAAAATTGTGCTGACCCTCCGCTCTTTTCTCTCCACATCAGTTGTCGCTTCTCTCATTTTTCTTCGTTTGTGGATTAACTTCTCCCAAAAATGGTAGTTCCACTTTTTTGCTTTTCTCAAAAGAAACCCGAAATGCTTTTCCGTTTGATGTTCTTTTTTCATTTGCCATTCAGCTTCCATCAGATATTAGTCGTAGATAACCTTTTCTTTTCGTACTCATCATTACCCTTTTCACAAATCCTAGTAGTCAGACAACGTCGAGATAAATAATTAACGAATTTCGTTCCATTCACATCCCTCCCACGTCTCCCACTTTTTTCATTTCATATCCCCATTTTTTCTACTTTTTTCTCAGCTAGCCGTATCAAATTCCGTAAATAAACTCATCTATTGTCGTTAGAGGTGTCAGACACCGAGTGACCAGTAGACGCCGGTCACATTAGACAAAGCGGATGAAGAGGGGAAAGAGGGAATATATATGTAAAAACATTGGAGGAAACGGGCCCAATCCACCGATAATTTATGACAGTTTGGCGGTGGATTGAAGAGAGGGCGGAAGGAGACAAAAGACGATGTCGGCTGTCAGGAGCCAGATGCTTCTGCTTCCGTTTTTCTCCTCAACTGTTGCGTTTTTGTTGATGAGAGATCATCAAAATGGTTCAGTACCATTTCATAGCTTTTTTTCTGTTTTGAGATAGATTTCTGTACAATAGGGACACGTATCAACAAACGCGTCATTGAATTTCATACGATTCGTTTTGTACGGTCGGTGGGAAAGAGGCAAAAGCTATCGCTTCATTTTTCAGTTTTATTCTTGCATTAACATCTCAGTCGTATTTCGTGGTTCATTCCTGATTTTTTCGTTTCTTGCGGTAGAGAATGCTTTTCTCAAAGTTGATCCTGAAAAATGCGCATTTTCAGTCTAAAGAGGTCATTCGATCTCGTTTGCTGAAGTCAGAATAAAAAATCACGCTTAGTGAGGCTTCAGTTTCGGGTTTTCTAACTAAAAAATTCATTATTGGCTAAAAATCAGTTTCAAGTTAAACGGGAATCTGTAAAAATGCGGCCAAATTCAAAATTTACAGTTTTAAAATGACGTTTCTTTTTGATCAAAATAATGTTAAACTTATTGTCAATGCTCTAATAGGAAACAACTCTATACGTACACTTTGAGCTCAACTATCTCAGTAACTTCAAAAAATATTAAACGTTTGTCAACTGGCAAAATATTCACCATAATATAAAAATGATTTCATCAGTGAACAAACTTTTGATATCTCCTGAAAGAACCGAGATAATTAAGCTCAAAGTGCGCGTACAGTACTTGTCAAAAATGTGTGCAAAAACATGAAAATGCTGATTTCTGTCAGGAATTGGGAGATAGCTGGAAAAATACGAAATTTCAAAAAATTATGTAAACTGTTTTACCTTTTCCGAAATTTTCAAAGTGATCGGAAACTTGACAGCCGAGTTCCAGACTTCTGAAATTGAGTGAAAAAAAACAGAAAATTTCATATTTTATACCTTTTCGAACGGTACTACATGTGGTAGGCTTCAGTTAAACCATTCACGGATAATTTCACAAATCACATCCCAAAAATCATTGTTTTGTTGAAACACATTCTTGTTAAAAGTTTCTATGGAAATTTCACAAGACAATTTTTTTTATACACATCTGATCCCCATAAATCTTCTCTAATTTTTATTGTCCAAACTTTTTCTCCGTTTTTCTTCTCCTGCCACCAATCAAACGAAAGTCAACCTCCTGCTGCAAAAACGTGTGACAAGCAATAAATAAACGCTGAGGTCCATCTTCTTTTTTTCCGCTCCTCCTTCTCTCCCGGCCACTTTTCCAACATTTCTCACCTCCTGCCATCATTATCTTATTGTCTAATTCGTTGGCAGCTTACTTCTCTTGCTCATTGCTCTCTCCGTGAGACGCCATGTG
Organism: Caenorhabditis nigoni; assembly: GCA_027920645.1. NCBI lineage: Eukaryota > Metazoa > Nematoda > Chromadorea > Rhabditida > Rhabditidae > Caenorhabditis > Caenorhabditis nigoni. The sequence goes on from CP115869.1 coordinate 18,257,807, forward strand.
TCACACACCACCTACTACGTTTTTGCGTAATCTATCTATCGACGATATTATTGAGTTCGATTCGAATCTTCATCTCCTTGGTCCTATCAAACTACTTCTCTATATCATCACAATGGTCAGCTGCTCTTCTCTCCTCTTCCACTTTTCTATATTTCTCTCTCTTTCATTCTGTCAGATACCCTTTAGTTCTCATCTCGTTTCTTCTGACCCAAACGATTTGATTCTATTCAGAGATTAGATCCTTTTTTCCATCCTCTTCCGGTGTCAACTCGTGCAAAAAATGCATCTTTCTACTCAAACTCAAACATTTTCCTAGATAAAAACACATATGCTTTCTCTCTCTTCCTTGGATCAGTGTGTTTGTTGAATTTAACACTGTCTGTTATGTAGTGTTTTGTAGTTGCATCCATCATCTCAATGTTTGCATTTGGGTGAGCCTACCCGAATGGTTTGTTGAAAAATCCGCTTAGAAACTGTGTTATGTTATTGCGTTCTCTCTTTTCCATCTCTCTTAACCCTTCATTTGCAAGTGCTCCTCAATTTATTCCTCGACATCTGTCCAAATTTACAATTTGGAACTCGGCCCATGCGACCTACAAGTTTTTTCTCGCTCCCCCATTGAAGTACATTTCTCTTTTAGGACTCCTAACTCAATTTGTGCTCATTTTCAGAACAAAAGGTATGTAATTGCTTTCCGCTCACTTACCCTATGCTTTTTCTAAAAGAAAGGGTCGCAAAAAAAAACCGAACAAGAAATGTGAGAGCCTTCCGAATTATTCATAGGGGCCTTCGCTTTTCAAGAAATAGAAAGCAAGGGCGTACTCACTTTCTCACCACTAAACATTCGTAACTTTTCACATTAGCAACTGACTTTCTTTTCGAGTTGTAAGTTTTTTTAGAATTCCCTTGAAAATTATATATAGAACATGTATTACAAATAGCTCTCATGGAAATCTAAAAAACGAGGCGTCGAAAGATGTTTGTAGCTCAATGGTCCTAAAATACCCGGGGTCTATCTGAAAAATTTTGAAAATTTGTGATCGAAATATAGAATTTAAAAAAACATGTTCTCGTCATCTGATCCAATTTTCGGCATTTTCGGAAATTTCGCAACGTCGAACACTACGAGTTTCTAGTTCTTGGAATAATATCATAATTTTCAAGTTCGAAATTCCGGAATATTTCATATTTTAAATTCTCGGAATTTAGGAATTACGGAATATTTAAATCGTCAAAATTTCATTTCAGAATTTCGGAATATTATGATTCCCCAATATTTGGAATTTAAGAATTAAGGGATATTTCGATTGTCGAAATTTCAGAATTTTGGAATATTAAGATTTCCCAATTTTCGGAATTTCGGAATTACGGAAAAATCTGATTGTCGAAATTTCGAAATTTCAGAATTAAGTAACTCTGAAATTTTCCGAATATCAAAATTTCGGTATTTAGTACTTCACGAATATTGAGATTGTCGACATTTCAAATTTCTGGAATATCCCAATTATCGAAATTTCCAATAATATATTTGATGAGAATGTTTTTCCGAAAAATGGGTTAGAAAACGCAAAAAAATATCAAACGTTGTTCCGTGCGCCATTGACATACCGTAGTCCGAAAAGCTTTGATTCCAAAAAAAGTCCGGAAAAACATATAGTTTCATTTCAAGAATGGTCGGAATTTTAGGAATCCCGATTCCGTTCCGAACCTTATCTTTAATATTCGTTTCTCAATATTTCCCGAACTTTCGCTGGTCTCTTAATACCAAAAAATAATGTTCACTTTCTTTCCCAATAATACAAAAAAGGTTCCAAGTTGGTCACAAGAATTGTGAACTCTTCGTACTTCCGCTCGCTCCTGCCTAACCAACTGAATTAGTAGAAAACTCAAGCTAATCTATTTTCGTTCCACTCCTCCTCCCATCCCGTCCCATCTATTTTCCATTTTCTGCTCAACGCTCCTTGTATGTATTTGTACTTGGTGTGAGTCAATGGTATTACGTTCTGCCACACTCGGCTGGTCACTTTTCGTGTTTCACCGACTTCTTTTCGATCCCACATTCATTTTCCCAGTCATATGTCAACTTTGGTGTCCACCCCAAAGCGGTCATCTTTAACTAAATGTTTACCAATTGCTACTGCCCCCGTTTTTCGATTCCCACTAGGAGGCAAAAACAAAATGCCACCTTGAGATTATGGACCACAAAAGAGTCGTGGTAGGGGAGGAGCCCTCTCAAAATGCCATAAAATATGATGAATTGGCGTGCAATTCAGAAGGAAAGAAGCGTATCTTTTTTCTCTCATCCCCCTATTCTACCCTTTTTCAAATGACCCCTTTCATTATTTTTAGACCATAATCGCTCAATTGTTGTGAGCTATAGTCCAAAAATGACAGCTGAACCATCTGTGAACTTTCGTTTTTTCCAATGTGCACTTTCCATTTTTCTCGAAATTTCTTGTCCCAAAAAAAACTGCACCACCTGTTTTGGAATGCAGCTGTGGCATTGGTTGAATGCAGGTGCCCGTCCTTTCTTGTCATAAAAATCCTATTCTCTTTTTTCCACTCCCCGGACTACGGTGCTCACTCAACCAGATACCAAACGGGAAGAAACGAATGCTGTCGAGAGTGGATGGAAGAATGGCGGGAAGAATAAAAAGAATGTTCGTATATGTGACGTTTTTTGTGTTACACAAATCCATGTACCTTTTATCATATAGTAGTAGTACATACACACATTTCGGAGCGCTTTTTTATCGAAGATTCTAACCAGATGTCCAGTTGGTTGGCCCAATTTTTCGTATAATATTCTAAGGGTGTGTGTATACATTTGAACATGTAAAGCTTTGTGACTTTTCGACAAGAGAAGTGTGAAATGGCCCACTCAAAATTTTGGAACCTTTTTTTGGAAATTTTTTCTGCAACAATTTCGATTTTAACCACTTTTATCAGTTATAGCTTTCTAACTTGTGCGCCTCAGCGTTTTCAAAGACGGTTTTCTCAACTTCTAGGACGTTCCAAAACATGAAATTGGTTTTTAAAAGAATTAAACCTAATTTAATATTTCAGATGTTTTTTCCAACGTTTTTTTTTCAATTTTCGAACAAATCTTGAAAATTGTGAAAAAATTCAAAAATTGTGGAATTGTTTTCTTGAGGAAATGTCTGCAATCTGGAATTTTATCCGATTCTAACCAAGATGCAACCAGTTTCATGTTCTGAAACGTCCTAGAAGTTGAAAAAACCAAATCTAAAGTTTTCATATGTGTCTAGATAATTAGGATACTTTACCTCAGAATACTTTCAGTATTCTGATATTCTGAGAGTATCCTGAGAATTTGCTCAGAATCTGGATTTACAAGGTGTTGAAGTTTCCTTATTAACTAACCCTGTGTATCAACAATAGAAAGTCGAAATTTTTTGAATCCTAAAAATGCCAATTTTACAAAATTTAGATCAAAGTTGTCAATGGAACACTTTCTCTAAGGTGTCAACAATGCATTTTTCTTGGCCATTCAAGACTTTCGAAATCCTGTGACTAACCCACACCAGACCGAACATTTCTAGCTCATCATGTTTCCTATTATGTCCCATCTTCTCATTTCGCAACAAAAACAACAGCTTTGTCTCCATATTCTGTCTCCTCGATGGTCCTTTTCTCCAAGCCGCTCATTTGTCAATTTCACCAAATTACGGACAGAGACAAAACGAAACCAGCAAAAAAAAGTTTTTGCCCTTCTTCTCCCCACCCTGGTCGTGATTCCCATGAGACCATGACCGTGTATTTGCATAGGATATCCCATCTCTGGCGCCTTTTCTCTTTTCTTCTTTCCCGATTTCCGGCCAATTGAAGGTCCTTCCTTTCCCGCCCGATATTATTCACACTTTGTCATATGTAGTCATTATTGCAAACCCTGAGGCAAAATAAAGTGCTACTTTTGGATATAATTACCAAAAGAAGAAGAAGCATACGTTGCACTTGCAGAGAAGAAAAAAAACAAGGAGGTCCCGAAAATCTAGAAAATCTCGGGGCGTGGTCAACTCGACCCTTTACCCAAATCGCATCCCCCACCCTCTTTTTCCACACTTTCACTCTATCTCTCTCATTCCGATCCTATCCCTCTCGCCCTATATTTTGGCCTGTGGTAATGAATCTCGGGCCCGTTTCCTCGTTTCCTTTTCTCATTTTGGTACACCACCCCCACCACCACAACCTCTTCATTCCTACTTCTCCTCTTTTTCGCGCAAAGTGCTCGCGTCAATTACTGTCACTTTTACTTTTTGTCAAAATTTCACACATCGTCCATGATGTTATCCACTTCCCATCATTTTTCCAGGGGCATGAGAGGAGGACTTGACTAGTTGTCAGAGAAGTTAACACCATCCACTACAACGTTTGCTAGGAAACAACCAGCACTCCTCTTTTGTCAATCTAGGCGACAAGTAAAAAGGTAATAAGCGTCGAATGTCTTTTGTGAATCATTTCAGATGTATTGAACTTCTTCAATACCTCATTTCGCGTTTCAGACGAACACACGATGTCCTGTCGGTTACGAACCACGTTGAATAACCTCTCTTCGATATGGTATGCGATATTAACGACACTTCTCCAGGTCTATCTGCTGTATCTGGGATTTGAAAGGTAAGAAATATGTTTTTTAAAAATGTTTTGAGAGTTTTTGGTGCTTCAAAAGCTTGATATCAGTTAGATGAAAATTTAAAATCTGAAATTTCCAGATACCGACTATACAACGAAATCAAATGGCCTACTGGAGGATATCCTTACGGCTATCTCATGGCTTACGTGTCAATTTACATAGTTTCGATTGGTGGAACATTTTTATTATTCACCAGCGCATTTTTCAAATCTGGAAATATTGCTGGCGACAACGAACGACTTGCCGATCGTGAGAATCGAGTTCTGGAAGTTGATCGTAATAGAAATGGAGATAAATCGGGTTAGTGGTTTAGTAGTAGCTGGAGAAGGGAGATTGGGATGCCCAGATTAGAAATCGGTAATTATTGAGTCCCAAGAGATCTCATTGAACATGCCATATTTCATCTGTTTCCCCTTTTTCCTCCTTCCGATGCATTATGTAAATTGTCTACTTATCCATTTTCAAATCGTATATACGCAATTTCAGGATGCGTCCATGGTATGAAGGTTCTGTGGCAGCATCTTCCACCGTTGCCCCAACAGATTCATGTTATCATTGCTATCGGACAGTTGATTGCTCAACAATTGATGTTCTCTCAACTCTTCCGTCATGGATTTGTCAACTCTGGTTAGTAGCGAATTTTTAGGGTGGGGCGATTTCTCGGATTGAATATGTGGGAGTGGCGCATCTCCCGTGAAAAAAACAATAAAACATCTGTTTTGGGCGATTAAATCGCCACGAGAATGGCCAGGAACCTGCGAGTATCCAATTGAATTCTCGGAGTACAACACAAAGAAAACATTGCAAGGACTTCATCGGGTTGATGAGGAATTGTGCATACATAATCCGCATTACACTTTTTGATTTACACTCTCTTCTTGTCCCTCTCAACAGGGTCCCAAGGACATGTCTCTCACACGCACCTCGAAATCTGTGTTGAATAGCGAACACGAAGGGCAAGAACAATGAAAAATGCTAATTACTAGCGGGGACGGCAGTTGGAAAGTGTCGAGTGGCTGCCAACACAGTCATAGTACTTATCGAAGTGAAAGGGGACGGTATTATTGGAAATATGACACAAATGCTTGTATTGATATCCGCCTCATTGGATTTGACAGGTTGAGGGTTAGGTGGTATGTCAAAGTGCGATCGTACTACATGGGACTTGTGAAACAAGGAGTGAATGACAATAACTTAAAATTTTTCAGGCGACTTTCTCAATACCGAACTCGACTTCTTGTATCAAAGATCTCGCCAACTTGCGACTAACCTCCCGATCGGTGAAACACGTCTACAAGGATTCAGAATCACCGCGGACGAACTAGCTGGACTTCCAGTCTCCCCAAACCTTCTTCCGGTCCTCATGCATTTGAAGCTGTTCGGAATCCCATTGGAATTCTTCAACCTCTTGCTAGCTCTGATTGCATTTGCCATTGCTTATCCATCAGTCTTCTGGAGAGTTTCAAAACCGTTCAGTCTGCTCTTCTCCCTTCATCTGGTTATCTACGCCGCTCAAATCATCTGGGGATACATCTCATTCTCAGTGCTCTTCCGAATCCAGGAGACCAATGTGTACAGTGTCAGACCTGTTGGACTAGGACAGTATCTCAGCCCAATCAAGCCAATGGGATTGAACATCTACCATCCATATGTCATTTTGGGCTCTTTCATTGTGCGTTTGGTGATGACAACTTTGGCTCCAATGGCAATGTATTCCTATGGATATAACAAATACCATGTGAGTTTTTATTTCGATTTCTGCTGTTACAAAATCAATTTTCCAGGCTAACGTGTCAAATGTACAACACCGGAATGCCGCAAGAACTTCACAGGGTCAAGCTGAATATGGAGATTATAGAAGAAGATCCATGAACCGGTACGAAGGAAGCAAGCTATGCTGTGATGGATATCTTCCACATATGGATGCAATTGCTCTCTTGGTTATTGTTGCTGCTGCAATTGGACCAACAATCTACGCCCTTCTGATACTGTATCAGCATGAACAGAAAGCGTTGATTCTCACATGCATTATTGTTGACGTGATTTACATGTTCTCCTGGATTCTGATGTGGCTCGCAATGACGCTGAAACGCGATTGGAATTTCAATGTGACCCATAAAGTTCATCAGTTCTATGGGCTCAATGTAAGTGATTTTTTTGATAAGGACTGAATTTTAATAAAACTTTGTTCCAGAAGGGAATGACGATTGGACCAATTCGTGGCAACGAGAATCCTTCTCAAATGAAGACTTCAATCCTTGTCATGCATCGTGATACAATGTACGTGACCGATGACCAAACTGCAAAAGAATCTCTTCTTCGTGCTTGCCACACCGGAAAGTTTGAGACTGTGAGCCCACCAGAAGATGTGTACTGGAAACAAGGGCAGCAGAGCCCGGCAACACGAGCTAAGATTCTGACAGAAGTTGATGGAGTCAAGAATAGTCCTGAAATGTCGAGATTGTTGAGAATGGGAACTGATGATACTCAACAGACAATGAGTTACCACTCGGTCAGTGAAATTTTTCAAGCTTTTTCACATATATTTTGCAATTCCAGAATGGCGGTCGTAATATCACCCAAGCTCAAATGACCAATTCGCAAATATTGCAACGTGGAAACAGTTCTCCACCAGGACCAAGCCAATTTGGAACCATCCAACGTAACCAACAGCAATACGGACAAATGGGTACACTACAACGCGGGCAGAGTGGCGGTACTCTTCAAAGAGGCGCCATGGTTCATGACAATGTCTGGAATCAGTACTCCGCAATTCAAAAGAAAGAGGAGCAACAGCAGCAGCACATGCTTGGGCAGCGGCGTGATAGTGGCGAAGCGGCATACGGAAGAGTCGATAGTACATACGGAAGTTACGCAAGAATTCCAAACGTGGTGAGTTTTGCCGCTGGAGGGAACCGGAAAAATGTTATGAAATATGTATTGGGAAGGAATTGTCATCAGCTGACTGGGGAAAGGATATGTTGATTAAGAATTCTATGGAATGAGTGTTTTGATGTTGGAGCTTAGAAAACAAGAATAAGAAGATTTTGAAAATTAGAAGACCGTGGACTATGAAAAGTTAAAAAAGTCCTAGAAATCATAGTCACATACTTTAACGATAACTACTTATAATTTCATAAAAACATTATTTTCTTCTCGCAACTCTCTCCATAAGGCTCTCTCCATAACTCCATAAGGCAGTAAAACTTTATGGAATGAGTAATCTGATACTATAACTTAGGGAACGAAACTGAAAAAGCATTTGGAAAATAGAAAACAGCTCAAAGATGAACAGTGTCAACTAATAAATCATCTGTGATATGATAATAAACAATTTGTCAGTAGACAAGGTTTTTGTATCTTTCACAGTAACCGTTAAAGGGCTCTTCTATCACATGTATTACTGTATACCAACCTAAAAAAATGGATAATTTCATGAAGAATACCAGAATTTTTTTCAGTCTCGCATTCAAGTGACTCCACAAGGCAGCCAAATCCGTGTAAATGGCTATGGTGGTCTTCAACAAAACACTCTATCTCGCCGTGACGTCACTCCACCGGTACACTCTCAACAACCATCATTGAGCTCGATTCGCCAATCACCAATGCTCTCTGATCGGTCCGGAATCAATGTCCCACCACCACAACCTCTTGTCAGCAGGTATCAAACTATACACATTTTCAGAATAGTTCGTGATGTTCTAATACTTTCAGGGAACAATCACCTTATCAACGGTCTGCTATCAAATTATCATCGTTTTCCGAGAATAAGGGAAGTGGTATCTATGGAACCAGTGGTATCGGATCAGGAAACAATGTGCAATGGGGAGGCACTCAACGAGTCGCTCCAGGGCAGCCAGGACAACTTTTATGGAACACTCCGGGAAGCGCGAATGGACATAACAAGGTTCTTTTGATTATTTGATTATTTTTGCCTCACACATTTCTTGCACGAGTGACGTTTCCCATCATTTTCCATCATTTTTCAACCATTTTTTGGCACTATTCCATTTTTCTAACCACCAACCTCTTTTTGCAGTCATCGCTAACCAGCACCACAACCTCGTCGCAAAACGATGAACAATGCTTTACCCCAACTTCCACACTAACAAGTCACGGAAGTAACTACACACCAACTCCCGGATCACCACAAGGATCCAATAATCCGATCTATTCTCGGATCAATGGCGCCTCATCGACGTCTTCCAATCTCTATGGAGTTGCCTCGAAGGAAAGCCAGTATGCGGATAGAACTCTATCGAAAGCTCCAATCAAGTCGACAACAGTGACCACTGGAAACACAATCCTCCGGGCGGTGAATGGTACAGACGACACTGTTTCGAGTTTCTCTCGTCCTCCCACTGGTGCACTTAACCAAAACGACTTTGCTACCAGCATTGTGTGAATAATTCCTCATCTTCTTCGCCTTGTTTTGGTAGGTTTTTTCTGATAAAACCATTACTCAACTTCAAAAACTTTTGGGTCACATTTGTCACATGCGTTTTTTCTAATCATGTCACACCACCTACAAATCAGAATCAGAATAATCAAGAATTTCAGGACCCCTACTGATCCCGATGAACTCTCTTCTACCCATCTAACAACCAAACCATTTCAACTCCGTGACAATTTCTCGCCAATTTCCCTCCCAAAAATATAACCATTTAATGCACATCAAGTCACTTATTCCCTCGAAACATTCAAAAACTCTACTATGGTCACCGTTATGATTTGCATCACGTTTTTTATTATTATTCTTGCCAAACCGTAAAAAATTTAAACCTTTTCTTCTTGATTTTCGACCTTCTTTACGTACGTAACAAATGTCTCCCGCATTTTAATGTATAAACTGATAATCGAAATTCCTTCTCCCATCCTTTTCTTTTCTCTGTCCCTCTCTTTTTAATTGTATTTTCATGTCACCCCATACTTAAAAATCATCACAAAGACTCTTTTTTTTTTGTTACTGTACTTTATTCCCGTTGGATATCGGGTACTCTCCTTGGACACCATTCTCTCCATTTTTTTCTCCATGTTTTGTCATAATGTTTGGTTATATTCTTGGATCCAATTTTTTTGCTATGATTTCTCATACTTTTCTGTTGATCCTGGGAAATTATCGAATAAAGACCAAAAATATCAATTAAAAACATCCGTGTGTACATAAACATTATTTTGTTATCAAAAGACTTTCAAAACTCCGGATTATCGAGAGGTTATCAGTTGGTTTTATCGAAAGTAGGCGGAGTCAAATCATGCGATTCTGAAATGTCTTTTTATTAGAGCACGTACTATTTCCTTGTTAGAACTTGATATAAAAAGCTGGGCTAGAATGACAAAGTTTCATTGATAAGACTTTTCATTCAATTCATTGTCTGGTCTTATCATTTTTTTAGGGCTATAAGTTTTTTCACGTTTTGAATAAAAACTTTGTACTCTTTTAGCCATCCTAATTTCACGAAATTTCAGAATGAAGACCCTCTTCTGCCTTTTCGCTCTCGTAGCAGTTGCTTCTTCCTTCGTCGCCTTCGCCGCCCCAAAGCAAGAGGGAGCCTTGAACTGTCTCATGTGCGAGGTTGGAGTCCGTGCTGCTGAAAACCCAGCCGACAGAGAGGCCCACGTTGTTGAGGACGTAGGTTTTAGTGGTCGAGAAGTTTAATTCTCTAACCGAAAAATAATTTTACAGAAGTTCGACGCTGAGTGCAAGAAGGAGCTCGGAGGAATTCCATTCGCTGCTAAGGAATGCGAGAAGTACGGAAACTCCAAGCTTGACCCCATCATCCACGAGCTCGAGAGCGGAACTGCCCCAGAAGACGTCTGCACCAAGCTCAAGGAGTGCCCAAAACAATAATTGATCTACCTCTTTGATTTTTCGTCAATAAACTTTTCTAAGTGATCGACCTTTACAAATCTTGGAGTGTTCTGGAAAAACTGTAAAAGTTTATTCCTAGTCATAAAAACGACCAAAAGTCGCAAGAGTTGTTATAGCTTTCAGGCATTGAAAAATTTTACGAGTCAGACGGTCAGTACTGATAAGAGTATGGGTGTCGGCGGAAAATTCTAGTCCGTGACAGACGTGATGAAATATTAGAAAACATTTGGCTACATAATCATGAAATGGAAGATCATGTAACCAAACTTGTGACAATTGACTTCAAGGCAAAATATTATTGTCAAGAACGTTGGAGGGGCATGAAAAAAATCCTGTTGGAGGTGCCGCGTCGCTATTGGCTGAAATACTGACAACTCCGAAAAATTACCGGAAAAATCTGTCTCCGCTCCTTTAAATAATAATTGCTATATCAAAAAAATTCAAGCAAAAAAGCATTTGATGTTTTCTGGAAGTAGGGTGCTAGTTGCCTTTCGATTATAGATCAGCATCAAAAAAATAATACATAAAAACGTCTGAAAATGTTCTGAAAATTCAGATTTTCTGGAGAACAATATTCATGATAAACAACACATTATTATCAAGAAAACCTCAATTCAACTGTTCCACTAAAGTTTTAAGAAATGGTCACCGTTTGGACCGTACTGGTTGGGTCCAAACGAAATTTACATTTTATCTTAAAAGAGCCCAAACTTTCATGATATATAATATCAATGCATAAAAACTAGTTTGAATTTTTGTACAACACTATTGTAACAATTAAATTATGCTCAAAATGTGACAATTATGGAATCAATATTCTAACTATTCATTTTCAGTTTCAAGCTACTATGTCTTAAAGATATGATTATTTTTCCCAAAGTAGAGTACTTGCAGTGACAGAAGAGCTTTTCCCAAAAGCTTTCTTGTGTAACTGAATACAAGAAAATCAAATAAGATTGAAGTATGTTTCAGAGAAACGTCGAATTAGATGATTAAACGTCAGAACTAACGTCAATCTGTCATCTGGAAACATTATCAGTGCGCTAAATTCTACATATCGCTCTCCAAAAATCGAGAGATGTCAATTGCACTTTGTATAAAAGGGATGCCTTGACAGCAGTATATTCACTATTCAGTCATGAGGTCGATCATCTTCGCCTCACTCGTGGCCTTGGCCTTTGCCACCACCCCAGCTTTCGAGCGTCTCTTCGAACCAAAAACCGACTACCATTACAAGTTTGATGGTCTTGTGCTTTCTGGACTTCCAATCTCTTCTACCGAACAATCTCAAACTCGCATTTCTGCTCGTGCCCGTATCCAATCCAATAACCGTGACATCCTTCTCCAACTTGTGGACATCCAATTGGCTGCCTCCCATCTCCCAGATTCTGAGCTGATGCCAGTAATGAACTCTTTGGAGCAACGCGAGCTGTCCAACATGTACAAGAAGATTCTCGAGCTCCCAGTTCGTGCCCAACTCAAGAATGGACTCATCTCCGAGCTTCAATTCGAGAAAGAAGACACCGAGTGGTCTGAGAACATGAAGAGAGCTATTCTCAACATGATTTCATTCAACCCAATTGCTCCAAGAGACGAGAAATTGGGATCTGATGAAGACAAGGAATGGACCGAGGACAACACTGCTTTCTTCACCAACGAGAAGACTCTGGAAGGAAACTGTCAAGTTGCCTATTCCGTTGTTCGTGAGCAGAAGAAGACTATTGTTACCAAATCTGTCAACTTCGACAAGTGCACCGAGCGTTCCGAGACCGCCTATGGACTTCGTCACACCTCTGAGTGCCCAGAATGCGACAACCAAACCGAAGTGATTCGTCCACAAACTGTCTACACCTATGTTTTGGAAAACAATGAGCTCAAGCAATCCGAAGTCCGTTCCCTCTACACCATCAACGCCAATGGACAGGAAGTCATGAAGACCGAGACTCGCTCGAAGCTTGTTTTTGAAGAGCGCCATTCAATCAAGAGCCACATCAAGAAGGTAAGCTATATTAAAAAGTTCCATAAAATTGAAAAAAAAACATTCTAGGTTAACGGAGAGAAGGAAGACATCATCTACTCTTCCAGCTGGGAACAACTTGTTGAGGATTTCTACAAGAACGGAGACAAGTCTGATGCTCAACCATTCGCTGTCTTCCCACTCGAGAAGAAGATTCAACTTGTCAAGTCTATGATTGACAGAATCCAAGAAGAAGAACAAAATGTGCCAGAGACTGCTCACTTCTTCGCTAGAATCGTCCGTATCTTCCGTACCTGCTCTGTCTCTCAACTTGAGAAGATTCACGACACACTCTACGTGAAAGCCGACAAGAAGGTAATTCAGCTGGAATGACATACCCCTAATCACGATTTTTAGATCCAATCTCTTCTTGACAACGTCCTTGCTGTATCTGGAACCAAGAACACCATTGACCACTTGCTCGCTCACGTTGAAAACGATGAAGTGTCTCCAATCAATGTCGCCAAGCTCCTGAAGACTATTCAAGAGACTCCATTCCCATCTGAGGCTATTGCCGAGACTCTTATCAAGTTTGCTCAATCCCGACTTGCCAAGAAAAACGAAGTTATTCGTCAATCCGCCTGGCTTGCCTCTGGATCCGTCGTCCGCGGAATCGTTGACATCAGAAGCATTCGCCCATTCCTCCGTGAGGACAAACGTGAAATCAAGCAGAAGTTCCTCCGCACATTCATGAAGCAATTCGAAGATGCTGAGGCCACCTACGAAAAGATTCTTGCTCTCAAGACCATCGGAAACGCTGGACTTGATATCTCTGTCAACGAGCTCAATGAAATCATTGTTGACAAGCGCCAACCACTTTCAGTCCGCAAGGAGGCTATTGATGCCCTCAGACTTCTCAAGGACTCCATGCCACGCAAGATCCAAAAGGTGCTCCTCCCAATCTACAAGAATCGTCAATACGAGCCAGAAATCCGCATTCTTTCTCTCTGGAGAATGATGCAAACCCGCCCAGAGGAGCCACTCCTCGTCCAAGTCGTCTCTCAAATGGAGAAGGAATCCAACCAACAAGTTGCCGCTCTTACCTACCAAATGATCCGTCAATTCTCCCAATCCACCAACCCATGCTACACACGTGTTGCTAAGGATTGCTCTAAGGTCCTCTCTTTCACTCGCTTCCAGCCACAACAATCTGCTTTCACTTCCACTTACTCTCTTCCACTTTTCTCTCAAGAAGCTGTATCTGGAGCTCAATTCGACTTCGCCGCCATTTTCGAAAAGAATTCTTTCCTGCCAAAGGACCTTCATGCTACTCTTGATACCGTCCTCGGAGGAAACTGGAACGAGTACTTTGCTCAAATTGGATTCTCCCAAGAGAACATGGATCAATACATTTTCATGACCCTCCAAAAGCTCGAGTCTCTTGAGAAGGAGTCTACCACTGTAGTCCGCGGACGCCGCATCCAGGCCGGAATCAGAATGCTCAAGGAGCTCGCTCAAAAGATGAACATCCGTGTTCGCCCATCCACCCGCAACGAGAAGAATGCTTTCGCTATGGTCTATTTGAGATACAAATCCATGGATTACGCCGTTCTTCCAGTTGATTCTCAGCTAATTGAGGATCTTGTCGAGAGATTCGTCAGCAATGGAAAACTCGACTTCTCCGAAATCCGTCGTTTGTTCAACCAGGATCACAAGTTTGAAGCACATCATTCCGCTTTCTTCTACGAGGTAATCCGCAAATTCCCAACCACTTTCGGACTTCCACTCGTGATCTCCGGAAAGATTCCAACTGTCATGTCTGTTGAAGGACAACTCACTCTTGAGCTTGAAGGAACTGAAGTTCGCATGACCGCTGAGGTCCGCCCATCGGTTGCTGCTACCCACGTTTACGAGATGAGAATGTTCACTCCACTCTTTGAGCAAGGAGTCAAGACCCTCCAATCTCTTCGTGCCTACACTCCACTCAAAATCCAAGTCGAGGCTGGATTGAAGAAGAACTTCGAGCTTGTCTACAAAATCATTGTTCCAGAGAACGAGAGATCGATTGTAACCCTCTCTACTCGTCCAATCATTTTCCTTCAACACCCAGGATTCGCCAAGTTCAACAATGTTGACTCCGAGGAAAGAACTGTCTCTGTCCCACAATGGCAACAAAAGACTCAAGAGGTTGAGAAAACCGAGAACTTCCTTGGACTCGAAGTTTCCACCCGTGGAAATATTCTCCGCCAACACTCTGTCGAGAACTGGCTTCTTGCTGAGCAAGACTTTGAGGTCACCGTTGAGAACAAGAACCGCCCAGCTGAATTCGTCTTCCGCATGACCGCCTCCCCACTCGAGAAGACTCCACTCTCCGAGATCAAGATCAACAACGAGATCTTCGAGAAGGAGTTCGAGCTTGAGCAAGAGAGATCCGAAAACCGCCGTGAGTCTTTCACGAAGATGATCAAGAACATCCAAAAGGAGCAAGGATACAAGAGCTTTATCACCCTCAAGTTCGAGGCCCCACGTGACTACCAAATGAGATCCGAGCTTACTACTGTCTGCGACAAGCAAGTCCGCATGTGCCAATGGACCGTTGAGGTCAACCGCTCCCCAATCTTCGCTGAGGAGAAGAAGGACTGGACCCTCCGTTCCCAACTTCTTGCCATCCGCCCAGAAATGCCATCTTCCCTCCGTCAACTCCGTGAGCAACCACACCGCGAGGTTCAACTCTCGCTAACCTCTACCTGGGGATCCCAAAAGAAGAACGAGCTTAACATCAATGCCCAGCTCCAACAATCGAAGGAACAGAAGAAGTACGAACGCAGCATGGAGCGTGAAGTTAGAGGAATCCCAGAGTACGAGCTCTTGATCAAGGCTGCCTGTCTCAACCAAGTCAACATGGTTGCCGAGTACAAGTTCACCAAGGAAAACGAAGAGACCATGAGCCGCATTTTCAACCTCATCAAGGCTTACAACTACTGGACCGTCTCGAGCCGCCCAGAGGACAACCAGGAAAACCGCGTCGTCCTTCAACTCACCGTCGAGCCAATTTCCCGTCAATACGTTAACGTCACCGTTCAAACCCCAGAAGGACGTGTCGAGATGAAGAACACCCAAATCCCACGTGTCCACCTTCCATCCATCGCTCAACGTGCCACCAAGTACCAATACACCGAGGCTTCCGGAGCTGTGTGCAAGGTCCAAAAGAACCAAATTCGCACTTTCGATGATGTTCTCTACAAGACCCCACTCACCACTTGCTACTCCCTCATCGCCAAGGACTGCTCTGAGGAGCCAACTTTCGCTATTCTCTCCAAGAAGGTCGAGAAGAACTCCGAGGAGATGATGATCAAGGTTCTCCGTGGAGAGCAAGAAATTGTTGCTCAACTCCAAAACGAGGAAATCCGCGTCAAGGTCGACGGAAAGAAAATCCAATCTGAGGACTTCACTGACTACAAAATCGAGAGACTCGGAGAGTCCGCCATCGTTATTGAGCTCCCAGAAGGAGAGGTTCACTTCGATGGATACACCATCAAGACCCAACTCCCATCCTACAGCCGCCAACAACAACTTTGCGGACTTTGCGGAAACAACGACGACGAGGTAAGAAAGAAAAATACTCAATTTGTCTTCTAAATTTCAATTTTCAGTCCACCAACGAATTCATGACCGCTGACAACACCGAGACCGAAGACATGGAGGAGTTCCACCGTTCTTACCTTCTCAAGAACGAGGAGTGCGAGACCGAGGAGGAGCGTCTTACCGAGAAGAAGAACTACAGAAAGTACGAGAGAGACGAGGAGGAGTCCGACGAGTCCGACGAGTCCTATGAAAACGACGAGGAGCCACAATACACCAAGAAGTACAACAAGAATTCCGAGGAAAAGAACCGTAAGTTTCCACATCACCTTCTGAATCATATCATTGATTGAATTAGAAATTGCAGAGATGGTCAAGAAGACTCAAATCAAGGAGCAATCTCACCGCATCTGCTTCTCCATAGAACCAGTTGCCGAATGCAGACGTGGATTCGAGCCAGAAAGCAGATTGACCAAGAAGATCCGTTTCACATGCATGCCACGTCATAGCACTAATGCTAGACGTCTGATGAAGGAAGCTCGCCAAGAGCCACTCCAACTTGATGACTACACTACTTCCTTCGTCGAATCCGTGAAGGTCCCAACTGCCTGCGTCGCTTACTGAACGAGCTCGACCGGCGTTTTTGTATAATTGGTTTTTTTCCAGTAGTCTTTCTCACATTGTAGTTCGAAAATGTGAAATAAACTATTTTTCAGTAAATTGTTAGTTTTGCAAATCTGGACATGAAAAAAAGAGAAGTTAAAAAAGATTCGATTCTATTATTTGTCCAGAAGCAATTTCACAATTTCCAAGAAATTCCAATTAATGCCAGTTTTTTTTCTCGATTATCGCATAGAACGTGTTTGGTAAAATTCAATCTACTCCACTACTGATAGAAATAGGTACTTTATTCTTTTCGTTTTCTCATTAAAGTTTTCCTGATTTCTCGTTTTCAATGATTTAACACTTTTTTATTATAGATCGTTATCGTTCGATTGAAAACTGAGAAAAAGGACAGACACTATCTTTGTTGATGGGATGACTTGATAAACCTCTTTTTCTATCTTTCGTTCGACGTCTGCGAATTTTTTTTTCGCGAACGAGAATGATTGAATAGGTCAATGTCTATTTTTTGTTTCAAAAGTGATTTATTACAATCGAAAATAAGAGGGGAAAACGGTTTTTTTCTCAAGATTAATTTCTATCATCAGTATTGATATCCATAGTTGTAGTTCTCGTGATGTAAATGATTTTGATTCCAGGTTGGATGAATGGATTGTTGCCTATTGTCAAAGTCAGTATGGTATTGATAACCATAGTTCTGTGGAAATTGATCCTGATTCGGAATTGGATTTGTGTGTTGATGTTGAATTGGTGGCGGTGCCTGATGATGGTGGTAAACTTGAGCTCCCTGTGATGGTTGATATGTTTCATGGTGTGTGAAAGGACGGTTCTGGTGTTCCTGATGTTGATACGGTGTTTGGAATGGTTCATAATAGGGTGGTGGAGGATGTTGTTGATGTGGTGGAGGATGAGCTCCCAAATCGTGGTAACCAACTGCTTCCTGCTGTTGGTGCTGTGCTGTGGGGTTTGGGTAATGTTGTAGCGGTGGAACTTCCGGCTGTTGGTAGGGTTGGACGACTGGAGGCTGGTACGGTTGAGCTTGACCTCCATGATATTCTAGCGGTGGTGGTAGAGAATACCAATCAAAAGAATTATCTATCACTGGCGGAATATCAGTTGGATTGCTAGCATTGTTGGAATTAGTTGCATGAGGACCATTCCTCGGAATAGTAGGAGCTTCAATGTGATTATTGGCTTCGGCTCGCACTGATTTCTTAGCAGGCGTTTTCCTCGGCCGACTTTTTTTCTTTGGTGGCTCACTAGACACATCTGCTTCAAGAACTGCAGGCATTAACATAGGTGGTTGAACAGGCGCAGTTGGCTTTGTGTACACAAAACATTTTCTGAAACATGGAAAAATCAACTATGGTGTCATGAATCTAGAATAACATACGAGCAGAGGGTGATTGAAGAAATCGCAAAATCAACAAAGACTTCTTGACACTTGGCGCAACGTAGATGTCTCTTTCTCATATCCTTTGGCTCTTTCTTTTGAGTCAGAATTTTGGATATACTGAAAAATTCAATATTAACAAATTTAAGTGGTTTGAAAGACCTACTCCAACTTTTCATCATATGTCCATTGGAACTCGTCTTTATGTTTGTTGTAGCAGTACCTGGAAAAGAAAACTTTTCCTATTTCTTCTAAAAAGGATACAAAAATTACTCACGTGCAAACGGGTCCACGATCGCTTTCCTTGTATTCAGTGGTCATTTTACATTTGCACATTGGACAGTCGTTTAATGGATCAGCTCTAAAAGAAAAGAGAACACCGTACATAAATGTTGTTGAAACTTACGTTCCATTTGACACCCTCTCTGCTTTTCGAGCTTCATTTTCTTCGTAGCATCGACTGCAAAAAATTAGTCTAGACCATTTTTATTAAATTACAATTTCTCACATGCACAAGTCGCCTCTTCTGTTGTAATTATTCACTAAACATTTTTTGCAAAGTGGATACAGTGTAGGATCTCTGGGCATGTGAACACGAAATTTCTTTCCTCTTGTGGGTTTCTTACTCATCCTCTTGATTCTATATTAAAAAAAGTTCAATTCAACAAATTTGGACGAATCTGAAACAAAGAACAAATGTAATGTTTCAAGACAAGAGAAAACGTCTCAATAGATTGAAACTGACGATAATGCAATCTGGATGTCATTGAAGTCAATGACACGCGGCCGAGATAATAAAGTGGGCGGACGGAAGAGAAGACTGGGTTCACTTTTTATGAAGAATGGTGTTCAATCAACTATCGATAAAGGACGCCGCGATGGCTTCTTTTTTTCTTCTGTATCATACAATCAAAATGATAAATGATACTGAATGTAACGTCCTAGATCTTGAAGATGGATTGAACGTTTCTCGAACTACTTCCTCGTCAGTCAGGGAGGAAATCGTGCATTGTAACATAAGGTGATTTTTAAAAATTTCATATGTTTATCTCAACTCTAGAAAATTTAAATTTTGGAAAAAACAATTAGATACTCTTAAAACCATCAATACAAAAACATATTCAATAAGCAACGCGGACAGATGGGATATTTACAGCTTCCGATGAAATTGCTTTTTGATGTAAGTCTTCTCGACGAATTCTGAAAATTTTATTTTATAGTTATACTAAAACATAGGTGAGAAACTTACAAAGCTTCTCTCGGATTCCCAAGTTCCTCTAGTTTACACTGGCTCCTTATCAGAAAATTTGTCAGATAATTCTTGTATTTCTTTTTCTCGTTCTTTGGAACTTTAGTGGAGTGTACATAGGCGCCGATAGATTGGAAGGTCTTGACTTTTTAAATAGAGTTTCAAGTAGAGTTTCGTCTCGTGAACGTGAGTAGCAGCAACATGGGTGGGCCTCGACAGTCAGATGAAGCTCAGTTAAAACCATCTCAAGAGAGATGTGTTCTTCAACGGACCTGACAGTCGGAATCTTTCCGGATGTGGTAATTGGACATGAAAGGGTGCCTGAGACTTCTTGTAGAAGAAACTGGGCTTAGAATTTGGAGTTGAGGTGAGAATACGGCAAACCTCAGAAAACTCAACCTTTTCGCTTCTGACAAATCTCTCAACAGTTCAACGTCATCAAGAAGTTGAGAGTCAATGAAGTGGATTTATTGTGGAACTCAAGAACCATAAACGGTGTCCAATCACCTGTAAGCTCGGTTATGTCATCAAAAATAGTTTTTATATCGTTCTCGCCTTTTTTAAGTCACTTTTTCTCTCTTTCTCTTGGTTTTTTCTCGTCTTCTGACGGAAGCCGTCGTCGGCATCTTTTTGGCACAAAAACATAATATAAACATTCATCTCGATTGTCTGTGATAAGTGGAATACGGTAAATATGAGAGCAGAAAGGGCGAAGGATGCAAAATAAAAACGAGAAAACCAACTATCTGTGATGTTGCATGTTGTAATACAGTCAACAAGTTTTAAAGAAAATAAACTAATCATGGTCTAAAATCTCGCAAATCGAAAAATCGGTTGTAAAAAAGATGTTAAAAATTTATTTTGAACAATGGAGAGAACTAAACACTTCTCTATTAACAAAAATGCATATGAATTGATAAAAAATGAGAAAAAATGCTAAATAAGTGTTAACATTCGGTTTCAGAAAATCTTTTGTACTCTATTCACAGTCATAATTGAATCAATCGTCAAATAAAAAAAACTCTAATAGGAGCTCTACTATGAAACAAAGGCTAAATTTGTAGATAGCACAAAACGGGGTTCAAGTCGATTCTGCGGCGGTCCCTTTTTCCTATTGACAAGAGCTCACCGATGTCTTCTCTTTCTTTTTTCCCGATGCTCCAGAGCTTTCAACTCTCCTTTTCTTACTGGTCGTTCCGTTCTTTTTGTGGTCCTCTTCCTTAATATTTCTTTTGCTCGACTGTGCGATCTTGTTCATCGTTCCGGTGCAATTCAGCTCTCCACACAAACATACTCGTTTTACTGATCTAAATTTATGAATGCGTCGTGGAAAGATAAAAATTGCAACTCACGGGTCACAATCAAAATTGTATCGGATAGTCAACTCTTCTCCTTTTTTGATATCTCGTGCCGCAGTGAAAACTACTCCTCGATAAGATCGATTTGTGTTGTGAATTTTCCATTGAACTGCGTGCATGTTCGCATTGCAACTGTTGTTGGCAAACTTTCCGGCGTTTCCATGCTTTGTAGAATCGCACACAAATTTACCACATTCAAACAGGTAGCTGTGCTCTACACCTTCACCCTCATACTTTTCCATTCGTTTCAAACATTCTTCCTTAGATATGACTTCTCCGGTAAAGTACAGAATCCGATCGTCTCTTGAGATGTTCGTTTTGGCGTAAAGGCCTCTGCCTTTTGATCCGGCCTCCCCAATGAAGAATGGAACAGATTTTGGTTTAGCTCTAGATAGTTGGTTTTTACAATCTTTCTTGCATTCGGGTGGGCACTCTTGCCGTTTGCAGAAGTTTGGACATGTGTCATCTGAACAATCAACGCATTCGTCATTTTTACATCTGAATATGGTTCATTCGTAAGAAATTATGAGATAGTAACTTACGCTGGTGATTTGTGCAACTTGGTTTTGTCGTCATCATAGCTTTCTGTAAATTTGTGCACTTGTTTCATAGCTTTCGCAGTCGCTGCCACCTTAAAAGTGAAAAACGTGGTAAAATGCAGATATGAATAAGAGATTACCTCTTGTTGGGTCGGTTCACGATGCAAGATGAAAACCATTGTAAATTAATTGTCTGTATAGAAAAAAAATCCAAAAAACAAACGGCGACCCTGGAAAGCTATAGAAAACTGGTAACGGCTAATTGAACCTGAAAAGACATTTATGATGACGGAAAATAAAAGAAATTCAACTTCCAAAAAAACGAGTACAACTAACACAGAAGGAAAAAAATCCAAAAACCGAGAAAACGCATGGCATCGGCGACAGCAGTCACCTTAAGAAAAAAAAAACAAGACGGCTCACAAGTCAATGCCCTTCACAGGACCATTGCAACAGTCTCCTGTCCTTCTTTTTGCAAGTGTCGCAGTAGAGCGCGCTTACGTCAGTTACGGAGGAAATTCAAACGCAAACTGTTTGGACCTTGAAGAGTGTGAACTAAAACCAGATGAGAATCCGAATAGTTCAAAACATTTTGCAAAATTTGCTTCAGTTCGTGAGATTGTTCTCTTTGTCGACTGGCTATTAGTTTCCATACCACAATTTCTCGCTCTTTTTGAAACCAAAACCGGAAAAAAAATATTGCAAAGAGTTGTGAAATACTAATTGTATGAAACTGATGTTAATTGATCAGGATCAAACAAGATCATGTTAAACCTTGCGGAGGAATACAAAAAAGGCATTTTGAAAAATATGAAAATGTGAGAACATTTTGTTTGTAGCCAGTGATTCGGTGTGTATAGAAAGATAACGTTCTGTAATTAAAAGTTAAGAATTTACTATTCAAAACTTGTCATTTTCAAAACTTTCAGGACTATGCAATTCGTCCAATATTTCTTCGATAACTTTTTTTCACTCCGGACTTAAGATCACCATCAAAATTTGCTCTCGTGTTACGGTAACCGTGTCCTTATTTAGTATACTCTTTGAGTCCTACACCAGCACGATGGTATCTCCAAATTTAGAAAAACCTTCAGACTTTTGCCTGGGACGTCTGGGTTATCTGACATGATTTCTGAAGCTAACACGGTCTTCTCACTCATTTATTCTGATTCCGCCTGTCGGAGTCAATTTCTAGAAGTTACTTCATCGTTAGTCATACCAGTATTCTTCTCAACCATTGATTGTATTTCATGTTCTTCCATACTTTCAATCATACAATTTTTTATTTCAATTTCATTTATTATTTTTGAGAAACAATGAACTATTTTTAGAACCAATTACACAAAAACGCCGGTCGAGCTTGTTCAGTAAGCGACGCAGGCAGTTGGGACCTTCACGGATTCAACGAAGGAAGTGGTGTAGTCATCAAGTTGGAGTGGCTCTTGGCGAGTTTCCTTCATCAGACGTCTAGCGTTGGAGCTGTGACGTGGCATGCAAGTGAAACGGATCTTCTTGGTCAATCTGCTTTCTGGCTCGAATCCACGTCTGCATTCGGCAACTGGCTCCATGGAGAAGCAGATACGGTGGGATTGCTCCTTGATTTGAGTCTTCTCGACGAGTTCTGAACATTTAAGTTTCTTAAATGATAATCAGAAAACAAAAAGGAAAACTTATGAAACTTTCTCTCGGATTTCCAATTTTTTTCGGTGTACTCTGGCTCTTCATTATCAGACCATTTGTCAGAATCAGTAGACTCCTCCTCATATCTCTCGTACTTTCTATAGTTCTTCTTCTCGGTAAGACGCTCTTCCTCGGTCTCGCACTCCTCGTTCTTAAGAAGGTAAGAGCGGTGGAACTCCTCCATGTCTTCGGTCTCGATGTTGTCAGCGGTCATGAATTCGTTAGTGGACTGAAAATAATAGTTAAGAAGAAACATCAAATCCTCTTTTCTCACCTCGTCATCGTTGTTTCCGCAAAGTCCGCAAAGTTGTTGTTGGCGGCTGTAGAATGGGAGTTGGGTCTTGATGGTGTATCCATCGAAGCGAACCTCTCCTTCTGGGAGCTCGATAACGATGGCGGACTCTCCGAGTCTCTCGATTCGGTAGTCAGCGAAATCCTCAGATTGGATCTTCTTTCCGTCGACCTTGACGCGGATTTCCTCGTTTTGGAGTTGGGCAACAATCTCTTGCTCTCCACGGAGAACCTTGATCATCATCTCCTCGGAGTTCTTCTCGACCTTCTTGGAGAGAATAGCGAAAGTTGGCTCCTCAGAGCAGTCCTTGGCGATGAGGGAGTAGCAAGTGGTGAGTGGGGTCTTGTAGAGAACATCATCGAAAGTGCGGATTTGGTTCTTTTGGACCTTGCACACAGCTCCGGAAGCCTCGGTGTATTGGTACTTGGTGGCACGTTGAGCGATGGATGGAAGGTGGGCACGTGGGATTTGGGTGTTCTTCATCTCGACACGTCCTTCTGGGGTTTGAACGGTGAAGTTAACGTATTGGTGGGAAATTGGCTCGATGGTGAGTTGAAGGACGACGCGGTTTTCCTGGTTGTCCTCTGGGCGGCTCGAGACGGTCCAGTAGTTGTAGGCCTTGACGAGGTCGAAAAGACGGCTCATGGTCTCCTCGTTTTCCTTGGTGAGCTTGTACTCGGCGACCATGTTGACTTGGTTGAGACGAGCAGCCTTGATCAAGAGCTCGTACTCTCTGATTCCTCTGACTTCACGCTCCATCTTGCGCTCGTACTTCTTCTGTTCCTTGGACTGTTGGAGTTGGGCATTGATGTTAAGCTCGTTCTTCTTTTGGGATCCCCAGGTGGAGGTAAGAGAGAGTTGAACCTCGCGGTGTGGTTGCTCACGGAGTTTACGGAGGGAGGATGGCATTTCTGGGCGGATGGCAAGAAGTTGGGAGCGGAGGGTCCAGTCCTTCTTCTCCTCAGCGAAGATTGGGGAGCGGTTGACCTCAAAGGTCCATTGGCACATGCGGACTTGCTTGTCGCAGACAGTGGTAAGCTCGGATCTCATTTGGTAGTCACGTGGGGCCTCGAACTTGAGGGTGATAAGGCTCTTGTATCCTTGCTCCATTTGGATGTTTTTGATCATCTTGGAGAAAGACTCACGGCGGTTCTCGGATCTCTCTTGCTCAAGCTCAAACTCCTTCTTGAAGATCTCGTTGTTGATCTTGATCTCGGAGAGTGGAGTCTTCTCGAGTGGGGAGGCGGTCATGCGGAAAACAAATTCAGCTGGGCGGTTCTTGTTCTCAACGGTGACCTCGAAGTCTTGCTCGGCAAGAAGCCAGTTCTCGACGGAGTGTTGGCGGAGAATGTTCCCACGGGTGGAGACTTCAAGTCCAAGGTAGTTCTCGGTTCTCTCGACATCTTGAGTCTTCTGTTGCCATTGTGGGACAGCGACGGTTCTCTCCTCAGCCTCGATGTACTCGAACTTGGAGAATCCGGGGTGGCGGAGGAAGATGACTGGGCGGGTGGAGAGGGAGACAATCGACTTTTGGCTCTCTGGAACGATAACCTTGTAGACGAGCTCGAAGTTCTTCTTCAATCCAGCGACAGCTTGGATCTTGAGTGGAGTGTAGGCGCGGATGGATTGGAGGGTCTTGACTCCTTGCTCGAAGAGTGGAGTGAACATTCTCATCTCGTAAACGTGGGTAGCAGCAACCGTTGGGCGGACCTCCACGGTCAAACGGAGCTCAGTTCCGTCCATCTCGAGGGAGACTTGTCCTTCAGCAGACATGACAGTTGGGATCTTTCCGGAGATGGTGAGTGGGAGTCCAAGGGTGGTTGGGAACTTGCGGATAGCCTCGTAGAAGAAGGCGGCGTGGTGGGCCTCGAATTCGGAGTCCTTGTTGAGGACACGGCGAATCTCGGAGAACTCAATCTTTCCGCTGCTGACAAATCTCTCAACAACATCCTCAACAAGTTGAGAGTCGATTGGGAGGACGGCGAAGTCCATATCCTTGTAGCGAAGGTAGATCATGGCGTAGGCGTTCTTCTCGTTGCGGGTGGATGGACGAGCACGGATGTTCATCTTTTGGGCAAGCTCCTTAAGCATTCTGATTCCAGTCTGGATGCGGCGTCCGCGGACAACAGTGGTGGACTCCTTCTCGAGAGACTCGAGCTTTTGGAGGGTCTTGTAGATGTATTGGTCCATGTTCTCTTGAGAGAATCCAACTTGAGCGAAGTACTTGTTCCAGTTTCCTCCGAAGACGGCGTCAAGAGAAGCGTGGATGTCCTTTGGAAAGACAGAGTTCTTCTCGAAGATGGCGGCGAAGTCGAATTGAGCTCCGGAGAAGGCGTTTTGCATGAAGAGTGGGAGTTGAGCGTAGACGGAGGCGATCATCTGTTCTTGTGGTTGGAAGCGAGTGAAAGAGAGAACCTTTGAGCAATCCTTAGCGACACGTGTGTAGCATGGGTTGGTGGATTGGGCGAATTGACGGATCATTTGGTAGGTAAGAGCGGCAACTTGTTTGTTGGACTCCTTCTCCATTTGAGAGACAATTTGAACGAGGAGTGGCTCTTCTGGGCGGGTTTGCATCATTCTCCAAAGAGCAAGCATGCGGATTTCTGGTTCGTATTGACGATTCTTGTAGATTGGGAGGAGAACCTTTTGAATCTTGCGTGGCATGGAGTCCTTGAGAAGTCTGAGGGCATCAATAGCCTCCTTGCGGACTGGAAGTGGTTGGCGCTTGTCGAAGATGATGTCGTTGAGCTCGTTGACAGAGATATCAAGTCCAGCGTTTCCGATGGTCTTGAGGGCAAGAATCTTTTCGTATGTGGTCTCAGCATCTTCGAATTGCTTCATGAATGTGCGGAAGAATTTGTCCTTCATATCACGCTTGTCCTCACGGATGAGTGGGCGGAGGTTTCTGATGTCGACGACTCCACGGATAACGGATCCGGTGGCGAGCCAGACGGATTGGCGGATAATTTCGTTTGTTTTGGCAACACGGGATTGGGAAAACTTGAGAAGCGACTCAGCAATGCTTTGTGATGGGAATGGAGTTTCTTGGATAGACTTGATAAGCTTGGCACCCTCAACTGGGGTGATGTCCTCGTTCTCCATGTGATTGAGAAGGTGTTGGATTGTGTTCTTGCTTCCGGAGATGGCGAGAGCGGATTCAATCAAGGATTGGATCTAGAAAAATTGTTTTTGTAATGATAACAACTAATTGTTCAGTTTACCTTTGTTTCAGCCTTGGCGTAGATCTTCTCGTGGATCTCTTGTAGTTGAGAGAGGGAAGTAGTGCGGAAAATGCGGACAAGACGAGCGAGAAAGTGGGCGGTCTCTGGCATGTTGTTCCCGACCTTTTGGATTTGCTCGATAATGTTCTTGATCGATTGGATCTTCTTGTCAAGTGGGAACTTCTTGAATGGGGAGAACTCAACCTTGTCTCCATTCTTGTAGAATTCCTCAACAAGTCGTTCCCAGCGGGAAGAATAAACGATATCTTCCTTCTCTCCGTTGACCTGTAATATATTTTTTTGAGTTTCCAAACTTTTCAGAAAAGCTTACCTTCTTGATGTGGCTCTTGATCGAGTGGCTCTCCTCAAAAACAAGCTTGGAGCGAGTCTCGGTCTTCATGACTTCCTGTCCGTAAACGTTGATGGTGTACAGAGAACGAACTTCAGATTGCTTGAGCTTATTGTTTTCCAAAACATAGGTGTAGACAGTTTGTGGACGGATCACTTCGGTTTGGTTGTCGCATTCTGGGCACTCGGAGGTGTGACGAAGTCCATAGGCGGTCTCGGAACGCTCAGTGCACTTGTCGAAGTTGACAGACTTGGTGACAATGGTCTTCTTCTGCTCACGAACAACGGAATAGGCAACTTGACAGTTTCCTTCCAGAGTCTTTTCGTTGGTGAAGAAAGCAGTGTTGTCCTCGGTCCATTCCTTGCCTTCATCAGATTCCAATTTCTCGTCTCTTGGAGCAATTGGGTTGAATGAAATCATGTTGAGAATAGCTCTCTTCATGTTCTCAGACCACTCGGTGTCTTCTTTCTCGAATTGAAGCTCGGAGATAAGTCCATTTTTCAGTTGGGCACGAACTGGGAGCTCGAGAACCTTCTTGTACTCGTTGGATAGCTCGCGTTGTTCCAAAGAACTCATCACTGGCATCATCTCAGAATCTGGGAGGTGAGAGGCAGCCAATTGGATGTCCACAAGTTGGAGAAGAATGTCACGTTCATTGGATTGAATGCGGGCACGAGCAGAAATGCGAGTTTGAGATTGTTCGGTAGAAGAAATTGGAAGTCCAGAAAGCACAAGACCATCAAACTTGTAATAGTAGTCGGTTTTTGGTTCGAAGAGACGCTCGAAAGCTGGGGTGGTGGCAAAAGCCAAGGCCACGAGTGAGGCGAAGATGATCGACCTCATGACTGAATAGTGAATATTATGCTGTTAGGGCATTCTTTTTATACAAGGTGCAATTGACATCTCTTAAACTGGAGCAAGCGTATGACAGCATTCGGCAAGGTGATAATGTGACATGTTGACGTTTTTGATAAGATTATTAGGCAATTCTCTGAAACAAACTTCAATCACTATTATGGAAGATTTCTAGGTTTCGGACAGTATGGTGACTGTTTTAAACTTTGCACTTCATTGAGCTGAAAAAAAATCGATGGAAACTATTTCTACCTATTTCAAAGCAATAATGAAAACCTATTTTTCATGGATTTCTAAATTTTTGTTTGTTGCCCTCATCTATTAGGTTGTTTGGAAAGTTCCTCCCATTTTTAGCGTCAGATACATTCAATGTAAAAAATGTCAAAACGATGTCAGATAAATTGGAGGTAATGACCATTGCTATCAATGACTATCTGTCAATGCTCCACAAAACTGTGGATGCCTTCCTTCCAGAACTCCGGTCACAGCGAGTTGAAAATCAAGGCAACCCATTTTTGATATTCTGTTTTGAAGTGAATTTTTGTCAATCAAGATGGCGTTAGAAATGGCTGGATATGTAGTAATCAAAAAGTAAAAGGTCAGAGCTATACAGAGAATAACGCAGAATCTTCTAGCCATATACACCGAGATCGGGCTCGGTCTCCCTTCTCGCATGAGGTTGCCGATTTTAATTTTTGAAATTAACCTTTGTGTTTCTCTCCAATGGAGATCCACATAGAGTTTGAGTTATGTTACCTGACAAGAATAGGTATCGATCAATAAAGTGACGCTTTTAACTGGCAGCTCCCAATACTTCATTTCTTGGTAGACCACCATACCCACATCATTCCATTTTTAACACAAATTTCACATTTCGGGACGTCTGGTGGTTGAGCACCTTTGTCAACACATTTGGCTTGTCGTTTATTGTAATCATACATTACCCATTTATCACCACTAGTAATGATTTGATTCCAACATTCATGCGTGCAACACAGGATGAAAAGATTCAAACAGGTGCCCACCCGGTAAAAAAGTTGCATTGAGCCAAAAGGTGTGGTCAATGTCTTCGCACATTTTTAGACTTTGCCGAGTGTTTCCAATTTATGGCTTTCTGACAGCAGGCTTGCCACTGATGAACTTGATATATCCCACAAAGTTTGAGACGGGTTCCTTTCAATCACGGCTTTTAATGCGTCCAAACCTAAGCCCATTTGCCTTATTGAAGGGAGATTTTCGTCCAACGAGAATTCTTTTATTTCAAATTGGTTAAGCCAGGTTGTGGTAGTAGTTCGAAAGGATGAACCTTTGTTGTTCACCTCCACTAAATAGAAATCGATTCCAGCAAATTTCTGGTCAGATAGAAATAAAAACAAAAAGACAGTCCAAAAATGTAAATTGTTGTCACGAAAACGGCGGCATATCTCACTACACGAAAAGAGGAGCATGATCTCCGTCCGGGTTCAGACACTATTAGGCCCCACCAATATACTGATAAAACGACAGCTTCCTTGCTTTTACAGCGTTCATAGAAACGAAGTTTGAAAACAGTATATCAGAAATGGGGGGAACTTTCCAAACAACCTAATAGAACGGTTTGGCAAGCTGACACTAACTTTGAACCCGACATTGCTTTTTTATCAATTTTTCCATGATTTCGTCTGTTTCAGTCCAATTCTAGATGTTCATACATTGACAGTCATATCAGTCTTTGGCAGCTTCTCCACTGGCTTCAAAAAACGCATATCCAAATCTTTCACCTTGTTTTGAAGCAAAAAGGGAAGAAATATTTCCAAACAACAGCCAATTTCATATTTCAGTCTCTTCATCAGAAACTTCATATTCAAAATTTTTTAACTCCGTTTGTGTTTATCCCAATGTTAACGAAATACATTATTTTGAGAAAATGAGATCTAAATTTTTTGAGAGATGTCAAGACAGGTTATTTTCTACCTATCTCAAACGTTTTATCAAATTCCAGATTTACAAAATGCCTTGTGAATAATGTGTTTATTGATCGAAATTGGAATTGATACATAGCGTGAAAAATCGTGCAGAGTGAATACATAGATAAAACCGTGTGGAGTCAATTAAAAATGAGATTTGCAAAATGGCGGCAGTATCTTAAATAAAGGTTGGCAGTGAGATTCAAAACTGTGAGATGGTACCGGGGAAAGAAAATGGTAAAACGAAGCTAAGAAGGACTAACCCTCAAGAGTTCGTCTTAATTTGGGAAAGAGAAAGAGGTATATGTAGTGTCAAGATCACAAGGATGAGAGAAAATCAGAAACGGTTAATCGAGATTTCAAGAAGTTTTAAGGATTTTGCAGGTGGTAAAAAGGATTTATAAAGTAAAAATATATGTGATTTTAGGCGTCGATGACGGATGGAGAACACGTTCAGGATTTTGAGACAATTTTCATTGGAAGAAAAGGGGACGTTAAATCTTTGGAGAACTATTTTGGAGAAGTAGCGGAGAGGTCGTTCTAATTTAAGAAAAAGTTTGGATGAAGGGGATGGAGAGTAGACTGTATTCGATGATCGGTAAAAAGAGGGGAAGGATCTAGGTAGTTGGTGAAATCGGAGCATGGCAAGAGCGATTTCATTGATAATGTGTTGTTTAAATTTGATTAGCGAGTCGGGGGTGAGGCCGAGATCTGACGTGGGAGGAAAGGAGAATAGAATAGTCGTCGATGGTATAATTATGATGGATTATGGAATACTATAATGTCATCGGCGAAGACCCAAAAATGGATGAAGGGATGAAACAAACGAAGCAGGTCACGGATAAAAATTAGAAATAATGGTGGACCGAAAAGTGATTGTTGGGGAACACCGGATGGAATGATGGAACGAGTGGAATCAATGTAAGAGCTTTTACCGAGAAGGTCCGGTAGGATGAGAAGTGTTTGAACCATCTGTAGAAGGGCGTGGATTCCATTTTGATGATTTGTGATGAAAGGCAATTTTCTGAAATTGGAAAAAATTAATTTACTTTCCACAACTTTTTGAAAACTCACAATTACTACTTTTGGAGTGATTCGATTTTGTTGGAATGTTCTCGTCCTCTTCATCGACAAGAGGTTCTTCGTCTTCATCAGTAAGACGTTCTTCGTCTTCATCCATAAGACTTTCCTCTTCTTCATCATTGACATGTTCATCGTCTTCAGCATCAGCAGGTGGCGGAGATTGACCAATCCATCCATTACATTTGCTGGTCCCACAAAGGCATCTCTGACTCAATACCCTGAAAAACGTAAATTTATTAGTATTCAAGGCAAAAAACAACATACGGATCATAATTATAATCGTAGTTGATCGTGAGTTCAGAGTTTTTCTTGATGTCTCTGTCGGCGATGTATCCAATTGCTCGGAATCCCTCTTTTCGATTGTTCACCACGTATTGTTGCGAAATCATGTTCGCGTCACAGCTATGGTTGGCGAATCGAGCGGAGTTCCCGCGTTCCGTTGGATCGATGTAGTATCCACGTCCAGCTTGAAACGGATACATATGGATATTGCCGCTTTCTCTGTACTTCTTCTTTCTAATCTCTAGCTCGGCATCAGTGATGATTTCTCCGTTGTATGGGACGATGAATTCATCTCTTTTGATGTCCCGAGCAGCAAAAAGACCGATTCCTGTCTCTCCGGAGGATTTGGCATAGAAGAGTTTGTCATTTTTTCGATATTGTTCGAAGACTTGATTTCTGCATCCAGCGTCTCTCTTAGCGCAGGTCGTTGGGCATACTTTCGCTTCGCTAACATTTTCACATGTAAATGTGCTGCAGTCACAATGTTTATCCTGACATCTGAAATTAAATTGGTATTTTTCCAAGCTTTCAATTGAATTGAACTTACGGAGACACTCTCACAACGGTAGCTTCAACAGCACGATAGGAAGAATGAAGTGACGAGAGAACATCTTCGTTGAATTTTTTGATCGTTTTCTGCAACACTTTGCTAGATTTTACTATTTTCAACAGGCAACAACAACACTTGGGAAACCCGGATTCGAATGATATTTTCAGGATAAACTGAGAATAGCCTAACATTTTTGGTAGTTTCGGTACCAAAAATCCATAGTAAATCCAATTTTTACCTGATTCGAGACTCATTCTTAAAAGGTCACGTAAATCTTTATGAATTTAACAAGATTTTCAAAAGTAGACAGCCGGACGCCGGTACAGAACGACGCGTGTAGCGTTTTATGTACAAGGAAGACAAAAAATTTATGCAACATGAATATTCATTCAATTCCATGTATAAAAAACCACATTTACGTTCTTATCCTAAAAATTGAGAAATTCGTCTTTGAGAGTCAATTTTTTCGAATTTTTCGAAAAAAAAAGCGATTTCTGATACCGTAATTGATGTAACTCGGTTGAAACTGGTTGGAGGATCCTGATATTTTTAAAAGCGTCTAGATATGATATTCTTCACTGATTTTGAATCCTAATTCGAATTTTTTAAAGCTAAATACGAATTTTTTAAAACTTAATAAGAATTTTGGGTTTAGAAAGTTTTTGAGATTTCTTCAAGTTATAGACTCACTTCAACATTTCTGGCCTCTTGATTTTGGGTGCTTTTTGGTGTCTTTGGTGCGCGGTTAACCATTTTATCACACAGTTGTCTTCGATAACTGAAAATTCAAAAATTTTAAAATTATTAACGAACATTGAAAGGACCAAATGACAGAAAGAAATCGGTATGAGTGTTACAAAAATTACTTGTTTTCAGATAGGGTATCAGACAGAGTGTCTGGAAAGAAAAAATAATGTTGGCCAAAGTTTTCAAAGAAGGAAAAAAGAAAGAGATCTTAATAAAACAATTATAGTTTTAAAAAAGCTTTCGGAAAATATTTTGTATAATTTTTCAAGAAAAAAACAAGAAAAGAAACAGAATGTTTTCATCGTCGCCCACTGCTGGCCAGCAAACCAGGAGTTTCGCACGAAGAATACTGATAAAAATTATAAGAATAGAGAGAAAAAAGTGAAGAGTATTATGCAGAGTAACTGCGCGTCAATCAGACCTTCCATACAGAAAACATAGGTGGCAAAGTGTAAATCTTGACATATGCAAAAAAAACGTGTGAGCTATCAACATTTTTTTATGGAAGTGAAAAAAGATTTTCAAAAATTAGAAACATTTATGAATGGCGAATATGCTAATGAACACGAAAACGGAAGCTAGCAAAAGTTATGAACAAAAATAGTACTAGCTTCTATTGATTAGTAAATTCGTATATAACCAGTCGGTTCATTACTCTCTTCTGCTCACAATACCCGTAATCTTACTAAAAAGTCTATAATTTTCTTGTACAGGAAAATTCTAAAACTCTAAAAATTAGAAATTCAGGAATTTTAGAGTTTCGAAATTCAGAAAATTTCAGAAATTCAGGAATTTCCGAAACAGATAATCAGGAATCCAGGAATTAATAAAAGTTCAACAAACTTAAAAACTGGAGTTCTGAAATACAGAATATCAAGAATTAGGAAATGTAAAAATCAAGTAATTCAGAAATTCACTGACTTTAAAATTTGGAAATTCTGGAATTTCAAAAAATCGAAACTTAAAAAATCACAATATTTTGAATTTTGGGAAATCAGATATTGCGAAATTCTAAAAATCAGAAATTCAGAGGTTCTGAAAATCAGGAATTCGAAAAATAAGTTTGGATATACAGAAACCGGGTTCTTGATTTTCCGCAATCGTACTTTTTTTCTAAATTTTTATCAGAATTTTTTTCTCGATTATGAAAGTTCAAAATCGAAACTTGAAGAATATTTCCACAACACCACCTAGAAAAACGTCTCCAGAAGACGTTAAAAATAAAATGTCGAAAAAAAGACGTGCATCATCTCACTGCTGTATCGGGTTTTCTGTGGAATTTTGGGAAGTTCTCTGTTATGTGAGTGTGAACTAATCAACCACGAATCAAAAAAAAGAAGGTTCGAAAGAGAGGACGAGAGTACAGAAAGCGTACTGCGCATCATTGTGTGTTCGAAGCGATGGTGGACCTTTCTGTTACAACACGTACCTTTTCATCAGCGAAAAGTGGGGTAGGAAGAATAATTGTTAAGAAGAGAAACGGATTCTTTCAAGTAGATTGATAAAAAATACTTTTGAAAAAAAAAACAAAAGAAAACGTCCGACAGACTGACGTATAACTTTTTTTAAACGTTCAAGGTGACTAGCGAAGTTTACATTTGACTTTTAAACTTCATGGACGCTGGTATCACAGTAAAAGATGATTTTTACAAACATTTTCTAGTACTTCAATTTCGAATAAAGTGATTTCCAAAAATTTTACATTTGTACAGACTTGACTTACAAGAAAACTATTGATTTACAAGAAGATTTGACTTACAAGAATGACTAGTTAGAATAAATGATAGATTCAGAATAAAAATGGAAACTGAGTTGTGCCTCTCTTACCGAGACGCCCCTCTACCTATCTTCACTTCAATTGCCCATTCCCACTTTTGGGGAGTATCTCAGATACTGTGGAGGACCGTAAACAGTATACTGATGATGTGGAATAGTAAAAAATCGAACTATGTAAAGAACTAGAAACGAGAAAACTGGCCTGTAAGATAGTAATTCCAAAACAATAAAAGAAAAAGTTTTCAACTTTGTAAAATCTATTTTTTTTCTAATGAATTGACGAATCGGATAAATGAAAATGGAAGAACTTTTATCTGATGTATGAAGCAATATCTCGGCTATTTACCATGGCCTAGAAAACTGAACTTGCGTAATTTAGGCAACTATGTTAAAATGGAACACTGTACCCAATATATAGTCGAACAAAAATACCACAAAACCAGGTAGTTTCGAGATCAGTGATCCTCCTGGATCATCGAGTTGACTCAAAATTCCCGAAAGTAGATTTTTAAATATCAGCGACAACTAGTAGTATTCAAACTTCCCGCCAAAAGCTGCGATCAGCATGTCTGAGTATCTTATGAGAACACAGTCTCTCACCCATAGCTGCCAAAAGAAAACATATACACGGACAAGCGACCTTCCAAAGACCGCGAGTGCCTTTACACTCTCAAATAGTTTGGACTGTTGCAATCTCCAGTAGACAGCAAAGAAACACGTACATATGAATATGAATAAAAGTGGAAAAATCGCATCAATGCCAAATGTCTTGGCATACGTGTTCCTTTCGTTTCGGAAGAAATTCAAATGGTCGATTTTTGTTGTCGATTTTTAATGTAGGTACAGTCAAGAAGATTAGAGAAAGAAGTGTTGTAATCATATTGGAAAAATGGTACGAGAAAAAATATCGAAAAGAAAGAAGTGCACATTGACAGAGCTCATTTTACGGATGCGGTCTTGCCTCTAAGGATTCGAAGAACTACAAAAAATAGCTGACTGCGGAGCTCGCAATTTCTTCAATTGCCTAATTCAAAAATCAACTAAAAAGTACGGAGAGTAACTTTTTAACAGGACTGTTTAACAAAAATTGTAAGTAGAATGAGCTCAGTCGAAAACTTCTACCAAATTCTTTGCCAACCATCAATAAAATATAATAATTCAAACTTGCCGCCAAAAGTAGAGATAGGGAATGTTTGAGTTTCTAATAGCCTTTTGAGCGTTGCGCATTCAGTTGACAATGAATGTGTGTCTTTCATAATCATTAA
Organism: Caenorhabditis nigoni; assembly: GCA_027920645.1. Taxonomy (NCBI): domain Eukaryota; kingdom Metazoa; phylum Nematoda; class Chromadorea; order Rhabditida; family Rhabditidae; genus Caenorhabditis; species Caenorhabditis nigoni. Next base: position 18,293,081 of record CP115869.1, read on the forward strand.
AAATACTCAGATTTGGATATTCCTTGTGAATCAAAAAGAAAACGATGAAACCAAGGAACTAACCAAACTTGTTCAAGAAATTTGAAAATGAGACGATATTCTAATTTACTTTCAATCGCTCTTGAACCGAATGTGCTCATATTTTGAGGAGAACAGGGACTTCTAATATTTCACTATACAGTAGTTGGTTGGAGCAGGACAGACCTCCGTCCCTTCCTCTATATGATAGCTCATCTCCACCCAGGCGGGCCACTACATATCGTTCTCCCCATTTTTTGAACGGCCCTTTTCTCCCTCTCTTCCCGCCTTGTCGGTGGCCGCCGTCGGACCCCACCGTCGGCATCCCTTTCTCGCAGGAACAGAATATAAACATTCCCGTCTACATCTGGGATGTTTGGGATGTGGTAGATTTGAAAAAAAGGAAAGTAGAAGAACAGAAAAATTCAAATTTTGGAATAAATTGGAATGTTTTTTTTTTTGGGTTTTGAGGAATTCGATTATTAGAAAATGCTAGAAGCAAATTTTCATTTTGAGTAGAAACTATTTTCTTCTTTTTCTCATTTCGCCTCTATTTTTAAGTGTGCCCCCACATGTTTTTAGATCAAAGAATAGGGAAAGATTCAAAATGTCGACTGCAAAAGGAAATACTGAAACTTAAGCAAAAACTTCTGGAACGACAGCGCACACTGTCGACTTTGGATAGTTCTTGTTTTAGTGTTATTCACGGATCGAAAAAAAGTGATGTTTCTTCCAACAGTAACTCAATTTAGAGATGGAATGATGAGAAAACTCAGGGAAAAAAAAACTAAAGAAGGGGGTGTTTTCTCACTCAACCAACAGATATGGTCTTTAACCGTCCAACAGATAAAGGAAAAAAAATAGCAAAATTAGCCGAAATCGGTTAAAGTTAAGTCGAATTTTTCGATGATCAGAAACTTTAAGCTGTTGAACTGTGCAATGTATATGAATTTAGAGTGAGACTTTTAAAATTCGTTTTACGGTCCTTGGTGACAAATGGGTGGATCTTGACTCTACCGATGTGGTACTATGAGTACAGTGCAAATGAGTTGGAGAAAAGATAAAAAATGGGAAAGACAGAAGTGGTGGAAAAACGAACAAAAACTGACACCCTAAGAGAAGATGGAAAACTATCAAGATGTATTTTGTCTCAATTTGAAATGAGCAGAGTTCTGTGAATGCCATGAAAAAAATGAGAGTGTCAAAAATTTAGGTCTTAAATAAGAAACTTTGACTGAGCTCTCTAGAGGAAGATGGAAAATGCGAAAGATAGAAAAAACTACTGAATGAGGGAAATTTTGTTAATCGAGACTGTATGAATTTTTGGAATATGTGAAACAAAATCAAATACTGTTGTCAAGTAGTGTTTCAATGTCAAGAGTAAATGTGAAAAAAAGATAAGAGCAAGAAAATTCTCTCCCCTTGCACTGTCTACCCAGGCCACTCACCTATATCTACCCAGGCCACCCATCAAGATGGGTTGCGACAAATTGCCATACTAGGTCAGCAAATTGCCATACTAGGCCAGCAAATTGCCAAACTAGACCAGTAGGAGATTAGTAAGAACTGTGCTCATCAAAGACTATTTTGATAGTCTGTTTTCTCTGCGTCTCTTGATCTCTTCTTCCCGCCTCCCCACCTTCTGGCCTTTTGTCGGAGGCCGTCGTCGGAACTCTTTTTGTCGCATAAACAAAGTAAAAACATTTACACCGCCTGTCTGGGATGCCTGGGGTACAGTAGATTTGAAAAAAGGACAAAACTATCTAAATTGTAATGTCGCATGTTGGAATACGGTACACATGCTTCTAAAAAGTTTTCATGTTCTGTGTAATCTGAAATCTGGAAAATCGAGAAATCGATAAGAAAGACAAAACTGAGAAATCTGAAGTTTAGAGGTTTATTTTCCGAAAATGAAAAACTTTGAATATTTCACTCGGTTTACAAAAAATGCACATGAAAAAATTGTGAATCGTTGGAAAATTTGAAAGAATTTAGTCTCAATAAATGGTAAATGTGACATTTATAAAAACGGATAACAATTTGAACTACAAAAAAAAACGGTCAAATTTTCAGATGACATTTTAAAAATACCATGAAACGGAGCAGAGAAGAAATGAAGATATTGATCGTAGACGACAACAAGGAATTAGGCCCGAAGCGACAATGAGGAACTGTAAATATTCCATAATTTGACAATTATCTGGCTATTGTATATGTTTTACTTACGAAATTGAACCGCATTTACGACTTCTTGGCTTTCTTCTTCTCTGAGGCTCCACCGCTGCTCTGCTTACTTCTCTTGTTTGGCTCGGATGGCAACTTGTTAAGTGATCCGGTACAGATCTCTTCTCCACAGAAACATTTTCTTTCGATTGACCTGAATGTATGAATGCATCGTGGAAAAAAAGAAATAGGAACTCACGGGTCGCATTCAAAGTCGTACTTGATTGTCAACTCATCTCCTTTTGGAATATCGCGAACCGCCGTGAAGAAAATTGCTCGATAACCTTTGTGTGTGCCGTGAATTTTCCACTGTTCTGTCTCCAAGTTTGGGTAGCAACTGTTGTTGGCATATTTTCCCGCGTTGCCGTACTTCGTGGGATCGCACACAAATTCTCCGCACTCATAGAGATAATTGTGCTCGACACCTTCAGCCTCATACTTCTCCAAACGTTCCAAACTTTCAGCCTTCGATATTATCTCTCCGGCATAATACAAAAGTCGAGTTCCTTTCGCAATATGAGTTTTGGCAAATAAGCCTTTTCCCTTTTCTCCAGCATCCGCAATAACAAATGGAATTGGGTCCATTCGAGTTCTGGAGAATTGGTTTTTGCAACTTTTTTTGCATTTTGGTGGGCACTCCTGGGATCGTGAGACATTTGGGCAGGAGTGGTTCGAGCAATCACATTCTTTATCATTGCATCTAAAATGTAATTGATTTGCTTGAAAAGTAAGACGAAAACTTACGCTAGTGTTTTGTGCAACTTTCCTTCAACCTGGCAATAGCTAGTTGCAAATCTATGTTTAACTTTCATAGATTTTGCAGTTTGTGAAATCTTAAAAGCGAAAAATTTGGAAAAATTCAAATATGAAAAAAGAGCTCACTTCTTCTTCGGTTGGTTCCCGACCCAAATTATACACCATTTTGAATAGTCTCACGTAAAGGAAAGAAATCAAGAAAGAACAATGCCCTTGGCAAGGAATATATGCTGGTAATGAATATCTGTAAGCCGTGTGTCACTTAGAAAGACTGGTAAAAAACAGAGACAGAAGAAGGTGGGAACAATCCAACGCGAAGAAGGAAAGGGGTGGGGACTATCCGACGTAATGTGTGAATGCGCTAACAACCCTTGTAGGATGTTAGGTACAGTTGGATCACGAAACTGGCTGAATGCTGGAAAATAGTATACGCTAAAGACATAAGAGAAGGAACGGAAAATCACTTACACTGACAATAAAACATTTTTTAAAAGTTCGAAATCGGCTGAAAGTTTTGATATACATTTTCTGAGGCATTCATATACACGATCACATGCAAATCTGGCTCCCAGTCTGACTTGGAAGCTGTAAAACGTCGTCTGAAAATGATTGGCCAGTTAGGCCATCACTCCTCCTTCTCCTGTACGCCCTCGGAACTAGTGGGAAGTTTTGGTGGTGTGGTGTTGCGCTAAGATGTACCTTATTAGAAGTTACTACCACGCAGTCAATTTTGAGCTCAATTGTCTTGGCTCCTATAAGAGATATCAAAAATGTGTCAACTGACGAAACACGTCTGATAATATGATGAACAATTTCTCTGTTGGCAACTTATTCATATCTTTCACAGGAACCGACTCTGGCTTGAACTTCACCGTAGTTGAACTTTCTATTCGCTTTTTTTTTTCAAACAAATGTTCAATTTTTTTTTTGAATGTACACCCTCCAAATGACAAATGACACTTGCCGTGAAACCTGTAATAGAAGGGCTCACACACTGTCACGTTTGAGCTCAATCATCTCGGCTCCAATGAAATATATCAAAAATGTGTCAACTAATAAAATGTTAATCATAACTTCAGAAGTGTTTTGTCAGTTGACACATTTTTCATATCTTTCTCATGAATTGAGATGAATTGACTTAAAGGTGAAAGTTAAGGTCTATTAGGCAATATTTGAGAACTTTAGACTTTTCAAAGTTCTAGCAGAATTTATATTTCAAAAACTCAAGGCTTACAGGCAAAGTTATGTTTTTGAAAAACACTAATTTTGCACTGACGTGACAATGACGATATTTGGTGCTGAAACTAATATAGATAACGTGGCTGAAACTAGCGAGCGAATTCTAAAATTTTGATAGGTGTCCGCCAAGCCTATCGTTGAACTATTCTGCAGAAAATCGGCATTCACAAAAAGTAGAGGTTCCCTTGTGAATAATTCGTTTATTGATCGGGATTGTAGTTGATATGAAAAATTTAAAATTGTGCAGAGATATTACATAAAAAGAATAAATAAAACCGCGTAGAGTGAACACATCAATTAAAAAAGATTAAAGAAATGGCGGCAGTATCATGAATAAAGAACGGAAGTGAGATAATTTCATTCGAAACCGGTGAGACGAAAGAGTGAGATTCCATTCCAGTGATTTGTGATGAGAGACAATATTCTGAAATTGGAAAGAATGAATTTACTTTTCTAAACATCTTAAAAACTCACGATTATTATATTCGGAATTTTTCCGAATTTCCAATATTCTTTAACTTAGTTCCTATTCAAGGACGGCATCCTGAAGATTTTCTTCCGCTCCCTCATTGCCAGTGGTGGATGCTCCTCCCGCCTTGGTTTTTTCAGCTTTTTGTAAATCGGCCAGAATCTTGTTCAGAACATATCGACAATCGCTCATCAATTTTGATCCTAAGGCGATCTTCTTTGTAACTGCCTTCGATCCCGTCTGTCGATTCTGTCCGTCGTTTCGATCAATAGCAGCTGGCGGAGGCTGACCGATCCAGCCTTTACAATTTCTCTTGCGACATAGACATCTTTGGCTGGTTTCCCTGGAAAACAAGGTAACTGTAATGAGTATCTCAGACAAAAAAAGAACATACGGATTATAATCGTATCCATAATCGATGGTGAGTTCTGTACCCTTTCGGATATTTTTGTTCGCCACAAAACCGATCGCTTTAAATCCTCTCTTTCGGTCACTCACTACGTATGATTTCGCATGCATGTTTGGATCACAACTGTGATTTCCAAATCGTGCGGAGTTGCCATATTCCGTTGGATCAATATAGAATCGACCCGCCTTAAAGGGGTATGTGTGGGTTTCCCCATTTGCTCTGTATTTTTCCTTTCGAATTTGCAGCTCGGACTTTGAAATAATTTCCCCATGGTATGGGATAATGAACTCATTTTTCTTGATGGTCCGAGCTGCAAAAAGTCCGATCCCTTTCTTTCCAGAAGATTTGACCAGAAAGCATTTAGTTTTTTGTTTTCGGTACTGTTCAAAAAGTTGATTCTGGCATCCAGCTGCTTTCTTAGCACAAGATTTGGGACAAACTATGTCTCGGCCATAATTGTCGCAATCTTCAGTGGTGCAATCGCAATATTTATTCTTACATCTGGAATTGAAATTATTTTTTCAAATTTTTGATCGAGAGAAACTTACATTCTCACTATGGCGTTTTCCGCTTCGTCTGCTTCATATGACGCATGCAGTTTCGGGAGAACGTCGTCGTTAAACTTGGCAATAGTTTCCTGCAAAACTGGCTAGATTCTTCTTTCTCAACCAGGAGACTTTAACACTTTGGTAACTCAGATTTCGATTCTACTTTCAGGATAGGCTAGAATAGCCAATCTAGACCCCTTTGAAAACTTTTGAATCCAGTTTTAGCCACGTTATATCAGCTTCAGTAGCAAATAGCTTCATCAGCTAAAAACACAAAAATATAAAGACGATGTTTTTAACTTCTAGTTAGCTTTGGAACATAAAGTTAGTTTTTTAATATTTGAAATATATACTCGAATTTCAAAATTTTCTCTTTTTCCAAGTATTCAAATTTTCTTACTGCTTGGATTTACCGTAAACCTGTATTAGAAGGTTTGGTCCTCCTATTTTTACAAGGTACCTCCAGAGGGCCCTTCAATTAAAGTGTCCCGTCCATTTTTCCGGCCGTTTTTCGGAAAATTTTTATCGAAAAGTTCTGTAAAATTTGGTGGAAAATTCTTAAAATCTACCAATTTCACAAAAAAATGGAAACAAATAATTGTTCGGCAACAACTTTCTGTAAAATTTTGAAAATTTCGGAAAAATCTTCAATTAAAATGAAAAAAAAAGAATATTTTCGAACAACACATTTTGAAATAGCCTTTTACTTTTTCACGGTTCAACTGGAGGTCCTTCCTATAAGAGGGCCCTTCTGATACAGGTTTAACGGTATATTTTTTTTAGAGAAAATGTCTGCAACATGAAATTTCATTCAATTTTCAGTGTATACTATTTTGGCATATATGGTTTATTGGCTATAATGGACACACACAAAGATAAGAAGCCCGTAGGGCTTATATAGTACCATAAAGTGGGAGGAGTTTACAATAAAGTGATGTGAGAAGATAAAGAAGAAAGGGGGAAAAGTGAGTCATGTGAAAAGCAATATCTGTAAGAGCACATTATTGCATTCTTACAGTTGCGGGGGATACAAAAGAGCAGAGAACAGTGACGTCACGTCCAAAATCGTTCTAAGCTTAAAGAATAACTACGAAGTAGTACTCGTTTCTCGAGTACACTCCCGGGGGAATAGAGAAAAATGGGGGAAATTAGAATTGAAGCAGAAGTTATGCAGGTACACGAGTGCCAATGTTGATCCATGATGACGATTGTCCTGAGGCTGATCCGTGTCCTTGAATGGTGTTGACAACTTCGTTGAGAGTCCTTCTTCCACTTTCGGTTCCGAAAGTCTCTCTTAGGAGAGAGGCTCCCGGGGGAAGCGGATGGGAGTCTGGAAAGTATCCGAAGGTAGATTGGTCTTGTCCGACGGAGAAATTAATTGGAACATGAAGATGTCCAATGGTAGTTCGTGGAAGGCGATGACTTGTCCACTGTGTCTCGTATCCAAAGACGAGGAGTCTGAGGAAACGAAAAAAGGATGAAAATGTTCGTTTTGGTTCCTTGCCAACGAACTCTGGCAATTGTCCGACGGAGCTGTTTCCGACGAAAAAGTTTTGGATCATAAAATTGGTCCATTTTTGGATTTGTGGATCGACGATGGTCTTGTCCACTGGATCCGTTCTTGCTGCTTGGTGTTGAACAGCTTTCAACTCTGAAACTCTGAAATAGAAAAAAAATTGTCCGGCGAGATCAATCTCTGTTTGTCCATAGGTTGGATTTCGGCTTCTGGCTCTTGTCCACTGGCTCTTCCGCTCTTGGCCCTCGATGGCTCTTGGCTCTTGGCACTGGGCGCTCGGCAACGGCATCTGTCGTCCGTTTGCTGTCCGAAAAGTCTCCAACTTTCTGGTTCCTGTCGTTCAGATGCTGGATCTGAAATGTAATTGTCCCAATGACTCGTTGTCTTTGAAACTGAATTTTCGTTCTTTGGATTTTGAATCCGAAGAACTGTTTGTCCCGATGGCTCGTCTTGTCCTCGAAACTTGTAATTTTGCTCCTCAGATGGTCGATCTGATGAGCTACTCGATGTCCTGTCTGAACGGAGATTGTCTTTGATCCCGACGAATATTTTCGTTTGTTCCAAGAAGTTGAGTTGAGGTGGTGGTGGTCCATTTGTTGCTCGCCGTACTGAGGAAGCAGGTCTGCTCCCATCAGCGCCACGCGGGTTGGAGTCCGGTCTTGATCGCCAGATGCACCATATTTTTGCATATATGTTTCATTGGCTAATGAACACACACAAAGATAAGAAGCCCGTAGGGCTTATATAGTACCATAAAGTGGGAGGAGTTTACAATAAAGTGATGTGGGAAGATAAAGAAGAAAGGGGGAAAAGTGAGTCATGTGAAAAGCAATATCTGTAAGAGCACATTATTGCATTCTTACAGTTGCGGGGGATACAAAAGAGCAGAGAACAGTGACGTCACGTCCAAAATCGTTCTAAGCTTAAAGAATAACTACGAAGTAGTACTCGTTTCTCGAGTACATATACAACCACATTTACGTTCTGTTTCTAGAAGTTGAGAGAATATTCTACGTGATTCAATGTTTTTGCACTGATAACGCTACAATTTGTTGCCGAAACTGACGCGCGGAGTCTGAAATGTTCGGAAATGTCTCGGTAAGATATTCTCTAACGATTCTGGGATTCAATTCAAAGTTTTGGTTCACAAGGTTTTGAGATTTCTTCAAGGTATAGACTCACTTTGACATTTAGTGTCTTTTGGTTCTTGGTGCCTTTTGGTGCTTTTGGTACTCGCTTAACCATTTTGTCACAAAGGGGTCTTGATAACGGAAAACTGAAAAAAAATGTGAAAATTATCGACGAATGTTGAGAGGGCCAAATGAAAGCAAGAAATGGGTATGAGTGTTACAAAAAACACTTTTTTCCAGACAGGGTGCTAATGAAAAGGAAATATATTGTAGGTATAAGTTTTCAAAGAAAGAAAGAAGAAGGGGATTTTAATCAAAACAGTTTAGTTAGAAAAAAAGTTCTCTGGAAATATTTTGTATAATTTTTCGAGAAAAAAAAACAAGAAAAAGAAACAGAATGTCCTTATCGTCGTCTACTGCTGGCCAGCAAACCAGGAGTTTCGCACGAAAAATACTGATAACAATTAGAAGAATAGAGAGAAAAGAAGTAAAGAGTATTATGCAGAGTAACTGTGTGTCAATCAGACCTCCTATACAGAAAACTTTAGTGACAAAGTGTAAATCTTGATACAAGGAAAAAATAGTGTGAGGTTATCAAAAAAGTTTCTGAGATTTCCAGGAATATTTGAAAAACCGGAAAATTTATGGAAGGCAAATATGCTGATGAACAAAAAAACAGAAACCAATAAATGTCACGAACAAAAATCATACTAGCTTTTATGAGTAAGTTCATTTAAAACCAGTCGGTTCACTTTTCGCTTTTGCTCACAATATCCGTAATCTTACTAAAAAGTGAATATCAAAAATTTGAAATTTGAAGTTCAGGATTTCAGAAATTCAGGAATTTAGGAATTAACCAAATCATTACTTTACGAATTTGGTTAACCACGAATCAAAAAAAAGAAAGTTCGAAAGAGAAGACAAGAGTACAGAAAGCGTACTGCGCATCATTGTGTGTTCGAGTCGATGGTGGACCTTTCTGTTACAACACGTAACTTTCCATCAGCAAAAAGTGGGAAAAAAGATTAATTGCTGAGAAGAAAAACGGATTCTTTTACATAGATTGATAAAAAATTACTTTTGAAAAAAAAACAAAAAAAACGTACGGCAGACTGATGTGTAACGTTTTCGAAACGTTCAAGGTGACTTGCGACATTTGAATTTTAAACTTCATGGACGCTGGTATTACAGTAAACGACGAATTTTACAGTCATGTTCTAGAAGTTCGGATCAAGTGATTTCAAAAAGTTGTAAATTTGCACAGATTTTACTTACAAAAACACTATTGATTTACAAGACTTGATTCGCAAGAATGCCTTGTTAGAATACAATTAGAAACTGAATGTGAGTTGTGCCTTTTTTCACTGGGATGCTCCTTCACCTATCAATGCTCAGATTTCCTATTCCCACTTTTGGAAAAAGGGAGTATCTCAGATACTGAAGGAGATACTGAAGGAGCTCAGGCAGTGTCATCGCTGGGAGGAGGTCATAAACAGTATACTGATGATGTGGAGTAGTGAAAAATATAACTATGTGGAGAAATAGAAGTGAGAAAAGTAAGACCTTAGAAGATAGTGATTCGTGAACAACAAGAACAAATGTTGTTAATTTCGTAAAATCTATCTTATTTCTTTTTCTCGGATTTGTGAATCGGTATAATGAAAATGGAAAAGCTCTTTTCTCACATAACAGTGTATGAGGAACAGAAAAATGACTCTCTATTCGCCGTTATGGTCTAGAGAACTCAACTTACAAATATGATGCCGTGCCAAAATGACCTAAAATTAATCAGGTGGATATCAGGCTTTTTTAAACCATTTATCATGGTTTCCTAGAAACTTGCGAAAGTTTGAATACCATGTCAAAATGGAACATACTGTTTTCAATATACAACTGAACAAAAAATTCTACAAAACCAGACAGTTTCTCGAATTTACTTTGAAAAAAAATTTCCATGAGGAGAACTGTGATTTCTAATACATCACTATAGTCGGTCGGAGCAAGACAGACCTCTGCCCTTCCTCTATGTGATAGCTCCCTTCCACCCAGGCGGGCCACTACATATCGTTCTCCCCATTTTTTGAACGGCCTGTTTCTGCCTCTCTTCCCGCCTTGTCGGAGGCCGTCGTCGGAACCCGCCGTCGGCATCCTTTTCTAGCAGGAACAGAATATAAACATTCCCGTCTACGTCTGGGATGTTTGGAATATGGTAGATTTGAAAAAAGAAAAACGAAGAACAGGAAAATTCAAATTTTGGAATATCATTGAATGTGTTTTTCTTGGTGTTGAAATCTTCGGTTTCAAGGAACTGCCGGAAGAAAATGTTCATGTCGAGTAGAAAGTATTTCCTCCTTTTTCTCAGTTTGCCCTCATTGTTAAGTGTGCCCGGCACATATCTACGCATTAAAAAAGGAAAGATTTGAGAAAAAAAATGGAAAGATTTAACAACTGCAAAAGAAAACAATATGGAAACATTTAACAACTGCAAAAGGCTTTACAGAAAGTAAAGCAAACATTTGTTGAAGGAATGAAGTTGTTGAAAAAAATCTCACGGTAGATGATCACTATAATAAAATATACACCGACGCTCGAAATTATGAATTCGGCTCCCAGGAATAAAACTTCACAATTCCTATTTTTATTTTTGTTTGCTTTCAGAACTCCGTCAATAATGTTATGAAAATGATATAACGACGTTTCTGCACAGTTTTGAAAGGATACCGTCTAGTAGATGAAGGATATTAGAAGAGTTCAGTTGAAGGTAAATCGAATATTTTGAAGGTCCAAAACGTGTAGATGATAAAATGTGCAACGCATATGAATTAAGAATAAAAAATGGTATTAATGTCGTTAGCGACAAATAGGTGGTTGACTGTATGCATGTGCTAAAAAAGGATCAGTGCAGTGCAAAGGGGGGTAAGGTAGAGAGGACAGAAAAGAAGGGAGACATGGAATAACAATCAAAAACTGAGCCCCTAAGAGAAGATGGAAAATTATCGAGATAACATTTTTCTTAATTCGAAATGAAATGAGTTCTGTGAATGCTATGAAAAGAAAAAATGAGATTATCCACAAATGAAATTGTTTATGCAGAAACTTTGAATGAGCCCTCTGAAGGAAGATGGAAAATGATAAAGATATGACAAAACTACTGAATGAGGGAAATTTTGTGAATCGAGACTGTATGAATTTCGGAATAGGTGTCTTGAAAGGAAATCGAATACTGTTTTCAAGTAGTGTTTCATTGACAAGAGTAAATGTGAGAAAAAAATAGGAGCAAGAAAATTCTCTCCCCTTGCACTGTCTACCCAGGCCTCCCACCTATATCTACCCAGGCCACCCGTCCAGATGGGCTGCGACAAATTGCCATACTAGGCTCTTAAATTGCCATACTAGGCCAATACGAGATTACTAGAAGAACGGTGCTCATCAAAGATCTTTTTTCTCTGGTTTCTCTGCGTCTCTTGAGCTCTTCTTCCCGCCTTCCCGCCTTCTGGCCTTTGTCGGGCACCGACGTCGGAACCCTTTTCGGACTAGTATAAACATTTCCACCGACTGTCTGGGATGTCTGGGGTACGGTAGATTTGAAAAATGGAGAAAACCATCTAAACTGTAATGTCGCATGTTGTAATACTGTACACAAGCTTCAAAAAAGTTTCGGTGTGTAATCTGAAATCTGGAAAATCGAGAAGTTTTTAAAGTTTAAAGTTTTATTTTTGAAAAAATGGAAGGATATCAAAATTTCACTCGGTATACAATCAATGTATATGAAAAAATCGTGAATTGTTGGACAATTTGAAAGAGATTGAGTTAAAAAATGATTAAAGCAAATGAGGATAAAGTCAAATGGGGGAAAAAAAATTAACTCAGACATCAAAAAGGATAAATAACCTGATAACAAATTCCAGCTAGAAAAAACAGTTAAAGTATTAGATGACACAAAGAGATACCTTGAAATGAAGCAGGGAAAAAATAAAGATATTGATCGTGGACGTCGAATTCACCAGAGAGACAAATGAAGCTTCGATTGACCGCGATGGGGAACTGTAAATATTTCGAAGTTTGATACTTATCTGACTATTGTATATGATTTACTTACGAAATTGGACCAGTTTTAAGATTTCTTGGATTTCTTCTTCTCTGATGCTCCAGATCTGCTCTTTGAACTTCTCTTTTTCGGCTGTGGTGGCAACATATTCAACGATTTAGTGCAGTTCAATTCTCCACATTTACATTCTCTCACGACAGACCTAAATTTATGCACAACATTGTGGAAAACTCAAAATCGCAACTCACGAGTCATAGTCAAAATCATACTTAATCGTTAGTTCTTCTCCTTTTTCAATATCGCGATAAGCATCGAAAAAAATTCCTCGATAATTTTCTGCCTTCCCATGTATTTTGCATTGAACTGCAACCATGTTGGGTTGACAACTGTTGTTGGCGTATTGTCCAGCATTCCCATGGTTCCTTGGATCGCATATGAAATCTCCAGCGGCAAAGTAGTAGCTTTGCTCGCGTTCTTTATCATCATACTTATTCCAACGAATCTTGCTTGCTCTTTGAGATATTATCTCTCCAGAATAGTAGAGGATTCGAGTGTCTGCAGGAATATCAGTTTTGGCAAAGAGACCTTTCCCTCTATCTCCGGTGTCAGCGATGAAGAATGGAACAAATTCCGGCTTAGTTCTCGATAGTTGATTCTTGCATCCTCTTCGGCATTTTGGTGGGCACTCTTGATGACTTGAAAAATTTGGACACGAAATGTCCGAGCAATCTTTGCATTGTTTACTTTTACACCTAAAACATGATTGATTCGCAAAAAAATGTCAGATGGTAACTTACGCTGGAGTTGTGTGCAATTCGGTTTTGTTACGATGATAGCTGGGTCCAAATTTGTGCGCAACTTTCATAGATTCCGCAGTTTCAGCAATCTTAAAAATGAAAAACATAGGCATAATCAGATAAGAATAAGAGCTTACCTCTTGTGCGGTTGGTTCACGGCCCGGATTTTTCACCATTTTGAATTAGTTTTTTGTATAAGAAAACAGTCAAGAAAGAACTACGCCTTTAGCAAGGAACAGATACAGGTAATGAATATGTGGACTTGCTAGCCGTGTGTGACTTAGAGAGGGCAACACGCGAAGGTGGGAGGGGGTGGGGACAATCCGACGTGATGTGTAAATGCGCTAACAACACGGGAAGGAAGTTAGGTACCGTTGGATCAAGAGACTGGCTGAATGCTGGAAAAAAGTCTACGCTGAACGCATTAAAGAAGGTACGGAAAATCACTTACACTGACAATAAAACATTTTTTACAATTTCGGAATTTGCTGAAAGTTTTGATATTCTTTTTTTGAAACATTCATCACACGATCACAGGCAAATCTAGATCCCGTTCTGACTTGGAAGCTGTAAAACTTCGTCTGAAAATATTTGGCCCGCTAGGCCCTCACTCCTCCTTCCCCCGTACGCCCTCGGAGCTAGTGGGAAGCTTTGGTGGTGTGGTGTTGCGGTAAGATGTACCATGTTAGAAGTTACTACTACTCAGTCATTTTGAGCTCAATTATCTCGACTCCTATAAGATATATCAGAAATGTGTAAACTGAAGAAACACGCCTGATATTATGATAAACAATTTCTCAGTTGGCAACTTATTCATATCTTTTACAGGAACCGAGAAAAATCGGCTCAAATTCAAAAGTTAGGGTGGAATCTTACATTATAGGTCTCACGATATACTGGTTTGAATTTCATCGTTGTAAAACGTTATATTTGCTTTTCTTTTAAAACAAATATCTGATTTTCATTTTATGTACGCCCTCCAAATGTAAAATACCAAAACCTGTAATAGAAGGGACACTGTCAAGTTTGAACATTTTTCATTTCCATATGCATGTATTTTTGTTGCTGTCTCTCTAGAGATTGCAATAGTCCAAGATATATCATAAAGAGGTACTCGCGATTTTTGGGAGATTGCTTGTCCGTGTAGATGTTGTCTTTTAACAGGCGGGAGGGTGCTTCTAGAAGACTCATACATTGTTGATCGCAGCATTTGGAGGGAAGTTTGATTTCCACTAGTTGTTTCTAGTTTACGGTGTTCATAAACTCATAATCAACAAAAATCGAAAAAATCGGTGACGTTTTTATCGCCGCGACCAAAATCCATTTTCTAAAAATTAACGGAAATTCGACTTTCCGAAACTTGATGAAAGTGAATAATGATCATCAGAACCTAAGATTCTACATTTACAATAACTATTAGTTCTATTTTATTTGATTATTGCTATTATTCAAATTAAATTTTTGTTTGCTACGGTGTTCTTAATGATAGATGTTACCAATAAATGTTGTCTGGGATTTTTTTTCAAATCTCTTTTAAATAATGATACACAACTTCCCGTTTTTTTCATAAGGTTTTTTTTCTTTCATATTCCCAAAGTTACATCTCTAAAACAATACTCCCGTTCTTTTAAATTTCAGAAAATTGCAAATAAAGTGCTGAAAATGATATATACTTAAAAAATTCGGTAAAAGCAGTACTAAAATATGTTATGTTATGAAAGGCTAAAAAATTTGATTCCAATATTTGAAACTAATTCAGCTGAAACAGAATGTCAACGCTTTTTTTACTCTTCCTTTTTACTTGTCATCCTTAATACTTTTTGATCAGAATTCTTGTTTCATTCCTTAGGGATCACATATTTGGCTACGTCAGAGAACTTCAAAACTATTTTTGTGCAACATGCATGCATCACCAAATCCCTTTTCTTATGAACTAATTTCCGCTGTGAGAACTCCCGTTTTGTTTAAAATCTCTTGTTCTGTACTTAATCTTATAATCTTCTAAAACTGGAGGCGTGACGGCCTCCTCCAGGCTCCCTCTTTCAATTCAAAGCATTTTTTGTTCTAGAGTTCGTTTCGTGATTCGTTCAGTCATTAAGATGAATATCGGCTGCACCAATTTTGGATGCTCTTGGAGCTGAACCACAATTTTTCCAGGTGTGAAGTCATGAATTCATGAAGGTTTTGATTGATTCACGATTGTGAATAGTGAGGTTAACATGAAAAAACTGATCTGGAAAAAGGAAGGTACGAATGTGAGAAAACGAATGATGTTCTTGACGTAGTAAGATTTTGATCATTTATTGTTGAAGACAATAATCAGAAAAAACGGACTTTCATGTTTTTTCCTATTGATGTTGTTTGATTTAGAACCTAGAAAATTGTGCTTTTGAAAATTATTGACACGTGAAGAAGAATTTTTCTCAATTATTTTTTTAAAAATAAAAAGGTTTCACTATATGAAGAAGAAACTCTTCTCCAAACAGCCAACTTTGATTACGTTTATCTCTGTTACTGTTTCAGATATCAAAAAGATGTCAACTAATCAAATGTTCGTCATATAATCACTAACATTTTATCAGTTGACATCATTTTGATATATTCCACCAGAAGCGAGATAAATTGGCTTACAGTTTTTGGTTAGGGGCAGTTCTTACGGTGATTACTCGGGCGTCGCCACCAACTTGCCTTACATCAGATAACTCACGACGTACCACATCACACTTCGGTAGAACTTAAAACATAATCTCCTAGGGACTGTCACCAAATGACAAATGATTTATGACCCTCTGACATTTGCATTCCCAATTTTTTGACGATTTGTTTGTTCAACGTCCTTTGTTGTTATTTTCCCAGGAACTGAAACAGTTGTCCGACAAGTGTGAAATTTATTTCTTTGAAGTTTTTGATTCCATATGTTTTGCTTTCTGTAAGAGGAAAATTGGGCAATTAAAAATACCGTAAAACCTATATTAGAAGGGCCCCTCTAATAAAAGGGCCCTCCGAGAGAGGTTTGGAAAAATAGAAGGGCCCCCAGTAATAGAAGGGCCCCCGGCATAGAAGGGCCCAATTTGAAAAATGATCCCCTTCTAAACGTGCTTTGAAATGAGAAAATTTCAGTACATTTTCAATGAAAAGCATTACAAAAAAAAGCATTACACTTCCACAATTCAATAAAAATTTGCTTGAAGACTATTTTTTTAAACGAAAAACTTGCTCAATTTTGTTGAAATTGATAGATTTTCGTGAACTTTGAACATTAATTTGTCGAATTTTAAATGAACATTTTCTGAAAAAATGGCCGGAAAAATAGAAGGGCCCCCCTCTAATTGAAAGACCCCTGTAATAGAAGGGCCCCCGGAGGTACCTTGGGAAAATAGAAGGGCCGGCCCTTCTAATACATGTTTTACGGTATTATTATTTTAAACTGTAAAAACGCGAATACAAAATCTTCATATATATATGTGCAATTCCAACGAAGAAGAATAAGATTGGCGTTTAATTACAGCATGTATGGTGTTTGAACTTTTGCATAATAGTTCAGAGGATTTTTACTCAACCAATGTGATTCAGTTAACTTCTCAGCTGTGACTGTCGTCTTTTGGGCAAAAATAAGGGTTTCTCCGCCTTTTGGGCAAACATGGGGGTCCTTTGTGCAAGGTTAGAGCGCCGCCACCTTTTAAGCGAGCTTCGGCATCTTTTGGGCTAAAAATAAATTTTTAGGCAAACCCAAGGCGAAGGTAGAACTTCTCAGGCGAAACTTTTTTGAGTAAAGATCGTGCAGAACCGAAAAAAACATCGAAACCTTTTCCTTCCGGAAATTATAGGGTTCAAGGCTCAAACCTGTTCTACTGTTTTGTCCCGTTTTTTGATTCGTTCTGCTTCAAAATCAAGCCGTTTTCTAAGGACAAAACATCAATATTTCAACCATTTGAAATTGTTGTGTTCTGAGGCAACATCTTTATAGCTGAAGGTCAAAGTCTTAGAACACGTAATTTTCCTCCACGAACAGCATGACAATGAAAAGAAACATTTCATTGAGGACCATGCATAAACAAGTAGATTCTGACCGACATGAAGACTTCCTACAAACTTTATGAAGTGAATGATGTTCTTGATTCAGAAGAAGGATGTCGAGGACAACTATTATTATGTGGTTACTGATCTAAAAGTGAAAACAGTATAAATTCTACTATTACGTCAAAACACCTTCATTACTTTTTTTAGAAGTCATTGCATTGTTTCATGACCAAATCCTTACCTGTGAACTAATTTCCGCTTCAAGAACTTCTCGTTTTCCGTTGCCTTTTTTATAGCTCTAACATTCTTGTTTTATTTCAATACCCATCCTTCTAAATCTCCTATTTTTTCGAAACTCCCATTTTGAATGATGTGTGTTAAGCGAATTGGAAATTCTGACACCACCTAAGCATCTGCGATATTTATAGCAATTTTATAACGTTGAACATAATTATGCATAAAACAACAGAAGAATGTCGATTGTTATTTTCATCTATTTCAATTTTGCTTGTTGAGCTTATTTATTTGAATTAGTTAGCTAATAATTCAAGACACTTTTTTGAAGGGTGCGTGCCAGTTGAATGTTTCCTAGTGGTACTCTATCGTAAACATCATAAACAGAGCAAAAAACAAATAACGATCATCTTCTTTTAAGATTATCAAATTGAATAGCTATAGTTCAGCCTGCTTATCTAGATTACTTGATATATGATTCTTTTTCTGCCCGTTTCTTTTTTGATCTTCAAAGTCAAGGTACAGCAGATACCCTCTACGATGAATTAGTTTCAAGATCTTCTTATTTTTTGGACTAGATGTTCTTTACTTAATCTTATAATCTCCAACACCCTGGTGACGCGGTGGCTCAGATCTATTTTCCCATTATTTTTCATTTTTCATACTTGTTCGGACTCATGATCCGAATCCCAATTAGTAGGACAATGATTTTTATAATTTTTGAAGCCTAAAAATTGTGACGTGAAACAGTTCGAAACCAAGAGTTCACATTAAGGCCTCCGAGTTTGAAAAACGCAGTTCGGGGAAGTACAGGAAAGAAAACAAAATAGTCACCTTAACCAGGACAGACATGCACAAAAGTTGCTCAAGCAGTCGAATGTACAAGTATTTTCAGATTTCTAGTAAAAATTCCTGCATTAGATCAAACTCGACACGTGTGATTCATTTTCATGTTCTCATTCTTTAAATAAAACAAAAGATCTTCCATTTCCTTCTGCACGTTGAACTATTCTGACCATCTTATGGAGAATACAATTTTCAATTTTTCTGAAGGTTGTGTGTGACGTGAAGGATTATCTTCACCTAGGTGACTGGTACCACAGATTTCTGAAATCAGAAAGCACTATTGGAATATTTGTTCCAGGGAGACACGCCCCTTTTTTAAATGAAAATCAGTTTTTTCTCAATTCACAAAATAATTTGAGTAGAAGAGAACCCTATAGAAATTTAACGTTGGGCTCAACTTCACGGGTCCAAAATTTAGAACACAGAAAGTAGCCTTCTTTGTAGCGTTCATTTAATTGAACCCAGTTTTTTACATTTGAGTTCTTGTTTTAAAAGTTCGTAGAAATTTTCCTTGACTCAGCAGTTTTTCTGATAATCTTTAGAGTCGCCGGTTATATTCATTACCCATCTTTTCCCAAACTGTGAGTGATGGGAATACTGCGTCTCTTCCTTTTATTATTCAAATTTCGGCTTGCTGGTGTTGTATTTTTTTGTTCAGACACACGGCTTGTCTAAACTTACAACACTTCCCAGGTTTTATTTTTTCTTTCAAGTCAATAAACTATAATCTGAACAATGTCACACAGCTGTGATATGCGAACCATTTGGACACATCTTTGCAATTTCCTGTTTCCTTCCTGACATTCGGAGAGCCGAGTCTGCAGTTTTGATTTTATGTATACCACTTTCTACCTAGTCTCTTTGTTCCTCGACTTCGAAACTTAAAGCAGCGGAGCTCTAATATTTCGTAAATAGCGACAGAATTTAGAGTCGAAAGTGTTTCCAGTCTTAAATTTAATGTGGTTTGCATACTTGAAACGGGTTAAAAACGATCCCTATAGAACAAGTATACCTTTACCAAATTTTTGAAAGAATTAACTACACAGCTCACACCAGGTTTAAATATCCTCTTCTTTCCTTGCCCTAGCAATTTTATTTTTGCTCCCGGTCTGCTGAGAGACCTTTGTAATCTTATCTTTGAAAAAGTGAACCCGTTAAAACCTTTCTTCTTTTTCTTTTTTTCTGTCGAATTGTGGGGTTCTTTCTTCTTTTTTCGCGGAGGTTTTTTGTGTGTTCTCCTTTTTCCCAGTTCTACTGACGTTCTCATCTTTTTCTTTCTGTGCGTTTCAGTTTTTCTGTCAATCTCATGAGGATAGACTCTTCCTTTTATGCATTTCTGTTTCCACTTCTGATTCTTCTTTTGCAGCCGCTCATACTTGTCAGTTCAAAAAAGATGAAAGTTGGCGAAGACGTTCGGATAGATATACGCCGTCACACTCAGAATTTGATGTTGGGTTATCAGGTATTTCTAAAGTGAAATCACTCTGAAATTTATATTTTTGTATTCAAGCAATCGGAAAACCTCTACAAGCTTATTCAACTGGCCAAGCGTTCTGATGTTCCAACGAAACTTTTCTATAACTTCAAAACTGTTTCTGAAGCTCAAAAGCTTCTTTTGTCAAACAAAGAAAATGTCTGTAAACGAGCCAAAAGACTTCTGAAGAACATTGAACGCCGAGAAGAATCTTCACTCAACAACAACACAGATCAAGACAAGAATAGAAACGATCTATCGAAAGAGACTAGACTCCAAGGATCATCACCAAAAATGCATTTGGTCTGCTCCCCTTCTAATATGGATGGTTCCCCATTGCTCAATGAAGCAATACCTGCCGTTGTTAAATCTCCAATTTCACCAAAAGAATTTGGCATTCAACACATTCCAAACGAAGACATGTTCCAACGAAGAAATGAGAAAACTCCAGTGTATTCTGGCAAACAGAAGAAAGTTCGACAAATTTGTGAAGATTCGCAAGACAAATGCACATTGATTGAGAAAATGAGTGAGTATGCTGTTCAAACTTTGTTCAACTTTTTTGAAAATTTTCAGTCACCGGCAGCAAAGATGACTTCTCGAATATCGAACTTCACCTTGGTGAACTGTCGGTCAAAGATTTGTTGAAATTTGTGAGAAGAAATCCACGGTTTGCAATGGAAGCCGATGTAATTTTTGCAAATCATCTTGCAAAGGATTATCCAGAAAATTATGCACCATACCGATATCAAGATGGAGAAATTTGCCTGCGAAAATTGTATGAGAAATTTGCGGAAAAGATCGGCAAAAGTGAGAAAGACTCGAAAAAACTGGAAGGAATAGTTCAGAACTTTCAGAGAAAGGAGTCAACTGTTAACCAATTGGTATGTTTGCTATCATACAAAGTTGATAAGTGATGTGATACTTTATTTCAGCAGCTCATCGACGCAATCAATCCGAACGCAAATCGTCGACGCATCCAAAACAAGTCAGTGCCGAGATCTCTACCAACGGGGGTCTTGAAACGCTCTTCAACATCACCTGGTGAAACAGCAGCACTCGGAATTTTATCTGAAAATATTTTTTTCAGTGAACAAAAATGCCACCGTGGGATCAATTTCAAAAGTTCCAGCAACAATTGTGAAGTCGGCTCCGAAAAAAATCAAGCCAGCTCCTCCAGCTCCCATGTTTGCTAAATCAATGGCGATGTACAAGAAGCACAAGAAGATGTCGCGCTGAACTTGGTTATTTTTCACATTCTTCTCACCTCACATCATAATTCCTTCCTTAAAAATATTCCTCGAAATTGTTGTTCCCCATTCAGAACTAGTTTTCTGAATGCTTTGATCTACTACATAATTCTCCATATAAGTCACAAAACGTCTCACTTTTTTAATCTCACAAACTCTTTAGAATTTAGACACCTCTGATTTGTTTTCATTAGCAGTCGTTTGATAACAATTTTTTACAAAGATCTTTACAGTCTCCTTAGCTCAATCACTTATCATTGGTTGGTGAATTACTAGAACAAGTCATTTTTGAAAATGTATGAGAAAATTTAGAAGCGCATTGGAATCATTCATAGTGTGTCATCAAATTGAAAAAACATAAAATGCAATACTTCGTCGGAAAGTTTTGTAACAACCGTGGTTGTGAGATGAGCCCTTCTGAGAGGAAAAAAAGATATGATCGACAGTTATGTATATGTAAATTACAAAAAAAAAGTAGAAATGAGCAACTAAAAAAATGTGAGAATAGATTGCGTGAGGTGAAGAAAAGATGTGATGAGCAAGAAAAAAATGTGAATTACGGTAAAGAACGTAAGAATAAGAACAGAGAAAAGATGCAGAAATAATGCACACGGAGGAAAGATTTCTCAAAAATAGGGAATGAAATAAAAAGGACGGCATATATCGAGAAAAAGAATCTTGGAGTGACGTACAGTGAGAGGAGGAACGAATAACACAAAAATTATTTAAATGAAAGAAAAATCTGATGTTCTGAAAAAAAAATGCTTGAAAAACCGAATAGGCATGCCAGTGGAGAGAACTGGAAATTGGAGGGTGTGGAGAGGAGAGAAGCAGAAACGATCTATAAATTTTGAGTTGCTTACTTAAAACTTTTAAACTGATTCTCACCGAAATTATAGAAAGGGCACGGGAGGACAGAATGGAGAAGACAATGTGACGGAATGTTTGATGAACGCACCAACATGTTCAGCTGAGAAACAAATTGTTTAGTTTATGTCAAAATAATATCCTTACCTCTTTTAAATACGCATATTGGCGAATAGGCGCTGAAAATCGTCATCATCTTGTTGATTTCTCAATTCTTTGAAATGAAGAAGAATTATGAGAGTAGCATATTTTGCCGACCTCAATGTGTCGAATTGCAGCTGATGGCGTGCTTGGAAGTTCATCCAGTTGTCTCGACAGCTAGCAATCTCCGCGGATTGAAGCTCGTCTTCATCCAAAATATTGTCTTTAACCTTGTCCAAGTTATACAAGAACATCCGTTTTTGGCACTGGACACTTTTCGATCTTATGAATCTTTTGAAATCGTAATTTCTTCTGCTAGGTTCAGTCTCATTCACAAACTGCTCGATGAGATCCGGCCATAATCCTCCATCGAAATAAAGCTCGTTGACTAACTCTCCATTAGTTCTCCCTGATACAAGTTTCTCAAACGTTTGGTTATCTCCAACGATAATGTCATCCTGCAAGCCTCTTCCAATTGTTCTCATATACCAATCCTGCAGTTTGTCATCCGTCAGATACATTTGTTCTGGAGGGTGTCCGTAGAATAAGTACCCATCACCATGAGGAGGAGCACTAGCGTAAATGTATATACGCTCGAAGCCAATAGATCTAGCGTAAGCCCAGTACGCAGCGATAGTCCTCTGGTAGGCTTCTCCTTTGAACTTTGTAGGCACAAAATGATTGTTCGTATCCACATAATAAAGATGAGTGGTTCCTTTCTTGGTCCCCTCTACAAACTCGTGAACCATCATATCAAAGACGAGAATATCCTCGCCTTCGTGAATTTGAAACATGCCAATGTTCTTATAGATGAAGGGATGCTCCAAGTCTGCATTGATTTTGTCGAACCAATGGCGCATTTCTCCTTCCGGAACTTTTCCATCGCATTTTCCAGAAGCCATCAGATGAATTTCGGTGAATGAATCAGAATCAATTTCCATCAAGAAAATTTCCAACGAGTTTTGCATGTGTTCCGCAAGTTTTGACTTTTGAAACACGTCCGTTGTAACCTTTAGTGTTGGCGTCTCACACATGCCACAGACAAAATGCATTTTGCTGGTGATGGGGAATCTTGCGCAGACAGGATGAGCCCATTTTCCGCATCCAACGCACTTAAACTTGTGCTCCTCCACATGGTTATCGTGTCGATGGACGGTCCAGCGAACGTGAACATTTTCATCGAGTTTCTTATCTCTAATCCGTTCCTTGACCCTCCTTGTAAAATGTTTTTGGCAGTAAACATCTCCACCTGGCTTCCCATTTTCCCATTGTTCATGGTATACTTGTCCTTCTCTTATACGACAGGATTCCTCCCCGGCACATCCGTAGCTGTCGAGGAAGAGGAATTTCCTCCCGGCACAGCAGTAACCGTATTTGTTAGCCAGCTTATCGAGATGGTGATCGACGATCTTCATGATCTGAAAGAATAACGATGTTCTGTTTTTTTCTAACAATTGGGAACAATGTATTTTTTATCTGAAAGAAATAGCTGATTGAAAAATGTGCGAAACTCGAATTTACATAATATCCTAAACCATTTTTAGACATTCGGGAAAACATAAATTGAGCTTTTCAGTTTGCGTTAATGATCAGCCTTATCAAATCTAGCAAATAGAAAATCTAGCTAACGAACAGTTTTGACGCTAATAAATTTTCGAATTTTCTTTTGAGATTCAGTCAAACTTACCATTATCCTGGCTTCGTCGGAGACACGGTGTTTGAGTTCCTCCATTTTTGTATAAATCCTTTCAAACGAGTGTTTCAGATTTATGAAGATTTCAGCTTTTGAGGAAGACAACGCTGCATTAAACAAGTTCCAATCTTTGGGCTTTGGTGGAGACTCGTTTTGGTTCCTGGGATTGTATTCCTTCATTTTTTCAACAATCTCCTTTTTTGCTTTTCCAACGACCTTGAAGAGCTCCACCCATTGAATACAATCTTTTTCTTCCCGGTTTTCATCTTTCCATCTCACATCAAAGAGTCCTCCATCCATTGCTTTGTAGAAAATATTCTTATTAATCCATTTATGATAGCAATCACGTTTCATCATTTTTCTCTCGCAGTCCATGGCTCTCTTTTTGGAGTTTTCAGATCCTCCTCCGATTTCTTCCGCATTTCTTTTTCTGGCAGAAATGGTTCCTGAATTTGGCTGTTCCCGTTGGGAAGGTCCCGGCTGCTGCGATTCCGACGGTGTGGTAATTTCCATTTCCTGAAACAAGTATTGGATGAAGGAGTCGATTTTTCCTTTTATGAAACTCACATAGTCATCCTTCGCATCTCGAAATACAATGCTCGTAATGAGTTTCTCGTGATATGCAACAAAGTTATTCGCATCATCGTACTCCTTCGCCGCAATGTACATATAATAATGCACCCCTTTCATTACTTTGCAGGCTGTTTCATGAATCAGGTCACTCGTCACATAAATGCGGAAATTCAACTCTTTCTCAGTAGTGATACCTTCTGGATTTGGGACATTGATTTCTCTGAAATTTTTTTACTGTTAAAAGTCTAAAAAGTTCGTCAAGAATTTCCGAACCGGTAGATTTGTGTCTACACTAATCATTCAATATTTCAGCAATCTTCAACCGTCTCAAACAGAATTTTCTGCAAAATTTTCCGTTTTACGACAGGTTTCAATTCAATAGAAAGATTGAAATCAAAAATTTGAGTTTCACACGAAGCTCTTCATCAAAAGTACATTTTCAAATTGAGAAAAAAGTAGGTGTACTGAAATTCAGATATTTCATGCAAATCAATGAATGGATATTAAGATCAATGAACTAACCGAGCTCCTTCAGGACTTTTGAAAATAAGACGGAAATCCAGTCTTCTCATCGAATTGTTCTTGAACCGGATTTCGTCTCTGAGGAGAACCGGCGATTCCGCTACGTCAATATAGTTGACTGGGGCAGGCCAGTTCTTTGCCCTTGTCATCTCGAAGACGTCCGTGGTGAAAGGGTTGTAGGTACCCATCATTAACTTGAAAATTTGGATTGTTGAACTCGATCGGATAGAAAAAGTTTTTTTATTCTTGTATCAACAAACAAAAAAGGTAACTAGTATTTTTAAAACTTTATATATTTTGAAATGTTTAGTTTCCAAAAAGATCTCTGAGAGACTTGATCATCGTGCCATTGAGCTCCCAAAACAAGACTATCCAAAAAATGTAGAACCTGCTCACGCGGAAAAAAGTTCAACAAAAAGGGTCATACCGAACATAAAAAAGCTTGATCCTCAAAAAATGATGACCTTCCTCAACTCTGATCACAATCCGAATGTTCAAGTTAGATTTCACAGAATTTTCGGTGCTCTCAAAAATATTTTTCCTCTCGGAATAGGACAATTCGCCGGTAAAACACCGCTGCGTCACTATAGAAAGTTGAGAGTAAGAACCAACATCAGAAACAGAACTGCCAGAAGCAAAGGACTACAATTTCATTTTGTTACCCTTATCATTTACAAAAAACCTATATGAAGAATTTAAAGCTGATTCGAGTATTTCCCAAAAATAATGATGTATTCTTTTTGTAACAGAACTTTTGCTGCACGCTCAAAAAATGGTTACCGTATTTCCTCTAAAAGAAGCCCACGGGCTTCTATTTTCCAACCTCTCTCTCAGGGTGGGCTTATATTAGAGGTGGGCTTCAATTAGAGAGTGGGCCTCTATTTTTCAATGATTAATTTTCAAAACAAAAACTTCAAAAAATCAGAAATTTGACAATTCGGATGTGAAGAATTCTGAAATTCGGTGTTTTCTTTTCAATTTGAAGTTTTCATTCTGAAATCCTAAACTCCAAATTTATGAAATTCTGAGATTCCAGAATCTCAAAGTTCAATGATCAGGAACTCTGTAGATCAGAAATAAGAAATTTAAAAATTTAGAAAAAGCCCATGGGCATCTATCAGAGGGTGGGCTTCTATCTTTCGAAGCATCGCGCGGGGTGGGCTTCTATTAGAGGTGGGCTTCAAATAGAGGGGGGCTTCAATTTGAGGAAATACTGTAATTGTTATTAACAACGAAAAAATGCGTTACTAGTGATTTCAATAACTGTATCTTTTTATGTGTGTGTGTGTACCCTTCACACTAGGCCAGTAACCATGAACAGTATCAGATTACAAGTGAGCCGGGTCCTTACATCGAAGATAATTTGTTTATATCGTTCTCGCTTTTTTTGAATATTCCTCTCTCTCTCTCTCAGTTTTCGCTTCCTGCCTTCTGTCGGAGACCGTTGTCGGAACCCTTTTCGGCGTAAAAACAAAATGTAAACATTCAAGTGTAATGTCTGGGATGTTTGGGATATGGTTGGTTTGAATATAGGAAGGAAGAAAATGAAAAGTAGAGAAAGGACAACTAACTTTCTTAGATTTTTGTATATTTCAATGGTTTTTAAAATATCTAGTTCCAATATTGGTGAGACATCTAAAACAAATAAAAGTTGGATTCATGCTACACTTTTGTGCAGAAAGAAATAACAATTTGGGAATGTCATTAAAAGTATTTTCATTCGGTTTTGATAATTCGGGTTGCGAGTAGTTGCCAAAAACAAATGTTCATATCGTGTGGAAACTATTTTTTTCTTTCTCATTCTGCCTTCGCTTTATATACAGAAAATGGCGTGAGAGAGCGAAATCTAGTGGGCACAACACAGATATTTCGATAAAAATTATATGGAAAGATTTAAAATGAAGAAAAGCGGAAAATAAGGTGAAAATTGTTGCACATTGTGAAGTTTCAGAAGAAATTCTTATGGTAATCATTCACTATTATAAACTGTACACCGACGTTTTAATTGGAAAAATTTGGCACATACCGTATTTTCATTTATATATGCTCATGGGCTTCAATTTTTTTCCTTTTCTATGTGGGCTTCTAACAGAGAAAATACTATAATTCGGAAGGTGAAACAATTCGGAGGTACAAAATCCACAAGTATGGTGTACAAAACTTGGATTTTTCTGGTAGTTTTTCTTTGCACCCCAACTACCCCTGAATTTGTGCACCCTCCAAATCGTAATAGATGTGAAAAAATTTGGTCCTTATGAATAAAGCTTAATGAAACGATAATTAAGCTTCGGGAAAAACAAATAGAGCTCAAAAACCTGCATAATTTTTAACTCACCCAACAGTTGCGGTTTTTTACCGTCCAGCAGATTGAGAACGTTGGCAGAGCTCAGTTGAAGGTGAATCGAATATTGCGAAGGTCAGAAACGTGTAGATTCTGAAGTGTGCAAAATATGCAAGTGAGAAATCAAATTGTTATTGAGGTCGCTAGCGACAAGTGGGTGGAGCTTGACTGTATGGATGTGCTACTACGAGTACAGGACAAAGGAGAGTTAGAGAAAACAAAGCAGAACGGAGAGGCAGAAGAGAGGGAATAGCGAAAAAAAATTCGACTGAGACTTTGAGGAGAGATGGAAAATGATCAAAATATATTATTTTCAAAAATACAAGACTTTGTGAATCAAAACTGTATCAATCTCGGAACAAGTGTCTTGGAACGAAATCAAACACTATCCTCAAATATTTTTTTATTATCAAGGGTAAATGAAAGGCGACAAAATGCATATGCTGTCTCGACTCCTTCAATTCGGAGGGTCGATAGTTTTTTCTCGCCGTTTGCCTCGTTTTTTTTTTTTTGGAAAATTTGTAATGTTCGTATTGCCATTGTCGTTTTTTCCTGTCTTCTACTCTCTCCATCTTTCCATTGTTGCCTAGTGTAACTCTCTTTTTTATATGAAGTGTTTTATCAGAATTTCAAATCTTGAAATGTCTCAATTTACAGATAGTTCTAGGAAAGATAGTTGAAACTCTAGTTGACCCAGGTGTTTGACAGAAATATTCCGTGAAACAAAAAAACCTCGAAAAAAACACGCCGGTACCCTTTGAGAACGTCCGAATAATATAAACATTTATATTTCGACTGTCTCCTTGAGGCCCAACTTTTTTTTCTGGAGGGAGTGAGGGAGGGTAGACAATGTCTGGTAGGATCAATTTATTAGGGCGATTGTATATGATGGTGGAACAAAAAAGAGGGACCGGAAAGGCAAACTATGCACTTTTGGTAGGATATATTACATATTAAGAGGAGGACCAAATTTTACTTTGAAAAAATGGAAACGAAGAAGGATTGTGAGAAAAACTGGCAGTTGGGATAGAGTTTGATGAAATCCGTTGTAATGGAAGAAATGCTAGGAAGCTACATTTGGTTGATTTATTACATGTTAAGAATGGGAATGGTCACCCTTCATACGGTAGAGAAGGGGAAATTGAAGGCAAAAAATGTGAAATTCTACTCTCTCCATCTTTCCATTGTTACCTAGTGTAACTTTCATTTTTGAATGAATTGTTTTATCAGAATTTCACATCTTGAATTGTCTCAATTTACAGATAGTTCTAGTAAAGATAGTTGGAACGCTAGTTTACCCACGTGGTTGACAGAAATATTCTGTGAAAAAAAACCCCGAAAAAAACACGATATTTTGAAAATCAGTGACATGGTTTTTGTCATGAGGATAACACATCTCTAGATTATTCTAATCGAACAACAACACTAGGATGTTTCTCCCAACTGTACTGTCTTGCTCGTATTCTGTCGGAAGCCGGTACCCTTTGAGAATGCCCAAAAATATAAACAATCATATTCTAACAGTAAACTCTAGGCCCAACTTTTTTTTTGGAGGAAGTGAGGGAGGGTGGACGAGCAAGGTCTGGCGGGATAAATGTATTAGAATGTATTGGATATGATGGTTTGGTACAAAAAAAGAGACAAAAAAAGACGAACTATGCATATTTGATTGATGTATTAAATATTAAGAGAGGGAACGGTGACCGTTATACATTAGAAAATGGAAAGTGAAGGCAAACGAATTAAAGAAAAAGAAAATATGAACATGCAAAGAATAAGTAAATAAAGAATACCAAATTTTACTTTGAAAAAAATGAAAACGAAGAAGGATTGTAAGAAAAACCTGCAGTTAGGATAGAGTTTGATGAAATCCGTTGTGATGCAAGAAATGCTTGGAAGCTAAATTTAGTTGATATATTACATGTTAAGAGTGGGAATGGTCACTCTTCATACGGTAGAGAAGGGGAAATTGAAAGCAAAAAATGTGAAATTCTACTCTCTCCATCTTTCCATTGTTGCCTAGTGTAACTCTCTTTTTTGAATGAAGTGTTTTATCAGAATTTCACATCTTGAAATGTCTCAATTTACAGATATTTTTGAGAAAGATTGTTGGAACGCCAGTTGACCTATGTGGTTGACGAAAACCTTTGGGAAAACGAGAAAAAAAATACTTTAAAGATTTAGTGACTCTAGTTTTTTGTCATGAGGAAAACACATCTCTATGTAGATTATTTAAACCAACCAGCAAAGCTGGGATGTTTCTTCCAATTGTACTGTCTTGCTCGTATTCTGTCGGAAGCCGGTACCCTTTGAGAACGTCCAAAAAATATAAACAATCATATTCTGACAGTCAACTCAAAGCCCAACTTTTTTATGGAGGGAGTGAGCGAGGGTAGACGAGCAAGGTCTGGCAGGAGGAATTTATTTGATTGGATATGATGGTAGAACAAAAAAGAGGGACAGAAAAAACAAACTATGCACATTTGGTAGATGTATTACATTTTAAGAGGAGGAACGTTGGCCGTTATACAGAAGAAAATGGAAAGTGAAGGCAAAAAAAATTAAAGGCAATAGAAGATATGAACATGCAAAGGATACGTCATTGGGAACACTAAACATTACACGGGAAAAAAATGAGGGAAATGGAGAGAAAATTTATGACAAACGGGCAGTTGGGAAAGAGTTCGATCAAATCCGTTGTGGGGGGAGTGGAATACTTGGAAGCTACATTAGGTTGATCTATTACTTGTTAAGAGTGGGAATGGTCACCCGTCATACGGTAGAAAAGGGGAAATTAGAGACAGAACATATGAAATGTGCTAGAAAATAGAAATGAGAGTTTTGTACAAAACCGGCAGTTTGAGAGGTAGTGACCGTTGTGGAGAGAAATATGTCTGGATGTTATCACTGGGAGATGATGAGTGGGAAAAATGCTTGGAAACTACATTTGGGTGATATATTACACGTTAAGAGTGGGAATAGTCTCCCGTCTTACGGTAGAAAGAGGCAATTGAAGGCAGAACATGTGAAATGTGCTAGAACATAGGAATGAGAGGTTTTTACAAAACCGGGAGTTGGAGAGGTAGTAACCGTTGTGGTGAGACAGATGTCTGGATGTTGTCACTGGGAGATGATGAGTGGAGGAAGCACGGGAGAAAAGAACGCAACACTGGAATATTTTAGTGTTTCTATAACGACTGGCAAAAGTGTAGTTACCTGTATGTTGCTCGAAAAGATCTGGGTCGAAGGCAGCAGCAGACTTGAATGGCATGAATGAGGAAGAAGGGCGGATGTACAGTCTGAAAATAAGTTAATATTCTCTGAACCAAGACAGCGAAACTCACGAGAACAAAAACATATCAAGAAGTGGAAGGTGTAGATGACAACACGATTTGAAAACAGGAGAAGGTTTTTCACAGAATACTAATGCCGAGAACTAATGCGTCCAATTACTGGTTCCCGAAGTAGACGGCTGATTCTGTAAAATTGAAATTTATTACTCCTAATCTTTTGAATTTTTCTCACCCGATCGTCCTCCAACTCATCATTCTCCCCATTTCTATTCTGCCTTCTTTCCTTTACGAGAGCACGAAGGTGCATTTGTGTTGCATACTTCACTTTTCTCTCAGTGTCGAATTGAAGGTGATGGTTTAGCTGGTGTTCTATCCAATTTTCCTGAGTATCAGAGATTTGACTCGGATAAAGTGGGTCTAGATCCGAAATGATGACATTGAGAGGTTTCTCCGGATAGAAGTCGACAAAGAAAAGACTGCTCTTCAACACTTCCGATTTTTCCTCTACGAATTTTTTAAAATCTGCCTCTCCAACTCTTTCCTTTCTTTCCTCCAAGTAGTCCTTCATCAAACCTGGCCAAGCTCCATTCTCGTAGAACAGACGATCCGCCAGATGAGCGACTGTTTCATTCTCTTCGACACCAACTTTTTTCGGCTGGTAGATGATCGTACTCTCTCTTCTCGCTGACTCCGTTGCACTGCAATACCACTCATAGAGACGGTCGTCAGTTAGAAATTTCTGAGTAGCCGGATGCCCCGAAAACAAATAGCCGTCTCCCTTTCGTGGCGCGCACATAAAGACAAAACACCTCCAGAATCCGATGGATCTCGCATAATCCCAATAGGAAGCAAGAACTTTCTTGTAGATCTCGCTTCTGAATTGAGACGGGGAACATCGTTGGTTGGTGTCCAGGTAATAGAGAAATGTGGTACCTTTTTTTGGACCATCGTCGACGTACTCTCTGACCATCATAGAGAACATCAACATGTCTCTCTTTTCAGGGCCATCCGACAACTGATAGGCACCAATGTGCTTGTACACAAACGGATGGCTCAAGTCGATCTTGAGTTTTTTGAACCAGTCCGTTAGTGGACCTCCAGGGACGATTGAATCAGACTTTCCAGAAGCAATAAGACGAATGGTGGTTGTTGAGCTACATCGCAATTCCTCAAAAAGTCTCTTACAGTATTTCTCCATGTGTTTCGACAGAAGAGTTTCATCGAGAGCTGTTGCTGCAGAAAGAATCTTTCTGTGCAGCGGGTTGCAACTCTGGCAAACGAAGGTCTTCGAATATTCGTCGAGGCAAAAGTTCTCGCACACGACATGCTTCCATGTTGAACAAAGAGAGCACATTCTCTTCAATTCGTACTCTCGGTGATCGTGCAGATGCTCCAACCATACTCGCTGATTGTTCCTTCCTGAGCTTCCTGTTTCTCCTTTACTCTTCACTTCATCAAAATGCTTCTTGCAGAGCCACTCATTCTTTATTTTTCCGTTTTCCTTCAGTTCGAAATATGTGTCTCCTTCGTTCACCCGGCAGTTGATTGAATCCGCGGCGCACGGGAAGTTATCGAGCCGATAGAACGGCTCCCCATCACAACAATCAAAGTCATTGAATTCGAATGATCTTCTATTGGCCGACGATGTATGCGGTACCTTAAGTCAACATTTTCATGTTACTAAATATCTTTCAAAGTCATTTACCTCTTCTTCTTCCTCTGCCTTCCCCTTCTCTCTTTCATTGCTCGCCATCTTTTTGTTCTTTGTTCCTTCATCTCCATTCTGTGCCATTTTCCTTTTATTTGTTTCATTGCCCTTTCTTGGCTCCTAAAAAATAACTATGAGCGACTTTTCGTAAATCTAATTGTGATACCTCAGGATCCAAAAACATCACAACTCCCAGGTATTTGTTGTGGCATCGGATTTTTTTATTGTCCGCATCCAGTTCATCGGCTGTCAGATTAACCAAGTAGTTGACGCCTGGCTGCACGGTTGTGTGGTCCAACGCCTCTTGATCGGTGGAGGCAACCACCGAAGAGAAGTCAATACTATCCCTTGACCATTGGGACGCTGTTTTGATGCCTTCGGGATTGCAGAAGATAACTTCTCTGAAAAATTCTTTTTTTCCAAAAGTGAACGTAGTTTTAGTGAAAAGTTTACTCGAATTACTTGATTGTAAAAAACATTGACAGTAGTTTTTGAAAAATTTCAGCAAAATTGAAAGTTTTCAGATTCAGTTGTCAATAATTTCACTATTTCTAGAATTATACAATATTTTCCAAGAGATTTTCAAGTTTCCTAACTGTAAACACTATAAAATAATGCCCCAAGCTTTCAACTTCAAGCCCATGTATCGCATTTTGCGTGAGACATATCTAAAAGTGGCTCACTGACAAAATATTTTTGATATTGTAATAAACATTTTGTCAGTTGACTACTTTGTGATATCATTCACAGCGGCAGAGAAAAATAGGATCAAAGTTTATTTTTGAGAAAAAAAATGCAGAAATCACTATTAGTTCAGTTCTGAAAATTACAGTTTCATCGAACATAGTCTACTAAAATTTTCAGACATCGGAAGTTGCCTCTATTTTCTCATAAGTGGGTGAAATACCGTAAACAATATAATAGAAGTTTGCCCTATTTCCTCTAACGGAAGCCCACTTGAACTGACAACTTTGAGCTCAATTATCTCGATTCTTTTGTAAGATATCAAAATTTTGTCAACTGATACAACAATAGCGATATTATAATAAACAATTCATTAGTTGACAAAATTTCGATATCATGCACCGGAACCGAGATAATTGGACTTAAAGTTGACAATTTGGATGGGCTTCTATGAGAAAAACGGTACCCCATGTTTGTCCTTTAAATTCAATTATCTTGTTTCCTTTGTAAGATATCAACATTTTGTTGACTGATGAAACACTGACAATAGTATGATTAACAGTTTATCAGTTGACAACATTGTGATAGTTTGCACGGGAATTGGGATAATCAAGTTTAAAGTGGACAGTTTGGGTGGGCTTCTATTAGAGAAATACCTTATTTTTCCCTATTCGTGCTCCATTAGCTCAAGCTCATGAGACGTTTTGAAAATGTGTTCACTGATAAAATGTTGATGATATTTTGACGAAAATTTGATCAGTTGACAGATTTTTGTCATTTCTCGTAGAAATTTAGATTACGAAGCTCGAAGTGCGAATATAATCTGGCTTTCTGTTGAAGTGTTCACACAAAACTTATGACTGCAAGAGTATACAACACATGAATAGAACAATAATTTTCGATCTGATGAGATAATCTCTCCCATTTCATTCACTGCACTATTAAATCACCAACCTTGCTCCACAGCCACTGACGAGCCGAATGCGAAACTGGAGACGACGATCCGATTCCTCAAAGTATTGAATCTTCCATCCTTTTTTCAGAACTGCCAACTTTTTTTCCGTTGTCCAAATCACATTCTCAGTCCAATTTTCCGATGGAAGTTGGACAAAATGAGGAGGAAACGGAGTAACTGGTGGATGAGCAGGAAGACTTGTAGGGTTCATTCTACTCTAAAATTGTGAAAAATAACAAGGAAAGGTCGGATAAACAACAAAAAAGCGAAGATACGAACATTGTGAAATAATGATTATTTGTTGTCACCAACTCGCTCGACGGCACCAATGCCCTTACGGTTTTACATAAGATTTGACTGTCTAGCCTAGATTTGGAGACGCAGATAAGTTGAGAAGTGAAATGAGTAAGAAGACGCAACCAAAGTGAGCAGCGTCGTTAAACATAACGATGAGAATGTAACGTACAGAAGAGAAGGACAGTGGGAAAATAAATAATTTTAGAACACAGTTATTTTTTGTAAAAAGCTGTCTTTTCAAAAATTGTGGATGATGAAAAAAAGACAAGGTGGTGAAAAGAATATGCTTTTATTTCTGTGCTGAAATCACCAATAGATAGTTTTTCACAATCAGAATGTAGGATAAAGTTATCAGATCTTGAAGGAAGTGGCCCCAAAAAAAGTGGCCCCAAAAAATATGGATCGAATATTAGGGTGTTATCTTTGAGAAAAGAAATATATCAAAACCATCGAAAATCGATTCTGAATATTGGGAAAAAAAATGACTCAGAAGCTATAGATTGTGTTTGGGAGTGAGAAAACAGACAAAAATTTGGGAAGCAGTGATTCCGCATACGAGTAGAGAAACCAAAAACATGCGGAGGACGGTCACTTGGCCGTTGCTTCACCCATCAGCCTGATTCAGAAAATCTTGTGTGTTGTGAGAAGGGTCCTAGACCGAATGCAAGAAAACAAACAGAGTAGGAGCAGAGAGATGCATCGAATCTTAGTGAACTGTTATTTTTTACAGTTTTTAATAATAAAAATGCTGAGACGTAGACCAGGGGGAGATTAAAATTGGAAGCAAGCATGACCGGCATTTTATCACTGTGAAAAAGATATGAACATTGAATAAACGTGCAATCACCTCAGCTTATAGTGTTAATTCCCTGTGCGAAAGAAAAAAAAACATTGAAAATGGTTTTTATGATTAGGCGAGTCCCGATAATCGGAGCTCTAACTGGCGAGTAAAAAAGGTGAACTGAAACATGGATTGTAACCTTAACTTACTAGAAAAGCAGTAAAAGTTTCAAGAAACAAGTAAACGGATCTGATAAATGTAGAAAAACACTCACAAGGGAACCTTTTAAGTGAAGGTAGGAGTTGGCTGAAACCACCTACATAGATCGAAAGAGCATAGTCGAAAACCTATAAAACAGTTTTCAAAGTCTGCTTACGAGACCTCTGAAGTGCTGAAATTTCAGTTTCGGTGCCAAAAAATACCAAAAAAGTACCAAAAAAAACACTTTTTCAGTGAAACATAGGCAATTTTCAAATGTGATTTTCTTTAGTTCTAGGAGGTTTTAGAACTTGAAATTTTTTGTGTTATACTTGAAATGAGTTGAAATTTTATATTTCAACATTTTTTCCAAAAAAATGCTTGAAAGTGGAAACTTGGACACACCCAAAGTATAAGCAAATTTTGAAAATTTCCAAAACTTTTCTGAAAAAACATTTTTTGGAAAAAATGTTGAAATATAAAATTTCTACTCATTTCAAGTATAACACAAAAAATTTCAAGTTCTAAAACCTCCTAGAACTGGAGAAAATCACATTTGAAAATCGCCTATGTTTCACTGAAAAAGTGTTTTTTTGGTACTTTTTTGGTATTTTTTGGCACTGAAACTGAAATTTCAGCACTTCAAAGGTCTCGTAAGCAGACTTTGAAAACTGATTTATAGGTTTTCGACTATGCTCTTTCGATCTATGTAGGTGGTTTCAGCCAACTCCTACCTTCACTTAAAAGGTTCCCTTGTCAGTGCATCTAACCGACTTTGCATATGTGTTATTCCTCTTCTGACGAACCAAACTGTTTACATAAAAGTGGGTAAATTACGGAGTTAAATAAAGTTATTATGCTTCAATTGTGAGGAACAAGCCAGGAAGGATGCAAAATGTCGTGGCGAGATCGTCTGGATGTCACAATAGGACAGGTGTGTATTACCGAATAAGTTTGTTTTGATTTCCCATGACGCGAACAGGTGGCTTACACCAGTTTAATTAAAGAAAAGGAAAATTGTAGAAATTCATCCAGTAGTTTTGAACGACATATCAAAAATAAAATGCCTCAACAGTCCTAATCTTGGGGTACATGAGAGAGGATTATAGTTCACGGTTTTGGGATGAACGGAATTTGGCCGAGGTTGATGGAAACTATGATAATCGACCAGAAATATATTGATAAATCGTGGATATCCAGAGGAACCGTTGTCTGGAGCTTCTGCAGTCGTGGGTGATGGGGAGACATCATTGGAATCTGGAGAACGTATCGTGGGGAAGAATGCGTCTAGTTTATTTATTGAAACTTTCGCTTTCTATTTTAGTAAAATTTGAAGAAAAAGTTTTTTACTAACTGCATACAAAAAAAAAACAATTGAAACAATGTTATGGAAAAATAGGAAATGTGTTAAACCACTCTCTTCTGGCGATGATTCATTGAGGAATGTGTCTTTGTGTTGTCAACTTTGAGCCTAATTATCTCTGTTCCTTTGAAAGATATCAAAAATCGGTCAACTAATAAATTATTGATCATGATATCAGCAATATTTTATTAGTTGAAAAATTTTAGATACCTTTCATCGGAACCGAGATAGTTGAGCTCAAGGTTGACCACTTGAGTTAGCTTCTAATCGAGAAAGTACGGTTGTGATAAATCATGTAGATTTGAAGAAAATTTCCATGAAGTGAAGAGCCATGAAAGGATTTGGAAGATAATGATCGAGATTTTACAACATTCTAACCCAAATTAATCAAGTGAACTTAATAGGCATTCAGAGATCGAACACATGGTAACAAAAATGGAAGAAAAAAAGATAAATTAAAATCAAGGTATACAAGTAAAATGAGATTTTTAGCCAGAAATGGTAATAAAATTAGGGTTGCACCCGTGAGTCAGCATTATTTGGATTTCCGAGCTGAGAATGTTCCAATAGTGAGGCGAAATGTGGGGAAGATTTCTTTTCTGAAAGAACCATTTTGAAAAAAAAATTGAATAATAAGAATAAGTTACCAGCCGGTCTATGATTGTGACTTGATAAGTGTCATTCATTGGGAGTCCAAAATCTCGAAAAAGTCGAACCACCTGAAAAAACAGATTGAGCTTTAGATTTTGTGTTTATTCAAAGTACCCATGGAAGATAAGTCAGTGCTGGCAGCTGCTCATCACTCCGTACTCCCATGAGTTGACAGTAAATAGTATTAATTACTGCCTGAAAAAAAACAGTTGAATTTTTCAAACAGTTCCTTTGTCAACGCATCAATACCTCTTGGAGCTCCAATATTTTCACTGTTTTCCACTCACACATTGGCGGCTCCAGTGATTCACTGAAAAAACACCTTTGTAAAGTTCTGTCTTCAACATAAAAAGCTGGAGAAAAACGTTTATAAAATTATTAAATCCGTGGTATCTTGAAACAGGTAACACATACGGTATTTTTTAGACAAAAGTTCATTTTATACGTTTGAGCTCAATCTTCTCGGCTTAAATAAGAAGTGTCACAAGTTTTTCAACTGATTAAACATTAGTGATTATTTGATGAAAATTTATCAGTAGATAGTATTTCGATGTCTTTTGAAAGATTTAAGATAATCGACCCCAAACTGATTGTTTAGGGTATTTTTAGGACGGTAAACTCTTTGGTTTCCTTGAAAAAAAGAACTTACTAGATTCCGATTGTCAGCGTAAGATCAGAGAAGTACGGCAGAGTATCAGTGGGCCAATATTTTTTTAGCTCTTCAACCTGAATTAACATAAATCGTTCAGTAATCTGGATTGTATTCAAGCTCACTTACAGTAGAGCTCGCGATCCGACTGACGGAATGGTGCTGCACACCTCGGGATTGACACTCTTTGTACAGCGCATAAAGGGCCTATAAATACTTGTATGGACCTGACTTTTTCTCAGAAAGAAACTTACCAAATCCCAAAACTTTGGTGGTTCCATAGGGAATTCCCGGTTTCTTCGAAGAATATCAATCAGGATCGTTAACAAATCTGACTGCAGAAACTGAAATGTCAAAAATTGACTTTGCTGTATATATGAAAACACTCACAGGCACTTTCACAACAATATTTATGTCTTCTCCCGTGGATATGCACGCATTTCGTATGATTTCAGTGTATTCTTCTAATGTCATGCCAGGTTGACGAGAAAGAACGTCGTGGCAATCTCGGTTGGTTTTTTCAAGCGCAGATTCTCTACACTGAAAAATAGGTACCACGGGGAGTTGGAAAGCAGCAATATTTTGAATTGGGACCGGATGAACAGCATGGAATCCGGAAGAGTAGGGAAACGGTGGTCTCGGAAAGTTGTTCAGCGGTGCAGGAACGACCCGCTGGTTCTGGTGATTCCAAGTGTGTCGGACTTGTTCTGCGATTTGTTGAAAAAGCAGAGGGCCTGCTTGGAAATTACCAGCCAATGGTAGAGCAAAATGAGGTAGAACAAATGGTGCGGGTGCAATGGGGGTGACTGGCGTTTCTGGAGTGTCCGGTCTTTCCTCCTTTATTTCCACTTTGATTCTTCTTCTTGGCATTTTCTGAAAATTTGAATTTTTCAATTGGAAGTTGGATGGTAATAGAAAGACAAAATGAATAACATTTTTAGTGGGAGGGAAATTCGTGTGT
The DNA here is from genome assembly GCA_027920645.1 of Caenorhabditis nigoni. Taxonomy (NCBI): domain Eukaryota; kingdom Metazoa; phylum Nematoda; class Chromadorea; order Rhabditida; family Rhabditidae; genus Caenorhabditis; species Caenorhabditis nigoni. The sequence continues at coordinate 18,331,735 of CP115869.1, forward strand.
GGGTGTATGAAATTTCTTATTTTCTGAGAAAAAAGGGCAAGCGGAGAAGGGTAAAGAACGAAAAATTGTAAGATAGTAGCAGTGTATCTAGCAAAATTTACGAAACTACATGAAAAAAGGAACATTTAGTGAGAGAAATAACGTGACAGGTGTTACAAATGTTCGAAATATCTGTGTGGACGGCCAGAAAAAAAACTTATAAAAAATCATTCTTTCGACATTTTCAGTGCTAGACTCGGTCGTACAAATAGTTTTTGTTTTGTTGGCAACAAAGAAATACGTGTTACTAGATAGTGAACTTAAAGATTGTATCTATTAATGTGTGTATGTACCCTTCACACTAGGTCGGCAACCATGAACAGTATCAGATTACCAATGTCTGGTGCTCACATTATAGATAATTTGTTTATAACGTTCTCTCTACTTTTTGAACGTCCTTTTTCCCGCCTTCTGTCGGAAGCCGTTCTCGGCCCCTTTCTCGCGGATAAAAAGTATAAACATTCATATCTGGTATGTTTGGGACACGGTGGATACAGAAAAAGACGGAGGAAGTGAAGTAGAAAAGAGGAAAACTTATTTTCCGTAATGCCGTGTGTTGTGATACAGCACACATCACTTTTAAAATACTGACTCACAAAGCTGTCTCTAACAGATGAGATTTCAGTATCTTAGTCGGTACCAAAAACATTTTGTGCCAAATACGAGTAACTTGGGTTGGAAAACTATTACCATCTTTTTTTTTCGACAGAAAGTATTGTGAAAGAGCGGAGGCAGGCGGGGTTGCACTTCGATCGAATAAGGGAAAGATTCAAAATGTCAACGATAGGAAAGTGACGAACCTCACGGCAGATACTCTACACCAACTCTACGATATTCACAATTAGGCTTCTCTGAAAGAAACTACACAACTACATACCATTCTAGTCATTGGTTCTGTTTCACATCTGTGTCAATGAAACAACTCGCGTCGACGTTTGGGCGCTGATTAGCCAGACTTCTCTGAGGTATTTCCACAGAAGGTGCCTAAATTGCTAAAAGCTGGCAAATTTATGCCATGGGTTGGCTTAAGATGTTCTGCCTAAGATGTTTTATCTTCACTTTGGGCTTGCCTAAAAATGTTTCACCGAAAAGGCGTTCAAAACTTGCTGAATAGGCGGCGGAGGTCTGACTTTGCTTAAAAGGTGCTCATTTTCGCCCCAAAAAGCGACAAAGTTGATAATATTGCCCATAAGGCGACAGTCGCAGCCGCGAGGGAAAAAGTATCACGATGCTTCTGAACAGTTTACAAGCTATGCCCACAGTTAACAAACCCACAAAGTATAATGAAACAGAACGCAGAAAAGACCAAGAATAGTTCAAGAATGAGACTTCAGCATGCCTTACCCAGCAGATGCGGTCGTTGACCGTCCAGCAGATCAAGAATAATGGCAGAAATCAGTTGAAGGTAGTTTGAATATCTCGAAGGTAAGAAACGAGTAGGTTTCGAACTGTGAAATGTATGCGAGTGGACAATCACATTCGTATTGAGGTCGTTAGCGAACGACAAGGGGGTGGAGCTCGACTGTATGGATGTGCTACTATGAGTGAAGGAGAGTTAAAGAAAACGAATGGAAAGACAGGAGAGATGGAAGAGACGGAAAAAGAAATGAGAAACTTTCACAGAGCCTCTGAAAGAAGATAGTTTTTTAAACAGTGATATTGAAATGAAGGGAGTTTTGTGAATGGTATGTCTTCCGGAATAGGTGTATTGAAAAAATCGAATTTTGTCAAGATCCGATACATAAAAACACCACGTTGGAAGTTGTAGCACTTTAGATATACAGTGCGTTTTACATTTATACGGTCACCCTAATTTTGGAGTATAACAGGAGAACCGATTAAAATGGGTGTCCCGTGATTAGAAAATCGGATTCAGGATCTCAAATAACATACCCCTGATAGTTTTCATGATGATACCAACAAAACTGACAAAATTAGGCCACCTTGACTGAAAAATGGCTCTCTGCAAGCGTTTCATATTTATACGGTCACCTCCGAAAAAACAAGGAAAAGTGTCAATTTATTGCCTAATTTTTTCAGTTTTGTTGGTATCATCATGAAAACTATCAAGGGTATGTAATTTGAGATCCTGAATTCGATTTTTTAGTCACCGGACACCCATTTTCATCGGTTCTCCTGTTATACTCCAAAATTAGGGTGACCGTATAAATGTGAAACGCACTGTACTGTTTGAATGCTATGAAGAAGAAAAATGGATTGTCAAAAATGCAAATCGTCACATTACTTTTTTTTAAAAGAGGTATAAATCTATTCATACTTTTCACGAGAAAAAACGAGGTGCAAATTTGAAAAATCGTTGATTTTTTTCCAAAACCAGGAAAGTCAAAAAAGAGGATAAAGAGGGTAAAAAGAGATTTTTTTCCAAATAATTTAAATTCTGAAGCCTCTTGTTTTCTAAAAAAGGTGTATGGTCGAATCGTTTGCCTAATTGTTTCAAATGAGAAATGAGATGAGAAAATAATTGATGAGACAGTAGTGAGTTTCGTAAAACGTACTCATTACTTTAATGTGGTACATTCCCTGATCACACATCTATGGAATTGGATGGTGATACAATTTCAATTTGTTGGACGTTTATAGAAAAAAAATATCAGGAGGCAAGAGGGGCGAAAAGTATATGAGTAGTGTCTGACAGATTTTGATTTACAACAAGTTTGGGGCACAAATGTGCCTTTTCTAAAAAATCATAGTTTTTTCTCAGAAGAAGAGAAACATACACCCAAATATGTAAAACGAAAAATGTGAGGAAGATTTTTGTAACATTTACATCAATATGCATCTGATGTGTTGGAATTGCGGGGCAGTGTAATTTTTTTTTCAGGAACTTTCCGATTTTAGGTTTTTTCTGCTGCATGTTTTGCCACTAGAAACCGAAAATGGGACGGCAGTTTAATGATTCATTACTTTTGCACCGTTGGAAGATTCGATCGGTAAGGCAATGAAAAATCAAGAAACAGCGGATGAAAAAATATGTCGTATGTGCGGAATTTAAAAAAGAAAAGCGTTGAAAGAACAAGAATATAAATCAACAGTTCGTTCAAATGTCAGATATGAAATCTAGACAGGACGGAAGATAAACTAGCAGATAACTGAACCTTAGCTCGAAAATGACTTTCTATGTTGCTTTTGAGAGGTTGGAGACAGAGATGAGCGAGTTAAACGTTTTGAAAATCTGGAAGGAGGAATAGGAAGAAAAAAAATTAAAAACACTCGGAATAGAGAAGAAGGAAGAAATAATAAGCAATAAGGCCTTCATAATGTATACTTCTGAGAATGGTCAACAGAAATGGTTTTTTTGTTGATTGAACAGATTTTCTTTCATTAAATTTTCATTCTCAAAAGAACTTCTGTGTGAGACTACCCTAAAATCTAAATTTTGATTTTTCAGTTGATAACGACATTGAAAAATCTGATGCTGCAGGTTTTGTGAATTCAAACTGGCGCCCACACATATTGGTGGACCCCAAAAAGTGCATAATTGTGTTCGAACCTAGGAAGAGACTCGCGTCCTAGTCCGCAACAAAAAAAATGCGGAACAGGTGGTGAAATGGGGACATGAACTTTAGGAGGATAATGAAAATAAAAGATTTTGCAAAATGCAATACAAGTGAATCACAAGAAAACAGAAGTATAAATAATTTTAAATGTGTGAGAGAGTGCGGCCAAAAAGTCCAATAAAATATGATTGGAAATAGGATTCAACCACGCATTCTCGTGAAAATCTGATATCTTAAAAAGTGAGTCTTATGGAACTCTTTTTCCAATAAACTGACAAATTTGATTACAGAAAATCATGCTTAAAAAAAGTTGAGAAAGTCTCCAAACTGAAAATGAACCTTTCGACCCAAGTGAAAGCTCAGACCTCAGGCCGAGTCAAGAGAAAGAAGAGAAATGAATGGTGGTAATAAATAAAGAGGTGTATATCTCTTTCTCTCATTTTACTTCATGCAAAAAAATCGCTGAGATGGCAGATTTTGATTTATGAAATATTTCGGTCTTGAGTTTACACATATTTCAAACCACCGATTTTTAAGCAGAGATTATTTGCAGAAACCATCAGTTTAGATGAAATAGATAAACAGTTTCAGTTAGAAAAGTAGAAAAGTAGAATATTGGTTTATATAAATAGAAAAATCCGAACAAGCCAAAATTCAAAAATAATGTTTGAAGAATAACGAGTGGGGGGGGGGGGCAAAATTGGTATATGGGCCTCAATCTCATAAAATTTATACGAAAAGAAATGATTGTCGAAAAAGCCATAAAATAGGGCTCACCGAAAAAAAGAGATAATAATTGTGCGTGGGCTATTGTTCTAGGTGTCTAAACCTAGTTGATTTCGTTTTCGTCGTTTTTCAGTGTCATTTGAAAAGGAGAGGAATGGAAATGCGATATGGGTTACTGTAATTGCTGAAGAAAATAATAAACTGTCAATAATATCACAATGTTGCAAATAATACAAACAAAATTTAAAATTCTACAATTTAATTTACTTTGAAATGAGCGCAACGTCACATTGCCATCTAATTTAACATTGATAGAGCATATTGTCTCTACTTGAATGTATTATTCATAATAATTTTGTTTATGAGCACAGGGCGAGTAAATTATAATAAGTAACAACACCCTAAAAACAAATTAATCCATTTTTTTGTGTCCGACAAGTTTACGGCCATGTATTTTTGTCGGAAAGGGAGTAGGCAATTACTACTTATTGGTCTGTTTCAAGAACGTTTGAGGTGGTTATTACTATATTGGTTCCTATGAGAAATTGATTCTTACTTTGATAACGCTAGATAAGTAATATTTTTTGGAAATTAAATGTACAGAATATTCTCAATTTGTGCAATAAAGGAACTCTTAGTTTCAGCTTTTTTGTACTTGCCGTACCAGCTTGAAGAGTATAAATTTTATTAGTTAACTAAGGTTCGAAACCACCAACTTTGGATTTCAAACCCATAGAGTAGATTTATATCAACGAGCATGAAATTTTTAAAGTCGACTAAACAAGAGAGGAGCTTCAATTTTGCATATGAAAATTTTTTCTGAATTCAATTCAAGTGAGATAGATCCCTGAACAATGTCATGTTTCTGAACTCTGCGCTATTTTAGGAAATTTTTGCACTTGCTAGTTTTGAACGGTTCATCGCAGTTAGATAAATATCTATGGAAAAGTTGTCAACTAAAAAATTGAAGTTCTATTTCTGTTCAGTAGATCTGAGAATTTTCAGTCTTATCTAGCAAAATCTACAATATTTTTTGAACTTCCAGTGATGACCATTATCAGATAAAAATAGGTTTTATTGATACACTTCTGGTGAGAGCAAATCAAAGTCATGATTACTTACTTTATTTGATACAAACCTCCTCAAAGTTTCCTATCTTGAACTTGTTCCGAAAATATTGAACAAGTGGTACTAGAGCCTCTTGATTACACGTTTCCTTTGATTTTTACAACCATTTTTCACATAATTTTTCTGCATAAATTCGAGGTAAATAAAGAACCGAAAACTCGGATTCCAGCAAATGTTTTTTTGTGAAAAGTGATTCTACGATCTGGAGGAGCGAGAAAGAAAGTTTTTTTGCACTTGTTCAATGAAGGGGAGGCATGAGATCTTTCTGAGTTTTCTTAGGGTATGATATGAATTTTGACGTGAGTACAGTGATTAGTGTTTAGAGAGCTGGTGGCTACCGTGTGATCGCGCTACCGTAACTCAATTTGAGGCGTCTTTCCTGACAGTTTGAAAGGTTGATGTTCTTTGATTATTCTTTCTAAAATTCTCTCATCTAATTTCCTGGTTCCTTTTTTTTTATTGAAGAAATGCACTGTTCTAAGAATAACCGGAGATAGAGTTTCGGAAAACAAATTGATGGATTTCAGCTTCTAAAAAAAACAAATTAAAGAAACCAGTAAATTACTACTGTGCCTATTTTGTTCTTCTGTAGTCCATTACATATTAATTATTAATTTTGTCCTTATAATTGTGTTCTAGAGACAATTATCAATTAAACCGCGGAATGGTTTTCGAAGCCTGGAACACATGGAATGTTTTCACTTTTATTCGAATTCTATTTTGGTTGTCATTGAGCTTGAATCTTTCATATCTCATATCTAAAAGTAGCCCATTAGTTTCCAGTTCAATAACCTTTTTCTATCACCTCATCTGGAAATGGTCCGATGATGTTTCAAGCGCCCGTGAAGCGAGACATGTTACACTTGTATATTTTCAGCTTCTTCTTTTTGAAAAAAACCGAAAATTATTCAAATTTTTCATAAGATGCCTAATCTCAGAGGATCTAGAGCTTTTAAATCTTCAAAAGGTTATCTTGTGAATGAACAATTTCTGAGCTTCATTCATCGAACCCCAATTTTTGCAGTTTTAACTGAAAATATTAAAATTTTTTTTTCATTCGCTAGGAAGACAAATGAAAGTCTGATGGTGATCAAAAAACCTCTCTTAATTGTAATCTCAATTATCCGATCTCCCTTCATAATTTTAAAATATTTGTAGACTTTTTTTTGAAGAGTTTGAGTAATTGTGTGATTCCTGCAAATATATTATTCTTATGGAGGGGTTTTTTCCCAGCTAATCAAAATAATGGGGTGCTCTTTCTAAACAGAATTTCATATGAATACCAAAGAATGTCATGAACCAACATTTTTGACACGTCATATTGGCGGCCTTCTGGGCCTTTTTCCATTTTTTGGAGGAAGTTCTGTTTCGATTCCAATGGAGCACATCCAGTAAAAAAATGTAGCGCCGTTTACGTCACAAAATGTTTTACCGAATGTCTTTCTGTTTTGAAAATGTATCAATTCTACAAATATGTAGTCTGGACATGTCAAGGGTTCTCCGGAAGGACGGGCTGAAAATCGGAACCAACACAATATTTCCAATCACATACTTTTCCGTTTTTTTCACATGCGACTTCCTCTGTTCTGTAACAAATTATATTCTCTTCTCATCAGTTCGGATTATCCAATTTTTTTAACCACTCTCTTTTCTTCAAATGCAACTTTTAAACAAAATTAGATATTGTAAAGTCCTAGTCAGACTAGACATAATTCAAAAATATTGTGTTGTTTGTATACACATAACATGAAAATGACCTTATTTTTCGAAATAATTTTCTGTCGAACATTTTCAATAAGTTCAAGAACAAAGTTTCCGAGAGTTGAAATAACATATAGCAAAAAAAAATTATGGCTTTCCGAAATGTGTGATTTGTGTTTATCTTTTGATGTTTTATCGCACGTTGCGATCTTCTAGTTTTTCAGATATCTCAATCCATGTGAACATATTCTTGATTCTTAACCAGAATACTCTCTCAAACATGAAGGTAATTTTTTTCAGTTTGTTGCTGCTTGAAATGACAGATGTGGAGTATGAGCAACGGAAGAAAGTTGAGCAATGCACAGCATATCTGGAATTGGGGTTTGAGGTGAGTGTTTGAAAAAATTATTTTCGTTCAATTATCTAATAGTTAAAACGTATACGGCGCTCCCCCGCAAAGAATTGTGTTTTTAGCAGTAACAGAAAAAAGTTTGAGAAGTTTTTTTTTGGAAAGATATCAAATTATAGATAAGCATTTCGACATATTTATTGTCATTACTGTATCCCATAGTTTTTGAATTCTTTGTAGAATTTTGAAACATGAAAAAAATGTACAATAAAAAAATGCCAATATGTTATGTGCAAGTTTGTTTTTCAGGCTGGTGAATCAATGAAACAATTATTGAAACTATCCGCTTACGTCCCGCTAGAAGTGTTCAAATCTTCAAAAACTTATGAAGCTGTTCAAAAATGCCAAGATTCTCTCGAGGAAAAACTCCGTGATCGCGCTGAACTTTTTATGGAGAGAGTACATATTCGAGAAAAACTCCAAAACAACAGGAAGAGGCAAACTGACCATGAGACAGTTGTTGTCAAGAAAGCAAAAACTGTGAACATGAATTTGGATAAAGTCGATGCTGTGATTTCTGAAATTTTCGACAAACCAAAAACAGTTTCCACTGGACTGGGCAAGCCAATTTCGATCGAGCAACCAATCTCGAAAAATCGAACTTCTGGGTTGAATTTGAATGAATTAATGTTCAAACCAAAATTGGAGCGAACTGTGATGTATTCTGGAAAATCGAAAATCCGCGGCTATCTGGAAACAATGGTTGCTAAAATCTCTTCCAAAAACTTCAGTAAGTCCATGTCGCGTGCAGTTTTTTATGAATATCATTTTTCAGTTGTCGAGGATAGCGAGACTTTTGAAAATCTGGAACCAATTCTGGATAAACTCACTTTTGATGAATTGGAAAACTTTCTCAGCAACAATTGTCAATTTTGTCACAAAGCTGATAGACTGTTCAAAAAATTTGTTCAACTGGAGTTTCCAAGGCAACTGAACGCGAAGAAACCACAGAATAATTGGTATCAGTATTGCCAGCAATTGAAAAAAGACAAAAGAATAAAATGTTATTCAAGAAAACTGAAATTAGATGATTTCGTGGCCCGTAACCAAAAAAAATGGTCAATGCTGAATACTAAGACAATGGTGAGAATGAGAATTATTTGAAATACAGTTATAATGTTTTCAGGGAACTCCAAAGATCCATTCAAATGGTGGAACAACTGGTTCGTGTATTACTTCAGCTACTCCAAAAACCTATAGCAATCTACAAATCGGAAAACAAGCTCAGGGTACTTTCTAATGACATTTTCGGAATACATAGTCCAACACTTTAAAATGGGACCAAAATATACCGTATTTGCTCTGATAGAAGTTCATCCGAACTGTCAACTTTGAGCTTAATTATCCTGATTCATGTGTGAAATATCAACATTTTGGTAACTGATAAAATGTTGATGTTATCACAATGAGTAATTTTTCAGCTGACAAATTTTTGATATCTTTCACGAGAATCGAGATAATTCAAATTTGACAGCTTGTTCAGACTTCTATTTGAGAAAGTAGTCCCAGACATAGTCCCAAATTTCAAAAAAGACACAACCAGGATATTCAATGAAATTAAGAAGTGTTTTCATACTATAATCTATTCGTGCAGCCTCTTGAAATTCTTCAAATAATTATGATTTCAGAAAAGTCTACAACAACAGTTGCCCCATATGGTGTCACCAGAAACTTCGGTGCAGCAGAACACTTTTTGAGTAGGAAGTTCATACAAACAACGAAAAATTCCTAAACTCCTTGAATCCACGACTCATTACCCCAGAAACTGATTAACTTCTCATTCAATAACATCGAAAAATTGTATCTATGTGTTTCAATTTTTTTGTTAGCCCAGTGAATTGAAACATTTTTTGTGAAAGATTAGTGAACCCAATTTTCGAAGTTAAGAATAAAAACTTTTTTTAATGAAACTACTGATTCTTGTGATACCAAATTTCGAAACCTCAAATAAAAGTTACAAATTCTAGGACACATGTACAATAGTTTGGTTTTTATTGAGAATTGGAAACCGAGGAAGTTATGTACATGTTGAGGTTAGGGAAGTGAGATGCAATAGAAAAACACCAGAAAAAAATGAATCGGGTACCAAGTGAAAATCAGTGGGAAGGCAGTGAAGAAAAAGATGATAATGTCATTGTGTGAACGGAAAAAAATTAGAACATTTCTAAAAACAGTAATAGGAGGAAAAATTATGTTTTCCCGCAATACTTACACACAAAGAGGATATTTGATGTCTTGGCTATGAAAAATTGATATTAGACAATAACTGAGGTAGGCAAGGTGGATCTTAGTTCTGAGGGAACCACGAAATGACAGAAAACGGAAGGAGATGAAAAGACAAGCATGGCGTTTGATGGTAGATCTTGAAGAGGAATCAATAAGGAATCACGTTTGTGGAACTTTTGAACAAATGAGGAACTGGAAGACGAAAAGAGTGGAAGTGAGATTGAACCGGAGTTGGAGGATAGCCTGAAATTTAGATTGTAAAAATTTCGTAAATTTCTATATTCAAACTTTAGACCGATATCTAAAACACACTCACCTTTAAGTAGAATTTATCACATACTGACGAAATTTTGGAGAGACTGGAGTTGAGTTACTGGTTTTGAATTACTGGCACGTTCGACAAATTCTGAAAATTTACTTCTTACATGATATCCAATATATATTCCTCGATTGATTTGGAGAGTTTCATTTTGAAACATTTTCAGTCTCATTGGTATGACAAAACGTTTAAAAAAAGTTATTCAAATAAATATAAATCCTAGAGTTCATAGAAATTTAGACTCACCTGTAAAACTGGATAATGGTGATGACGAGAAAAAGATCAGCGAACTTCAATTGATGTCATCCCTACACTTCCTCTTAGCTTGTTGTCTTCTTTTGAGCGTTTTTCTCTCTTGTTGAAGCAAAATGAGTAACATCCGCGTCGAGTACGTAGCCGTCCGGACCGTATCGAACTGCAGATTGTATTCCAGTTGCTTGTCGAGCCAGTTGTCCCGAGTGTTTGCAAAGCTACTCGGGAATACTTCGTCTCGATCGAGAATCTTGATGTTGTCGGTTTTTCGAGCAGTCTTCTTGCGAATGTCAACCCAAAACAAAACGTCCGCGTGAGCATCCAAGCTGCTTTTGACAAATGTTTTGAAACTCTCCAAGGTCTCTTCAGAGCTCCATTTCTTCTTTTCCAAGCGGATTACAATCAATTTCTGCCAAAAACCATCTTCTGTGTACAATTCCTTGATGATCGAAGCAATGGAATTGTGTTTTGTGAGGTCGAACTTCGAATGGTATCCGACAATGTTATGTTCCTCTTTTGCCTCCTCAATGGTCTTTGCATAGAAAATGGAGAGCTGCTCTTCAGTGGAGTAGTGTTGTGATTTCGGGTGGCCCCAGAAAAGCCAGCTGTCTCCTTTTTGAGGAGGAAACGCGTGAATATGGCAATCAACAAAACCAACACTTTCAGCGTAAACCCAGTAAGCGGATATTATTTTTCGGTATGCAATCCCTTTCTTTGAAAATGGCCGAAAGTGATCGTTTGTGTCCAGGTAGTGTAGATGAACACTACCTTTCTTCTCTCCGCAAACATACTCATGGACGATCATGTCAAAAACTTGAACATCATGAGTTCCATCTCCGCTGTTCTGGAACACACCAATGTGTTTGTAGATGAATGGATTCGCTTCTGGAGCGTTGACAGCTTTGAACCATTCCCTCAACTTTGTGTTTTGAACGACGCCATCACAGTGTCCAGAAGAAAGGAGAGCTACCGTCGTGTTTTCACAACCAATCGTGATGAAGAATGGATTTAAAGTTGCCATCATATGAGCGGCAATTTTTGACTCTCCTAAGGCTTTGGTTGCCAGTATCGGTGCGCACTTATTCACAAGACAGCGTTTGCATAAGAACAGCTCTGGGGATCTGGTAACATCGAAAAGCGAGCAAATAACATGAGCATATCTTTTGCATTTTCGGCATCGGAGACGCACCTCATCATCCTCCTCATCGTTCAAGTGTTCAATCCATCCGTTAGTTTTTGATTTGTTCTTGTGCGATTTACAGAAGATGGTTTGCACGCCATTAACTTCCCGAGTGAAGTATGTTTCGCCGGCTCGAATTTCGCATCCGCTCCCGCCATTGCAAATGTAGGAACGGGTTACTTGCTTACTAACTGCACTGCAACAAAGACCCAACTTTCTGGCCCATCCGTCGAAACTGTAGACAACTTCCTCTTTCAGCTGCAAAAATGTTTCAAAGAATTTTGATTAAAACCTATTGAAAATCCCATCATATTAGAAAATCATTAGTATTTTACTATAATTTCTGACTAACCATTTTGAAGTAAGCCTGAGACTTCATTTTCTCTCCGAGTTCGTCGAAATCAGTTGGCCACGCTTCAAAAATCCACTGCGTTGGGATTTCATTTCCGTCCCATTTTAAACTTTTGTTCTCGTCCAGAAATTCCAAGAATTTTTGTTGATCAGTCGAAATATCTCTCCGCAAATTTTCTTCGAAATTTTCCGTTGATCGATCGGGGTGGTTGACTTTTTCCAATTCAATCAGTTTCTTCATTTTGTTCTCAGTTATTCTTGTCATAGATAGAAGAGACGGCGAAAATAAGTGATATTGCTCAACTCGAATGTTTCCCATGCGAAAAAGCTCAAGGTCCTCATTGTTTTCTTCATGATTGTTTGTTTGGTTCTTGGACGCAACGACTTTGTTTGTAGATTCCTTTGCCTCAAAAATTTACAGTTTATTACACGGAACCGTTTGAGACACAATCTCTGAGGAACTAGAAAACACCATGGCGATGGAAAATTCCAAACTGGTCCTAGGAGTCTGATATTGTATGTGGTGGGTATAAGGGCTACTCTAAGACTTTTGACAAGGATAACCATAGGCCACGCCATCTCCTGGCCGCGATCTCCTGGCCGCCTCTCCTGGCCCCTAGCTCCTGGCCGCCGCGATATGATACCGTAACCCCAAAACTTTTTTTGTTCAAAATAATGGTATTATTCTTGTGCAAACAAATTGGAGTTGTGGCCGAATTTTTTCCCAAGTTAGACCACCGTTTTTAAACACACCGGAAAACGAGTGCTTCCGTAACCCACCAATAAATGATTTCGCAATTTTTTCGGCTTATTTTTTTTCTTTTTTATTGATTTTTTCGGGATTTTGACCGTTTTTTCCCAGTTTTTTTTTTTGAAATTTTTATGAATCAGGTCGGAAAACTGGGGAAAAAAACGAGAAAAATCGATAAAAAAAGAAAAAAAGGCCGAAAAAAATTGCGAAATTATTTATTGGCGGGTTACGGGAGCACTCGTTTTCCGGCGTGTTTTCGAAAATTTCGCCATGAAATACGGTGGCCTAACTTGGGAGAAAATTTGGCCACAACTCCAATTTTTTCGCACAAGAATAATATCGACTCAAAAATTTCAGATTTGAGTTTTTGTACTATTGTGATCATTTTTTTTTGTTGGGACAGATTTTCTACAGTAATCCTGAAGTAGAAAAAATGTTACTTTCAAAAAAATAAAATGAAGATAACGATTCGATCTAACTTGGAATAAATAACCCTTGTTATTTTAAGAATTTTTTGTATAGATACACAATTTCTAACTCATTTCCTTTCTGCTGAAACTTTTGATTCTTCCTCCGATTTGAAAAAAAAAATACTATAATCGGTCGTAGTGAAGATTGAAAAATCAGTGGGGGAGAGATAATGTGATGTCAGATTCAAAACCAGCGTAAAAATTAACGCTAGAAAATATTTGTTAAAATTGGCATATCCTGAGAACAAGATGAGTTTTAATCCGAAAAGTGCGAAAACAACTTTTGTGGGAGTACATGGCAACTAAAATTAACCCAACATCGTCTCCAATTTTGACCAAATTTGTACCAGATGTAGTATTTTCGATGGATCAAAAAATGCTCAAAATAGCAACAATTATTTATTCCAAGTTAGATCAAATCGTTAACTTCATTTTCATTTTTCGAAATACGTTAGTTTCGAAAATAACCTTTTTGAGACACCCCAAATTTTTATGGCACTATAGTAATATAGTGTAAGTAGGTCCGAAGTATCGAATAATCAATGTTTGTTCGTTAACCAATGGAAAATCTTTTATCACGGCCAGGAGGGGGCGTGGCCTATGGGTATCATGGTCAAAATCTTAGAGTATACCCACGACATAAAATATCAGATTCCTAGGACCATTTTGAAATTTTCCATTGCTATTGCCTGTTGACCAGATTTCAATTCTCTCAGCAATTGTGTTTTAAAAGTATGTTAGAAAGGTTGAATGATTTAAGTAAAAAAATGATAAGAATGCTTTTTTTTGTCAAAGCTTGAGAAGTGAACCAACCTTGAAGACAACTATAGCCTGTTTCTTGAGATACAAAGTTTCTTTTCGTCCATTTGACTTTATCTTCTCAAACATGATGAAGATCTGATAGGTTCCTTCCACGAGCTTCTTAGAATCTTCTGTACCTTGTATTGACACTTTGACATTAGAAAAATCGATCCCTTCCTCGCACCACTCACTTAATTTTCTTATTCCTTTATTGTTCATGAACACGATGTCTCTGAAAAAGTTTACATTGAATCTTTGCAATTTCGTTATCTGTTTCTGTTAATACTAAATTCGGCAAGTTCCCAATTCAAAAATGTCTTTCTCTGTTTCGCTTTTCTTCATTTTGATTCAAGATTTTTAATAGTGAATGTTTAGTGCAATAAACCCAATTCAAATACCAGTTATCTCCAATAAATCAATTTAGTTCATTCCGGAAATCGAAACTAAGAAATGATGGTCAATTGTGAAATATGGTGGTCAATTGTCAAAGATAGAAAAAAAGTGATTTTTTAAAAATTACTATTGCAAAGGCAAACCTAAAGTTGTTTGAAAATCATCTGGAATTCAAAACAATATTTTTGGGAATAAAGACCTCGAAACAGTTCTCTATCATTCCTGGCTCCGCGACGTTTCGAAAGCAGACGTTTCGAAAGTGTGACGTTTCGCAAGTCCATGCAAAAATCAGCAAAACTGTTACTTGCGAAACGTCGTACTTGCGAAACGTCTGTTTTCGAAACGTCGCGGAGCCTCATTCCTTAAGTGAATGTTTTACATCTCACCCTTCTCCTCTTGTTCCGTGAAGCCAGAGGGATGCTCTGCATTTGAATTTTTCCACCGGAATGTTTCCACCGTTCACCACAAACTTCCAATCATCCTTTAGTGTGATTGGCTGCTCGGAAAGAATGATCGGATCTTTCATAGTCTTCCAATGTCTTCTGTTGGTATCCTTGCACCTAACCACTTCATTTGCAATTTTTCTTGAATATATCATGGTGTACCTGAAATATTATTTTTACGAAACGGTGAAAACCTAAATGTTATGTCTGTAGGTGATGGCAAACTGTAACCGGGACTGAGAATGATATGAAAGACGAACGAACAAAATGGGGGTTTTTCGGAGAATGAGACTGAGTGACGGCAAATTTTGAAGATATCGTCGCTTTGGAATTCGAAAAAGAACAACGCAGTATTTCGAAAAAAAAATAAAATGACGTGAAAATTAAGATTTATATTCAAATGTTAAATATTTACATTAGTCTTCTTTTTACTATTTAAGACACGTTCTCTGTAGAACTCAACCTCAAGCCTATTGCCCACTGTACAGAAAAATTCAAACCAGTTTTTATGCATTGATATTATATACCATGAAAGTTGGGACACTTTTAAGATAAAAAATGTACATTTGGTTCGGACCCACCCAGTATGGTCCAAACGGTGACCAACTTTGGTCGAAAAATGAAAATTTTTCTCGATGGAGATAATGATTAGATTTAATTTGGAATAGATTAAACTTGCTATTTTAAGCATTTTTTGTGTTAAAACAAAAATTCTAACTCGTTTCCTTTCAGCTCAAAATTTTCATTTTTGATCCGATTTCGAAAAAAATGACTGAAAATCCGTCGTCGTGAAAAATTTTAACGTTACTGCAAAAAAGATAATGTCATATTCAGATCCAGCGTGCAAAATAGCACTAGAAAACATTTGGGTAAATTGACATATCCTGTGTATAAGACCAGTTTTAGGCCTAAAAGTGCGAAAAAATGAGGTTTCACCATGTGGGGGAGTACATGGCACCTAAATTTCGCCCAAAATCGACCCTCCAATTTTGATGAAATTTGCACCGGATGTAGTATTTTTGATGGTTATTATTCTGACAAAGTTTCAATATTCGATCTCATCATCTTCGTGCATTTTTGAACCACTTGGTTTTTCACTGAAAATGGTCTTGGAAGCAATTTTTGCCTCTTTTTTGGAGCTTCTGGAAATGAGCGAAGATGATGAGATCAAATATTGAAACTTTGCCAGAATGATACTCATCAAAAATACAACAACCGGTGCAAATTTCATCAAAATTGGAGAGGGTCGATTTTGGGCGAAATTTAGGTGCCATGTACTCCCCCACATGGTGAAACCTCATTTTTTCGCACTTTTTGGCCTAAAACTGGTCTTATACACAGGATATGTCAATTTACCCAAAAGTTTTCTAGTGCTATTTTGCACGCTGGATCTGAATATGACATTATCTTTTTTGCAGTAACGTTAAAATTTTTCACGACGACGGATTTTCAGTCATTTTTTTCGAAATCGGATCAAAAATGAAAATTTTCAGCTGAAAGGAAACGAGATGGAATTTTTGTTTCAACACAAAAAATGCTTAAAATTACAAGTTCAATCTATTCCAAGTTAAATCTAATCATTATCTCCATCGAGAAAAATTTTCATTTTTTGACCAAAGTTGGTCACCGTTTGGGCCATACTGGGTGGGTCCGAACCAAATGTACATTTTTTATCTTAAAAGTGTCCCAACTTTCATGGTATAAAATATCAATGCATAAAAACCAGTTTGAATTTTTTTGTACAGCACTATTTTCGATTCTCACAGAGAATGTGTCTTAATCCTATTCAGTCAACCTGTCTTCAAGAAATACAGAAAATATCTTAAGATAACCAAAATCTTGAAACTAGGGTAGTTGAACAAGATCGACAGAAACGCACACGCAGATGCAAATGTGGCATGCGGATGTTTCGACATGACAGTAGGAAGTGACAAGGAAAATTTATTTATAGCGAGGTGTTCAAAATAAAGTTTTTCTTAGCTACAAATCTGTTTTTCATGGGCCGAAAATGAAAGTGCGGCCAAAACAAGGGACAGATTTGCTTACTAACCGGCCCTTGCGGGCGCCCGACGTCCCCGCGCTTATCACGGGCTAGACGAGAGCACAGACAGTAAGAAGACAACGAAATGCGTACCAGCCTAACAAAAACGGACGGGAACCACTAGCGCGCGACGCAGAAGGCATGTATTGTTGGCGAATTTCCCAAATGTATGGGACTCCAAGTATATTTTTACATTTAAATTTAGGATGATCGTAGCTCGGTCAAAACTACTGAACAAAAAAGCTTTCTAAAGATATTCTCGTGGTGTACGGCTGTACAGAAATAGAGGGTGTGCATAGACAGTAGACGAAAGAGAAATAAAATGACAGTGCCGCTTACAAACACATGTTGGGCGACTGAATTCTGGGATTTTCGTCACCGGATACCAGGAAGGATAGTTAGTGAAAGAGAGCTTTAATATCCACAATTTGCATAAACTTAAACACAAGAAAAGAAAATCCTTTCAAAATGGTAGGAACATGTTCAAAAAGTGACAATGTTGAGTGTGAGTATGATGGCGCAATTGTATAAAAGTGCGTCTACTTTTGAACGCATGGCGCAATCTGTAGGGCCTTTCTCATCTTTTCCCTCTTTCTGTCCCTATGTCTCACCAATAATGTGTTTTTATGATGAGAATGAGAAGAGAATGGAAATGAAAAATAGCTCAGAGATGAGAGTGTAGAAACATTTTTGACAGGGAGAAGGGGTTACTTGTGTGTGCACAGTCATTTACATATCGTGAGACATCCTGAACTATGTGTCCTGACTTTTCATATTGTATCCCACGAGAGATATTGAACAATAACGATTTCTTAATAACCAGATAAACTTTGAATAACAGGAATGAAATTATTTATTGAAAAGACCACAAAAGAACTACCAATCAAATTCGCCATTTTGTTTTTGTTCGTTGCACAGACCAACCTTGTTGTTGTAATCCATTCCAGAGTTAGTAAGATTCATTTCCACGATTTGAAGAGTTTCTGGTACATTGTCAAAACTTCCAAGATATTTTTCAACCATCATAATTTCGCCGGAAATTGAACAGTTGTGAATAATATTCAAATAAAACTCCAATGGTCTCTGAAATTAGAAAATTATTAGAGCCAACTTCATTTTGAGGCCTTACGGGGAACATTTCTCCGCCAGCAAAACATGCGACGATCTTATCCGAAACTGGTGAATTCGCTGCACAGATATCGGGGTTAACGCCGGCTAGATCCTCTCTGAAAATAACTCGTGATATGTATTTGGTGTTTGACACTTACCCGAAACCCCTCTCATAGACCACATTTTGAAATCCGAATGGAGCTTCGATATTACAGTGTACCAACACATTGAACGGAAAACTCATTTTATCTCGTCCAGGATAGGAACATGCGGAATCCAAATCAGACACACATGATCCGAAGACGACCAATAAAAACAGGAAAAATATCACTTTCATGTTGAGAGATGAATGACTCATACTGATTCTTGTGCTTATTTTATAGTAGCGAAAACCCTATAAAAATTTACAATTCAAAAAATATAAAGGAGAAAGATAAAAAAGCAAAGAGAATACATTACAAAATAGTATACATATTAACAATATAAAAGTCAACAGATGAAGTCAGATAGTAAAATTATCACAAGTCATTTCAGGGCAACCGCACATCGACGTTTTTGAGAAAGATAGATAAAAAGAGAAGGATTCTGTACTTAATTCGTGTTCTAAAAAATGAAGAAACGAACCAAACTTTGAAACAGAAAAAGTTTTCACAACCTTTTAGAGCCAATATCCCACATGAGAGAATTCTGTTATAACTTTCTGACAAACTTCACAAAGAGGGAGGTCATGGCTCTCATGAATCAAACACAAACCTGTCAAAAATAAATGACAGAGCAAAATTTTAGCAGATTTTTTCTCTGGGAAAACGAAATGAGATACAAATAAGAAAGGATACACCAATCCATTTATTCATTATAAAAATGATAATATTCATTTATTTATAATAAGAATGATAATAGAAATAAAATTTCACGGTGACGTTGGATCCTTGCTTTGAGACGCCTTTGCCGAATCCTTGCTTTTAGGCGCCGTCGTTGGATTCTTGCCATTTGACGCTGAAAAGCATGATTTGTTTATTGTTAGTTAAATGAGTTTTTTTTTTCATATCTTCTGATGTTTAACGTTATCAGTGCTTTCACAAGGGCAGAATTTTCAGGAAAGAGTTGAGAGTTTGTCTATTTTCCGAGAAGATCTGATATTTTCTGAGAAGACCCGAAATACTTTACCCGAAACGTTGCAAATCTTATTAAAAGCAGTTTTTATAAAATGAATTAACAGGTTCTGTTTCGGAAAATTATTCTGGAAAAACTACAAAAAATGTTCTCTTACAAGGGAACCATGTTTAGGCGTCATCTCAGAATTTTTTCTAAATTTGCTCATTTATATTTTCAAATACGGGCTTTCTCGTGATATACATGGTTTTCTGCGCAAATTTCTAAAAATCGAGTTATGGGCTTTTTAAGTGATTTCAGTGCTAATTTCTCACTTTTGGAGTGTGTTTTTGAAACGGTTAATATGAGTTTTTCGGCATTTTTTGAGTGTGGATCGTGATTTTAGAAGTTTCTCTACAATCTGACAAAGTTTCCTCATTTTTCAAAAAAAAATTTTTTTGAAAAAAAGTTGCCATGGGTACCCCCCTTTGCCAAATTTTACAATTTTTTGAAAAATTTTTTAAATGTGATAAAATGAATTCTAATCGCATAGAAATGAAAAAATGAGTATTTTCACGAGATTCTGTAGCCTATAACCATCTTGAAATCCCAAATAACAGACTTCTTCCGAAACTTCAATGAATGGTAGTCCTTCGAAAATCAGCCAATAGCACTCAAATCTAGTGAAAACATAGATTTACATACTTCTTGACAGATTTATCACTGTTCCGCGACCAATATGGTCAAATCGGGGGGTTTCGACTGACATTTTGACTATTTATAGGATATTTTTCGTAACAAGTCCAACATGAATTTTTCAATAAATTCTTTTTCGAGCTTTTTTCCTACTCAAATAATAGAGAAAACATAATTTTGATTTTCGAAAAATGCAAAGCATTCCTCCAACATCAAAGAAAAAAAAGAAAAAAGAAAATGGACAAGGAGGGAATCGAACCCCAAACTTGTGATTACTATTCATCCCCACTATCCACTCGGCCACTGTTGCTCGGTTTCTCCACAGTGGAGAATGCATAGAGGAAAGGGGGGAAAGTAGAAGGGAAGAAGGAGAGCAAAAAAACAGCATATTTTCAGACGGAATTTTCTCGACTTCTAGAAATTTGCGCAGAAAACCAAATACATGACGATAAAGCCCGTATTCGAAACTATAAATGAACAAATTTAGAAAAAATTCTGAGATGACGCCTAAACATGGTTCCCTTGTTAGTTGTTAGCCAGCGTTCGGAATCAACATTCATTAAGAGATTAAAACAAAAGAAGCAAAAACTTTCATAGCTCGAAAATTAACACTTGATTTCTTTGAGTGCAAATGAGAAGCATATTTGATCCAATAAATTCAAGTGGTTTCTTATTTTGGGAAGAGGAAACTTTCCTCAGACTTTCATTTCTTTGAGAACTATTTCTAACTAATGAAAAGGCTTGCCAGACTGGAACAATGGGAAATTTTTTGAACGTATTCGCCAAAGCTGGGATAAAGTCCTGCTGTGCTACAAACGATAGGTACAAGCTCACATCAAAAAGTTATCAAAAATGTTCGCATCATCACCGCTGCCAAAAGCAGAGAGCGATGAGGGAATATATAAACACTATTAATCGGTATTGAGACGACAGGGAAAATGAGGCTTGCAAAGGTCACAAATTTGGAAACTTTTAGACTAAATTTTTCTGCACTTTCGGCAAAAGTTAATATACAGGTTTTTCACAATGTTGCCAAATGAATGTTGTGGAAAAACGAAAAAATGAGAAAATTATCAACTTTCTAAAAACACTTTGCAATGGTGAAACATAAGCCATTTTAAACTACGGACAGAGATCAAAGAATATCCCACCTTATGACCAGATCACGTTGAACGTTCGAAGTAAGCTTCATTGTGTTCTTTGCGGCGACGTTGAATCCTGGCTCGTTGACGCCGTCTGTAGATTTCAACTGCCATATGGAAGAACTGTATAGAAGTGTTCTCTGAAAAGTGTGTTTTATTTATTGTTAGTTAAGTTTGTCTAACCTTGGCTTATGTCCACGTTGAACCCGTGAGTGTGGGCTGGCATAGATGGAATGGCCTTCTGAAACGAATTTTTGTTTATTATAAAGATTGATATTTAGGAATCTTTGAGACAAAAATGTTCAAAAATTTAAGCAGAAGTGTTTATGAAGATTTTGACAGTGAATTTACAAGTGTGTCAACTAATCAATATCAAAAAGTAAGAAAATGCTCAATAAAAACTATTTTCTGAGCATAAAAAAAATATCTTACCTTGGCTCGGCTCTGGATGAACAAACTTGCACACCGCGTCCGGGATTGCGACACGATCCTATCTCATAAGTTAATCTGAAAAAACAACGATGTCAAACTAGTCGTTGGTTGAGAAAACACTACGATTAAAATAAATTGGTGAATAATTTGCGAACGATGTTATCATTGGTTCCAGAATAAGCGGAAGGATAAACAACATTTTGTCCGGGAAAAGTTCGAAGTGAAATGGAAAAGTTCCGAACCCCTTATTTATATGTATATCACATTTTCTCGTTACGTAACAGAAAGAGATACAAGACCGAAAAAAAATAAAACGGAACGTCTAAATGCTTAGGCAACATCGAGAAACAGCAATAAAAGTGAAAAGCTCTACGAGAAAAATGATTACGTGCGAGTTTCTTATTTTTTCTAACCAGCGACACTCTAGCATCAAAACTTGGGGTTTTTCCACGATACCTTGAAGAACAGACGCATATAATAAATTGAATTGGGAAATTGAATCACTGAACATGCGCTCTATTAGTAATTTTAGCGAATAGTTTTGAGTTTTCGATTTTTTCGCTCGAATTTTGTGAAATTTAGCCAAAATATATATAATTTCTTTGAAAAACCGGTAATTTTAACCTCTAAATTTCTTCATTTACTAGAGCTGAAAATAATAAAATTTACAGTTCGAAAATGTATTTATATGCAAAAAAAATTGATAGAAATGAACCACACGAGCGAACTTTTTTGAAAAAAGTTTCGGTTAACGAGAACTCTTTTTACTGTACGGTTTTCAAGAAATGTACGAAAAGTGAATTACGTTAAGTGAAAGAGAAAAAAAAAGAAAAAAACCTCCATAACTTTGAAAATAAACGAGCAGAAATGACAAAAAGGATCTTCAAAACACTGCATGCGCGTAATATAAATGAAGAAAAATCCGCCAGACAAAATTTGATCTACCATAAAATTTATGAAGTTGGCAGGTTTGAAGTGAGAAAAAATGTGAAGAGAGGGTGGTCGCGTGATTGGAAGAACCTTTTATTCCGGGGTAAAACTTTCTGGGAAGTTTCGGTATATAACTGCAACTCACTGAGCATGAAAATTTTCGAACATGCACGGAAACTAAATTTTGGATTGAAATATTCTTCAACATTTTTAACCTCTCTGGTGGCTAGTTTGGTCGTGAGGAGAAGGAGTGATTGAGTCAATCACAGCGGAAGAAATGGAATGGAAACTGAAAATTTGAACCGTGGGCTCACTTTTATTGTTTCTGTGATAATCAAATTTTTTAGTTCTTGTTTTCTTGAAAAAATATATGGGAAGAATCGTAATAACCATGGGACTTGAAAAAAGAAAGGCCGGAAGAGATGGATCAACCCAAAAACTGATAACCATATACCGTCAGACGTAATGAAAAATCACGCTTCTAGATCTAAGGGTCGAAAAACGGGTGGTTTTGTAAATAACAATTTCTCGCGGCATGTCCGAATATCAGATTTTTGTGACAAACCAGAGAAAAAAGTCTGCAAGAACGGATTCAAAAATGCTTCAATTCTCAAAAAGAATCTAAAACATGATCCAAAGCAAAATCTCGCAGTGAACCCTGAATACGTATTCAAATTGTCTTCTGCCATTTGTGAACTTTTTTCCAAACAACGCGAAGCAGATCCAGTTTTTAAAACATATCAAACCCCTCCACTTTGTACAATTTCAAGAGATATGAAACGTTCGAGATGGTTTATCAGTCAGTTGTGTTCTAATGCGTTAGTCTGTTTAGTTTAAAAGTCGGCATTTATTGCTTTTCAGTTTCTGTCAATGGCTTTTTGGTTATATTCTTTAGTTGAATTTTTCAGACTTTTATTTTTTAAAGACTTTTATGAAAGGATATATCGTGTTTTTTGAATTCAAATTGTTTTTCTTGAAAACATTTTATTGAAGTAAGTAATTCAAAACAAATATAATAAAACAAAAACTACATGTCGCATTTGTGCTGGCAGCATGTGTTCGTGTAAATTGGAACAAAAAAAAACAGAACGATAAAAATAAATTATTTTCGAAATAAAGACAATATAAATATATATTCAGTTGGTGAACCAAATTAAAAATTAATTCTCTTGAAATGCAGCTGAGACCAACTTGTGCTTGCTCCGGACAGCATATCCGTTTGATATGTTTTATTTCTGAAAACAACCATATTTTTATGCTATCGAGATTTTCGAATCTTACAGATTTTAATTGACAACAATAGAGTGAATTCCAGAAAAATCAGATGATGGAAAAAAAATTGCAAACCTCCAAGCAGAAAGCGGTCTTGCAATTTCCTAGGGAGAATATGGGATCTTCAGGAAACTCATCACTAAACTAGAAGGCTCCATACACAAGGTGCCAATAAGAAAAAGTGAAATAAGCGTTGCTTTTATACCCATGGCAGGTGGTTCACAAATCTATAGAGTCGTAGAGAAAAGAGGGCAGATGAAATCAGTTATGGCATTATCATCTGCTCGACTCCGCCCTCTAACACGAGAAAAAAATAAGGATAAGAAGCAGATTATGTGGGCTGGGGTATTCGAAAATCGTGTGTTAGGAAAAGACTCAGAAAAATGAAATCATGAATAATGATGTAAACTTGTTGTAGCTAAAAAAAAGTTCCGAGAATAGAATATGTGAAAGAGATTTTGGGAGTCAGGTGATTCTGAGCTTAGTGGATGAATCACTGATCTGCCAGGAAAAGAAGAGAGGGTTTAAAGTCAAAAAGCAGTTGGCTTCCTGAATCAGATAATGTTTACTGTAAGACGTGTATTAAAAGGGTCCCTCTACTACAAAGGCCCTCCAAGAGAGGCTTGAAGAAATAAAAGCCATCACTCTGTGTTAGAAGGGTCCTCTCCAAAAGATGATGTTTGAATATAAAACGTTTTTGAACATTTTCAGTGGAATGATTTCCGAAAATTCCAGACTTTCATAGCAATTTTTGGACAGTAGTAAGGTCGGTCTTTCCAATAGAGATTTTATAGTATATGCAGTTTTTTCGGAAAAAATTCAAAACAAAATACCGATGACGTCACGCTAAGATAACATTGTTTTCTTCCAAACTAAGGAACTTTATCTGAACTATTTAGATAGAGACAAATCTTAATTTTCAGATTAGCTTTCCTATATCTTTTCTATTTCCCCAACTTCCTCGAAAATTTCCACTTTTGTGAATTCACAATTTCTGGAAAACTTTTAGTTCTCTAAGCAAATTCTTTCATCTTTTTAGTTTCTGAAAAGCTTCAGGAGAAAAAACTGATTATTTGAAAAGTTTTATTCATCATGGTTTTGTAAATGACATGGAAAATTAGAAAAGAAGAGGGAAAAAGGAAAGTTATCAGAATGAAGAGAAGGATCATATAAATGTATTGGATTAACGAGAGAAAAATTATCGGGAATTGAGTTGAACGGGTCAGAGAGCACTCAATGATCCTACAATCCCATGGAATGCTTCGGCTTGAGAGTGTGTCCACGGCTCACGAATTCCTTCCAGGTGAAGGGATAGTTGCACATATTCTCGAAGCAATAGCACATCCAAATGTCCGAAGCAGGGACTCCTTTCAGATTGCTCTCGACATGCTGAAAACATAGAAGTTATACAATCATATTTGAGAATGTCGTTCAAATTTGAAAAGCTCACCTGGAGAACGCAGTCATCTCCTTTTGCCATGTTGGCGATGTTTGGTATACGGGATGGGTGACGCTCGCCACCACCGAAAGATCCGCTTCCGTCGGAGACTTCGTAGATGGCGGTGCAGAACTTCCGATGATGAACGGTCTCGACGACAGCGAAGTAGTCGTCGTATCCATAGCAAGAGAGTCCAGCAACGGTCGAAGCCGCGAGGAGAGAAGAAGGAAATGGCGGAGCATTTCCAGGCTTGAGGTAGGATGCGCAAGAACCTACCCGACGACTATTTATACTGCTCTGGTGACGGAATAGGCTCCTCCCTTTTTATGAAGAACTTTGTTCTCATAAGGCTTCACTCATCTGTTATCTCCGTTTAAGCCCTGTTCTTTGTACCCAATGTTTACTTGGAATTGAATATGTACCAGCTTCTGTGCCTGGCATTATAATCTTTATCCAGGAGATAAAAACAGATTTTGAGAAATTCTTCGCTCATTTAATCCTGCTATCGTCTTATCCTTCTTACGTATCATAAACTTTGAAGAAAGTGTCACGTATTTTAACGAATAACAAAATTCTATTCAAGTATGAAATATTTGAATAACAAGATTAACCTTATCACTAGAATCCCTACAAGCCGAAAACATTGATGATCTCATACATCTCCATGGTTGTTCAAACTCACGAGGGCTTTGGCTTTCATCCATGTCGATCGGAAATCTGTCCGTGACATCACATATGAAGTAAAGGTGAAGCAGGCTGGGGAAAATACACGACGGTTATACACGACGGTTTTTTTGACGATTACACGACGGTTTTTTGACGATTTTTGTCGGTTCTCACCAATTGGAAACCGAGGAGCAGTTCTCGGTCGATGACTCTTTCGGATTTTTAAGGAGCGAACTTTACATTTTCCGGCTATTCTCGTCATCAATGACACAATTACTTAATGGATATACCGTATTTCCTCTGACAAAAATCTACTTTAATCGTCAACTTTGAGCTCACTTAAGTCGATTCCTGTGGAAGATATCAATCGTTAAAAATTAGTGAAATCTTTCTCATAATATTACTAATATTTTTTCAGTTGACAAAATTTTGATATCTCTCACAGGAACCGAGTTAAGCTAAACGTTCACGGTTCGGATGGGCTTCCAGAGGAAATATGACAAATCTTCGACGAGTCATCATAGTGAACATGTTCATGGCAATAGCAAATTTGAATCTAAGCCACATTTCAGAGGAAACTATTCAGCAGTAATCTTTGGCTTCAGTTTCATTGCTGAAGTGTAATTGATATCTACAACAATAATTACAAAAAAAATCACTTACAGTATTCATTTCATGATACAGTGCGCGTCATAATTATAGGACACCCCTCCTAAATGAGTGTTCTGAGAAAACCGAAAAAGATAAAAGATCCGGCTGAAATTTATAGGAAAGATAACCCAGGAGCAAAGTTATTTACGATTTATTCCAAAAACCCAAAAAATGACAAAAATGTCTGAAAATAATTTTTTCTGAAAATTGAATAGAGGGATCAATGATTGTTTATATTGTCAAAATAGGCTGTTTTGAGACTATTTTGACAATTTTCAACAAAAAAATTCGAATTTTTCACCTGAAAGACTTGAGATTTTTCATTTTCCAGGTGTGTCCTATAATTATGACGCGGTCAAAAAATGACTTTTCAGTCCTGTGAGCATAAAAATGGCTTAATTGGTCTGAAATTTTGTAGACATAGGTTTTTCCACATGCTGATTCGAACTGCGTTCACAGAATTTAGTTATCTTTTTCGGTTTTCTCAGAACACTCATTTAGGAGGGGTGTCCTAAAATTATGACGCGCACTGTATACATTCTGAGAAAACGATTAAAAATAATCCCACTGGAGTATTCAGAACAAAGTGAAAATCAATCTGGCGGATTTTATGAAATGGGTTCCTAAAACTCAATTTATGAAAGTGGCGCCATGATTTCCAATTTCAGATGATTGTGGAATAAAAAACCAGTCGTTGGCGGTTACATATCAAATTTCATTAAACCCAAAAATAAACGCGTTGCTGTTTTATATTTTCTCTAGATGCACTTTTGTTATGGAGCAGTGAAACTGTGGTTAGGCTTGTTCGATTCACCAAAACCACTAGGATTTGAAGTTTTTTAAAGGAAAAAAAAGTTGGACGAATCCTTGTCTTGATCTTTTTGAGCCAAGATGTCACATAAAGAAACGGTATTCTATGATTCTTGGGCCGAATTCCAGAAAGAGAGGCACTTCATAGCTCTAATGAATCAAACACGAAACTGTTAAAACTGAATGGTAGAACAAAGTTGGTCTGACAGATTTTTTCTCTGGGAAATGGAATGAGATACAAAGGAGAATAGATACACCAGTCCATTTATTTATTATAAAAATGATAATATCCATTTATTTATTATAAGAATAGCAATTAAATTGTTCTTCACGGTGACGTTGAATCTTGTTAGCTTTGAGACGCCGTCGTTGGATTCTTGCCGTTTGACGCTGAAAAGTGTGATTTGTTTATTGTTAGTTAAATAAGTTTCTTTTCATATCACCTGGTGTTTAACATCATTATTACTTTTACAAAGGAAGTATTTTCAAGAAAGAGTTGAGAATTTTCCTATTTTCTGAGAAGATCTAGTTGACAAACTTTCAAACACCTTTTCAAAATCTGTATGCGCACATTACCATGTGAATCTTACTGTTAACAATTTTCAGAAAAGAAAATTACAGATCATAAGTTTCAAATAATTATTCTGAAAAAATACGACATGCGGCTCAGGATTGTCAACTAGCGTTGTTAATTAGCACGAACTGAAAACTTGAACAAAAGAAGCGAGATTTGATAATTTGAAAATGAAAAAAAAAACATGTGTTCGCCACATCTGGAATGAAGTCCTGCAGTGCGATAGGTATTCCAAGATCATATAAAAAAGCTATGAAAACTGCTCGCTTCATCACGTCTGCAAAAAGCAGAAAGCGGTGAGGGAAAATGTGAACAATATTCATGTGTAGTGAGACGCCAATAATTCCGAAACTTTTCAAGAAAACATTTTGGCACTTCCGGCAAAATTATATATACAAATTTTAGAAGTGGATTCAGAAGGGTGTCAACTTAATGTTGTCAAAAAAAAAGGGAAATTATTAACGACTTTCTAAAAACATTTTGCACCATTGCAATGGTGAAACATATTTCATTTTAGACTACAAACTATAAATCAAAGCAAATCTTACCTTATGACCATCACGTTGAACGTTCGATCTGTGCGTGACTGTTTTTTGCGGCGACGTTGAAGTTGACGCCGTCTGTAGATTTCAACTGCCATATGGAAAAACTGCATAGGAGTGTTCTCTGAAAAGTTTGTTCTGTTTATTGTTAGTCCAATCAGTCTCACCTTGGCTTATTACCATACGACGTTGAACCAGGGAGTTTGGAGTGGCAATGATGGCAGTGCTCTCTGAAAAGTTTGTGTTTTTTATTGTTAGTTCAATCAATTTCCTTTCATGCCATTTGGTATTCAACGTGATTAGTACTTTTACAAGAACAGTTGCGAAAAAAGTGTTGCGTATTTGCTCATTTTTTTGCTGTGGTATTAGGTTGGTGCATAAGTTTCTTCCGATTTCAGAAAATAATTTGATCAATATTTTCTCAAAGCGGAAGGGGCTAGATCAATGAAAGTGTAGTCCGTAGGCATTGATAGTTGTGTGGCAACAATCCGGTAATTCCTTGCTTTCATCGGCCCAGAACGACGAGGTCTGCGATTGAAAAGATGGGCCATCTCCTTTTTTATATGATCTTTTCACTCGAAGTCTTTTTTACCAAGATGACGTTTGAGAGCCTTGAAAGATTATTTTTCCAAGAGGGCAAGAGCAGGAGAATACGACGGGTGTACAAAACTAGTTTAGCCAATCGACACACATTTTTGGTTGACCTCTCAAAAATGGTGCGATTTCACATTGTTGGGCATGGAACATCTTTTGTCTTTTCTCCTTGTTCCGATCAGAGTGTCAGAGTCAATTTCTCTAATTGGGAACTATACAAGGCGGCAGTTATTATGGTACCTTCATCTGAATTTTCCCAGTCTTCATTCCTTTGAAAGACCTCCCAACACATAACACCCCCTTTTCACGGGAAATTTGGGTTCCGGGACGTCCAGAGCTAGCTATTCTTTATCAATCAACTGACCCTTCGGCACATTGATAAACTACCTTACCCACTTCATATTGACGGTAATTTGATCCCACGCCCAACTGGACCTGCGAAGCAATGATAGGAGAATCACGCTCATATCTTCATGACAACCCATACCGTAGTCCTCCAAAATATTGGGTACTGAAGCAATAAAATTTTTGACACTGCCAAGAGACCTCAATCCAATTACAATACTTAGTTGACTAACGGACAATGTCTTTGATATTTCACAAATGGTTTGAAACGGATTGGATTCAGAAGTATTCTTCAATAGGTCCAAGTCCAACTTTCGGACCCATGTTCGTCTTTCCATTCTAAATTTTTGGCTTCAAAGCTATCGGCCCTATGCTTGATGGTATTAGCAGTAGGAGGTAGTCCTTCATGTATTTCTTTCGATGTATTGTGAATATCGTGGTTTTGCAAACCAGAAAGGCATGAAAATAAAATGCCATTTTGAAAGTGTAGACGGTAAGGGACGGAAGCCAGCGCCGTGCTCGCCAACGAAAAGAAGTAGGAATGAGGCAAAGTGCATATAACAAGTCTATGAAATACTCTATCTAACAAAAAAACATCCTCCAATAAAAAACGTCCAACTGACCAGATATCAATTATCAAAATTAAGCATTCAAAATCGGAAGAAACATTCACAAACCTAATATCTTATTAATTCACTGTCAAAACCTGTATACACACTTTATGCGAAATGTTGTGAATCATACTAAAAGCAGTTTTAATAAAACTAGCCTGTTTGCCGCGCCTCCGGCGCTTTAAACGGCTGGCTGGTGCGCCTACGGCGCGAGATCGGCGCTCCGCGCCTCTATTCCGAATCTCTACTATTTTTCTCATTGTTCTTCAGACTTGCCAACACTTAATTTTTATAATAGATCAAGTTGAGTCTGGCGGATTTTTCCTTTGGGAAACTTCCCTTCTGGGAAAAAACGGAATGACACACAAAGAAGAAAATAGACACCACATCAGTTATTTATTATAAGAATGATAACTAAATGATGTCAGAAAAAAAGCAAACTCTCAACTTTGCTTCGAAAACACTTCCTTCTTCAACATCATTGCGATGATGAAACGTATCTAATTTTCTACTAGTTCAGAAAAATATCTTACTTTGGCTCGGCTCTCCTTACTTTCGCACGGCTTTCCTTGTTTTGGCACGGCTTTCCAGCGCACACATCTAAAAAAACTATATCGAACTAGTCGATCGTTGAGAAAACATTAGGAAAAGATAAGCAATATATTGTCCGGGAAAGGCTTGTCTCCAAAAATCTATAACTTTCATATCTATTTTTTTCATTCTTCGAACTGAAAATGGTGTAATTTGCAGTTCAAAAATGCAATTTTTTGTAAAAAATTGATGAAAATTAACTTGATAAACGAATTTTTGAAAAAAAAAGCGGCTTACAAGAATTCTTTCCACTTTTTAAAGTTTTGGAGAAAAATAGACAAAGTGCGTTGAGTGAAAAAAAGGAAAAGAATAAAAATTATTATAATCAATGAATGGAGGAGGGATGTTTCTTATAAGGAAATCCCACTAGACCATATTTGATCTACAATAACATTTATACAGTTAGAAGGTCTAAAGCAAATCTTTTTATGAAAAAAAACGCAATGAAAATATTCGACTATTAGTAATAATAAAAGAGGAAACAAAAGTCTGAAAAAATAAATTTAAAAATGCGTTGTTGAATTTGGGCCCGTCACTACCTGCCAACGCCAAAAATATTGCCGACACCAAAATAACCCTTCCATTCCGTTGAAAAGAAACATTTCAAAATTTTGAAACACACAAAACTAAACTCGAGAATTGATTTTTTCAGTACAAAACTTAATTCAGAGGTTTTGAGCTCTGTTATAACTTGGCTGAAACTGGCGAGCGAATTCTCACATTTTTAAAAGTGTAAATTGAAATCTGAATATACAAGCTGCCATACAAGGTGAAAGTCCCACATTGTGAGCTATTGGACAACAAAATACAAGTTTTAAATGACAAATCAAACCATATGGAAACATTTATAGAGCTTATGAAAAACTCGAAATATAACAGAAACTCACCGAGCGAGAAAATTTCCGAACGTAAACTGAATTTCGGATCGAAATATTCTTCAACATTTTCAACTTCTCTGGTGACGAGTTTGTCGTTTGTTCTTCCCAAGCATGTTTGGGTTTTTGGTTCGTTTTGTTGATAGGATCAAAACCGGAAACCATCAGGAATAAGGTGGGGAGAAAGAATGTTTTAGTCAACCGCATTGGAAGATATGAAATGGAAACTAAAAATTTGAATTGTAGGCTTTCTTTATAGTTTTTGTTATAATCGAATCATACTATTATTCTCACCTTCTCGAAAAAACTATGCGGAAAATGGAAAAAAAATCATCATCAAGCTTTTTGGAAACTAATCAATAAGAATTGAAAAAAAAAGGTCGAAAGAGATAGGACATAAAAAAATCTACATTTATTTCAACAAAGATAAAACCCACGCTTCAAGAAAGGAGAGGTCGGAAAGCGCTTGTCTTTGTAAGAAGCAATTTTCTATGGCATGTCTAGACTATTAAGTTACTGTAATTTGAAAAAAAGAAGAATGTCAGCAGAAAGGATGTAAACACACTTCAAACTTGCAAAGAGAGTCTAGAACATGAGCCAATGCAAAAGGTCACTACACTCCACCCTAAAAACGTGTTCAAATTGTGTTTTACCCCTTGTGAACTTTTTTTCGAACTTCCGCACCGCGAAACAGATCAAAGTAAAGCTGAAGTAAAGCAGGGTCCATCATTCTCTGAAATTTCTTCCATTCGTCTGCATGGTTTAAATGCGCTAGTCTCTTTAGTTAAGAAGTCGACATTTACTGCTTCTCAGTTTCTGTCAATGGCTTTTTTCAGTTATATTCCTTAGTGGAATTTTTCAGTCTTGTGATTGGAAAGACGTTTCGATAGATGACAAATTTTGATTTTTTGGAAAAAGAAGTGTTCATTGAAAACATTTTATTGAAGCACATAACTTAAAAACAAAAAAATAACAACATGCGCTTGATGTGATATTTTTGTCTGAAAACAGCCATATGAATTTCATGTTATCGAGATTATCGAAACTTACCGAATTAAATTGATAAAAATAAATAAAATTTCAGAAGAATCAAATGATGGAATACAAACAAATGCAGACCTCCAAGCAGAAAGTGGTCTCGCAAACTGTTGGGAAGAATATGAGATATTCAGAAAAATCATCTCTAAACTAGAAGGCTCCATACACAAGGTGCCACAAAGTGAATGAGCAAAAGTGAAATAAGAATTGCTTTTATACTCATGGCAGGTGCATCACAGATCTATAGAGTCGCAGAGAAAAGAGAGCAGATGAAATTAGTAACGACTTTATCATCTGCTCGACTCCGCCTCCTTTAAGCTGTCACGAGAAAAAACAGAGGAATAAGAATCAGATTATGTGGGCTGGTGTAGTCAAAAATCGTGTGATAGGAAGAGACGCAGAATAATGAAATCATGAAAAGTGATGTGAACTTATTGTAGCCTACGAAAAAGTTCCGAGAATAGCATATGTGAAAGAGATTTTGGGAGTCAGGTGATACTGAGCTTAGTGCATGAATCACTGATCTGCCAGGAATACAAGAGAGGATTTAGAAGAGTCAAAGAGTAATTGGCGTCCTGCATCAGATGATGTTTACCGTGAAACCTGTGTTAGGAAGCTCCTTTAATAGAAGGCCCTCTACTACAAAGGCCCTCCTAGAGACGCTTGAAAAAATAAAATCCATCACCTTGTAATAGATGGGTCCTCTTCAATACATGATGTTTGAATATAAAAATTTCTGAACATTTTCAGTGGAATAATTTTCGAAAGTTCCCTAATTCGATAGAAATTTGCACAATAGGAGGTCCGGCCTTTTTACAGGGTGGCTAAAAACCTGTATACACAACTTTGAGCTCATTTACACGTCTTCAAAAAAGCGGAACTGGCTGAAATTTTTCCAATTATTGTTTATTACATCTTGTTTTACATATTTGCAAAGTTTCATGTCCTACTTCCAACTCTGAAAGAAATGGCGCGAGCTTTACCAAGCCTCAAAGAGCCGAGAATCTTGATTATGATGACTGCTGTATGTACGTAAACTGAGACTTGGACTTCTAGATAGATTTCCAAAACCTGGTATTCCAATCACCGTGACGACTCCAGTTATCGTTGAAGCTATCCAAGAAAAAATCCGACGAAATCCGGATAAGACCAGAAAGATGGCCAACGACTTCAATACGTGTCACCGATTGATGAAAACTATTGCCAATCAGAAGCGGTACTTGTATTCTTATTAGATACAGATGGCGGCGTTTCTTACAAAGAATAACCAGCTGCTTCAGAAGAAAAAAACACAACTATTCCTCGGCGGCACGCCAAGCCATTTTTGTTTTTTTTTTTGATGATGAAACATCTATTGTTGAGGGTAACAAAAAAGGTGAAAGCATCCATATTACTGCTACTGACTCCAAAACCGTTCGTAAGAAAGAAAAAATTTTGAATCTCAGCCATGGGTCGTGGCGCAGACACTCATCAGTGGTTCAAGGGCAATTGGCATATGTTGCAGATAAGCTGGCTTCGTTACCATATTTGAACCATTTAGACCATGCTGTTATAGGATATTTTAGGCAGAGGGTCACCGTGAAAAAAAAACCTAAGTTTGGATGCCTTAATGGTTGCCCAGGAGAAATTATGGGACGCTCTTCAGACAAAACGCTTGCGTGCCTTGATCGACTCTTCTCCAGAAGGAATCGGACTGTCATCTAAGCCGATGATGAAATATTCGAAAACTATATATAAATTTTGTTTCTCTATCGTTGGAATATGCTACTGTTAAAGTTTCCACAGTTTTCCATGTTTTTCAAACGATTTATGACGTCTTGAATGTGTATCAATATTTATTAGCCACTCTGTAATAAAGACTTTACTGTATCTGAAGATTTTTTGCAAAAACTTTGAGAACAAAATACCGATAGCGTCACCCTAATAAGATTGCTTTCTTCTAACCTGATAAATTTTATCCAAACCATTTTGATTTGGACTAATCTTCAGCTTGAAATCAGCCTTCGCATATCCCTTCGATTTTCCTCAACTTCTTTAAACAAAATTATATTTTTGTGAATTCCTACTTTCTGCGAAAATGTTAGCTCTCTAGGCAAACTCCTTTTTTTAGTTTCTAAAAAGTTTGAAGACGGAAAAACTGATAATTTAACAAGCTTTTATTCATCGATCTTTTGTTATTGACATTGAAAAGTGGAAAAGCAGAGAGAGAAAGGAAGATTATCAAAATAAGGAAAAGTATCGAGAATTAGGTTGAAGGGCCAGAAAGCACTCAATGATCTTCCAATCCATACTTTGGCTTGAGAGTGTGGCCACGGTCCACGAATTCCTTCCAAGTGAAGGGGTAGTTGCACATGTTTTCGAAGCAATAGCACATCCAAATGTCCGAAGAGGGAACTCCCTTCAGATTGCTCTCGACGTGCTGAAAAGAGGAAAGTCATCAAATCAAATGGATTCAGTTTAAGAATGTCGTCTAAATTTCAAAAGCTCACCTGGAGAACACAGTCATTTCCCTTTGGCATGCTGACGATGTTTGGGATACGGGATGGGTGACGCTCGCCACCACCGAAAGATCCGCTTCCGTCGGAGACTTCGTAGATGGCGGTGCAAAACTTCCGATGATGGACGGTCTCGACGACAGCAAAGTAGTCGTCGTATCCATAGCACGAGAGTCCAGCAACGGTCGAAGCCGCGAGGGAGAGAAGAAGGAAATGGCGGAGCATTTCCAGGTTGAGGTAGGATGCGCAAAAACCTACCCGACGACTATTTATACTGCTCCGGTGACGGAATAGGCTCCTCCTATTTCATGAAGAACTTTGTTCTCGTAAGGCTTCACTCATTTGTTATCACCGTTTAAGCCCTGTTCTATGTACCCAATGTTTGCTTGGAATTGAATACGTACTAGCTTTTGTGCCTGGCACCACCAGCTTTATCCAGGAGATAAAAACAGATTTTAAGAGATTCTTCGCTCATTTAATCCTGCTCTGATCTTATCCTTCTTACGTATTAGGTTGGCAAATAAGTTTCTTTCCTATTTTCGATGATCAACTTTGAACAATCATATCTAATCAGTGGGATGGTTTTTCTTGGAGGATGTTTTATTCTTGGATAGAGTATCTCACGGACTGGTTACATGCACTTTGATTCATTTCTCCTTCTTGTCATTCGTGAGCATGCCACCTGCTTTCGTCCATAACCGACTAAGTTTCGAAAATGGCATTTTATTTTTATTCCTTCCTGGTTTGAAAAATCAAAATATTCACAAGAAATTTAAAGCAATAGATAGAGGAGGATCTTTTCTTCCTCCTACCATCAAACACTGGACCGAGACATTTGAAACCAAAAATTTAGAATCGGAAGACGAAGATCGGTCCGAAAGTTGTACTTCGGTCTATGGAAGAATACTATTGAAACCGATCCGTTTCAAACCGCTTGTGAAATGACATAAGCATTGTCCGTTAGTCAACGAAATACTGTGAAGGATTGAAGTATCTTGGCAATGTCAAAAAATTGGGTGATTCATACTTCACTTTTTGAAGGGCTACGATGTGATCACAGTGTAGACATGAGCATGTTTCTCTTATCATTTCTTGGCACGTTCAGTTGGGTGGTTGATCTAATAACCGTAGATGGGAAGTGCGTAAGCTACTCTCTCAACGTACGGAAGGTTCAGTTGATTGACGGAGAAGAGCTAGATTTGGACATCCCGAAACCTAAATTTCCAGTAAAAATGGGTATGCTATGTGTTTGATATCCTTTCAAAGGAATGAAGACTGGGAACTTCTAGATGACGGTACTAATAAGATTGCCGTCTTGTGTAGTTCCTAATATGAGAAATAGAATCTGTCAGTCGAATCGAAACAGGGAGAAAATCCCTAGGTTTACTTCCAGCACGACAATGCGAGATCGCCCGGGACTAGAGGGATCCGCCAAGAAATCATGTCGTTTGGCTGAACTATTCTTTTGTACTAGTCGTATTTTACGGACCTTGTTCATTCGGAAAAATATATGATTTGGGCTCTTAAACGTTTTCTTGATTGATAATAATTTCATTGAAAAGAAGACCCCAAAAAGGAGTTGTCCCACTTTTTCAATCACTTCTCTCGTCGTTCTCGGTAGATTGAATCAAGAATTCACAGGAGCGTTAGCAGACAACTATCGGTGCTTATGGACATTGATTTCATTGATCTAGCCCCTTCCGCTTTGAGAAAAATTTGATAAAAAATTTGACCAAAATCGAAAGAAACTTATTTGCCAACCTAATATCATGACCTTTGAGGAATGTGTCACGTATTGTAACAAATAACAAAATTCTATTCACACATATACAATTTGAATAACAAGATTAACCTTATCACCAGAATCCCTACAGGTCGAAAACATTGATGATCTCATGCATATCAATAGTTGTTCAAAAACTCGAGGATTTTGGCTTCCATCCATGTCGATCGGAAATCTGCCAGTGACATCACATTTGAAGTGGAGCAACCTGGGAAAAATACACGAAAGTTCCGAGGAACAGTTCTAAAGCAGAAAGATGAGAATTATTGAAAATGGTTTTTGTCGGTTGTTGAAAAATCTGTCAGTTGTTGAAAAACCCACTTTTCTCGATTACTGTGAGTGATATCAAAAGTTTATCAACTGATGGAATGTTTTGTCATTATATTACTAACCTTCCATCAGTTGAAAAAATTTTGATATCTCGCACAAAAACCGAGATAATTTAGCTCACCGGTCATGGTTTGGATGGGCTTTCATTAAAGAAAATACGGTTATGTAAATCTTCAAAGAGTCATAGTAGAGAATCTGCTCATGGCGATGTCGGATGTGCTTGAATCTAAACCTTATTTCAAAGGAAACGATTCAGCAGTAATTTTTGGCTTGAATTCAATCACTGAAACTAAATTTATATCTTTGACAATAATGACAAGAAATGACTTACAAGGATTTATTTCATGACAAACGTTCCAAGAAGCCGAGAAAACATAGTTCCGCTGTAGTATTCAAAACAAAGTCAGAAATCATTCAAGCGAATTCTATTTAATTGATCCTAAAAAATCCAATTTTCGTGAAAGCGGCGATATGATTTCCAATGTTTCATGTTTGTGGGAATGAAAACCAGTCGTTTTCTGATTCACCTAGAAATTGTTCAACCCTAAAACAAACCAATCTCTATGGGGTTATGCACGTAATAAATTCGCGATAAATTTGGCAAATAAATACACAAAAATACTATGCAGATACGCAAATAAGTTAATTTATTTGCATCCAAAAAACGAATTAAATTGCACTATCAGCCGTGAAAAATTTTCTCTCGAAGATTTTCCAAGAGTTAATTTTTTTCGAGAAAAAATTTTGAGAGGAAATTTCCACTGCTGATAATGCAATTAAATTCGTTTTTTGGATGCAAAAAAATTAATTTATTTGCGTATCTGCATAGTATTTTTGTGTATTTATTTGCCAAATTTATTGCAAATTTATTACGTGCATAACCCCATTACTTTTCTTTTTGTTTTCTCAAGAAATTTTTACAAGTACTGTTTTCATCGAGCAGTGAAATTGTGATAAGGCTTTTCAATTCACTACATTTGTTTTTTCCCATTTTTCACGACTTCCAACGTTCCCATCATCATTACTCGAAACAAAAGACGAAATCGCAAGAGGTAAAGACTCATTGCTCGCCAAATTGTATACGAGGCAATGAGAGTGGTGAGGTGCATCCACCAACGTCACCTTACCCTTCCATCTTTTTCATCTGTTCTCTTTCTTATTCGACTCTTCTGTATATCCTTATCCCTTCATAATTTGACCTCTTCATCTGCAAGCCCCGATAATCCAATGCTCTCAACCCACCACACAACGACTACACACGCAATGTGTCCCGTTTTTCGTTGACAAACAAGCAAACGCGCCCCATTGAACACAAGTTTTTGAATATACACACCTCATCTCCGTAGGCCTCGTGGACCTGTGTTCATCGATTTTTTTTTGTTTTCGAGCAAAACGATTCGCAAAAAGCGAATATTTAAGTTTTAATTATTAAGTTTTACTGTAAAAAATATTTGTTTCTTCTGAAAACTACAGGAAATCCGCTAAAAATTCAGTAAAATCATTATTCGTGATTTTTTTCGAACTTAATTGCTACTGTAAATCCGCTTATTTTGTGAATATTTCAGAGAGAAGTCAGATGGTGCACCATGAGCGAATGATTCTTCAGGAGAATGCTGACGATAGCCAGATTGGTATAAAAGATGAGAGCGGACAATCAAGATGAACAAGTGAGTTTTTCTTGTTTCGAATCACAGTTAATCCATGTTTTCATGTTCCAGGTACTACCTACTGTCGCAACTAGGGTATTCGACTACGTACAAATTATGTCTGATGTAGCAATCACTTTCCAATCAATTAATCCAGTGCATGAACCAGACGGTACTCAACTTCCAACTGACATTCGAGGAAATTCCGCTCATGTTCTATTGCATGAGGATACAACTCAAGTTCTTCCAACTGATGATAATGAAAATCCCATTACTCCAATCGTCGAATTAGACAGAGCTTCTCTCGCCGCAGAACCCACTGGAAACGGATACATCATTAGGAGTCGTGTATTCGATCAGAAAAGCTGATGGAACTCCACTTGCAACCGAGACTGCCGAGTAATACGACTATGGAAAGGCGTCTGGACCATGTAGACAGGTATGTTTCAAGCTTGATAAGCAGAAATAGCTGATACGTCGAAATTGAAGGTTCTTCCCACGGACGACTTTGGAAACTACGTGCATCAAGATGGTGGACCAAATGGACCAGTATTGGTCACGGACGACTCTGGGAAGCGCATCTTCCGGAGAAAAAATCGAAACCAATCTTCAAAATCAACGTCATATGAAAAAGGAAAGATGGATATTCTGGATGTTCCAAACAACTTGCCTTGACAAGGATGAAACGTGTGTACCACACCAACCCCGCGCCAAAACTCTTCATGCTCATTTGATTGACTCTAAAACGCCACTGACAAGTATGCCAGATTACATTATCGACAAGTGAAATGAAGCCAAGGTGAAAACTGATGAATAGCCTGAAAGACTGAAAACGACACTTCTGGGCCATGCAATAAAGCTGCGGCCGCTGCTCCGGACGCCGAAAAAAAAACGGAAACACTCACTTCGAAACGTGAGTGTTCATCAAAATTAATCAAAATTGAAGGAAAATTCAAGTTTTCAGCTTTTCTAGTGGCCTGCAAATAATCAACAACACGTAGAAGAAGTGGTGGAAGGAAACGAAGCTCTGGCATGCGTGCTACAGTAGATTCAAGAGCCAAACGTATCAACTCATGTTCCACTGACATTGCTGAAACTGGCGCCTTCTGCAACTACCAAAGGTGGTAACACATCTGGTTGAGGTTCAAGGGACTATCATGCCGAAATGTGCGCCAATCAGTCCCTGAAGAATAGCTGATCTAATGAAGAGAAGGCCAACTTTGTTGCATTTCAAACACGAAAAACGGAATAGGCGTAAGTTTATGTGAGAATAAAAAGTATCTATAATCAGTAAATTTTCAGTAACCACGGCTGCCACAGCTTGAAATGTTGTTCCTGCTCTTGCTCTAATTCTACAATCTGGTATTTCTTCTGCACCCCATGGTGCGACAACGACACCGATGATGTCTGTAGTGCAAACACAACAAAAACTAGATATTGGAATGCATCAAGAAATGAATCCTGGAATGGGCCACATGAATCGAACAACACATCGTCCCTCATCATATAATGAATCGTGAGTTTTTCTCAAACTACTTGAAAAAAAAGATAATTTTCAGCATTCTCGAAAAAAACCTAACTTTGTTGTTTCCCACCCATGACGAATCACGATTACAACACATCGTTCGGGTATCGCTGTCACTCTTGAAGATTGCCCCCGTATTTCATGAAGGATTAAATGCTTCATCAGCTTGCACAGCAATAGAAATGGAAGGATCACCGGCACCGTCACTGTGAGATTCGTGAGCGTGAGGCTACAGGAACCAGGAACGTCTTGATCGTAAAGCTGAGGAATAGATGCAACTCGAATGACAATGTATCCAGTAGGAACAACGTATTCTCTAATTGAGGAAGGAGATTCTAAAGGCAAAAAAAATCGAAGCCGACGAGATGAAAAAGCTTACATTGCTGAGCAGAAACAAACCCGTGACGAGCAGAAACGATAAATTAGAATCGATGCAGATCATCAGAAAAGGAAGCGAAAGATAGTAAACGCCAATGCCAGGAACATGATAGCTCGGAACCTGCCAGTTTCGCTCCTCAACAAGCTTGACAACGTCATGATGCAATCGTTGAGCAGCAGCAAAGGATCAATCGACAGAACAAAATAATGAAACAACAGACAAAAAGATAATCCAATCTGTCCGACTTGTGGACCAAACAGAACTAACTTCGTTACTTCTTAACTCTTCTGTAGCTGCTATCGAACCTGGCGGAACAATTTTCACTGTTGCAATTAAAAACCACTTCCAAGGATTTTTAAAAGATCAAATCAACAAGTGAGTTTTCTTTGAACCGAATTGAATTCAACCCATCTCATAATGTTCCAGGTACTGCCTACTCACGCATTCTGGGTACACGTCAACTCTAAAATTACTTCGGACAAAACAAGTCAAACCCATCCATGGACCAGATGGAATCAACTGATGTTTCCGGAGTTGCTTCGGGCGTGTTGGTGAATCAACTTCTGATGATGCCAGTGAAATTCCACTCCCAACTGATGCATCTGGAACTTAACTTCTTGTATGAACGTCTCGCATAGCACGGCAAGAACAAAGTCACAAATATCTACAAACATCTCAAGAAAAAAAATCGATGTTACTGAGAGTGTCACCACTATCAAAGCGAACTTTGCAAACGGAAAGAAAACCAATGAGTGATCATTGTGAGATTAATTGCAACCAAAAATTACGAATATTTCGGAATGTTTTCAGAGAAAGAGAGAAAAGTGATCACAACAAGCACCATGTTCCACTTCGAGAATCCGCTACATTCACCGCTTTCCGGTTGCAAACAAACTCATTTCGGTTCAACATCTGCTTTCATCACTTTCCTTTTGTTTGAAGAAGACACAATGGCTCCATAACACTTCTTGGCATTCATGCGGGTGTATTTTTTAACTGGAAACTATGTATTGGTTGAAAAGGAAGTGCAGGATTCACCGAAAATTTTGAGCAGCATGTATACATGTTATGAGTGCAATATCTGACTTACTGAGCTACTCCCCCAGCAATCCGCGGAATTTTTTGGCTCTTCGATTATTTCATCTACAGCACATTGTTGAGGATTGAATTGATCTGAAAATTTGACGGTTAGTTCTTAGACTCAACAATATGATACTCTCCGTAGATGATTTCTTGTTTACAGGTACAATCAGAGGGACTCGAAAGTGAATTCTTGGCTGAAGAACAAAGATACCGAAGAAAATTTGCAATTATGAGATGTGCAACTTCGAATTGGACCACTGAAAGGTACTGTTCATTTCTAATCATAGAAAAAATCATTTCATTGATATTCCGGGTCTGTCGAGGAGAAGTGGTCTGTAGATGGTACCGTCAGTCTCGTGATATTGATCCCGAGACTGCTGGTATGATCGATGGCATGGTTCTGGGGCCGACAACCCCAACATGAGACCGTTCTTCTTGAATATACTTGAATTTTAAAAAATTTGCTGGGAAAATCCAGTTGAAAAAGTCTGCAAGAGTCCTGTAAAGTCTGCAAGCGTCCTCAAATTTCTCAAAGCTTGGTATTAAAAGGAAGATAAATAAAACTATAGTATAAAACTATTAGTTTTTTAAAGGATATGAAGTGTCGATAAAAATGGATGTTTCATTAGTTGTAAGAAATATAAAAAAAATACTGACTACGGAATAGAAAAAAGTTGAAAAATTACAACTTGAAGCGAAGTGAATAATATATAAAAATAAGAATATAGAAACAAGAGAATACAATAGAAAGTTACTTTCTGCTCTCGCTTCCATTCGTCACCGAGCTCCCTTCTTTGTTGTCCTCTCCAGTTGTGGTAGTGGTCGTAGAATCTTGTCTGCGAGATGTTTCTTTTTGGTTTAGAACTAATGAAAACCGGGACTGAACGGAAGATTTGGCTTTCTGAAAAAATGAGTTTTTGGCACAGTCGCGATTTAGAAAAATATTACCTCCGCTTTATTGTTCCACATTGCCAGGGTGTCCTTGAAACTTCTCTGAGTCGGCACCGAGCTGCCTTCTTCCTCATTTGCTTCCTTATCCAATTTCTCCGTAAATGTTGAATGAGAAGCGAGAGGTGGCATCGTTAACCTCCGATTTCGATTGGCAGGGACCGTGTGACATTTCGAATCTGGAGCATTCACTGATTGCTCCGGATGTTTCTCAATCTCCTTTTCTTCTGACGAATCCGGCAAAATCATCTTCGGCTTTGTCAAGCGGGACGGTGCCCATGGAAGTTGGAGCTTGGCCACTCCTGTGAAGTCGGATTTTTGTGGAGTTGAAGAGCCATTCGGAGCTGACGTCGACGTTGATGAACATGATGACGATTCTTGTGTCATCGATTTTCTCTTGGCCAGGTTTTGCATTAGCTCTGCCATCACGCCAGCTTGAGAAGAAGATGCCTTCGACAAAGAAAGAGTGACGGGAGTTGACAGCCTATGTGACTTCAAGGCCGGAATCTTTTGGGTTTTCAGAAGGTCTAGGGGAGGTGGAGGAGGAGGTGGCATTGGGATTGTTCCCGGTACCACCACAACAGTGGGCGATTGTGGTGAAACTTCTGTGTCCAAATGACCGGATTTTGAGACCTCTTCTTGTTTTGGTGGACCAGCTTCTACGTCATCTTTTTCTTCCTCCTCGTCGGTTGTAGAGTGTTGCCTTCTTTGCTTGCACCGTGCTTGGAGCTCACTCAAAAACGCGCCATCACTCGGATTTGGATTTGTAAATCCAACACTCGGTGTTCCCTTCTTCTGCTCATTCAGTCGTTTTAGCGGAGGCTCAGAAGGCTTGGCGAGCCATAGAGGTGGAGGTCCGGGTGGAGGACGAATACTGCCCGATGGCTGAGGGGGTGACGTCGAAGGGGCTGGAGCTGCCGGAGATGGTGGCGGTGGGCCGTTGGGCCGATCCTTTCTTTCGGGATTCATGTACTGGAGAAAAGCAATGTATAAGAAAAGGTTAAGCCAAGCTTCAAATAATTGTATTCAAATTCACAAATTTGAATCGAACTACTAGGTAGATATGGACTACTTTTGTGCGAACTCAAAGAAATTTTTGACCTAACTCTGGGAAAATTTCAATCGCGAACAAATTGCCCAACTTGAGGGAAACTAATCGAAAGAAAAACTTACAGATGCTCGGTTTGGAAGTACTGGAGGCGATCCTGGAGTTGAAGAAGATTCCATAGAAGACGTTAAGCCAAGAAGAGCTGATTTCTGGAAAGATTTGAATTCAAAAAAAGTGATAGAAAAGTGAAAGCCACTAAATCAAAAGAAAAAAAACAGTGCATGAATGATATGACACAAATTTGATGAGTCAGAATATCAGCGAGATAGAGTCGAAACAATAAGAATATTGAGAGACGCAGAGCTTCCATGCAAAAAAGAGGCGGCGTCAATGATGGATCAATAAGTATGACTTGGTTTAAATAACATACAAAACATTTTATAAAAATAACCATTAGATGGGAATCATCGGAAAATATGAAATTGCGAAAATTTGTTATCAAAAGAGTTAGAAGAGCAAGATTTAGCGGAGAAACTTCAAAAATCGACTATTATTCGCAGCGTAAAAACGTAAAAATATTAAAATTATATTGTTTTACTCTTGCTGAAAAGATTACTTTTTAGAAACGCTCTAGCTAAATTTTCTAATTTAGCTAATTAAACGATTCTCGTTAGTTCTTTCAAATTTCTGATATCTTATCATTGCGTAACATACCGTAATCCTTTATTAGAAGAGCCAGATTTTCAGTTACTTCCGTAGGGTTCTTCTATAACAGTGTCTTCAGTATTAGAGGGTCCCCTCTATTTATTTAGCAAAATTTAAGCAAATTTCTGAGCGAACAAGATGTTTCGACAAATTTATTTGAAATTGTGAAATTTTGGAATATTGTTCACTAAGAAAAACAAGAGATTTCGAAGGGGGCCCTTCTGTTTTTCCAAGTCTCTCTCGGGAGGCCCTTTCATTAGAGGGGCCTTCCTTATAC
Source organism: Caenorhabditis nigoni (assembly GCA_027920645.1). Taxonomy (NCBI): domain Eukaryota; kingdom Metazoa; phylum Nematoda; class Chromadorea; order Rhabditida; family Rhabditidae; genus Caenorhabditis; species Caenorhabditis nigoni. The sequence continues at coordinate 18,376,111 of CP115869.1, forward strand.
AGGTTTTACGGTATTCAATCAATGTTTCGTCTATTTCAAAAGTCAAGCTTAATTGAAAAGAACAGATACGAAAAGAATCAGAAAAAGAAGAAATGAAAGATCAGAAAAAGAATGATCTAAAAAATTTGAATGATTCAGAGGCAAAAAAAAACAAACGTCATTTAGCTGGCCAGAAAAAAATTTATCAAAATTGTTATTCGATTTCTATGAAATGGAAATTTTATTTTGAAACAAGAGTGATAGAATAAAAGACTATGAGAACTATGCGAAAAACTTGAAATCTAAGAAAATAAGGAGAGCGTGATGAGAAGATATTCGTGGCTTTAGAAATTTGACTGCGCATTGTGGCCCTCTGGAAAAAATTTGAAAAGAATTCAGAGATAAAATAGAATTTCAGTAATATCTTCAAACAGTTGACTGTCAGTTTGATTTACAGATTTGAAATGTAAATTTTGTTGAAAATCATATCGTATACCTATCAATGAGACTGCCAAAAAACCCACTAAGTTATTTATATTCAAATGGAACCGAATCAGCCGCAGTAGAAATGGATGAGCGAAATCGATGGATCAATGTTTCTTTAGAGATGTTTGCCGGCCATTTGGAAATTTGAAACACTTAATAAATTTCATAATACCCACGGAACTGTATAATATTGCGGAGTTGTAGAATAGCATTCACATTTGACTAACCTCAGCAGCCATATTGAACTATTCATCCTGAATGTGAGCTGTTTTAGAAGTACTGAAAATTCCACTGGATTGACTTTTTGGTTCACAAAACATTCTGCGATTATAAAATCACCACCGAGTATGTGACAGACAGCAAAGAATGTAGTTACGACATATGGATGAGTTTGCCATAGTCGATTTTCTGCAAATGAAATTGATATTACCTTTTGAGAGAAAAATTACAACAATTCATACCGAAAATGTAGTGATTCCGCACGTTGCTGTAATTTTCTCAACTCCAGTATTGTTGAGTTATGCCAGGCCATTAGGGACCAATTAGTAATTGGAGGGACACCAAAACGTGATACAAGAAGAAGTACCACAAATTTTCAGTGGCATTCCAAGTTCCTGGTTCCAGCTCGAAAAACTTGGGGAAGTTGAAAAACACCGAATAGATTACAACGATTTTCAGCATTCTGATCAAAACCTTCTGGGTGCATCATTTTTCTGGAAAAACCTTCGAATTAGTTTTTGTTTTCTTCGAGCGGTTTGCAACATCATGTGTCTAGAAGCAATTTATATTCACTAATGTTATGTTTCAGAACAGTTCTCCATCTCACTTCCTTCCATCACCTCGTGTTCTCATTTTGTTGCCTACTCTTCCTTTCAAGATGAGTGAGCTTCAATTTCCACTTGTTTGCATATATAGCCTTGAAAAGAGTAGGACTCCTGTATTGACACGCGCTACATCCACGTGATTGCGGTACCTTTTGAGAATGTGATGAATTTGACTGTAAATGAACGATCATGAATCATGTTCTAACATAGGAAGTTTTTCCTATGTTTGAAAACAGACAGTTTCTAGATATCACACCTAATTTCCTGCAGAAACTGTAGGATGTCCTCGGAAAAAGTTTTATATGTCTAAATTTTTGTACATTGTTTGGTGCTAACAGCATTTTTATTTGCTCAAGCTGGAAGTTTCAAAAAATCTTAAGAGGAAAAATACTTGTAGAGAAGTTTTGATAACAATAAACACGAAAGAAGTCAAATATATAGAAGGATGTCATCTATGGGAAGTTGTTGATCTGACACAACTTAGAAATTGTCGGCGTGAGCTCTGAATGAAACCAAAACTGGAACATCAGAATAGTAGCAGTCTTGCTCATCTTCAATAGCTTGACACCTAAAAATTATCTTTTAATTTAGTTTTTCCTCATAGATTCTCACCCGCAAGGGATATGCTCCTGAATATGTGGAAGATCTGGTTCGTTGGTGTAGTAGGTTCCGTTTGGTCCGAAATAAATTCTGCGACAGAGCCAGACGATGCTATCAATGATGGCATGAAAACAACCAAACCTGAAATAATAATGCTTCTTTGAAGATCTCTGAAACACTCACATTTTGGAAATATGAAAACCGGATAGAATGTACCGGAAAGCACTAAATTTTGTTTGGATTCTTCTTATTTACATTGAATTTTGCCACCATTTACTGATTATCATATCCAGCAGATGGAGAGAAATGATAATTTGCATTGCAATTTTTTTTTGTAAAAAAATTTTGCAGGAAGGATTCTAAAAAAACATCTATATAAAAACCGTTTCTGAGTGATAGCAAAAATAGTGATGGAATTGGAACTGAATAAAACTGAAAATGAAGCTGTTTAACCGGTTTTATTTTTTTGACGTTCATTAGAAATAAAAATTTCTAGTACTCTAAAAAGGGCACTGAACTTCTCAGTTAAAAGTAGACAGTTCTCTGGAAAACTCTGGAAAAAATGTTCTATAACTCTTCTCTTGCTCCTCTTGATTTTAAATGTTCAGATCATACTAAACAAAATAATGTTGATTTTACGATTTGATAATTCTCTCGCAAAATTCCATTCAGCAGTTTGAAACTGAACAATGGAGAAATGCCAAATTTAGCACTGAAATCATACTTGTAACGGGGCGGGCCGGGCTTTTTCCGGAATTTCGGAAGCCCGGCCCGGCCCGGCGGACCCGTCATTTTACAAGTTCTGAAATTTTCATAAAACATATAAGAACCCGATTTTTTTCGATCAAAATTTTTTGTTCGAGTTTTTTTCGATCTTTTGTGATACACAATTTTTGACACCGTCGGGTCCGGGCCTTGGGCCGGTCCGGAATTTTACAAGTATGTATGACTGAAATAAAAAGTTTGCCAGGCTGTACCCGCTTATCTTGTTTAGTTCGATTTGTACAAAAGTTGTCAATTGCAAAAGTGAAGCATTAATTTTATTCGCTTTGCTCTGAAATTTTCAGAGAAATTTAAAACATCTGTACTCATTTTTCAAGACTTTAAAAATTTATATTTTTCGCTGAAAAATTATAAACATAATATGTATTTATTCAGTACTGTACATCGTTCGTTTAATCGTTTGTAGAAAGTAGAGTCCGTACTTTTTTTGAGAAATTGCAATCTTCGAAATATTGTTCCAATTCTTGTTCAAGGTCCCTCTTTTTTACACGACGAGTCTGTGTCACAGATTCGTCACTCCCACGTCTACAGATTTGGAGAACCATGTGTGTGTGTGCACTACACCTGTCTGTGTAAGAGATGTCATATGCCCTCACTTTCACCAGGCAATGACTACTTCATTAACACACTCGACTCATTGTGGAATACAATATTGATATTTCAAATTAGTTCCAGCCGTAATCATTGTTATAGTGTGAAAATTGTCATAGATGTCAAAATGAGTCACTTACCAAAAGTGAAAATGTCAAGTGACGCCTATTCGAAAAATCAAAAATTGTCCAAGAATCACACTTAATGTTAGACAAAAAAAAAACAAATTTATTTCAATGAAAAAATATTTGATATGGTTTTTCAACTCTGGCGGATGTGGATGCGGGTGTGATGATCGTATCTTCTGGAATATGTTACGTGGAAATGTTTGCACTTCTTAACACTTCATATCCGGTAGACATCTTGTTGTAACGTCACATTTTTCGCGCATATCTCCATCTACATCAATTGGGGATTGTTACAAAAAAACAGTAAACACTTGAATCAACCAATCTGTCTAGAAAGAAAGACAGTTGGATTTGATCTTTGAGTGACTTTATTAATTTTAAGTGTGAAAAAGATGGAGCAGGCATTGAATGAAAGAATTTGGCTCCAGGGAATCAGGTAGGAAAGTGTGGGAATCTGATGGAAAAATTCCAGATATTGTTCAGTTTCTCTACAAATTTGGTGGTATTAAATCATGATTTTTGAGAAAAACAATTCAATAAAAAAAATACATCTTCTTGGTTTTCAGTATTGGAGTTAATAAAGATGTGCTCATATTTCTGTGTTCATGGTTTTTTTTAGAATATTTTTTTTTTCGTTTCAGAAATGTTCTGTACATTAATGTGTCATCCAACTTTCGTATTGTCAAAAGCTTTACGATGCCATAAGTTTCCAATTGTTCTTCTTGTTTCTTGAAAATGGCACTAAATCTCAAATTCTCAACATTCCTAAAATTTAGGCCAGATGAGAACCTTTTCTCAGAATTCAATTAATCCTCGTCCTCAATTTTCATTTGAAACCAAATGATATCTTCATACTTCCGTTGTTGCATAGTAGTACACGCAATACCAACCAATGACACTAGGAATATCATTTAGACGAGCGTAACGTAACCAAAAACCGATAGATTTTCTCATCATCTCAAATAGTTTTGCCTCATCTCCTCAAGGTCTGAGGTATCGGTGTCTATTTTCCTCTTCTTCTCGTTTTCGGTCGCTTGTGGACTGTCACCAATATAATAATCCATCCAATTCTCACCTCAGTGCCGAAATGAACTTTCTTTCTAACCGCACTGTATTAACCATGAATCTTATCATTTCAACATTTATCAAAACATACGACACGCTTTTAGCGCATTTTGGTACACGATTATGTGATCGGTGAGAAAATGCAATGGAAAACAATTTATTTCAATAAAATTCAGAAGAATAAAGAAAAGAAGAGGGTTACTGTAGGAACCAGATGAGGGAAAATGTGACAAATTGCATATTTCTTACAATGTCGACTGTACAATATCTAGGAAACTAATAGCGAACGAAAGATAATGAAAATGTGAGGTGAGCTAATCATCACCTCGGGGTGCCGGGATCGTCAGTGATGATTTATGAGTCTTCCGATTCCTCCTATCCCTATAATTTCGGCCTCGTGTTCCGTAGGCAAAACGTAACATGAAGTTGTTATATTATTTTGATCACTATTTGAATAAATGTTTACAATTCGAAGCTTCCTGTTGTTTTAGGGCTAAGTGCAACTTTCCAGGATTCAAAAAGTTTCTTGAAACACTCGAACACTGAAAGAATAATGTTTTTTCTATTGTAAAATTATTCCAAAACTCAGCCGAAAGTGAGTTTTGAAGTTTTAACGAGCAGATGCGAAATTGACAAATAGGACGTTTTTGTCAGAAGTTTAGTGCTCACTTTTCCCTTTTTTGAAATTTCGCACACCAGGTGCCCACACGCAGTCCCCATTGTTCGACACGGAAAGACTTTGACATATTCAATAATTTGCTTTTGGCTCTCCATTCACTTTTTTATATTTTTCGAGTTGGGATTCAGCCAATTCATTTGGTTTTCTCAGTAATTTAGCAGGTTCGGAATTGAATTAAAACCCAGGTTTACTAGTCTCCTGGCACTGTGTCCTCTTTTTTCCCATATTTGTTACAAATTCCAGTTTTTCTCTAATAAAAATCACTCTTCATTATTTGTATTTTTTGATTGTGTCTCCTCGCATCATTTCTCTATTCATTTTGTCCATCGCGTCGCCCCGCCTCCACACACCTCCTCTCTTCCAATCTCAGCGGGAGGCGTGGTCGTTGACATTGTATGATCAGGCTGTTCCTAACTGGGGATACCATTAGCTTTTTTGAGTTGATGGTTTCTAGTATATTTGGTTTACAGAGCCGATACTCACCGGTCCGTGCTCTTCTTATTTTCTATTGATTTCTTCTCTTATCAACGTTTAATTTCAAAACTTTCCGATTCTAATTCTACTAACTGATATTTTCAGCTCCCTCTCAAATATGAACAGTGAGAACGCCGACAAACAAGTACAGTGCTTGTGGGAGACGAATGGACAAGTATGCATGCAGAAGTTCCAGAATCCGGAAAATCTTTCGACTCACTTGAGCACGCATCATATCACACCCGAATCCAGCAAATTTGTTTGTTCATGGAAGGGATGTGATCGAGAGTTCAAAATGTTCCAGGTATGTCAAAAGTGTAGTATAGAGAACTAAAAGCGTATGTCGTTTTCAAAAGCCATTTTTTCGGGTTACCGTGATTTGCCCCTCTAGAGAATTTGACTTTCTAGAGCATCGAAAAGTATGCAAAGCCCCATTTTTCTCACTTTTCTGGTGTACTATTCTACTGACCCGTGCTCGGGGCAATAACCAGAATTGCGTCATAAGTTTTAATTGTCTCCAATTTCTCTATTCTTCGCTGAACACAACACTCCTAGTATTAAACTACTCTATCCCCCGCAATTATGCTCATTTGCAATTTCCCGTAATCTCGAACACCTTCATACAATATACTATACATTGCAGGCCAAGTACAAACTGGTGAACCACATGAGGGTTCATACCGGCGAGCGACCATTTCTGTGCGATTCGTGTAACAAGGTTTTTGCTAGATCGGAAAATTTGAAGATTCACAAGAGAATCCATTCAGGTTGGTTTGGTTTGGGACAAGAATGATATGGCCACAAGAGGGTGGTTGTTGTTGTAGGAGGAGGTGTAATGAGGGATTAGTATTTATTAAGGCCCACTTCATGAAATGATACATGGTATTTCTCTGTCAAGTACCTGAAGGGCAGGTGATGTTTTTCTTTCCATAGCTCTTGAGTTCTACGCTTTTCCCTCTCGAAAAGGCAATAATGATGGCTGCTCCATTCATGGCAAAAAAAATGTGCCTCCCCATAAATTTATTGTGAATTCCAAAGAAAGCAAAAAGAGGGTTATTCTTTACATTCAGATCCGCAACTTTTGAGGATCGCCAAGATTTACGATGTCAGTTTCTTCTATTGTCAAGCAAATCTCGAAACGATCCTATTCCGTGCTTAGTGGTCTCCTTTCTCTCAGTTTTCCACTTTTTCCTCCTTTTGTGATAGTCTCGCCTGTTTAATATTCACGTTCGACCATCGATTCAGTAATCCGTTCATAGAAAACATATACATTTTAGTGAATGAGGAATCGGGAATACTTTCTAAGAGGGAAACGTAATTTAGAAAACATTTCAACAGAGGAAAAGACGCTTTGAAAAATGTTTGGTTTTCTGACGCCATCTAATTATGTGATGAAAACCTTCGAAAATTAGCCGATGATTATCCTCTCATCATGTTGGGATGCTTCCGAATTACATAATGTTTAGACTACAGATTTGGCTTCTTGCCTTCTCTTCTCTTTTTATCCTTACCGCTTCCTCATGCACTTGTAGGACCGTATCGGTGACGTAATGCAAACGCCAGGTTCTTGCCAGTAGTGCGCCTCAGGCTCGCCCTACATGTGGAGCAAACATATATGACAATATATGCATAATTGTGAATTTTATTTTTTTCAATCATTTCGATGAATGAATAAGAATCTAAATGAACATTGATTTTAACATTTTGACGCATTTTCGTGCATTCAGCAGTTTGGAGAAATGAAAGCTTAGAATTTTTATTGAATTTTGAAATTATTTTTTTTCAGGAGGAATACAAAGTCAATTATAATGCTTATTTTCGCAACAATGAAACATTTCCAATCGCTCTTCGTTGCATTAATTGGAATTCAAAAATTCGTTAACTATCTTCAAGATCTATTCTATTGTCATCTTTTTTTGAAATGAAAATTTTAAAATAAACATTTTTGTATTTCTGTAAAAGTCTGGAGTTTCAAGCACTTCTAGGAGCTAACAGGGTTCTAACCAAGCTAGAAATGTGATTTTTTCATGGGAATGTTTGTAACTTTTTGAAATTCTTATAATAAAAATTTAATTGAAATTCATGAAAAAAAAACACGATTTTTAAAATTCAATAGTAAGAACAAATTAAAATCGATTATGAGAATGAACATAAAAACTTGAGAAAATGAAGTGGAATACGTTGGATTATCTTTTTTTCGAAGTAACAGAAATTTTAGGGAAAAAAAAATTAAATCTTTGAATATAAAATATTTGGGTTGAAGATTTCCAAATCCATTGTAATTTTTTTCCAAAACCATCACATTCTCTACCACGCCAAATTTCAAAGCACCGTATCTCGGCTCCCAGATGAGCTGGAAATGTAGTTTTTGGCCAAAACAGCTCATTTTTATGCTACTTTTATCAATAGCATGAACTAAAAAAATTAAATTTTTTGGATGTTTCAAAACATTTTTTGTTCTCCTAATTTGTTAGTTTAAATAAATTTTCAAAAATCATAAACTGAAAAAATCTGTCAAAGTTTGACTCTTTGCCATATTTGTAACTGTGAATTCTCCACTCAACCATTCTTGAGAGTTGAACCCGAATTCTTCGGTCTTCGTTAGGATTGAAACTCAATCGGGGTAATAGGTCTATGCAGAATGCTTGAAAGATGGTCTCACTGGCATTAGCGTATAATGCTGAATAAACTGAATGTCTAAGTAGGCAGGACTGTAAAGTGTCTATCCGATCATTGGATTTGGGCTCAGGTGGTATTATGAGTGACTTTGTGTCCGCAGATCGCATTTTCGTAAAATCTTGGAAAAATTAATTATTTTCATTTGACGGTTTTATATAAGAAACATATGAAAAATACAATGCGTTAAGGGAAAGAGGGAAACGTGCTCCATGAAGTAATAGCACTAACTTACCGGATCATTCAGCTAGAAAAAATCTTGTATTTCACTTTTCGCGCTAGCAAAAACGCAAACAACCTCTCCTGTAAATGGTTTAATGTTTTCTGGACTGATTTCCGCTCATTTTACATAAGTCTTCAAAGTCATGATAAAAAATCTCAAAAATATGAAAACCACATTACGCGTACCGGTGGCTGGGTCAAATTCTTCGGGCCTGTTGACCTGATTTTTTAAAAACTCGCAATTAGGAAAATCACACACACACTTGGTTTGAAAATTTCAAATGGTTTCTTGCAATATTGCTATTTCAGTGTGAAAGTACGCAACAAATTTGAAGAATACTTTGTTCCATTGTTGCAAAAGGTCGGGCCGGGCCGGGCCGGGCCGGCAGAAATTTTCTCGGCCTGCCTACCACTGTTGAAAAATTTCCAATGGTAAATCGGAAAATTTTTTGAATAGAAAAAGAAAAAGGTTAAATTTTGAAGCAAAATTAATAAAGTAGAAAGTAATCAGAAATAGGTCGATTTTGTATTTATTTTCGAAAAAATTTCAAAAAAATCAGCGTCTGTGCAGATCCCGGGCCGGCCCGAGATTTTGCAACTGTGCTTTTTTCGGACTTGGTTAACATTTCCAAATATCTACATACATATTTGGACGTCAAGTATCTCGCAGCATTCACTAGTGTTATGATCCAGAACAGTCCCTCTTCCCTCCATCCCCACATTTTCTCACTTTTGTTTCCCACGCTTCGTATCAAGAGGAGAAAGCTTCTATTTGCACCCGTTTGCAGACATAGCCTTGAGAAACGTAGAACTCTTATGCTGGTACGCGATACATCCTCGCAATAGCGGTACCTTTTACGAATGTAATGAATATGACTGTAAATGATCAAGCATGAATCATGTTCGAAGTGGAGGACATTGTTCCAATGTTTGAAAACAGACACATATCTCACCTAATTTCCTGCAAAAACTGTATGATGTTCTGGAAAAACAATATACGGGATATGTCGCATTTTTTGCACATCGTTCGATGTTAACAATATCTTTATTCGCTCGAGCTGGAAGTTCAAAAAAATCTTGTAAGAATAAATAACTGTAGAGAAGTTTTGACACTAATATAGACAAAACAAAATCGAATATTTAGAAGGATGACATCTATGGGAAGTTGTTGGACCGACACAGCTTAGAAGTTGTCGGCATGAGCTCTGACTGAGACCAAAACTGGAACATCGGAATAGTAGCAGTCTTGCTCATCTTCAATTGCTTGACACCTGAAAGATTACATTTTATTCGCATTTCATTTATAGATGCTCACCCGCAAGGGACATGTTCCTGTATATGTGGAAGATCTGGTTCGTTGGTGTAGTAAGTTCCGTTTGGTCCGAAATAAATTCTGCGACACAGCCAGACAATGCTATCGATGATGGCATGAAAACAACCAAACCTGAAGTTATAATTCTTTTTTGAAGATCTCTGAAACACTCACATTTTGGATATACAGAAACCCGGATTAAATGTACCGGAAAGCACTGAAAATCGTTTCGATTCTCCCTCTTTACATCAAATTTTGCCAACACTCACTAATTATCATAACCAGCAAATGGTAAAAAATAATTTGCATTGCAATTGATAATTTTTTGGAAATAAAAACTTTGCACGGAGGATTCAATGAATAATTTAGAGAAACATCTTATGTATATATAAAACCCGTGTCTGTATGGTAGCAAAAGTAGTGATGAAATCGGAACTGGTTCAATCTGAACAGAAGCTTTTTAACCGGTTTTCTACGGATTTCTGTCCTAGGCTGAAAAAGGATGGACAATAGCAGACCAAAGGATAACAAATTTTGACTGTTCCAGTATAAAATTAAAAGTTTTGGAGCTTCGAAAAAGTGTGCCATACGGGTATCATTTTTTATCAGATCAAATCAGGCAATAATCAGTATTTAATCAGTATTTTAAAGTATTTCTTTTTCCTTTCGTTCACGATTCTTGCAATCATAAATAAATAAATAAATAAATAAATAAAAATATTTTGATTTCACAGCTGTAAAATTTTTTTTCTGAACTCCAAGACCAGATAAACCGCTTGAGTCCAAAAAAAACTGCGAAAAGTGCCCTTAACGCTGAACTCAAAACTGTACCACTTTGAAACAAATCGGTTATTTCGTTAAATCCGATTTGTATATCTCGATCAGTTAGATTTGTGTTAGAAAGTTGTCAATTACAAAAAAGAAGCTCTGATTTTGTTCAGTATGCTCTGGAAAGATGGGAAAAATTGAAAGATGCTGAACTACTTTTGTGGATCTCTCAAGATTAATATTTTTCGCTAAAAAATGCAAAAGATGATATATTTATTAGGTTGTTCGAAAAGTTCGCGTCATTTTTAGCTTGAGATACATTCAATGTAAACGATGTCAAAACGATGTCGGATAAATTGAAGGTAATGACCATTGTTATCAATGACTCACTGCCAACGCCCCACTAAATTAAGGGTGTCTTCCGTATAGAACTCCGGCGACTGCAAATTGAAATTGAAGTCAACCCTTTTTTGATACCCTATTTTGAGGTTTATTGTTTTCAATTAAAATGGCATTGGAAAAGGCTGAATAGGTAATTAACAGAAAGTGCAAGATTCGAGCTATACGGAAGACAAGACATATTGGTCTAGCAATATCCAGCGAGATCTGCCTGGGACGACCTTCTCGCACGAGGTTGGAGATTATAATTTCTAAAAGAACCCCCCCCCCTGTTTTTTGCCAAGGAGATTCACATGGAACCTGAGCTTTGTGATCTGATAAGTATAGGTATCGGCCGAAATTTTGATACTATCATCTGGCAACTCCCAATACTCCGCTTCTTGGTAGACCACCATTTCCACAACATCCCATTTTTTGGACGAATTTCATGTTTCGCGGCGTCTGGTGGTTGGGCGCCTTTGTCAACCCACTTGATTTGTCGTTTATTGTAATTATACATTACCCATTTATCACCACTAGTGATGATTCGATTCAACCATGCATGTGGGCAACGCAGGATGAGAAGATTCAAACAGGTGTCCACACTTGCTTCCAAGTGAAGTCGAGTCAAAAGGTGTGGTTCATATCTTACCACTTTTTTGACTCCGCCGAGGGTTTCCAAATTATAGTTTTTTGACAAAAGGCTTGCCATGAATATACTTGATAACTCCCGCACAGTTTGAAATGGGTCCCTTCCAATCCCGGTATTTAATACATCCAAATCTAAGCTCATATGCTTTTTTGGAGAGGGATTTTCGTCCAACGAAAATTCTCCTTTTTCAAATTGATGAAGCCCGGGTGTAATGATAATTCGAAAGGATGCATATTCGTTGTAAACCTCCACAATCGGCTTTTGGTTTCATCAATTTTCAGGTTAGATAGAAATTAAAATAAAAAGGCAGTCCAAGAAACAGAAATGCAAGGGGTGAAAACGAAGAGCATATCTCACTTCACGAGAAGAGGAGACTGATCTCCATTGGGGTGTAGACACTACTAGAACCCACCAATATTCTGATAAAACGACTGGTCCCTTGCTTGCACCCCGCTTGAAATAACACAGTTTGAAACCGGTCAATCAAAAATGACGCGAACTTTCCGAACAACCTAATAGAATCCAGACTTCAAAAAAACGTACAATTTTCAAAACATTGTCCCAGTTTTTGTTCAAGGCCCCTCGTTCTGGTACGACAAGTCTTTGTCACAGGTTTGTCTCCTCATTCCAACTTCTACAGTTTCTGAGGGCCATGTGTGCACTGTTGACACCTGTCTGCATATAAGGAGTCATATTCCCACTATTTCACTGGGCAATGACTACTTTATTAACACACTCAAGTCATTAAAGAATCCAGTATTGATTAATCAGATTAGTTCCAGTTGTAATTATTGACGTTGTGAGAAAATTGTTATTATTGTCACAAGGAGTCATTCACAAAATGCTAAATGTCAAAAAATCATATTAGCTAAACCAAAAAAATTGTTCAAGATGGACACTATGAAATTGTTTAAAACAAATTTTCTACAATTCACATTACATTTGAATTGGTTTCTCAACTCTGGCTGATGTGAACGCTGTCCTGGATAGATGAGATGATAGTATCGGCTGGAATATGTCACGTGTAAAAGTTTGTCCTTCTTAACACCTCATATCCGGTAGACATCTTGTTACAACGTGACATTCCATCCAAATATCTTTATATACATCAATTGGGAAGCACTGAAAAAATGGTAGTCATGTGTATCAACTAACATGGAATGACTCCCAAGTGTTACCCTCGAAAAGAATCGAGACCTATACGGTTGAATAGAGCGTAAAAAGTTATCCAAGAATCCAAATGGAATAGTTGGTAAAAAATTTTTATAAGGAGTTATGGTCCAACAAGTACCAAAAAATGACTTTATTTTCAAAAAATCATAACTTTGTCAGTTTTTGTCCGTTTGTTCAAATTCAAAAAACAGTAGATAGACAATTAGTTGAACTTTTGAAAAAATAATTTTTTAATTTTTTTCCTATTGATTGGATTATTGATTTTTTGAAAAAATCAAAAAATTTTTCAAAATCTCAAAAATCCCAAGTTAACTTTTTTTCTCATTATGACCATTGAATTCAGCACACTTGAATTACTATAGAAACATATCAATACCCCGGGGGAAATCATGTCCACACAAGTTATGCCAAAAAATGTCGATTTTTGGCACTTTTCTGCTTTAAATTCGTTGTCCTCGGCGGCCGGTAGAGAGAGGGGCATACTTCTTTTTGTGGTTTTTACATGCGTATTGTTCACTTGAAATGTTTGAAACACAATTCAGTAACACATGAAGTCGAATATTCAAATGTCGTACCATTTCTTAAAATCGGCACTTGAAAAAAAAATCAAAATTTTGACCTTTCACAGGGCACATCTATAGTCAAACTTGATGAAAACAGCCAAACTCTTTTTTTAACATGATTAAAATGACAAAATCTTATCAACGGCTTGAACAAAATTTTGAGTTAGGTCCTAGAATCAAAAATATTTACGATTATTAGGGTCTGACACCTTGTTTTGGTAAGGTGTGTCATGTCATAGGGCACATCTATAGTTAAACTTGATGGAAACATTCAAACTTTTGTTTTAACATGATTAAAATGACAAAATCTTATCAACGGCTTGAACAGAATTTTAAATTAGGCCCTAGAATCAAAAATATTCGCTGATGATGGGACACCTCTTGTTTGGACCATAACTCGAGAACGAGACAAAATTTCAAAAAACTGTTAGTGCCATTCGATTTAAAATTAAAAACTAACTAAAAAGAAATGTTATTGGTTTTGTTCATATGGTTGATTTAGGCGAAATGAACGATTTTCGAAAGGTATCCTATCAGTTTTGGATTATCGAATTCAACCATTATCTGTCACACCTAAATCAACCATATGAACAAAACCAATAACATTTCTTTTTAGTTAGTTTTTAATTTTAAATCGAATGGCACTAACAGTTTTTCGAAATTTTGTCTCGTTCTCGAGTTATGGTCCAAACAAGAGGTGTCACATCATCAGTGAATATTTTTGATTCTAGGGCCTAATTCAAAATTCTGTTGAAGCCGTTGATAAGATTTTGTCATTTTAATCATGTTAAAACAAAAGTTCAAATGTTTCCATCAAGTTTAACTATAGATGTGCCCTATGACATGACACACCTTACCAAAACAAGGTGTCAGACCCTAATAATCGTAAATATTTTTGATTCTAGGGCCTAACTCAAAATTCTGTTCAAGCCGTTGATAAGATTTTGTCATTTTAATCATGTTAAAAAAAGAGTTTGGCTGTTTCCATCAAGTTTGACTATAGATGTGCCCTGTGAAAGGTCAAAATTTTGATTTTTTTTTCAAGTGCCGATTTAAAGAAATGGTACGACATTTGAATATTCGACTTCATGTGTTACTGAATTGTGTTTCAAACATTTTAGGTGAACAATACGCATGTAAAAACCCCAAAAACAAGTATGCCCCTCACCATACCGGCCGCCGAGGACAACGAATTTTAAGCAGAAAAGTGCCAAAAATCGACATTTTTTGGCATAACTTGTGTGGACATGATTTCCCCCGGGGTATTGATATGTTTCTATAGTAATTCAAGTGTGCTGAATTCAATGGTCATAATGAGAAAAAAAGTTAACTTGGGATTTTTGAGATTTTGAAAAATTTTTTGATTTTTTCAAAAAATCAATAATCCAATCAATAGGAAAAAAATTAAAAAATTATTTTTTCAAAAGTTCAACTAATTGTCTATCTACTGTTTTTTGAATTTGAACAAACGGACAAAAACTGACAAAGTTATGATTTTTTGAAAATAAAGTCATTTTTTGGTACTTTTTGGACCATAACTCCTTATAAAAATTTTTTACCAACTATTCCATTTGGATTCTGGGATAACTTTTTACGCTCTATTCAACCGTGTAGGTCTCGATTTTTTTCGAGGGTAACACTTGGGAGTCATTCCATGTAATGTGTCTAGAAATCTAATGAACATAAGGAAAACGTTGCATTACCACGTTGAAAAGTACACACCTGCCTATGCGAATATTTAGCCACTTCTGTTCACAGCTAGATTTGAACTTTTAGTGACCTTTAACGCAGGAATTTGGCTCCAGGGAATCAAGGTGGGAACGTGTGGGAATCTGATGAAAAATTCCAGATGTTCTTCAATTTTTCATAAATTAGGTGTTGTTAAATCATATGTCTGATTTTTGAGAAAAACAATTCAATCATGCTTTCTTGGTTTTCAATAAGTGAGCTAATAAAGATGTGCTCTTGTTCTGTTTCCATGTTTTTTTTTTCTCGAAAACTTTTTTTGCCTTTGGAGTTGTTTAGTACATCAACGTATCATTTTATCTTTGTAATTTTTAGCATTCAGGCAGACTTTTTTACTTGTCTGTTCTTGAAAATGGTTCCAAACCTCAAATTCTGAACAGAACCGAATATTTATGCCCAGATTTCTAAGAATGGTATTTATCCTCGTTCTCGATTTTCATTTGAAACCAATTGACGTCTTCATACTTCCGTTGTTGCATAGTAGCACATGCAATACCAACCAATGACACTAGGAATATCGTTTAGAGGAGCGTTACGTAACCAAAACCGATAGATTTTCTCATCATCTCAAATAGTTTTGCCTCATCTCCTCAAGGTCTGAGGTATCAGTGTCTATTTTCCTCGTCTTCTCGTTTTCGGTCGCGTGTGGACTGTCACTACTATAATAATCCATCAAATTCTCACCTCAGCGCCGAAATGAACTTTTCTGTCTGATCGGCACTCTATTCATCTCCCATATTCTTTCTTTGCAACAGTATCTCTCTTTCTAACCGCATTGTATAAACGATGAGTGATGATCTTATCATTTCAACATTTATCAAAACATACAACACGCTTTTTGCGCATTTTGGTAGACGATTATGTGATCAGTGAGAAAATGCGAAAGAAAAAAATTTAGTTAAATAAAATTGAGAAGAAGAAAAAGAAGAGGAGGGTTACTGTAGGAACCAGATGAGGGAAAATGTGACAATCGAGGAAGAAAGACTACTGTTGTTTTGTTTTTGAATATTACCGCACAAGATGAGAAACAGAAAAACAGATCATGATTAATTTGTCGATTGGCCTCAAAACGTTTTGCGATTCATTTTACTTTTTTCCTTTTTAACTATATATTCCTGATGTTCTATATTCCTGGGTCCTAAGAAACTGTTACAATTCATTTCCATACAATAACAGTTGAGCATGAAAAAATAATTGAGTGTACAAAGTAGAAATTTCTGTTAACGTTCTTCTTCCTGTTGGTCTGCCAGCCGAAGTTCGAAAGCTAGACATTATCTCAATTCTCGTTGTATGATTCCGAGAATTTTTTTATTTGGAGTTGCTTTAAAGTGAAAATAGGAGATTGCGCTGAAACGTGCCACTATTTGCTGCATATTACCCCGATGGTTCTCGTTACACGAAAAATCAATTTCCTCTGGGAATATTTAGGAAAGTGTCATCATAATCAATATTATGACCATTATTATTCTACGTGACACGATTTGACCGTTAAATATACCTCTCAAGAACTCATTTATAGGTAGTGAGATGAATTTTGTGTCATTAATTCAATCAAAGCCCAGAACAAGAACTGGAAAGTTTTCTGACAGATGTCATTATGAGGAGAGATGGGGCATTAAAGTAAAATAAAATAAATATTAGCAGTTCAATAGACCTCTTAATATCTCATGAAAACAGCGTTGAGTAACTTTTGACAGTAACAGATGCTCTAAAGTTTTTGCTGTTGAAACAGTTTAGCACCAAACGGATTGCAAATGTTGTTCCAACATTAGGTGACGTGTTCATCGTAAAATACATAGCGATACCTATAATAAGAGGGGTCAATAACTCAAATTTGAGCCAGTTACTGCCAAAGATATGAAAAGTTATTAGCTAATATCATAATATCAGAAGTGTTTTCTCAGTTGTCATATTTTTGAAATCTTGCCTAGAAACTGAACTGATTAAGCTCAACCATGACAGCGTGAGAGCCCTGCTATTGAAGGTTTTACGAAATTTCTTAATAAACGCTTAGCACTTGAAAAAATAGAAAAATATCAACTTATACATCGTTGCGATGTGTTCAAAAATGTTTTCTATTTCTTCCATTTAGAAATTCAAGGAAAAATTCTACCGTAACCTGTGAAAGAAGGTCGTAAAACACAGTAAAATTTCAGTTTCTTGAAGTTTTTGGATCCAAATTTCTAGAGTGATTCAAATAAAATAATTTATAAAATCATTTTCACAATTTTTGAAAATTAATCTGAAAAGTAGATTTTTCGAAGCAAACAATTTTTGAGGAAAGACAAAGCTAAAACAATATGTCTCTAACTGAGTCAACTGTACAATATCTAGGAAACTGGTGGTGACTAAATGATAATGAAAATACGAGGTGAGCTAATTATCACCTCGGGTTGCCCGGATCGTCGGTGATGATTTATGAGTCTTCCGATTCCTCGTATACCTATAATTTCGGCCTCGTGTTCAGTAGGCAAAACGTAACATGAAGGTGTTATATTAGTTTTGATCTAAATTTGAATAAATGCTTTTAGTTCTGAATTTTTCAATGTTAAACTTTTTTCAGTACAACTCTTCAGGGTTTTTGAAATTTCTTGGAACACTTGAACACTAAAACAATGACGTTATTTTTCTATTTTAAAATAATTTCCAAAACTTAGCCGAAAGTGAGTTTTGAAGTTTTAACGAGCAGATGCGAAATTGACAAATGGGACGTTTCTGTCAGAAGTTTTGTGCTCACTTTTCCCTTTTTTGAAAATTCGCACACCAGGTGCCCATACTGGGTCCCTATTGTTCGGCACAGAGAGACTTTGACATATTCGAAAACTTGCATTTTGGCTCTCAATCCTTTTTTTCCTTTTTTGTAGGAAGGGAGTCAATATTTTGGGTTTATTCATTCATTTAGCAGATTCAGAATGGAGTTAGAAACCACCCTTTATTAGTCTCTTTGCGCTGACCCTCTTCTCCTGTCGCGGTGTTTCTTTCCATATGGTTACAAATTCCAGTCAGTTTTTTTCCAATAAAAATCACTCTTCATTATTTGTATTTTTCGACTCTCAACCAGTGTCTCCTCGCATCATTCTTCCATTCATTTCGTCCATCGCGTCGCCCCGCCTCCACACACCTCCTCCCTCCAATCCCAGTGGGAGGCGTGGTCGTTTACATTGTATCATCAGGCTGTACCTAACTAGGATACCATTAGCTTATTTGAGTTGATGGTTTCTAGTATCTTTGGTTTACAGAGCCAATACTCATTTGTGCTCTTTGTTGTTTCTTATTGATTCCTTCTTTTATTATCGTTTGATTTCAAAACTTTCCAATTCAAATTCTACTAACTGATGTTTTCAGCTCTCTTTCAAAATGAACAGTGAGTACTATACACCGCTACAGAGCTCAACCAGTGTTGCTCCGCCAGAGTGGCAAGCTTCTGTTCCTTTATACTCAGGTTAGTTATTCTAGCTATTCCTTTCAACATTGGTTTTTGTTTGTTTTTCACGTAATCCCAACTTACAGATCCTCATCCTTACCCATCAAACTATTTCATGAATATTGCACCAACAACGTTCAACCCAACACAACCGGTGGAACCATATTTATATCCCAGGTAAGACAAAACCAACATTTTTGAATTTGTCCCCACTCTCTTGTCCCGATTGTCTTGGAAATCGTTACAAAAACCACAACTCTCACCCATTTTTCCTTTTTTTTCGAAATTCAAGGTCAAAACCTTTTCAGTAATCTCGGGACATACGGCGCCGACAAACAAGTACAGTGCTTGTGGGAGACGAATGGACAAGTATGCATGCAGATGTTCCAGGATCCGGGGGAGTTGTCAACTCATTTGAGCACACATCATATCACACATGAATCCAACAAATTTGTTTGTTTATGGAAGGGATGTGATCGAAACTTCAAAATGTTCAAGGTATGTCAAGAGTCTTGGTTTGGGACCCACTTAAATAGCACCTTCTTAATTAAGGGAATACTGTAGGATAGATTGTAATGCGATTTTTTAATACGTTTTCAGAGGCTGGTATTTTCGTAGTACTGTAATTTGACTTTCAAGAGAATTGAAAAGTATCCAAAGCCCCATTTTTCTCACTTTTCTGGTGTACTATTCTACTGACCCGTGCTCGGGGCAATAACCAGAATTGCGTCATAAGTTTTAATTGTCTCCAATTTCTCTATTCTTCGCTGAACACAACACTCCTAGTATTAAACTACTCTATCCCCTGCAATTATGCTCATTTGCACCTTTGCGTAATCTCGAACACCTTCATACAATATACTATACATTGCAGGCCAAGTACAAACTGGTGAACCACATGAGGGTTCATACCGGCGAGCGACCATTTCTGTGCGATTCGTGTAACAAGGTTTTTGCTAGATCGGAAAATTTGAAGATTCACAAGAGAATCCATTCAGGTTGGTTTGGTTTGGGACAAGAATGATATGGCCACAAGAGGGTGGTTGTTGTTGTAGGAGGAGGTGTAATGAGGGATTAGTATTTATTAAGGCCCACTTCATGAAATGATACATGGTATTTCTCTGTCAAGTACCTGAAGGGCAGGTGATGTTTTTCTTTCCATAGCTCTTGAGTTCTACGCTTTTCCCTCTCGAAAAGGCAATAATGATGGCTGCTCCATTCATGGCAAAAAAATGTGCCTCCCCATAAATTTATTGTGAATTCCAAAGAAAGCAAAAAGAGGGTTATTCTTTACATTCAGATCCGCAACTTTTGAGGATCGCCAAGATTTACGATGTCAGTTTCTTCTATTGTCAAGCAAATCTCGAAACGATCCTATTCCGTGCTTAGTGGTCTCCTTTCTCTCAGTTTTCCTCTTTTTCTTCCTTTTGTGATAGTCTCGCCTGTTTATTATTCACGTTCGACCATCAATACCGTAATCCGTTTATAGAAGAGGCAACAGATACATTTCGGGTAAAAGAGGGATCGAGAGTGATTTTATAGGGGAAAGGGTGGATTAGAAATTTCAACAGAGGAATATTTTCTCAGAAAAATGTTTGGCTTTCTGACGCCATCTAATTATGTGATGAAAACCTTTGAAAATTAGCCGATGATTATCCTCTCATCATGTTGGGGTGCTTCCGAATTACATACTGTTTAGACTACAGATTTGGCTTCTTGCCTTCTCCTCTCTTTTTATCCTTACCGCTTCCTCATGCACTTGTAAGACCGTATCGGTGACGTAATGATACATTTGGAGCAAACATATATGACAATATTTGCATAATTGTGAATTTTAATTATTCAATCATTTCGATGCATAAATAAGAATCAAAATGAGCATTGATTTTAACGATTTTCAACGCATTTTCATGCATTTCCATTAGCATTCATTAGCAGCTGCAACAGATTTTTCATTTTTGCACTCTCTGTCAGCCATCATTGTCCCTATCCTACAGTACTATTCAAATATCTCAGCTGCCTCATGGATTGCTGATTTATTGGTACGATTATTACTACTTAGCCCCCGTTCTCAGCCACCATTAAACCTTCACACCCAGAGTTGGCACCAACATTCCCAGTGGAAAAGTTATCAGCGTGGTGCGATGGGAATCCAAACATCTGTACCCGGAAAACCTAATCTTAGTAGTACTATGAACATCTTTTTTTCAGGAGAAAAACCATTCCAATGCACACACAACGGATGTTCCAAGTTCTTTGCCAATTCTTCAGACCGGAAAAAACACATGCATGTTCATTCCAGCCACAAGCCGTATACCTGTGTGGTAGGTTTCAAAATACAGTAACCCGAAAATCAACCAATGTTTATTTCAGCACCCAGATTGTGGAAAACAGTACACTCATCCCAGCTCTCTACGTAAACATATGAAGGTGAGAATATGATGAGATTGACATGTGTCTATTGTCTCCATGGGGGTCCAACAGTAGGAAGAAGAGGATTAACCGGAGGGAACGAGGGGTTCATGTATTTTTCTGGTTGAGTGAAGAGATCTTATCTGGATTAATAAGCGTGACATAACGGAACCAAACACTTTAGGACTGATTTTTCTATAAATGTATGATATTTTTCAAGAACCCTAGATACAAACTAGTTTTTTCGTAAGAAACTGCATAGCACTTCTTAGCGGACCGTACGCGAATTTGATTTACATTTATGGCGTTTCGAATGGAATGAGACATTCTGCCTACCTTCTTTATTCGATTCAAAACGAGAAGAGACAATCTTCCTACAGTAGGCTAGTCAAATGTTTGAATTGGTCGCAGTTCCCAATAGTAAAATGTCAATGACTAATATAATTTAGATTCACGAGACCGATAAAAAAGGACAAATGACTCCGGAACACGATGAGAGCAGTGACTCTGGACATGCTTCTATTGGAACTCCAACCACTGATGAGAGCTCCACATTTTCACCGGAAAATTTGAAGCAGGAGCCACATCAACATTTATACACAATGCATAATTTCATGGATCGCCCAAATCCATTCATGCAAATGTATCAAAATCAGTTCATCACCCCTCACTATTCCATGGTGCCGCCAAAACTGGAATATTAGGTCTCCGAAAAAGAAAAACTTTTATTTTCATAGCTTTATTTCCCAAAATTCTTTCCCTCTCTTCTCGTCGTGTCTTCCAATGCTCCAGGATTCAAAAATCCCTCACTTCTGTTCCAGTGATAATTTATTTTCCAAATTTTTTAAATTTAGCTCTTTTCTGTCTCTCTCATTGTATCTGCTCTTCCGGGTACGCTGCTCAATTTGTTCAACCTTTTTCTTTCTTGCTCCCTTCACATCCGCCCATTATCTTTTCAATAGACGTTGCTTTTGTGTGGAATTTTACACCATCAATAAGCAAAACGACGTTGGTTTCTTTAATTGCTCCTCACCTGCCTTGTCCCTCCATATTTTCGAATTTGAGCGGGATCGGCGGTTTCTATATACTTCTTCTTGTGATCTAATTTGCACTGTAGGGGTTTCTAAATAATTCTGACATATTTCTAATTGCCTTTCATTGTCTCTAAACTCGCGGTAACAAAATCTCAAATATCACTTACACCTATTCTAGGCATATGATTGGGAGGGTACAACGAGGTACGAAGTGATTCGAGGATACAGAATCTACAATTCGGGATTACGAATTTCGGATTCTTCATGTTTCTTGCACCCTTTAATTAACGATTTTGCACCTTTAAATTGCTTCGTTCCGCAATGACCTCAAAAATGTAGTACCTTCCAAATTATTAACCCTATTTTTTGTCCTGTTTGAATAAAGTTTTTATTTCCAATCTCTTGTGCAGAACATAAATCTCTTCATGCGTTTCCTTATGACTTCCCAAACTAATTACATGGTCCGCATTGACTTTTGTGGGGTCATCAATTGCATAACAATAGAGCACATCCACAAGTTTATTCTATGATGTGCCCCGTGTTTGCCGACCAATTGAGAATCACTATTGTTACGTGAAAAGTAGCACTAGATGCTTGCCTTGTTATATGAGTTACTTTGTTGTGCATACATCAAAAATAGACAGGAAGAATTTGTGTGCAAGAGTTCGTTGGGTAGGTTTTTTTTTTGGAAAAAAAGACATTGCAGAAGTGCAAGGTGTCAATTCAGACGGATTTCCGGGCGACCAAAAAGGAGGAAACGGGAGGGAAAGAGAATGAGGAAAAAATAGATCGCCCCGCAACATGTTCAATTAATTATCTTAAAGAAGGCACGCGACTGCTTCAAAGGCACCGCCACCTACATGATTGCTTACTATCTTGTTCTAGTTTTTAATGGGAGTTGGCGGTTGGGTTTCAAATTTTTAGTTCTGTATGGAAAAACAGGAAAAGTTGAAAAAAGAGGGATGTGTTCATCGTAGTTGACACATCTAGAGGATGATCTTGTACGAATTCAAAATCAGGGAAGATGTTAAACATCAAGAAAAAACGAAGTCTGAAAATGAGAAAACATCTGTCGAAAAATCAATCATCATAGCACATTTTTGGTTTACACAAAAAATGAGTTGCATACAGGCAATAATGTGTTCTAAACACTCCTGTAGAACGACCTACAAAACTGTGAGCTTATTCATCTCAGTTCCTCTAAAAGATAAAAAACAATGGTCAATTGAAAGATTATTTTAAACATTATAATATATATTCTGACAGTTAATCACTTTGCCATATCTTTCAGATTAAAAGAGATATAATAGCTCAAAATTGACGATTTCTGAGGCGTTTCATTTGCGTTTATGGTAATCAGTTTTCTTGAATTGTGTGATTTTGCAAGTTCATCACCATGAACGCACTTTCAGAAATAAAAACAGTAACAGACTTCACTTGATAAAAGTTTTCATGATTTTCAAAATCCAAATACCGATTTCAAACTTTTTGACGATTTCAAATTTTACTGTTAAAAATAAAACCAATAAATAGACTGTAAACTTATTGAAAATGTTCATATTTTTAAATACAAATTTTGATTTTAAATCTGTTTATAATATTCTCTGGAAAAGTTTGCAAGAACCATGTTAACAACGTAAGTTTGCAGATATTTCAAACGGAATATCGTATTTTACAGAACAGAAAGATTCACAATAATAAAAAGCTACTTTTTTTCTTTTTCTAACCCTATGATTCTTTCAAACAAATTCAAAATCTTTGAAACTGTCTCCCAAACTGAATGGCAGGTTCAATCACAGTTCAAAAAAGATTAGCCTCCAACTTCAATTTATCTTCATTTTCAACATTTTCCCAAATTCTGACTCAGGTTCCCACATTGTTCAATATGAAACTGTCTTCTCTCCATTTCCATTCTTCGTGTCCCGTCGATTTATTATTTTAGCGCGTGTCCGACGATTTCAACGGGTCGATTTTGTCTCCCATCCATGGGAACGTAGTGTCACATTAATCATGTGGTTTGGACAAAACATGAAAAGATGAAAATTGAATGGAACACTTTTTGACGAGTGAAGAAAAAGTGTGGAAGATGTGAAAAGTATACATAGAACAAAGAATATAAATCAAAAGGTTTTCAGAAGGCATGTGTAAAGTTTGTTTCACTGGAAGCTCCAAAAACGGGGATGTTTTTTTTTTCAATGAAAGCCAAAAAAATTGTATCCCTTACTGGCCGAACTTGCTGGTCAAGATAACTAAATTAGTTGCTTGAAAAAACTCCAAGAACAAACAAGCGAAAAAATTCCCACTTCCAGGAACAAAGATTCCCCCTACATGGCTAACAAGCTTACAAAAGCCAAATCCTAGAAGAACAAACCGGTAAACCGTTTTGTGTATGTTGATTTGGTACCCACTAATTTGATTTCTTGTTGTTTTGACCTACCAACACCTCGAGTTAATTGTTCCGGCACATCTTCTAACACCTGCCTCACAGTGATGAAGTCGCGCACGCCGAGCAGCCGTGGAAGACCAATACGTAAGTCCTTTTTTCTGGTACATCAAAGGTTTTTCTATTTCAAAATTCCCCTAATGTAAAATTCGTACATTTTATTCTACCACATGTTTCGTTTGGTTTACCGAACACCATTTTTTTTGTCTTTTGAATTATTTTCCACCAATGGCTCAGTCGTTGTTCTTCCATTTTTCCCATTTCACACGTCTCTCGAAACCACGAAATTCGAAAATTTCTGTTTGTATTTAGATTTTTCTTCTCTGGGGTCACAATCCTCCATTGTTGAGTGCTAAAAACGGAAATAGGCTTGGCGGCAAGAGTGAGAAAGTCGAATAGAATAGTAGAAGGGGGACCACAAACTGCCCACTGGGGAGCAACTTCATTAACCTTTTTTCGCCCAGGGGAAGGTTGCTGTTTCTGGTTTTCGTTCTCATTTTCATTTAGTTTTTCTTTTGTTTCTGTTCCAGACTTTGTTTTCAATTTTCAAAGTTGTTTTGTTTTGGCAGGAACTTTATCTTTTTGAAGTTGTCGTGGTAGTCGTCATTTTCCGTTTCAGCTCAGCTCGTCTAGCAAGAGAAAATGTTTTCCTTATTTTAATGTATAATTATGTTCATTATTGTTAATATTTGAAGAAACAACAATTAAAGAATATAATTACAGTGGAGGATCTTCAAGAACCGTTGGATACAGAGGTCAAAATGGGAACGGACAATCATGCTCCGAAATCTGTGAGTTTCTTTGTCGTAATTTTGGTTTTCTCAATGATTAATAAAGTGTACAATCCCTGACGTTTAATGTAGCAATTGAAATTTTTCAACTAATTTCGTTAAAAATATGTATTTTTTTGGATAACGCATTTGTTACTGAGCATTTTCTTAATTTTCAAAATTATATTTTTAACCTATACCTAAAATTTCTGTTCCACTTATGACTTTTATTACTTTTGAACTTGACCGAAACACCATGAGCAAAAAACCAAATAACTTTTGGAACATTCTATTCATTTTTTACCCAAATCATTTTTCTGGTTCATTGCTCATCCGCCCTCTTATGTATTCTTATAAAAAAGGTTCATTCCAGACGATGGGCGCTATTCAGCGGTTTTTGAACAATACCACTGCCCACGGATTGCCACGGATATCCAAAGCACGGAATCAGATGGGAAGAGGGTTTTGGGTGTTTGTGTGGTTGGCGTTCTTTTCAGTTTTTTGTTATCAGGTAATTAAAAATGAAGGGAAAAATTGTATTTCTGATTGAAGCCCACCAGAACCGCCAACTTTGCGCTCAATTATCGCTATTCTTGTAAAAGATATTAACAAGTTGTCGAAAAAATCAAAGTTGGTGATTTTGCGATAATCGATTTATCTTTTGACAAATTCTATATATCTTTAATGGGAATAGAAATAATTGAGCCCGAAGTTGGAGGTTTGGGTGACCTACTTTAGAGAAAATATATATGGAAGTTTTGGAAGAAATGAGTGCGAGCCGATATCAGATGAGAGGCTGCAAAATGTATTTGAGCTAATAAAGTCAAACCTACAATTCATAAAAGCTGCTAAACTTTGACGGAGTGCGTTTTTCAACTTTTTTATATCAAATACATATTTTTCCGACTTGTTTGGCTAAAAACGAAAGAAAACTCGACAAAACGCAGTGAAAACGACAAATAAATACTGACAAAACATATTTCAAGGTTACGGTAGTCGTCGTTGTTGGAGCTTCGGCCACGGCCATCAAAATTTCACTTTCATTGCTTCAATTTTTCCTAACATAATGAAATAAGACTTCTGGTGAAAAACCAAAACTCATAGTCCAATGTCCCCTTAAAACCTGAACTTCTGAATAAACCGTTCACTATTTCGTTCACCATTTTGTTGAGCTGTTGCAATGATCTCCTCTTCTTTTTTTCAACCATTTTGTACATCATTAGGGGCCTCGTCTGAGAAGGTCAACGTTGGGTCAAAATGGGTGCAGACATAACAAAAAACTAATTTCCCTTTTTTCAGGCTGCTCAACTCTATGCGAAGTTTGTCCAGAAGCACCCTTCCACAAATGTGAAGGTTAGTTCAAAACACAAACCAATAAAACTGAAACTAACCGAAATATCCGTGATTGGAGCAAAGAGAGTTTCATTTCTGAAATTGAGTCTTGTTTTTGTGGTTTTCTACACAAGGTAATTGGTCTTATCTACCAGTGGTCCTCCAGACGGGGTATCCCATTACCCGAATGAGTAGAAGAAACAGAAAAGAAAGAGACGATTTCTGGGAAGAAACTCGTCAGAAGAATAGTGGAGGAAAACGAGCAATGTTGCAACTCTTCATTTTCTTTTTTCCTGTTAGCGTTTCAATTTGATTAGCTACTCATGTGTCTCAAAAGGACAATTGATTCATTTCCGTTTTGAACTCTTGGTCTCGGAAATATAGTATAGTAGGTCTACCCGTCTGGAACCTTGAGTTCCAATTTTTGCTTCTTTGACGGAAGCCAACTACTCAACACTTCTAATGATATAGTCGGGAGTTTTTGACCCATAAATCTTGACCACTTTCTCTCTCTCCCCTCAATTCTTCCAATTTTTTCAATTGTAGGTGTCGGGTACAAAGAAATCTCCGGTGCCACTAAAAGCTTACCAAACCCAGTTCCCTTTTTTTCGGACGGCAACTCTAGAGGGAACAACCCCTAATCCTTTCTGACGACTACTTTTAATCCACGCACCTCAGAAAGTGATTCAAAAGTCTTAATGGTCCCAAAGCGGTCAAAGTTCACTTTTCAAAAGGAACAAAACCATTTTATTCTTTAAGACCTCTCGTAAATCAAAGCATTTCTTTTCTTTCTGGGTCAGTTGGTCACCTGTTCCAGTGGAGTCAAGATTTTTCCCAGAATCTCGGCTCGGCGAGCTCATTTGTTATGAATTTGCTTTCAGACGGGTCGGTAACAGGCTCGCACCTATTCATTTTTCAGTTTGCACCTCCCAGTTGATGTTTCGAAGAAAAAAGTACACTTTCTTTTTATCCAAATACTTTGGACTCATTGAAACAGTGAAAAAAACGTCATTTGAAACCAAAATTGTTTCTATAAATGTATTGTTTTCGGTGGAACATGTTTTCTTGATTTTCGTTTTATTTGGGTTCCTATTTACTAGAAATTGTAACAAATCTCCAAATAGTTTGGAATCTAATTCCGTCTTCAATTGAAGTCCCCACTTGTCTGGGAAAACTCCCCCGGAAGTTTTTTTTTAGAAAAAAAAGCAAAAAAAGAAAACAAAGGTTACATGTTTTGTCTATTACATTCAAATAAACCTGCTTCACGATGCATGTTCTAATGTTCCTCCCATCGACACTTGAGAATGTAAACTCAAAACTTAGCTTTTTCGTTTCCGTTCCATCTCCAATGTCGTTTTTGCTCTTTGTCGACTGACTTCCCTCATTTTTCATCTTTGAAAATAGGAAGAAGTACAGTAGGAAACGTGATTTTTTGATTCGTTGTGATATTTTGAATTCAGTTTCAATTAAAAATATTTGTGATCTGTTGATAGTGATTTATCCTCGTGTGCTTCCTCTTTCTCTCTTCACTATTGTGACAAGCAGCTGATGCTCGGGGGGACATGAGATCCCCCGCAATGATAATTCATTGTTCATTAACCAGGAAGAGAAACGAGCCGCGTTTTTTGTGGTGATGTGAAAGTGGAAATAAGTTCCACTCCGACACTTTTATTACCATCGGAATAAATGCTCTCGCCAGTTTTACGACTGGATTCTCGGCACTTCTCCTGTGTTTTTTTCAGTTTGGAATCTGACACTTTTTCTCTAGATTTTTTTTCGAACTGAAGTTTTCGAAAGTAAGAGGAACGAAGGTGTCACTTTATCTATTTTGACGGTTTTTTGAGAAGAAGATAACAAACCACATTATCAGCTGCTGAGTAATGAGGTGAAGATATGAACTTTTATTAGTTAAAAATCATGTTGTAAAGCAAAAGTGAGAGAACCCACAAGTTTTTATGAAAAAAAAAGTGAAAATAATTTTGTTCATAAAAATTTGAATGACCTGTTGAGGATACCAGAATACTTTTTTTTCCATTATGATGCTGTTCGATAACTTCTTTTTTGAGTGTTCAGAACTTTTCTTCTTCTAGGCCGAAATGCAAACTCCATTTCGAAAAAAACAGTTGAGTCTAGGATTAGAGTTTTTAGTTGCATCATAGGATTACTTTTGGAGTTCTTTTCGGAATTAGTGCAAACTCAAGAATCTCAATTTTTGACATCATAAGAGAAATGATTGTGCAGTTTCGTTTTTTACAAATTTTACATTCAAAAATACTTGAAAATTTAACTTTTGATAATCATTTGTTGTACAAGACTCTATTCCAAGAAAGTGACGTTCTATTGAGGACATTTATTTTGGCACATTGACAAATTCGGCGGATCTCTCTTGCTTCAGACTGCAAAATTAGAAATGCAACACACTAAACCATACATTCGGAATAGATTGTTGGTGCGTGTTTCGTGACGTTATCATATCAAATGTCGCCTCGGGACCCGTGTTTCTTTTCATTTTTGCAAATCCTCCCCCACATACAACACACAAAAATCCGTTCTATTCTCTCAACGAATTCTCTTGATTTTTGAACCTTCTGGCTCCACCGAAACACTTTTGTCTCTGACTCATCAGAGAGCGAAAAGGGGGTTTTTCGTCCCAGCTGACTATTTTTTTTTTCGAACTGACGGAACCTTTTATCCTGGGTACATTAGCAGGTGCCTTTCGGGTGAGCCGCTATCAATTTATCAAATCTAGCTGACCCGTCACTCTGTATCTTGTTTTTATTTTTCCTGGACCTTCTTTTAACTCTGAACTTCCGTAAGATCTTTCATCTAGATGTTACAAAACTATAGTTTGTGTTGTTACTTCTCAATTTTTTCTGAATGCATAGATTTCATTTTTGATTTACTTCCAACTAGAGTGACGCACCGGCAAAGGCGTTACCGGTAACCGCCGGCAAAACACTGAAAATTTTTACCGGCATTACCGGTAAAAAACCGACGCGGCAAAAATTTTACCGGCAATTACCGGTAAAAATCGCCTCTTTGCCGCTTACCGGTAAAATTTTACCGCCGGTAAAATCGTTTACCGGTAACCGCCGGTAAAATTTTACCGCCGGTAACGGCATGCCGCCGGTAAAATTTAAAGGCGATGGCATAAAAAGCTTCGTGTAGTCCTCGAGAAAACTTGATGTTTCGAATTTTTCGAAGAAAGCCTGTTTTGTGTTGAGTTGCAACTTTATTTTGATAAAAAACGAAACAAATAGTCTATAAAAAACAATTTCAGCGGGGGAAACAAAAAATAGGGAACCAGCATGTATTGGAAGGGGGCAAGAACATTGGAAAGACAATTCAAAGATATGACAGTAAATTGAAAGATAACTTATTTAATAGAAGAAGCACTGTTAGACATTTTTAAAGGTCCGAAACACTTTTCATGACTGAAAGCAATTTTCGAAAGCTCAAACACATTTTTAGGCTATCAGGCTAGCAAACGGCTCCGTTTTTTTTTTGGTTTTTTTTCTATTGAAAGGCGGAACTAGATAACTTGTCGTGTTTTGAAAGAGTAAACTGAGTTCTCAGTCATCAAAAAGTACTTTCAGACCCTTAAAAACCGATGAAAATTAACTTTTGATATATTAGTCATAGCGAACGGAACGTGGAACGCTGGATTGACGGCGCTTTTTCGCGGTAGGCCACATTCCCGAAAAATCTTCTTGCAGATCAGCTTGCTCGTCATCAGAACTATCTTCGTCTTCTTCATGTATTCTGAATAGTTTCGATTAGTATTTTTCTCCGATTCTCGGAAACTCACTTCGAATCAGCTAGAAACGCGTTCAGAAGAAGATCGTTCAAAGTTTCAGTTGACAATCGGTTACGACGAGTTGAAGACACAATTTGACCGCATTTGCTGTAACGGAATAGTAGGAAAACAATCGGAATGACAACTCGGTACCTAAACAATCTTTCGACCTGCGCCGATGATTGTGGAGAGCAAAGAACATGTCTTGCCAACATCGAAAGCTTCGGAAATCTGTTTCTGTTAGTTTCCCAGAACGACAACGGAGATGAGCTGATTGGTGGACGTGCAGAAACTAGAAGCGCTTCAAATGAAACGATTTCATTCTGCAAATTATCAATAATTGATAAAAACTCATCAAAAAATGAACCTTTGCAGTTTGCAATGAGGTTGATTCTCTTTTTGATTCGATGTATTTTGAAAAAAAAGAGTCCGTCGATTTTTGTTTCTTTTCTGGAGGACTCATCGGAGACGAATCTGAATTTCCAATCACTCGAAACGAATCTGAAAACATTGAAATAAATTTTTGATTATTATAAAGTGGTTTCCTACCACAATATAGCTCGACCAGACTCTCAACGTCTTCCCATGTTGTATCCAATAGTAATCCTTTCATATAGGAAAAACGAGGATCACAAAAAACGGCCATCAAAGCGATTTCGTTCCCAAGGACTTGCTTGTAACGGAATTGTGTCTCATTTTTCAGAACTCTCACAATTTTTTTGCTTGAATCTTGAGAAGAAATGAAAGCGTGAAGACTTGCAAATTGTGGGATAATTTCTGAAGAATATGTGTCATCAGCCTCTGCTCTTGAAATCGCTTCAGCAAACGGCGTTGTTAGCGAAACGAATTCTTCAAGAATTTTCTTCTCGGCGTCGGTCAGAAGATATTGTTGAAAATTGTTTATGGCCGAAATGCTCTGATAGTGATTCAGGTATGAAATCGCCAACAACACTTGACCTCCCCAACGCGTAATACAGAATTGGAGAGGAATTCGTCCTTCCGTTCTCAAAGCCTTCGATCGTTCACGAAATAGACGGCGGTCATTTTTCGAACGGGACAACCGTGCAGCTAGTTTGTTGACTTTTTCCAACACTTCTTCAATCGCTTTCACTTTCAAGTTTTTCAAAATAAGAGCCAACGAATGAGCACAACAGTGCAAATGGTACAAATTGTTTTTCTGTAGAAATGATTTGAGATTTGATCCACCATCGCACACAGCTCCAATAACCGACGAGATTTTGATTTTGTAATTCGACAAAATTTCCGTGATTAAATCTCCGACATTTTCAGCTGTAGCTTTTCCACTGACTGAGCGAATTCCCAGGAAAACTCTTTTTTCCGAAACTTTTTGTCAATAAAGTAGACGAAAAGAGCATACAAAGAGACATTTTCGTATTTCCCATCCCATCCATCCATCGACAAGAAGCATTTCTGAAAGCAGAATACTATAAATATGCAAATCACGATCAAATCTCCTTACCTCCAAACTTTCTAATTCATTGATCGTTTCTTTGATATATTGCTCGCAGTTTTTTCTCAATTTTCTACGGATACTATCTGGGCCAATCAGTCGATATTCCGGATTCAATTCTTTAACAAATTTTCGGAAAAATCGGTTATTGACAAAGCGAAATGAAACATTTCCAGTTGCCATAGCTCTGAAAAATTTTCAGTTACTCCGATCCCATGCTCATATGTACTTACAAAACTAGCAACTCGTTCAAATTTTCGCAAGACAACGCATTGGCTCTTTGACTTCGAAGAAAATCATCCGGATTCTGCAAAAGGAGTTAATATATTCACAGCTGTGTTTTCAGTTCCGCTCACTTCTGCTTGCAATGTCTTCAGCTCATCTGTATGAACAGTTCGCACGTGGTGTATCATTCCCGATGTTGATCCGCTGAATTTTAGCGATTTTTGGCACCTTCTGCAGGTCACTTGTGTCAAATCGTTGGATTTCATAAAAAAACGCCAGGCGATTGAGCCCTCGTCAGACATTTTTTGCTGAAAAATAACTCTGTGCTGATTTTATTTTTAAAAAACACATTCTCGAAGCGAAAAAAGAAAAAAAAAACTGCGAAAAAACATTTAAAAACAATAAAATATATTATTCTCCTCGAGGAGTACACGGTGAGATTTCTAGGCCACGGCCATCACCTTTTTTACCGCCGCACGCCGCCGGCAAAATGCCATTTTACCGATTACCGCCGGTAAAATTTTACCGGCGGTAACCGGCGGAAATTTACCGCCGGCAAAATTTTACCGCCGGTAAAATTTTACCGTCGGCGGTAATGGTTTTACCGGTAAAATTTTCGGCGGTAAAACGGTAAAAATTACCGGAAATTTTACCGGTGCGTCACTCTACTTCCAACTTCCTTTTATTCTTTGGTCCAGTTTACTACTCCACATTTGTATTCATCAATTTCTAATGTCTTCCTCTTTAAACGAACCAACTTTTTTTCGTCTAGTAGACGTCCCGTCCACTCAAAAATTAGGGTTTATTTGTGAAAGTCAATCACCCAAAAAATTGTTTTTCTTGGTCTATCCTAACTTGTTCCTCAATCCTGCTCATTCTTCCTCTCTCCGCCAATTGCAGCTATGCTGTTCTGTCTGAATATTTCTCAAAGACTAGTCAAGGATATGAACAGGTATTTGGATGAGAAAACTTGCCTGAGATTACTTTATGATACATATAATACTTGTTCTCTTCATAATCATCATTTCTAAAATTGTTTGCAAACCTTGGTAATTGCTACAGTCAAAAACATCCTAAATTTAGTTATAACGGGCTATGTCAAATCAACACAGTAAAACGAAAAAGACGCCGGGACGCGAAGATTACATTTATAGTCATGACATCCCGAACAACGAAAAAAATCATGGCGAGAAGTTCCACGGCTCCCCCACCAAATCCAACAATTTCAATCAAAACGAAGACGATGAAACCATGAAGGCGAAAATGATGGATTTCTGCGACAAAACGACGGCTCACGGAGCAAAACGGGTGTTAATAGCGAGAAACAGTTTTTCGAAACTCATGTGGGGTTTGATTATCTTTTCATTCTTACTCATGTTTGCATATCAAGCCAGCAAACTGATTCTCAAATTCAATGCTCATGAGAAAATCACGGATATTTCGGTTGGAAATTCTTCCTTCTGAAATCAAATACGAAACTTAATTTTCAGCTCAAATTCGATGATGTGGAGTTTCCAGCGATCACATTTTGCAATCTTAATCCTTACAAGAAAAGTCTTGTTATGATGGTTCCTTCCATCAGAGACACGGTAGGTTTTCCGCGTCAATTGAGAGGGAACAAAAGTGGTCCATTATCTAAACCAGGAACACTCAAAAAATTTGTTTTTTAGATGGATGTTTACGATAACGCAAAAACGCATAGCAAAACAGAAGGAGACAAGAAAAAACCTAAAATTTCCCGAAAACAACACTCGGATGCAAGTCAGCAGATGGTCCGCAAGCTGTTCGCCGAAGAAATCGAAGAAGGAATGGCCGAGTTGAAAAAGTCGAATTTGACACTTCAGATGTCAAATCAGGCAGCGAGAAATATGACTGCGAGACGGAGGTCCCAGCGATCGGTGGGGAAATTTTTTAAGCTCTAAGAATGGATAAAATTTGAAACATTTAGGTAGAGAACAGAAGATATGAGGCAATTGAAGCACATTGTAAATGTGTCGGAAACATTGGAATGGAATGTATCCGTTTTGAGTCTCCACCAAGAGATCCGGTGAGAATCCATCAGCCAGAAAAATAAATAATAAAAAAATTTTCTCAGGGGTCCAAGTGTATCTGTACCTACGATAGAGATATGGAAGTCGCCTGGCCGTGTTTTAACATCAGGTATGAATTGAAATAGAACCAGATACAGTACCGGTCTATAATTTTGACCATTTTCAGGTGTTTAGTGCTTGACTGTCAAACGTAAGATCACTTTGGAATCTTTAGAGGGCGTAAGACTGACTCAGATTGATAACTTTGCATTTACAGAAACCTTGAAAATTATTAGTTTTTCAGCTATTTGCTAATTTTTAGAGACATCTGTTTTTCTGAAGAGTGAAAAAATGTGAAAAAATGTCGTTCGGAAATTAGAAAATATGTAGCTGAGAAACTAGGAATTTTCCAAAAACTCTGCGAATTTCAAATTTCCTAGATCTGTTTCACACCCTCAAAAATTTTCAAAATGATCTGACAATTGACGACTCCAGACTCTTGAAAATGGTGAAAATAAACTGAAAAAATGTTATATCTTGTTGATCGGTACTGTATCTGAATTTTCTGTTTTTAGTGTATGGTACGACCACGAATGCCCTCTCTGTCATGATGACGGTTACTGTGAGCTATCCCTTCCGGCTGGAGTCACGTCTTCTGACAAATGGCCTTGCATGTGCAGAAACCGTGGTGATACTACAAGTCGGGACGACGTGGGTTCAAACTTTCACTTCCTTTTTTTTCGATTAGTCGAATTTTTAACATTCATTAACTAATATAGTTTCAGCCACTTGAATTTATTTACGGATTGAAAAAGGTACAATTGTGGAAAAAATCTTGTTTTCAGACAATTTGAATTTTAGGCACAACAAGTATTTTGTTCGGGTTTTTGAGGATTTTATGTTCATATTTTTTAGTTTGTTTTTCCTGCGTAGTTGATTTCATTATTCACCACTATTTCTGTTACTTGAAACTTCAAAGTCATAGTTTCAACACGATTTGCTGTCGAGATAGTTTCAATTCGAGCAATATTTCAGACACCTTACTGTATCGGAAAAGCTGGAACAGGAAAAATAGAAATTAGAAAGCTCTGGTTGGAGAACAATATGACTACCACTACAACCACAACTACAACAACTACAACACCACCACCGAGTAAGTTGGAAGTTTAGGAAACATTCATTTTTTATGCATGCTCACCTCACAAAATGATCTTTGACAGTCACAGCACACAAATCAGCATATCCGCACGTTTTTTGAATTTTTGGCATTATTTACAGCTACCACTACAACCACAACGACTACTACACCGCCTCCGACAACTGAGCGTAAGTTTAATAGCTGATAATGAGAAGGTCTTACTGATTAGACGCCGCACATTTGTCCAAATCTTTTAAAAATTTATGCACCACAAATTTTTACTTCTCTAACTTTGCCAGCTTCTACTACTACTTCTACCTCTACTTCTACTTCTACCACTACAACGACTACACCACGGCCTACAACAACGACATCTACAACTACAACGACTACAACTCCAAGGCCTACAACTACTACTTCTGCAGCTTCAACCAGTACGACAACTACGACAGAACCACCTACAACTACAACTACTCCGTATCCAAGTACAGTTTCAATTCTTGGGTTTTTTTTCTATCATTTTATTCTGATAACTTGCCTTTTTGTTAACCGCATGGTTTTGTTATACATTTTCCTATTTTGCACCTCTTTTACAGACCATTAGAAAAAATTGCAGTGAGTTTGAATCAGTTTTTAGAGTGTAGTGCCAAAAAGTGAGGATTATGAGAAACGTATTCATTTTTAGCACGACCAAATCAACGAGCAATTGTCAGCAACCCAGAAACTATCAAGGCTATGGGTTTTCAGGTACCTCAATGAAAAAAACACGGTCACAGTAACTCATATTTGCAGGGAATGACTGATGGAGTTGCTATGTTGACCAGAGCAAAAGAAAATTTGATGTTCACGATGGCTGCGTTATCAGATAAGCAACGAATTGCATTGAGTCAGTCCAAACACGAATTTATTGAAATGTGCTCTTTTAACGGAAAAGAATGCGACATTGATGAGTAAGTATATTTCTAATATTAATTTCTCAACATGATACAATTTCAGAGATTTCCGCCTTCACGTTGATCCAGAATTCGGAAACTGTTTCACTTTCAACTACGATGTTGACAACAACTACACCAGTAGTCGTGCAGGACCAATGTACGGTATCCGTGTGCTCCTTTTCGTGAACACCTCTGACTACATGTCGACTTCTGAGTCATCTGGAGTTCGCCTTGCCATTCATCCACCAACTGAGTATCCGTTCCCGGATACGTTTGGTTATTCTGCGCCAGTTGGTTTTGCAAGCAGTTTTGGAATCAAAAAGGTGGAAACTTATTGGATGACGTTGTTCCAGAATTTCGAAATGTTTTTTTTTTTGCAGAAGGTCATGCAAAGATTGCCAGCACCATATGGGGAATGTGTTGAGACTAAGAAAGTGACAGATGGGAATTACATTTATAGTGGATATGATTATCATCCAGAGGGTTGTCACAGAAGTTGCTTCCAAAATGGACTCATTGATGATTGCTCATGTGGAGATCCAAGATTCCCGGTTCCAGAAGGATACAAACATTGCTCGGCTTTCAATGCAACCGCTCGTATGTATTGTTACTGTGGTGTTTTCAACGCAATACCAATTTAAGGTGCCTGTTTGGAGAGAAATATCGGATCAGTCGGAGATTTCCATCATATCACTGAGAAAATGGATAAATGTGTTTGCAAACAATCATGTGAAGAAATCATTCATGAAGTTACATTTTCCTGCTCAAAATGGCCATCCGGTGCTACTGATGTAGGTTTGAAAACTACTTTTTTCAACTTTTTGTTTTGCCATTTTGCTTTAATAATCATCTAATTACCTTTTAGCAACGCGTAAGTTGGGCAATATGGAAAAATCGCAAGGAAAAAGAGTCGGTTCATTGACATGTTCTGATATTATTTTGCCCCTTTGTTCATAATCGTTAGATTCCATTTTCCTTTAGAAGTGTTGTGCGAACCTTTGTTGAAAATAATGTCTTCCTTCTTCCACAATTACTCCTTAACATTATATCACCCATCTAATCTCACTCTTCTCTCACTATGATTACAAGTCACAATTCACACATGCAACCTTTAGTTTCAGATATATTTTTCTGTGATGATAGAGTGAATTTTCAGCTCGGAGATTGCGAAGGAATGACGGAAAGCGAATGCGAACAATACTACAGATTGAATGCGGCTATGATTGAGGTGAGTCTGAATATTTGCACGTTTGGCGGTTAATCAAAAGGATTGTGATTTGAGTCAACCCGAGTTTGAATTTTATAAATATTGGAAGTTAAATTTCAAGATCCAATCAGTTGTTTCTAGATCAAGTATTAGCTGAACTTAGTAGGTCTTCTGAAAGTTTACCAGGAAATTAACTCATTTTTTAGCTTCTATCCTCTAGTTTAGCAACTGCTTCGTCTGAATTCATTCAAATTTTGGTCCTGAACGTGTGACCTGTAAGTATCTCTCATTCAATTTAATAAACTATATTTTTCCAATCGAATAAACTATATTTTTAGGCATCTCAATTTAGGTAGTTATTCCTGAAATATTCTATGCATTTGATATGTCTCATACCAGTTCATTGTTTTCAAAAAATTTTTGTCCAAAAGATTTCGCTCCCGGGTGGGCTCGAACCACCAACCTTTCGGTTAACAGCCGAACGCGCTGCCTATTGCGCCACGGAAGCACATGAAAGACTTTTCCTTGTTTTCCTTCCAAGTAGTGATCCATCCCCTCCTTTGAAACTTGAGCGAGGGCGCAGCGAAAAACGGAGTAGAAAAGAAAAAAAGAAGAAAGTTGCGGCTTGATTTTGTTGCGAGTGTACGACCTCGAACTGATTTGATCTTTACGTGAACGAGAAATGCAATTCTGATGAGTGGTCAGCAGCAAGATAAGAATGCAATGATAGCAAAAGTGATATTTACCGCACGTACGAAAACTAACCATGCTATCTAATGATAAATATTATCTCAAAAATGCGGAAGTAAGGAAATAGGAAAATCGTACGATTCTGCAGGTATTCTACGAACAACTGAACTACGAATTGTTGCAAGAATCGGAAGCCTACGGTTTGGTCAATCTTATTGCCGATTTTGGAGGGCATTTGGGTCTTTGGCTAGGTTGGCATTTATTCTAAAGATAAGAATTGTGAAAAGATTTATGTTTAGGATTCTCTGTTATCACCGTCATGGAAGTATGCGTCTTGTTAGTGGATATGATATCGTTGTTCTTCAAAAGCCGACATGAAGAGAAATTGTTGAGAGAAAGCACGAGAAGAAAAGATATTCCAGAGGATAAGCGGCAGATAACAATTGGAACTGCGAATAAAAATGATGCCCTTGTATCCATATAACAATATTTTCTGCTTTTATGACTGGGTTTCCCCACTATTTAGGGTTCTGCTAATTTACTACACTTTTCAACTTCTCTTTTTTTCTCCAGATCTCTTGTAAATAGTTTTAACATTCAAAAGCTTAAATCTTCCAACGAACTAGAATTGTCCTTATTTGAATAAACTTCTTGTTCCAAATTGTTTCAGCTAAACAAGATTTATTACTTGTGAATTCCCCATGAAAAAAGAAGCAAAGCAGCAAAAAGGCGGAATAAAACGTAAAAGATATAACAGATTCGATCGATAAACTTTAACAATTGGTGTTACTCTCCGTCGAAGGCTTCAGCAGCGTCCTCATCGGCGGCTGCTTCCTGGTACTGTTGGTACTCCGAAACCAAGTCGTTCATGTTGCTCTCGGCTTCAGTGAACTCCATCTCATCCATTCCTTCGCCAGTGTACCAATGAAGGAAGGCCTTACGACGGAACATGGCTGAAAATCTCTCATTTTTAAAAGCTAGAGGTGATTGACAAACCTGTGAATTGCTCGCTGATTCTTTTGAAGAGCTCTTGAATGGCAGTGGAGTTTCCAATGAAGGTAGCCGACATCTTGAGTCCTCTTGGTGGAATGTCACAGACTGCAGTCTTGACATTGTTCGGGATCCAGTCGACGAAGTAGGATGAGTTCTTGTTCTGGATGTTGAGCATCTGCTCATCAACCTCTTTCATGCTCATTCTTCCACGGAAGATTGCAGCGGCGGTCAGATAACGTCCATGTCTTGGGTCACAGGCAGCCATCATGTTCTTGGCGTCGAAGCATTGTTGAGTGAGCTCCGGAACAGTGATAGCACGGTACTGAAATCAAAACTTGTTCGTAATTGTTAATATTCATACTCTGAACAAAGTAGATTACCTGCTGGTTACTTCTGCTAGTCAACGGAGCAAATCCAGGCATGAAGAAATGCAGACGTGGGAATGGAACCATGTTAACAGCCAATTTGCGAAGATCCGCATTTAGTTGTCCAGGGAAACGAAGGCAAGTGGTGACACCGCTCATAGTCGCAGACACCAGATGGTTCAAATCTCCGTATGTCGGCGTGGTGAGTTTCAGAGTGCGGAAGCAGATGTCGTACAATGCCTCATTGTCAATGCAGAACGTCTCGTCGGTATTCTCAACCAGCTGGTGGACCGAGAGGGTAGCATTGTATGGTTCAACAACGGTATCAGACACTTTTGGACTTGGCACAACAGAGAACGTGTTCATGATTCTGTCTGGGTATTCCTCGCGGATTTTCGAAATCAGAAGAGTTCCCATTCCAGATCCAGTACCTCCTCCAAGAGAGTGAGTCAGTTGGAATCCTTGAAGACAGTCGGTGCTCTCTGCTTCCTTTCTGACCACATCCAAAACATTATCCACAAGCTCGGCTCCTTCGGTGTAGTGTCCCTTGGCCCAGTTATTTCCAGCTCCACTTTGTCCAAAGACGTAGTTATCAGGACGGAAGAGTTGACCAAATGGTCCAGATCTCACAGAGTCCATGGTTCCAGGCTCCAAATCGACGAGGACAGCTCTGCAAGTTTATTTTGTTTGGATCAGACGGTTTGTATTGTATTAGACCTACCTTGGAACATATTTGTTGCTTCCGGCTTCATTATAGTAGACATTGATTCTTTCGAGTTGAAGATCGGAGTCTCCAACGTATTGACCGGAAGGGTCGATTCCGTGTTCATCAGATATCACCTCCCAGAACTGGAAACAAAAAGTTATAGAGGGCCAAAAATGAACATCAAAAAAGAAACTCACCTTGGAACCAATCTGATTACCGCACTGTCCGGCTTGAATGTGAACGATTTCACGCATGATTGTCTGTCTCGTTGCCTACCAAACAAAAACCAATCACCCAATGGAACGGTAGTCTTGCGACTCGACTGGCAATGGAGACTCAAAATGGGAAAGGCTCGCAGAGAAATAGGGGTGGGGCCTTCTTTGTGCTAATAATTTATTCATAAGATCTGCACCACGCACAACCATCCACAGGGCCCATCACCCTATCTGTTGTTGAGTGGTCTTTTCTTCCAATACGAATGCATCAACAAATGCATGGAATTCGAATAATGAGGACGGGATGAGGAGATGGGATGTCGAGATCCACAAAAAGCCATTTTTGAATTGTTGCTCATGAATTTGTGAGCGGACACAGAGGGTTGGTATGGTTGTCTCATCACAACGAGTGCACTTAATGCATACAGGATGATTCTTCCTCGTTTGAAACCTTCTACTAAAACACAGAAAACGTTTCATTGATGGAACAAACCCGAGCAAAACTATATGGAGATTAGCAAAAAAAGAGGATGAACTTGACAAAGTGTAAAATTAAAATCAATGGAGAAAAATAAGTTCAAGGAATAAATATATTGAGAAATAAAAAATCGAATCGCATTTGTTGAGATATTGAAGCTCAATTGCTGTCAAACAACAGAGATTCCAGGGATTAGCATATCACAAAGAGACAAAAGACACATGGCGAGAGTAATAGAAATTTTATAGCATGTGATGGGTTTGAGCATTTTGGAGCTTCTTCTGTTGGAGACGTCGCTCATGTTCTAGTTGGAGTTGCTTCCGTTGCTCCTCACGGTGCTGAAATAGACAATATTGTTGCCACATTGAAACTTTTCGACACAAAGTTTGGAAGGTACGACAATTCGGGGGTCACGGGGTGATTGAGGAGTGCAAAATCCACAACTCGAAATAACAAAATTCAGATTTTTCAAGTGTTTTGTACCACCAAATTGCTTTGTACCATAAGGACCACAAATTTTGTATCCTCCGAATCGTTTGTCCAACTTTTTCAAAAAATCATACCTCCTTGAGAGTTGTGTCCAAATCATCTTCACCCCATCCCAGAAGATCGTCATCCATGTCTTCGAGTGCGGCGGTGGCTCCCTGGAAATAAAAATCAGGTCTTTATGAAAATTGTCACATTCTTCCTCATGAGACATATTTTGTCTTATTCATCATCACATTTTATTTCGTGTGTCTTATTCTTCTTCCCCATTTCACCTAACAGCTATGCAAAAACGCGGCAAAAAAAGAGTCAGAGGCATCGTCGCTTTTGCCTTGCTTCCTTCCCGCAATTTGCGCAGCCGTCCCGACCGATTGGCGGCTAGCTATTCATAAAAAGTTGACGGACAACCAGATAAACGACGGGGAAGGAATCGTCTCGAAAAAAAAACGACAAGACAAGAAGAATCTGAAGAAAAGCGACAGAGAGATGCTTCTTCTTCAACAGGACCCGACGGGCCAGAAAAGTGGGAGGAGAGAAAACAATCGAATACCGTGTTCACTGATTAGCAGAACAAGTATATCGAAAGTGGGGACATTTTCGTTCGGTCGTTATTCTCTCGTGTTTACTCGTTTGATCGCACATCATTCAAGCTGAATCATTTGATTGTCATTATCTTTTTTTTCGTCGTGTTTTTGGATTTGGTTGTTAGTTAGGCGATGATAAAAAAGAAAACAATAGTTAGCTTATCAAAGTTAGTCAAATATATAGCTATCATGTTTTATTCAGAATGGTTGGACTAGTATCTGAAAGCTGACTGTAATTAAAATAATAAAATGTG
Organism: Caenorhabditis nigoni; assembly: GCA_027920645.1. Classification (NCBI taxonomy): domain Eukaryota; kingdom Metazoa; phylum Nematoda; class Chromadorea; order Rhabditida; family Rhabditidae; genus Caenorhabditis; species Caenorhabditis nigoni. Next base: position 18,418,198 of record CP115869.1, read on the forward strand.
AACGGTACATAAGGCGAAATCAATATCTTTAGGATACTATGAACTTTCATGGTTCTGAGAAACAGGTAAGACACATCAAAAATCTGTGAACGCCGTTTGTTTTTGAATTCAAAAGTACCCTGGGAGCCAAATTTTGACCCCAATGCTTCTTTTGTTACCCACAGGTCCTAAAAGTCCTAAAGATATCGAACGGGTGAAGAAGTATGCTTTTGGATGTGTGCTAGTACCAAAAAAGGTATAAGTTTACAATTCGGCACGCAGAGTATTTTGAATATAAAAACAAATGCGGCTTACAGATTTTTGATGTCTCATGCGGGGTTTTTTAGAACCGTGGAAATAGAGAGAGGTCCTAAAGATATCGAATTCACTTATATGTACAGTGTCTAACTAACAAGATAGTGAACAGCTACAAGTCGGAATTTCAGCCATCTCAACACGTATATCAACGATATGCTACTGTATTTCATTCTCTTAAATCACCTCCACCTGTCTCAAACAACCAATTAGCTAATGCACAACTCATGACTAATTAACCAATTTTACACTTGTTCCATTCACGCTAAAAAGCCCCATGACGTCACCAATAGGGTTACCCCCAGCTTCTCATGTAAAAAATACCGCTTTTTTCAAGGTGGTCTGCAGTTCCTTGTTAAACAATTTACTATCCGATACGATATAATTTGCCATTCGATTTCACAGTTTTCAACATCTTTCACTTTCCTTATCTTTTACCGCACTTGTTTACGTTAACGGTATGTGTGGGAGGAAAAGGATACGAATATTTGGCACAGAGAAAAGGTTAAATTCAAAAGTCAGAAAAGAGAAAGGAGGCGGAGAAAACTAACGTCCGTGGAGGAACCGGTTCTAAGGTTTTACCGAGAAGCACATATATACTTCTCACCTCTCAATTTCTCTCATTCGGCATTTGTGTGCCAATAGGCACCTAATATCAAAAACTACCGTAACCCCTCACTGATCATCATGATATTGACCATTCTATTGTTGATGTACTTCATTGGTGTTCAATATCGCAGCTAGAAACTGGTCCCTTATCTCCAGTGTGAAGAATAGGCGTCCGGCCAGACACCCCCTAAACCGGGATAACTATCACTTTTCACTATCATTCACGCCCATTTTTATGAATTCGCAAATTCACCTTTTGTGATACACACAGGCAGGGGAGATAGATTTGAATCTCTTGCGTAAATTGAAATCTCTTTTTCATCCCGCCTCTTCATCTCTATTTTATCCATTTCATTTACACAAACCCGTCCCATTTGACTCACTTTGTTTGCGTTTTTTCAGAAGGAGGTGTCCTTCATTTCAAGTTGGACAGAAGTATTCCAATTTTCCATTTGTTGCAGGAACAGAATCAGATAATGCTGAAGCTAGTAATAGCCCTTCTTCTCCCAACACTTGCCTACTCAGCAGTTCAATGCTACGTTGGTCAGAAGCTCTTTTCATATGAATCCACAAATGTAAGTCATTGTTTTCTAGAAGAGGCTTGGTCACACACTTACTAAACTTCTGATTAAAAAACTGCAGCCATTCTTTTCTTCTAAATGTTCCACTACAGTATCCTAATTCTAAATTCCAGGCAATCTGTGCCAAGTTCATCCCATACACGTGTGCCGTTCAATGCGAGTGGCGTAAGCAATGCAGTGAACACACGTCATTCAGCGCTTTCCGCGGACGTCGCACTTTCGTTTCTGGCCTTCTTCTCAATTCGAAATCCTTGATGGTTTTGTGTTGCGCTTCATTGGCTACTCGAGTGGAGACAGGTGAGTAGTGAAAATACAAGTGACTAAGACTAGAGTGAAGAAGCTAGCCCGGATTGACGCAACCAAAATGTTGCATGTTTCCAGACAGCACCGGTCGTGAGAAGTGTATCTGGAGAGACCCAGAATCCATCTCCGTCCTTGGTCCATCGATCAGAACCAATCCAGTATTGGCACCTAACCACTACATTCGGTTGGTAAAATTCTCATTAGCTTCATCTATAATTCTTGTTTCAGTGACGTGAAAATGGAGAGAGATGGAAGCTCCCGTGTTGATGTGACCATTGAAGTCTGCCAATATCAATCCGAAAGAGACCATTGCAAGATCGATGTACGCACCTAACACTGATATGATCACTCGCTAACTATAATGTTTTTCTAGGAGATGAGCGAATTCGAGAAGAAGCGGTTCAACGTTATCAAGGGAAAGCTTGATAAGGCTAATGCGACTGGCGCCACAACGACGGAAGCGCCAACGGAGGTCAAGAACGAGGACGATTTCCTGAACAAAAAGCTCCGCAACTAAGAAAACTAGTTATCTCATCGAAAACAAAACAGCGTACCTCATAATTATGTATAAATTGTCTTTTTTCTTATTTTTTCCAGTCCCAAACTAATAAATGATTGAATCTAAAAATGAATACTTACCACATTTGATTCATTGAACTCAAATCGGTTTTTCTGAGGAGCAGCTGGTTGGCGAAGTCCTCCACGTGGCGCCACGACTACCTGAAAATGAAAAGCTTTAAAATTTTGAGAAACTTTTGATTGATCATCAATTATGACCGAGATGTAAGAACGGAAATTTGAATTCCAAAAACTCCGGACGGGGATATTACGAAGATTTTTTTCAAAATGGAATTTAGACCAGAATTTTCCAACTTGTTCCTTCGGAACAATATTTTTTGCGTTTTCGAAATCTATGTCAAATTTTCATCAATTTTCCGCTCTTCCGTGATGAGGGAATGGGATTTCCGAAGTTACCAAAATCGTAACATCCCTGCCTGCCAATCCGTATCCGCTACAAGCATAGTTGTAGGCGGGTCAGCTGACAACTCCCTTCAAAATTAAAATTGTGAGCATCACAGCATACTAGATGATAGAGCTCGAAGTGTCTTACAACCTCCAATAAGAATCGACCGACATCGACAGCGGTATTATGATCCTTGCCGGTATTTTTCACCGGGCCGACGATTTTTGCTCGGTCGGGCTACTAAATGTCGGCCCGCATCTGTTACTGATTTGAATGCTGTTCGATTGTTAATGGAGATTGTAGAGCTCGCCGAGCACAATCATTTGATATCTTGTTTTGCCCACGTTTTCAACTTGGAAGCGAGTTGTCAGCTGATCCGTGCCAACCCGAAATCGACCCATCGCTCAATATGGTTCCAAGGTTTTTGTTTATATCGGTTTTCAAAGTTTGAGTACTTTCACCCAGATAGATGCAATGTCTCTATCTTTGTTTAAGGTCGATTTATTCATAATTTCAATTCAACTTTTAACACCCACCTTTCTAGCGCTTGTGATTGTTGGCTCCAATGTGCTGAACAGGTCGTCTTCCGGCTTTGGCTGTTGGGTGTCGGTTTTCTGAAAAAAAAAGTTGATTAGTAGCATACTTGCAACGGTCCAGGAGTTTTCAAATCTTTTTCTTTGCAGGCTGGGCCGTGGTTTTTCAAGTATTGTTAGCAGTTCTTCAATTTAGCTTTTTTAGGTTTCTCTCTTGTTTCTCGAGTGAAATCTGACAATGGCCACTGTACAGCCGTTTCCGAAAAAGTTCCGACAAGAACTCGGTCGATTTATGTTTCAGCATTATAGCATTTCGAGGATTCTCGATTTTCTTATTTTTTAGAAGGGCATGATTCATTCGCAACACTTTCTCAAATTTCTCATGAGTTGGCGTTCGCCTTCTGCTCTCACAGAGCATATGACTAGCGATTTTCACTCATTACGGCTGAAGAGTTTTCTTCTGCCTGATTGACATATCAACTCACCTGAGCGTTATTATTTCTCCATTGCTCAATCTTATCATTCACTTCTTCTTTCTTGTCCCAGTCATCGTCGCCCCACGTGTCGGTGACTTCATTTTGTAGCAGTGATGCACGTTCTTCGCCCTTTCTGTCCCCTCGGATGTTGTCGACGACTACTGAAAAATGAATAATGATTAGATTCATGTTTGAGCAAGTCGCCGTTTATTTCCTCTGGATGTGTGTCAAAATTTGAGAATTTGAAGCAGATTTTTGTGGATTTTCATTGATTTTATCGGGTTTTCTTCAACTTTCTAGGAATTATCTAGAAATTTTCAATCTCAAAATGATTTTAGAACAATCACTTACCTTCGAATGGCACATCATCCATTTCCATTCGCTTCTTATTCCGATTTCCATTGCACAAACTCCGGAAGAAGGAAATAATCAATTGCAGGAGGCGCATGACGGACACGTATAGTGCCCTCACGATTGACATCTAAACATGCATAGATTGTATCGGCACATCGGGAGAAAGAGGACGAGACGAAAAGTCAAAATGGGAACGGTAAAGACTGTGGAAAACGATGAGAGTTTTGCACAAAACGCCTGTTTTCCACAACGCACCAAAAGCATCAGGAAAAAGGAACGAGGATAGTGTGTGCACTTTGCAAGAGACGCAGACAAGTGTCGTCAATTGGTCTGCATTGTGTGCAACGACACCATGGTCCGTGAACCGCACACAAGAGGTTTGTGTGGAGTGGTGGTGGACGGATAAACGGAGAAAACAAGTTGATTGGTTTATTGATAGCAACCGGAGAGAATCTGAGAATGATTGATAAGTCGTTTTTAGAGCATTATAGCACTTTCAGACAAAAGTGAGCTGATTTACAACTACGGAGAAGTGGTGAAATTTTACTTGTCGGAATCTCAATCTTCATTGCTCGAGAATGTTTAGAATATGGAAAATTGTCTGCAAACATATTTGTTCTCAGCTTCTAAAAACAGAAGCTAGAACCCGAAATAATGATTTGAATGAGAAAAAAAAGCGAGAAATTCGACTTAAAATGTACATAATAAGAAGAAACCGGCGTAAATCCCAGCATTCACACTACAACCAAGTAGAGTACCGCTACAATTGCAAAGAATTTGGGAAAATAAGAAAATGGGGGAGATTTGTACAGAATTAACTACGTCTTAGAAAGAAAAATGCAAATATCCTTGGGATCAATGTGTTTTAAATGAGCGGCAGGTAGAGATGCGCAATTTTGTGTGCCTGAAAGATGAATGTTGTTATTTTTCATTAGCTGTGAAACATTAAGACTTACTTTTTTTTTGATATTTTGGCATATTTTTTAAAGGAATTGTCTCTTTATATTTCTAGTAGCTTGAGACGTTTGCCTGTCTGACATGGAACATTCGGACCAGTTTCTCGAACTTATGCCTGCGCTCGTGTCTTTGTTTGGCATTAACCCCAGAATAGCCTTCGAAAATCGCAAAGAAAGTGTTCTGTTCTGAGGACCATATGAAAAGCTGCGATGTGGACTTCTAAAAAAGCAGATTGACAAGTTGATAAAAAGGGAATTGAAGACTAACCAAGGTGGTTGTGCTTGGAGCCTTGGTTGGCGAGTTCTGATGGTTGTCCCTGACAATTCTAACTGCGAAAGTGTTGTTATTCATGCGAACAACGTGGTTTGGTTGTTGTTGAGCCAGTTTGAAAGTTCCATTATGAGCACCAGTGACTCTGCCTGAATGAATTACAGGCTTGAAATTGCTGAATAAAAAAGAATTACCGTTTTGGACAATTTTGTAAGAGCAAGACACTGGAGTTGAGGTCGTGGGTTGCTTCAATGCAACGATTTTGTTTTCCTGGTTTCTGACGATCGCGTATTTTCTCACGATACGAGGATTTTGCGGAACAGCAGGTACAGCATTATTCAGAGTGATCAATTTGGCTGGCGGACCGGAGCCTAAATCGTCTTTTTAACTGCGATAAATATCGAATTTACTTACTTTCTGGCGTTGAGAATTGAGCTGGTCTCTTCAAAACAAGAGCTGATGGATTTCCATTGAAAGAATACATTTGTGGTCGACGAAATGGCGGAGCACGTCTGGCTCCTTGATATGGTCCTGATGTACCATTCGGAACTCGCATTTGTGGACTGACCGGCGAAGGAATCATAGAAATTTGTCTACTCGGAATATTACTTTCCTCTCGGGGAGCAGGGACTACTCGTCGCATAGTGACAGGAGTGAAATGAGGTGATCCACCCAGTGATAACATATGACTTGTTGCTTTCGGTCCACTGATTCCAGCAGAGTTGGATAATTGGGAGTCAGCAGATTTTTGGAGGCTACTAGCATACTCCGCCATGCTCTCCAATGTGCCCGCGGCGGACATTGATGAAGTGGGAGAGAAACCGGCGAACCCAACGTTGCCAGGGACAACGTGCCTGTTGCTGGGAACACGCTCTCCGTCCTTCCTCTTGATAGTACTTTCTGCTGCCTGCTCTTTCGGCGAGACGGAGTAACCTGAGTTTATGCCATTTCCGTTAATCCTTGAGCCATTATGTTCCTTGAGCCAACAGGAACTTGTGGAAGCTTGTTGATTATTTGAGTCGATGGCTGCTGTAATAAAAAACAATATATTCATGATACTTCCATTAAAACTAACTATTTGTCTTCAATGACATTCTATTTGAGCTAGCGAAGAAGGAGGGTGAGCTAAGAGTTTCTGATGACTCTGGATCTAGCAGGCATTGAGTGAACGGGAGAAGAGGATCTGCAAGGAGAAGTTTCGGTATACGGTAGTTTTGAAAATCCTTACTGTTCATATTGAGCACATAATCCCTAATTCTAGCACTTGTATCTTCCTCGTCACTGCTGGTTCTTGACAATCTCCGTTGAGCGAAACGATCAATCGATGGTGTCCTTTGTGCAAGTCTCATTTGAGCTCTTTTCCCGTCCTCTGATAGCTCTCTGTTGATTTTTAGTTTGATTTCTCTCTCCATTGAAGCAGGAATTGGATGCGGAACATTTGATAAGAGACTTGACATTGTTTCTCTTGTATTCCCATTTACAACCGAATTCTGAACGTGTGTTGCTGAGTTTCCATTATGACTCTCTTGTAGTGGAGTACTGCTGTTGCTCTGTAACTCCGTAACGTACGGTTTCAGGCTAACCTAACAGGAAAACTTACGTCTCTCTCCGATGACAAACTTCTCCGAATTCCCATGTTTGCATTGGTTGGAGGTATGGCTAACTCTTGAATGACATTTCTGTTCAGACCAAGTTTGGAAAGTGGAGACTGGCTATTACTGTCCATATCTGAAAATTCAAGACTCTCTATACAAAACAACAAGAAAAAGAAAAGAACAAGAAGAAATGAGAAAGTTCAAAAGGATATGTATACAAGTCAATATGTGGAGTTGCATGAAAAGCGATAAAATTGTAGTCGGAGGAGCAAGTTTCCATGGAGCACGTTTTCTTTGTTCTTCTAAATATTTTTCTTCTTCTTCGCTTGGTCGGTTTCTTATTGTGCTGCGAATGTGCGTCCGGGAGGCCATGCCGTCTTCTTCTACTCCTTCTCTTCATTCAAAAAGAACGCGGTGTACGGAGAGAGAAAACTGCTAAAAAAAAATTGACTCTCAGTAGAGATGATGAAGAGATGGGATGCACAGAAAAAGAACCGAGAAGATAGATGGACATCGCATCTCGCAATGCACAAATATACATCTAAATGTCTCATGCAAATCATATCGATTGATAGGGCGAGGAGAAAGTTGCGAAACAAAAGCCATGGTACGCAGTGGCACTTGGCGCAATGTATGCCAGGAACGAACAAGGACGATATGTGTCACATTGTTTGTTGGAAAGGAACATGTGTTTTTGATTTCCAATGTTTTGACAGAAACGCACGAAATTTAGGATATTGCAAGAGACACTTTTTAAAGATATAATGAGAGAACAAATTTAAAAAATTTTGTAATGTCACAATACTGTTATTATCTAATTGACTTGATTCACTCTTCGAGAAATTGAGATTTGAGAATAAAAATGAAAACAAGTAATCTTCATTTTTTAACCTAGGTTGAATCAAAAAATTGAAATTAGACAATCTGTATTTTACCATGCTGATGACGGACACAAATGCTAATTAGCAAAATTTTGAGTTTGGCAACCTGTATGCCATTCTGCGCGAGAATTCTCGTTATCTCATTTCGCATCTTTCCGTTTCTTTTTACTCAAAATTTTACCGTCAGTTCTCTTTTTCAAGGACGAAAGAATGTCGTTGTCTTCCTCATTTTAGCAGATGACAACATCACAGAAATTTTTCAGTAACCAAGAAATTGTATTGTCTTATAACATCAGATGAAAAAATATGTTGAAAAAAATACACGACTGAAACCTATTGAACTTGTGGTTGTTCAAAAATAGAGCTTCATTTTATGAGTTTGCTGATACGAACTGACAATTTTCGAAAGAATTGATATCTTGAAGAAAGAACACAAACATTACCTGAAAAGCAAAACAGAAATCCACAATTCAAGCTGGTAGATTACTAAAAACATACAAAAAATTCATGCGTTCGGGGGGAATCGAACCCCCGTCGAATGCTTGGAAGGCATCCATGCTGACCATTACACCACGAACGCTGGATGTCTTCAGAAGAAAGAATATCGAAGATAATCCTCGACGAAAACAAGAACATTTTGTGAAAAACCTGTTTCCGAGATACGTTGTAGAATCATTTCCGTGTATGGAAACCATGTTATCTTGTCATCTATTCATATAACACTTGCACATATCTGAACATGCGCGTGCGGGGTGTAATGGTCAGCATGGATGCCTTCCAAGCATTCGACGGGGGTTCGATTCCCCCCGAACGCAGAATTCACTTTTGATGTTTATCAAATTTATTTGCCAATAGATTAATTTTCTGTCTTGAAGTCAGGTTGAATCTATCGGCGACACCAACAGTTTATAAGTCTTCTCAATTACACCACAAAATTAAAAAGTCGATGCTCTGATGACCAAATCGTTTTTAGAAAACTATTCGCCGACCATCACCAACTCTACAGCGAAACCTTAACACAATGTTTTATACAATTCTTGTCTAACAGATTCATAAGATATTGGGATTCTCTACCAGCAGAAGCGTTTAAAGTCTTTGTCAGCGGCATTCCAACAATTGTAGGTAGTGAACAAAATAATACAAGTCAACAAACAAAACAATTTGACAAAACAGTTCATATAATGCCAACAAAATAAACTAACAATGACAACAAAAATAAAAATCACAGGATAGTTTTCTGTAGAATTTGATCGAGAAAAAAAATCATCGCATTCCATTTCTTTGATGTGATGAGTTGTTGTAGGAAGAGGTTCCGGACGACGATGGCTCGTTGTACAAAAATTCCTGAAAAAAATCATTTTTGTTTCAAAAGCATCTCTGCAAATCTTACTTCTTCTTTAACTTCAGCTGGCAAACAGTCCATCTCAAACGTCTCCGGTTTTCCTTCGTATGCATTCATATCGGCTGCAGGCACATACTTGTATTCTGGAGCCTCCTCATATTGAACGTCATAGTAAGCCATCTCATGCTGCATCGGTTGCACTGTTCCGTAGTCGTACTCGACGTCTATTTCTTGATTGACTTGGTACACATCTCTGAGTTTGCTCATTTTTGCAGCCGAAGCAGCAGAAACCTTTTGATTTGAGCCCACCAACACGGCTGGACCCTTGTATGGAACATATCTTCTAGTAGGCGCTGGCACTTTTTTCAATGGTTCTTCGCGTCCGTTCATCGCCAAAGCCTCATTTGTATTTCGCATGGCATATGCACTGAATTTTCTAGCTCCTTTTGGAGGATTCCACGGAACGTGTGCAGGGTTAACTGAATCACTCTCCGCATTGGCGGTATTCGTTGTTCTCAATTGGTTAAAAAGTTCATTTTTTCGAGCTCTCTTCTCATTTTGTACGCGGTACTTAGAGTGGTGTCCCTTCGTATAATAGAGTGGTGGTGGATCTTTGAATAATTCTTCCGAAGACCTCACTAGCTCAGATTCATCTCGAAGTCTGACAGGTTTTGCAACATAAAGCTTCGTTGTGAAAGAAGAAGGTCCTTGAAAAGCCGCATCCCTTTCTTCTCTGCCCATTCTTAAATACTTCTGCACAACATTGTAGGTTGGTTTGACGGTCACTGCTTTCAGATGAGTTGGTGCTTTAGTTGGTGCTTTAGTCGGTGCTGTAGTCGGCGCTTTAGTCGGTGCTTTAGTCGGTTCTTTAAAATATGTTTCACTCCTTTTTGCCTGGATCCTGCCCTCAACTGGGTTCATTGCCAGAAATTCCGCTTCTTGAGCACGTCTATAAGCCATTAGTTTTTCGTCGTTTCTCCTGAACCATTCTGCGGAATCTTCGTAATCTTCTTCTTTTATCTGGTTACTTGTCGATGCGAAGGATTCTTCTCTGTTAAAGCTGCATACCATTTTGATGTCAGCAGGTTTTTCTTCAATTGGATTGGCTTGATCGGCCTCCGAAGTTTTGAGTGGGACCTGTAGAGCAGCTTTATTGTGTATTTCACTTCATTTCACGTCGAACTCACCATTCCACTGTGCATGGGCAACAAATTCTCCGGTTTGGCCTCTTCTGATACTGATGAAGCAATTTCATCAAAATCCTGAAATTAGAAAACTAAATCGATATAATTAAAACTCACTGGCACCAACCTCTTCAATCTTCACGGGCAACAAATCATCGGGACCCATTATATTGAACTTTGACGGAGGATCCACGTTCTGATTGCTTTTCCTGATTGATTGAGCAACTGGTCTCCTTTTCTCAATGTGACGAGTGATCATAATTGTATCTGAAACTGAAAATCAATAATTAATTTGGTATTTAGCGCGAAAAAACAAAAACTAGGAGAAGAAATCAATCATTTTTGTGGAAATTGGTCTCGTTCAAAATTGATAGTCCGACGGGGCGCGTTTGCTGCGTACGCAAACACATAGTGAGCGTGTCGGTCGGTCGGTTGTGTGGCGTGTTGTGTTGGGTGGAGGGCCGCGTTGTCTCTCGTGTGTTGAGGAGAATTCGTCTTCGACGGCACTCGCATACGACGGAGGAGAACAGGTCCCCAAGAAACAACGATAGACAATAGTGATGTGAAGAGATGAAGAGAAAATTAGGTCATAAAACGGACCATCGAACGTACAGACGCTGATTGAGGGTGGTGTGTGGTGGGCACAGTCCAAACCAGCAAATCGATACAGATGGGGTCGACCAGTTAGTCTCGGTGCAGATTTATGACGTCACCAGGAGCAGATGTCGTTTGTGTCCCGTCTTGTAAATTAGGATGAGAACATCAAAGAAACAAGGAAGACAATAATGAAAAGAATAAAGAGAACATCACTCATTACTACATTGATTTTGAAAAAATAAAACAGTCATGCGTTCGGGGGGAATCGAACCCCCGTCGAATGCTTGGAAGGCATCCATGCTGACCATTACACCACGAACGCTGGATGTCTTTAGAAGAAAGAAAATTAGATACAATCCTAAACGAACACATGCGGGTGTCATCAAAAACTTGTTTCCGAGAAATGTTGCTGAATCATTTCCTTGCATGGAAATTATTTTCTCTCCTCATCTCTTCATATAATACATAAGAGAGTTAGAATGTGTGCGTTCGTGGTGTAATGGTCAGCATGGATGCCTTCCAAGCATTCGACGGGGGTTCGATTCCCCCCGAACGCAGAATTCGTTTTCGATTTTTCAAAAGTTTAATCAGCCCATAGAGTAGCTCAGATAATTTTCACCGTGAACATTTTTTAATTCTTGTTTTTCACCAAATTTTATGAAAACTAAAGGAAATGTCTTGAAATTACCGATAAATCAAATACTCAGTAGAGCATTTAGGTAACCAGCAAAAACGCAAAAAAATTGCTCGACTGACAATAAATATCCTATAGTTTTTTTCCAATTTCTTCTGAAGTTTTAGCCAAATTGGTCCATCCTTCGATTTTTTGCGGAGCTTTTTGCCTTTTTCGGAGTTCACCTGAATAACGCCATAAAATTTTCGAATTTTCTGTTGGAAAATTAGCGATTTGAAGTTTTTAAATTTTTCATTCAGAAATTTCAAGACAACTATTCTAGTTTATTATGTGTGACGAAGTTTGGAATCTGTACAGTGGCGGGAATCACCCGTGATGAAGGTGGCGAAGAAAATGAAAACTGAGAGTGGTAAGAATCTCTGGTAAAGGGGAAGAAGTAATCGGATGGATGGAGCAAATAAGATGTACTGCTACAAATGATAACAAAGAAAGGGAAGAATCGAGAGGAATTTGTGGGGAAAAATGAGAAATGAGAATCAGTAGATTAACCAAGCCATGATTAAATTCAAACTTTTGCCAGAAGAGGTGGCGCTGTTGGATATGCGATATTGTCCGCTTCATTGCGATTCCGCCGACCGGCTTGGCGAGCACGGTATCCTTTGTAGATGATGGCACAGCAACAGCATGGAGCAAAAAAGCACAGGACTCCACAGCACGTTGTCAAGAAAATGACAAACAGCAGAGTGAGGATGACCATCCTGAAAAATGCATTTTTATGAATTGAACTACAAACTTTGTATTTTAATTGTGATTTTTTTCTAAATTTTTTGAACTTCAGTGATTCTTAAATATTTTCCCTCTGTTATTACCAAATATATGACTTGATCTCAAATGGCAGATGATCGTATACCCATACTAGGATCGCCCACACATCGAGTGCCAACACCGATTCCCAGATAGCCGGATCGCCAGCGGACATGGCAACACTCTGATAAAACAAATCTTCAGTTTACAAAGAGTTCAAGCAAGTTGGGAGCGGACAAGTAGGAAAAAAAATGAGGAGCACTCTGTCACTCTGTGTTTCACGCAAGCCGGACGACGGGAGCCATTTGAGGAGCCAGAGCGCCAGTCAAATCTATCGATTTCAACGAGCAAGTGAGAGACGAATTGGAGCGAGAAAGGAAATGACAGAGAACAAAAAACGGAGTGTAATAAGCCAAAAAATGGGAAATGAGGCTTCATTTTGTTTTGAACTAGGCTCAAATAAAGACGATTCTGTTTTTAGGTAAACAAAACTGAAGAAAACTTTTTCTGAGAAAATTTAAAAAGTTACAGTGATCCTAAATCTCCAGAACTATAAAATATAAACTAAACTTTCGAGTTGAAAGGACGAACATTTGAACTAGAGAATATTTCGAAAGATCTCAGTACATACGCAACTCTCTAGGAATCTTTCCTACTGGTGTTTTTCTAAGTGGTCGCTCACTCGGATGGCAATTATTTCAAGGACACAAGAAAATATTGGAGTTGTTCAATTGAATCCAACTGGTATTACTACCAAATTCGGCTCCTCTATTTTTTTTTCACTCCCACTTTGACAAATGGGCGGAGTTTGTCTGATATTCACATTCCCAGAAACAAGTGAGTCATGCCATGTGCTCCGAGCCCGTGGGCATTCCCTCCTCCCCCCCCCTATTGCGAAATACACGGGCTCACTCCTTTTTCTCTTTTATTTCCTCCTTCATTCCCAGAACTTTGAATACTGAAAACAACCAAAAAAACAGCCTTACGTCCAATCGACATCTGTACACAAGTCTTGATGATCAGTTGACCATTCGTAGATCTTTCGAGCAGTTCCCATCCGTTGGAGTAAACAGTCAATTCCAGATAAGAATATTTTGTCACTAACTTTGTCAAACGTTGGGTCATCCATGATGAAAGACAGTAAGGAGGTTGCAAATGACAGTAAGAAATACGGAAATGACAGGGAATGAGCTCGGGAGCTCCCGCCAAGTTAGTCATCATTATTGACATTTCGGTGTTTTGTGTATCTAACAAAAAAGTGGAAAGAACAAAAAATAGGATTTCGAATTCTGAATCGGCATTGGAAGGAATTGTGAAGATTTAATTTCTGAGAGCTCTAATTCCCAGTCCTAATTTAATTTTGTGAAAATTTATACCACAAAACTACCGTATTTCCTCTAGTATAACCCCACCAAGGCCACCAACTTTGAGCTCAATTATCTCGACTTTGGTGGAAGATATCAAAAAGTCATCAACAGATAAAATATTGGTGAAATTGTGATAAACAATTTGTCAGTTAACCAATTTTTGATATCTTCTACGAAAATTGAGATAATTGAGCTCAAAGTTGGCGGTTTGAGTGGGCTTCTATCAGAGGAAATATGGTGATTGTTCAAAATCCTCGAACTCTAAGATTGTAAACTATATTTTTGTAGGCGAAATTTGCTTACTTTCCCTCAGAAACAAAAAAAAACATTCGAGACGCTTTCCGGCTCTCAGTTGCAATATTATCAGCACTGTTAACCAATTTTTGGTGTATTAGGTTCAAATTCTCCTCTTTCCTTGAACCAAACTATTTCACCCAAATTTCAGATAGCCAAAAACTCACTGTGTCAATCCTGGAGCACAAGCGGCCATATCCGGCTCATCATTGCACAAATCCGTGATGTAGCAGCTCATGTAGCAGGCCTCCAAGCAGTTTTCCAACGATGTGTGGCATGTCACCCACATTCCTGGAAAATGAAATTTTCATTGTTGGAGCTTTACTTTTGGGGATAAAAGTTGTTCTTAAAACTGGCATTTTCCACAAGAAACCAGACCAACCTGAAATTGATGATTTTCCAGCTCCATCTGTCGTTGTCATCATTGTCGTCGTGTTTGGCCATTTTGCTCCGGACGCTGCCGAGATGAGCCCTAAAAGAAGGTCTTCTTATTTCGCCTCATTCTTCCTCTATTTCTTACCTAAAAGAGCCAAAACCAACATTTTTGAACTCATGTGTTTCAAAAACTGAACTGAGTTTCTGTTGTATATAACAGAGAAGAGAGGGAGAGAGAGAGCCAACGAGCAGTGTGCTCTCTCGTTGGTATATTGCGAAATCGATGAGTCAGAAACTGAAATTCGAGAATTAAGTATGAATGGACATGAGGAAGTGCAAGAAAAAAAAGCAATCGACGTTCAAATGAGAAAAAAATATGGATAACACGAGAAACAACCTTACAACTGAAAATTTAAGAAAAAACAGTAAGAACTCAAAATTTTAAACAAATTCTGTTTAAGAATGCAGGAAACCCAAAGAAACAACCCAAGTGAAGTGAAATAAATCAAAAACCATTGGAATTGGCCATCAACGAAATTGAAAACGCAATCGAAATTGTTCGGGATGCGAGAAGTGAAACGAGTAGGAGATAATGTGTGCGTCAGAGACGCAGACGCGTAACAGAAAGACTTTTGGACGGCATGTGTCTCTATTGATTTGCTATTATTGCCTGATTTGTTGGTGAAAGAAGAGAAAAATTCCCATTAGAGATTCTCTGAAATTCGAGGAAAAATGATGTTAGAACAAAACCAGTACATTACACTTTTAAAAATAGTTTTTGAAACAAAACGTTCACAGGTTCACATTCATTTTCATTTTTTAACGGAAAATAGAAAGCGAAAAGAGAAAAAATCACACCTAGAAATTTTTCCATTCCATTTGGACGTTTATAACAAAAACATACAGAAAAAGAGTAAGAACTCAATGTTCAAACAACAGAAAAGAACCAAAGATTATGCGGAACAACACACACAAGCCAAGTTCAAATTGTTCTGTTGTGTTTTTTTTTGTTTTCAGATTTCTAAAGGTTATGAGAAACGGAAAGCGAATTAAAAAAAACGTTGTTTTTATAATGACGTTGTATGTATGTATTTTTCTACATGGTAGAAAACATGCAAGCATTGAAAAATGGAATTCCACAAGAATAATTTACCTCTGGACAGATAAATCATGAAAATCAGAAAACAATTGCCTCTCAGTTTTTTGTATCAATTTTTCAAATGGTTGTTCTTTTTCAAATCAATTTAGAATTTTTTTGGAATGTGCATTTTTCTCCATTTCTAATCAAACAAATTTGTGAAGTGTCGGTAACAGTCATAATTTTAAACTTGAAAAGTAAAATTTCAAACTTGAAAAGTAAATTTATTCAGAGAAAAAAATTATTGAGAAGATTTCGTTGAGAGAAAATAAATTATGAAAAAATAGAAGATGAAGAAATATTAAATATTTGGACGACAATTTACCATGGGTAATAAGAGGGAACATTTCAGCATTATTCAATAAGACAAAAGAGACAATAAAATATGATAGAGAATATGAAAACCTGCCAACTATTCCACCATTCTCAAAAACTCTTTCTCTGTCATATTCCAATAACCAAATCTGAACGTCTTCTCTCGAATCAGAACCGATGCCACATGATTATCTGTTTCTCTGACGACATATGTGTGGCTGATAAAAGGAACCGTGTTTGTGTCTGGTTTTGTCCATGAATTTCTGAAAAACAACATTTTATTAAAAAGCTATTCTAAAAACTACACTATCATGAACACTCCAATAGAGTAACTACCAAATCGTCAACTTCGAATTCGTAAACCTCGCTCCGTGTGAAACATTACAAAAGCCGTCAATTAGCAAAGCGTGTATCATAAAATGAAAAACATTTTGACAGTTGACTACTTTTTTACGTTTCTCAAAGAAACCGAGATAAATTGCCTCACAGTTGAGAGTCAGAGGTCACTCTATAAGAGTGTTCACGAATTTTTCAAAAATAAAAACTCACATTTTTGGCACAGTGTACGTCGGTGGTGTTTTAGTATCATCAATATGTTTTGCTCCTATTACATTCAGAATTTCGTTTTGAGGGAGATCGGTCGAGTAACGTTTACAACTGAGGTGTTCGAACGTTTGAAAAAATTCTCCTGATTTCCATCTATTCACAAACTCTGTCAAATCTGAAGTTTCGTATTCGCTGCATCTTAAAATTGCTTGTTTCCCTTGAAAATGACGTAAAACAAAAGGATTAGTGCTATTGGGTTGAACTACTTCAACACATTCTGTCTGATAGGATTTAGATCTCGGACTGAATGGTTCCATGTATCCGAAAGCGTAAAACCTGATGTATTTCAAGTCTGGAGATTCTGAGAAAAAATGTTCAAGGTTGGCATAATCCAGGGCAGTATCCATAACTTCAACACAAGTGGATATGTTTTGGAGCTGCGGAATAATGTTCTCATAGTCGTCTGTTCTCCACAAATACTCCACAGAATCGCCGAAAAAATCTAAATTATGATTGTGAATCGATTCGATGACAGATCTGCTCTCATCCGGATCGAAATATGCTATAAGAAGTGGTTCGGATTTATTGGATATTCTGAACACAAATAATTTTAATGATTTCTTGTTCATTGCAACTCACCTAAAATAAATAACTTTTCCAGATACGTTCAACTGAAAATAATCATTTTTATTCGTCTGGCGTTCCATAATTTTCATCAAAACTTCTCTCCGATCATTCTTAGGTGTAATATCAACAAACGGTTGTTTATTTGTATCATTACATGTATATCTGAGATATCTGATATCTTTGAGTCTACTGTTTTGAGTTAATTTGATCAACTTCTTCGTTTTTATTGAGACAAACGAAAGAAGATAGAGATCCTGATATTCGATGTTTTCGAGAATCTCTCTCTGGACCAAATAGGGATATTCGAAAAATTTCATTTTGCAGTTCTGAAAATATGAAGCAGATTGCAGAGAAGAGAAAAGTTAGTGGGAAGCGAATGAAAGACATAGAGAGAAAGAGAGGACAACGTTTAAAATGATGTCTTCTGACGTGGCAAATAACTCAAAAGATGCAGAGGAGGCGAATAGAATGATGGGTGAGGATTGGAAATGGTGTATTGATTTTGACTAGTTATTCATCATAAAATCCTGTCCCACCAACACAACACAGCGATGCAAACCAGAGAATTTTTCAAAAATTCAGATTAGTTTATTAAATTTGAGCCGGAACCTTTGTTTCCTTAAAATACAAAGTAAAAAGTGATTCAGGGGTGCAAAATTCACAATTCGAGGGTATAAAACTGAACCTTTTTCAGGTGTAAGGAGAAGAAGGTGAGAAAAAACAGATGAAGAAACAATGAAGGAAAAAAGGTATTGTCGAGTATCTCTTTCTGAACCAAATTGGGATATTCGCAAAGTTTCAGTTTGCAGTTCTGAAAATATGAAGCAGATTGCAGAGAAAAAACAGTGATTAAAAAATGGGAAAAAGGAAAAGAGAGAGAGAGAAACCTAAAATTTGCAAAAGAAAAAGAGACGTCTTATAAGGTGGCAGCAAATAACTCAAAAAAAAAATAAAGAAGAGGAAGAGAGTCGAATGGTGCGTGCAGATGATGTCCTCTTGACTGATCAATACACCGTCTTTTCTGCAACACAAAACGTTTACATGAGCAACTGGAGGGAGGGGCAGAAGATCTAGAGCGTGTGTTCCCTCCTCTATCCTTCGAAGACAGGAGGACTAGTTAGATAGCATTTTTTCTAGAGTCTGCTTAGAACTATTCTTTACAAATTTGTGAAAATCAGTCGCTCGATAGAAATTATGTAGATTAGCATAATCGTCCAAAGCGGCGGGTCGGAAATCGCATTCCAGTAAATCTCAAAAACTAATCTAAATTCGCTGCTGAACTTTGTTGACTGAGTATCAAACGTACCAACAATAAGCGAGAAAACCACGCGTTAAACTTGCATATTATTAAATTTTGTCTGGCCTAAAAGTTATCAGATGCGCGATTGTTGGCCCGTTGCTCTGGAACGCAGTGGGATAGTTCGTTTGAAAAAATATTCGTTTGCAAATATAACGAATTGATGGTGGAATACAAAGACGTATACTGAAATTTATTAAAAGTAAAAAAAAGCAGCTGAATTATTTGTTGTTTAACAATTTTTAGTAAGGAACGATGATGAAACGATGATTGATGTCTACGAAAATTGATGTCAGGTATGGAGAGGGGGGGGAGTAAGGTGAAAAAGGTAAAAATGGACGAAAAAAATATTTAAAAAACAGACAAAAACAATAATAACGATTAGAAAAAAAAGAAAGCATTTTTTACATTTGTGACAAAAAAAACAATATGATGTGGGATAAATTTATGTTGATATTTGTAAAAATTAATAGATGGACCTATTCGATCATTCTCAAAAACTCTTCCTCTGTCATATCCCATACTCCAAATCTGAATATGTCCCCTTGAATCAGAACCGATGCGACATGCTTATCTGTTTCTCTGACGACATATGTGCAGCTGGTAATTGGACCCGCTTCTGTGTTCTTATCTTCTTTTTTCTCATTATACCATTCGACTCTGAAAAAACGTTTTTGAAAGAGTTTCAGTAAAATATACTATCGTAAACTCTCTGATAGAATGTTTCCCACATCGAAAACTTTGAATCCATATATATTCGGTTTCGTGTGAAAAATAACAAAAAGTCAGCTGTTGAGGCGTTAAAGTCAGCTGTTGAGGCGTATATAATCATATGAATTTCGATAGTTGACTATTTTTTGCGTTTTACAAAGGAACTAATATGAATTAACTCGAAGTCGAGAATCGGGGGAGGTCACTCTATTAGGGTGTTTACGAAATTAAAAAAAAGTTCACTTTGTGGGCACAGTGTGCGTCGGTGGTGTTTTTGTTGCATCAATATGTTTGGCTCCAATATCATTGAAAACTTTGTTCGGGGGCATACTACGAGCGACGAAATTTCGAAAACTTAACACTTCCAGCTTTTCAAATGTTCTTCCTAATTTCCATCTATTCACAAAATCGATTAAATGGGAAATTTCGCACCTCCTGCATTGGATGAATGTCCGTTTTCCTTGAAAATGATGGAAAATATCAGGAAAAGTGATATAGCTTTGAAATGTATCAACACATTCAGCCTGATAAAATTTGGAGTCGGGACGGACTAGTTCACGTGGTGTCGTAGTGCGAATACTAATCGATTTCAAATTTGGAGATGTTGAGAAAAAGTCATTGAGGTTGTCAGTATCCGGGGAAATGTACCATAGTTCCATACATGTGGACACGTTTTGGAGTTTAGGAATATTAATTTCGTGATCCTCCGTTCTCCAGTAATAATCCACAGAATTGCCGAAGAAATGTAAATTATACTTGTGAATCGATTCAATAACAGCTGTACTTTCATCCGGATTGAATGTTGCAACAAAACGTCCAAAATATGAGGTTGCATAGTACTTGTAAAACCTGAATATGATATTTTCATGATTCCTTGTTCATTATAACTTACTTAAAATCAATCAGTTTCCCAGATACGTTCAACGAAAAACACTCTGGTCCTTCGAACTTCTGGCGTTTGGTAACTGCCAACAAATCCGCTTTCTGGCCATTTTTAAGTCTGATATAAATAATCGGATGACTATTTCTATAACATTTATAATTGAGAGACTTGATATTTTCAAATCTATTCCTTTGAGATGATTTGATTATTTTTTTCATTTTATTTGAGACGAAAGAAAGCAGAAAGAGATCCCGATAGTCGATGTTGTGCAATATTTCACTCTGGACCAAATAGGGATATTCGGTAAGCTTCATTTTTTTGCAGTTCTGAAAAAATGAATTAGATTGCAGGAAAAAAAAAGTTATAGTGGAACGAGAAAAAGGCATAGAGAGAAAAGACAAATTATCGAAAGAAAAACGCCTCTGCTAACGTGGCAAATAACCCAAAAAATACAGAGGAGGCAAAGAGTCGAATGGTGGGGGCCGATCGGAGAGGGTGTATTGATTTCGACTGGTGAATACGCCCTCTCCTCTGCAACACAAAAACCAACCCTGGTTAGCACGTTCTCCCCACATGAGCAACTGGAGGGAGGGAAAGAAGACGTGGATCGTGTGTCTATCTACCTTCCTCTGTCCTTCGAAGACAGGTGGATTAGTGCGATAGCATTGTCTTCAAACCGGGGCTGATCTGCAACAAAAAAGAACTGGTCGGATGTCGCTGGCAATTCTCGACCGATCATTGTTTTTGACTCTCATTCATCGTGCTCTCATTTTTCAAAGTTTTATTTTTTTGTAAAAATCAAGACTTGACATTGGAATACAATCAACATGTGCTGGAATACGTCACATTTGAAAAAAAGAATTGAAACAATGAAAAAGAAGAAGTGAAAATTATAATATGAAACAAAAAGAAACAAGATTTAGAACTTTTCAGTGTAATAAAAAACAATACAATATGACGTATGTAGGATAATATCAAATTTTCACAAATGTCTCGAGATTTTGAAAATCTGCCCACTATTCCATCATTCCCAAAAACTCTCCCTCTGTCATGTCCCATACTCCGAATCTGAACGTCTTCTCTTGAATCAAAACGGATGCTACATGCTTATCTGCCTTTCTGACGACATATCTGTGGCTGGTAATTGGACCCGCTTTTGTTAACTCATCAACGTTTTCCTCATCATACCACTCGACTCTGAAAACAACATTTTATTAAAGGGTTCCAGCCACGTGTAATATCGTAAACATTCTGATAGAATGTTTCCCAAATCAAAAATTTTGAATCCATATATTCAGTTTATTGTGAAAAATATCAAAAAGCAAGGCGTTCTTCATAAAATTTTATGTGTTTCGACAGTTGATTTTTTAGCGTCTTACATAGGAACCAATATGAATTGACTCAAACTCGAGAATTCGGGGGTCACTCTATTAGAGTGTTTACGAAATTTCAAAAAAAAAAAGATTTACTTTGTGGGCACAGTGTGCGTCGGTGGTGTTTTTGTTGCATCAATATGTTTTGCTCCAATAGCCTTCAGAACTTTGTCCTTTGAAATACCACCAAAAACTTTGAAACTTAACTGTTCCAACTTTTGAAACGCTTTTCCTGATTTCCATCTCTTCACAAAATTGATTAAATGGAACATTTCACATCTCTTGCATGTTATAAATACTTGTTTCCCTTGAAAATGAAGTAGAACAGCAGGAAAATCGATATATTCTTGAACTGTATCAATACATTCCGCCTGATAGAATTTGGAATCCGAACGGACTAGTTGTTTTTTTGTCGAACTTTTAATGCTAATCGATTTCAAATCTGGAGTTGCTGAGAAAAAGTTGTCGAGGTTGGCAGTACCACCATTAATGTACCACATTCGCATACATGCGGTCACATTTTGGAGGTGTGGAATATTGATCCCGTAATCAGTTGTTTTCCAGTAATACTCCACAGAATCGCCGAAGAAGTTTAAAATATAATTGTGAATCGATTCAATAACAGCTGTACTTTCATCCCGATTGAATGTTGCTACAATATGTCCGTTATAACCGCGTATATAATTTACATATATGTTTGATGACCTGAATAGGATATTTTCATAATTCCTTGTTCACTACAACTCACGTAAAATCAATCAGTTTCCCAGATACGTTTATCTGGAAAAACTCAATTTCAGGCTTGAAATAGTAATATCCAGTCTTCTGTCGTTTGGTAATTGCCAACAAATCCTCTTTTCGACCATTTTTAAATAAGATGTCAACAATCGGACGTCTATTTCTATCACATGTATATCTGATAGAACTGATATTTTTGAATCTATCGTTTTGAGTCGATTTGATCAATTGCTTCATTTTCAATGAGGCAAACGAAAGCAGAAAGAGATTCTGATAATCGATGTTTTGGAGAATCTCTCTTTGGACCAAATAGGGGTATCTGGTAAGCTTCATGTTTTGCAGCTCTGAAAATATGAATCAGATTACAGAGAAAAAAGTTATTGAAAACGAGAAAAATGCATAGAGAGAAAGGGCAAATTATCGAAAGAAAAATAATTCTCTACTGACGTGGCAAAAAACGCAAAAGATACAGAGGAGGCGAAGAGTCGAACTGTGAGTGCAAATCGAAGAGAGGGTATTGACCTCATCTGTTGGATACGCCCTCTCCTCTGCAACACAAAAACCAACCCTGTTTAGCACGTTCTCCCCCACATGCGCAACTGGGACAGAAAACGTGGATCGTTTGTCTACCTTCTCTTTCCTTGAAGACAGGTGGATTAGCATTGTCTCCTTATAACCATTCTTATAGCTGTCTCAAGGGTTCTTTCCTGACCCCCATACGCAGCCAAACGGTGCGAACCAGGGCTGATCTGCACTAAGAAAAAAACAGGTCGGGTGTCGCTGGCAAATCCTGACCAACCATAGTTTTTGACTCTCATTCATCGTGCTCCCATTTTGAAGGCTTTATTCTATTGCAAAAAATACAGACTTGGCATCAGAATACAAATAATGTGTTGAGATACGTTACAATTGAAAAAGAACAATCAAAACAGTAAAAATTACGAAGACAATGTTCATCGTATGAAACAAAAAGAAAATATTCAGAACTTTTCAGGGTGATAAAAGAGGCAATACGATGTAGGATAATATCAATATTTCACAAATTTATCGAGATTTTGAAAATCTGCCCACTATACCACCATTCCCAAAAACTCTTTCTCTGTCAAACCCCATACTCCAAATCTGAACGTCGCCGCTTGAATCAAAACCGATGCCACGTGTTTATCTGTTTTTCTGACGACATATGTGTGGCTGGTAATTGGACCCGCTTTTGTGTTCTCATCAACTGTTTTCTCATCAAACCATTCACATCTGAAAAATAAGATTTATTAAAGGATTCCAGTAAAATATACTACCGTAAACACTCTAATAGAATGCTTCCCAAACTGTGAACTTCGTATCAATATATTTCGCTTCGTGCGAAAAATATCAAAAAGTAACCAGCCGGCAATACGTTTTTCATAAATCGAAAGTATTTTGACAGTTGACAACTTTTTGTGTATTAGGGTGTTCCATAAATAATGTCGTTTTTTTTCGAGGGCAGTTTTCTTTGTCGTGTCCTAATCTCAATTTTTTTGTTCCTCAGTCTTCTCATCAAATCGTCTAAAGTTCCAACAATTTATCTTAATGTTCTCGGTTCTTTGAGGAAGAATCATGGAAATAAGTATTTTTCTCTACTTCTTTATACGAATCCATGCTTGGCCAAAATGCCTTGAACTTTCGGCAGCGCTTGGAGTCAGTATATGAACATCATTGAGACATTAAATAGAAATTGAGAAGTCTAAAAAAAATAAATGGGCCTCTCATGAACTGAACTGTCGCCAAAAATTGCAACGGTACTCTAGTTTTTGTGATATCGTCTCATACGATATAAAAATGATCTATTTTTTGATCGAACGTATGATGAAAAATGGATTTTATACTACAAAAAATGCAATCAGCGCTATAAGTGGTCAAATGTCAGAATATAAACACCTTACAAAGCCAGAAATTTGCAAAAAGAATATATGGTGGCTGTATGGTTCAGTTTCATTCATCATAACGTCCTGAAAAAATGAGAATCTAACACTGCGGTTCACAATTGTCGAATAATATAGAACATTTGTTATCCAAAGTCAAAAAAAGGGCACAAACCTACTCAACGACAACTCCGTTTCACATGCTACAATAATGACGGCTCAAAAACGGAATACGTTGGGTTTCAAAATTACCATTAATTCAACATACTTGCCGACATCTCCTCAATTGATTACCATATTTTCAAACATCTTGATACCTTCCCGAAGAGAACCAGTTCATTAAAGACAACTATGCAAAAAAGGCTTTCCAAGGTTTCGTCACTACCTGGTCTTCTGGCTCCTATCATCATATAGTTTTCAATATGGTACATTGTAGAAAGAAGGTGCTGATTGGAATGGTAAATACCTAGTTTATTTGATGAACATGCGTTTCACTGAAGTTATCTTCCTTCGAAGAGTGGTACCAAAAACGACATTATTTATGGAACACCCTAATATTTCGTATGAACCAATATAAATGATCTCAAAATTTGAAGTGAGGGGGTCATTCTATGAGTGTGTGTTCACAATATTTAAAAAAAAAAACTCACATTTTGGGCACGGCGTGCGTCGGTGGTGTTTTTGATGCAACAATATGTTTTGCTCCAATATCATTCAGAACTTCTTCCTGGGGAATACCATCGTAAACTTCAACACTTAACAGTTCCAGCTTTTGAAACGCTTCTCCTGATTTCCATCTGTTCACAAAATCGATTAAATGAAACATTTCGCAGTCCATGCACGTTATAAATGCTCGTTTCCCTTGAAAATGATGGAAAATATCAGGAAAAGTGATATGGGTTTGAAATGTATCAATAGATTCAGCATGATAGAACTTGGAATCCGGACGGACTAGTTCTCTTGGTCTCGTAGTTTTAATGCTAATCGATTTAAAATCTGGAGCTGCCGAGAAAAAGTCGTTGAGATCGTCAGTAACACTCAGAATGTACCACATTTTCATACATGCGGAAACGTTTTGGAGTTTTGGAATATTCATTACGTGATCACTTGTTCTCCAGTAATACTCCACAGAATCGCCGAGGAAATTTAAAATATAATTGTGAATCGATTCAATAACAGATGCACTCTCATGCGGATTGAAAGTTGCTACAGTATGTCCTTTGTATCCATATATGTAATCTTTGTATAACCTGAAAATGATATTTTCATGATTCCTTGTTCATTATAACTCACGTAAAATCAATCAGTTTTCCAAATACGTTCAACTGAAAATAGTCAGGCTTATGTCGGAAAGTTTCAAACTTCTGGAGTTGTCGTTTGGTAACCGCTAACAAATCTTCTTTCTGACCGTTTTCAAGTAAGATATCAACAATCGGACGTCTATTCCCATAACAATTATAGCTGATAGATCTGATGTTTTTGAATCTATTGTTTTGAGATGATTTGATTAAGTTTTTCATTTTATTTGAGACAAACGAAAGCAGAAAGAGATCCTGATAGTCGATGTTGTGCAATATTTCACTCTGGACCAAGAAGGGATATTCGTGAAGTTTCATTTCTTGCAGTTCTGAAAATATGAAAAATATTGCAGAGAAGAAAGTATTGTAAACGCGAGAAAGACATAGAGAGAAAAGGCAAGTCATCGAAAGAAAAATAAGTCTCTTCTGACGTGGCAAATAACCCAAAAGATACAGAGGAGGCGAAAAGTCGAATGGTGAGTGCACATCGGAGAGGGCGTATTGACCTTGTCTGGTGAATACGCGCTCTTCTCTGCAACACAAAAACCAACCCTGGTTAGTACGTTCTTCCCCATATGAGCAACTGGAGAGAGGGAAAGAAGACGTGGATCGTGTGTCTATCTACCTTCCTCTGTCCTTCGAAGACAGGTGGATTAGTGCGATAGCATTGTCTTCTTAGAAACATTCTTATAGTTGCCTGTGGTTTTTTCCTTCCCCACATACCAGTAGTCCACATACCAAGGCTGAGCTGAAATAAAAAGAAAAGACAGGTCGGATGTCGCTGGTTTTAGTTTTTGATCCATTGTGTTTCCTTCTTTATGACGCCGTTTTCAGAAAGCAGACATTGTACTATAAAATAATTTTTTCAAGAATCAAATAAAGGGAAGATGGAACAAAAAACTGATAAAGACTACAATAATTATAAGTGACGTAGGTGCCCAATTTTTCAAAATGTTGGAAAATACAAAAATATAGAATACAATATGATGAATAGATGATGTAGAGTTTTCTCAAATCAACTAAATTTCGAAAACCTGCAACTGTGAAACCATTCCATCATTCACAGAAACTCTTCTTCTGGTCATACACCGGAACTTCTTTTGAATCAAAATAGATTCCATACGATTTTCTGTTTTTCTGACGACATATATGTAAAACTGTTGATTAGATCCGTTTCACGTTTTTCAGCGAATTCAATGTTGAAGTAGATGACAATTTTCTGCTTATTTCAAAACGGATCAGCTACAGTAGTGAAAGTAAACTCGGAAAAATAATTCTGCTTGCCAAAAACAGTAATTCTGCTAATTTTTAGAATTTTACGACGGTCGAAATTTTTTTCATAACAGCAACCGATCTTCCACTGACAAACCAAACGGTTACATCGAAATTGACTTGAAATTTCATCACGAAACTTTGTCACGGACCCAGACAAACTAATAGTGAGAAATTATGACATAAATGATGACAGTCCGCTCAAATTATAGCGTTAGTAATCAACGTCTGATTCTATAGAGTGTCACGTGGACTTCCAGATTGCCAGGGTAGATCTTGGAGGCGATAAAAATAGTGGTCACGTTTCCTCCTCTAGAAATGCTTGCTTTTGTATTCATCGTCAATTATGCACCAGTCAGAGTGATTGAAAAAAAATCTATGGTCGCGACAGGGTGTGCTTCCCTTATTACCCAAATTCCTATTCCTTTGTTAATTTTGAATGCTTTCAGATTCTGCTTTTAGATTTCCAAAAAAAAATAATATTTTAAATCAGTAACATTACGCACCGTAACGGCGTTGCTAAAAATTTCAATTGTCTCAGCTGCGACTGTCGTCTTATGGGCGAAAACAAGGGCTCTATCGCCTTTTGGTCGAACATGGATTCCTTTTGGGCGAGGTTAGAGCGCCGCCGTCTTTTGAGCGAGCTCTGACGCCATTTTGGCGAGAAGTAAATTTTTAGGCGGACCCAAGGCGAAGGTAGAAATTCTCAGGCGAACCCAAGGCAAAGCCAGCCAGCTTTTGTCCTTTATTTTGTCACCTTTTGAGCGCAGTTTGGGCACTTTCTGGGAGAATGCCTAGCGAAATCTGGCCAACCAGCGCCCAAAAGACGACAGCCGCAGCCGAGGTTGTATGATTTTTTTCATTAATTTAGAATTGCATTCATTTTTCTAACTCGATGTTAGTCCGTCTTCTCAACGTTTCTCTGCTATCTTTTCACAATTTTTTTATTTCACGCTTTCATTTCATAGTTTCTTATTTTGTATTTCAAAAACGCAACACATGGAAACTCAGACATACTGAAAAAGGAAAAGATAATTTAAACTTAAGAGGGTAGAATGGAAGACTACAAATAATTACCTAGCAACGAGGCATCGAATCTTTTTTGTTTTTGCTTAGTGCCTAACAAACAGAGTGAAAGATATTATTATTTTTATCATGAGATTTAGAAAAAAAAATTCAAATAAGTATTGAAGGTGGGTGAAAATCTTTATTGCTTTTTTTACAGAAATCTATGTAGATTCCCATAAAAATAAAGAAGAAAAAACCCTTCATTGATAAAGACGGCATCAAAACGTCAAAATGGGAACTGATAGACGAGGAAAAACGCTGGGATTTTCTAGGCTAACTACGAGTAAAAACGCGCGAAGTTCGAATTTTTATTGAATTTCAGTATTTTTTTCATATTTCAAAAAAGAATTTTAAATGTTTTTGTTAATGTTTTATATGAAAAAAAAATGAGAAAATCTGAAGAAACACTGAAAATCGATAAAAACTCAACTTTCGCGCGCTTTTACCTTGCAACTGGCCTAGAAAATCCCAGCGTTTTTCTTCGGCCACCAGTTCCCACTTTGACTTTTCAATACCATTTCTCTCAATGAAGGATTTTTTAGTTTTTTTTTTAAATAGGAATCTACACAGATTTCTAGCAATAAAAGTTTCCACCGCACATCACCTTCAAATTCATTTCGTTTCATCATCCGACTTCAATCATTTCGTGTAAATTAACTCCATTCCTTCCCTTTTGCGCAATTTTCTCAATTTCTTCTGAAAAAATATCCATGTAATTCTGATGAAACTTTTTGCAGAAATGGTGGAATCATTGCAAAAAATAGCAATAGATAACATAGTCGGATACTTTCGAAATAGTAAGTCGCATTTTTTAAATTCTCATTTTTGTTCAAATAGGGATAATACAAAGTTTGTTGATTTTCAGACACAATCCGAAGTCTAAATGTCGACAAAGTCGCCATTCCAGAACTGTCAGAGAAAATTTTTGCCCTCTTGGACAAAAAAGTAGAAGGGAAATTTGAACTGGAGCTGGCGCACTGTGTGATTGAAAAACTTGAATTCACAGAAGTATGGATCAAAAACCGATCATTCAATGAACACTTTTGTAACATCATTCAAAATCAGAAACTCAAGAGTTTGAAATTCAAGGGACTGGAACCTCTGATTTATGGTACACAGAATGAGCCGCTTAATAGAATAGTTGACGGCGGTAAATTTACAGATACCCTTGCTGAATTTTCAAATAAACTTATTTTCAGAAGAGAAACTATATCATGAACTAATGCCAAGTTTCCGAAGGCTCATATCAACGGAGAGCCAACAAACGTTATTGAATCTTGCAATAATTAATGCAGATTTTAAACATTATGAAAAAGGATGGCTCAGAAACGTGAGTGTTTTGCTTCTTGTTTTGTTTGGCCTTTTGGTCCAAATAATTGTTATGTATATCGTTTTACTCATTTTTCAAATAACGTATTTCCACTAATTTGAGCCTTTGGGTTTCTATTTTTCAACCTTGTTTTCAGCAAGTTAGCAAAAACTTAAATCTCTAGAAATTAGTTTAAAAAAAAAGAAAACGTCTGCAATAACCAAATAAACAAACTTCACTGTACGAATTGCACGAAATGAACTGCACGAAATTCAGTTAGAGGGTGCGCTTCTATGAAAGAACGGTATGTTCCAAGTGTAAACAGTTTACAAATTTTCAGTTGATCAGTTTTCTACCAAATCTGAGAAGTCTCAACTTATCTATGAGCCACCTTGATTGTTCCGAGTTCAACGTCCCAAGCAACTTACTTGACAATTTCATTCTGCTGAACCTTGACAGAGCTCAGATAATGGACATCAACAGAAGGGAAAAGTCTCTGGACTACATTTCCAATTTTAGAAATCTTCAATTTCTTGACCTATATGATTGTCAACTGAGCGAAAGAGATGCTTTGTCAGTCTGCAGTCTCAAATATCTCTTGGTGCTCAATATTGATGTCGAAAGCAGGTATGAAATGTTTTGTTGAATTATAAAAGTCATAGATTTTGAATTGTGAAGGACAATATCACTAAATACGGGTTATTGAGTTTTCCTGATTGTTTCAAGAAGTGGAGAAGCAAAGAAAATGAAACCTTTGAACGTCATTAATGATAGTCGGAAAACCTTCCCTCTTGTCCTAATAAGGGTACCGCTTAAGTTGACCCTCTTAGTTCCATAAACAATTTCACTGGATGGAAGAGCGTCTTCCAAAACCTACAAATCCGATTTCAAAATCTGCCTGAGAAACCTCTAAAGAGCTGAAATTTTAGTTCCAGCACCAAAAAATCGCTTTTTAGTGTAAAATCAGCAATTTTAAAGTTTTTTTTTGGGTTCTTAGAATGTTTTTTGTGTTATACTTGCAATAACTTGAATATTCATATTTTAAGCTTTTTATTAAAACCGAATCTGAAAATTGCTGATTTTACACTGAAAAAGTGATTTTTGGTGCTGGAACGGAAATTTCAGCATTTTAGAGGGTTCTTAAGCAGATTTTAAACACGGATTTATAGGTTTTGAAAGACGCTCTTTCAGCCTGTGAAGTTAGTTTCTGCAAGTTAGAGAGATAGTTTAAAAGGTTCCCTTGTAAGCACTAACATTTTGTTTTGCAGGGGCAACGATTTTGGATCCCAGAATCTGAAAACCTATCTTAAATCCAACCAGCCGATTGAAAAACTCCAATTAATTACTTTTGGAAAAAATGACATCGATATAATGGCTTTTGAGAAAGTTCTGAGAGATCATCCAAAC
The DNA here is from genome assembly GCA_027920645.1 of Caenorhabditis nigoni. Lineage (NCBI taxonomy): Eukaryota > Metazoa > Nematoda > Chromadorea > Rhabditida > Rhabditidae > Caenorhabditis > Caenorhabditis nigoni. The sequence goes on from CP115869.1 coordinate 18,448,492, forward strand.
TTGAAAGAAATCAGTCTGATAAGTGAGCATCGAACATTTTGTGCAGGAAGATCTAAGTTTTTTCAGATACGAATTTGCAAAAAATGGAAAAGCCTATCATGGAAATTAGAAGAATCAATGTATACACTTTATCAAACATCGAGGATTGCATTGAATCATTCCGAAAAACACTAGAAACTTTTTCTACGAGACAAAAAACAAATTTATCAGTTATTATCAGCGAAATATGGAGCATGATCGAAAACGAGAACATTCCACTTCGAAAAAATGATCGCTGGAGTCTCTTCAGTTTGTTGATTCGCTTCGTTACGGAAACGAAGCCGGGTATGAACTTGGTTCAGCCATTTAAACTTCTGGAAAAGGTGGTGACGTGAGTGAATTAAATGCTTAAAAAATTTGCTAGATCAAATCAAAATCTTCATTTACTTTGCGCCATTCACGTTAAAAATTCACGTTTTCTCTCAATTTTAGCCGGTTTTTATTTATAGAAAGTTATGAAAAATTATGCACAAATTTTGATATAAATTCTGTTTTCCTGATTTTTCTCAACTTTCAATTTTGAAAACAAAGTTTTGCACAATAAAATCAGCAAACTCATTGGGAACAATTGTTTTCAAAAAGCTTACCCCGGATAAAAATTTTGGGAGCTGACATTTGCTGACAGCTTTGCAATTGTCTATCATCATCTTCCAATGTCTCTTCCGCGGCCAAATAACATTTTGCTTGAATGCCTCTCCCATTTCATACTTTCCATGAGTAGTGAATTCATGATATAACCTATAATTTTCACAATTTTATTTACTCTAGCCAATGATTTTTTTCAGAGATATCCCTATCCAACAATGGGAGCACCGTGATCGTCATCTTCTATTCACGACTATTTTCCATGTTCTGGAGAAAATTACAAACTTTAAATTTCGGACCCCGTGGCTTATGAGAGAAGCTGTCCCGTCGGTATGGAATATATTTGGCATATTCATACACCGTGACGAATCTGAGGAGAATTCGTTCCAAATTTGCAAATTTTCTGTTGATATACTGGCACCAATATTCGTTGTACGGGGCAGAGCATTTAGTAAATGCATAAATGTACTCAACAGCCATCTTCGGTAAGTTAGGAAGATTATTTTTTTGAAATCAATCTTTGATTTTACAGAAAATTGTCTCCCGATGGAATCGTGAGAATTGTCAAAAACAGCCATTTTGATAAGTATCTAGCGGAACATTTGGAGACAGAACTCACTCTTGTTTCTAATCACGACTTGGGAATCATTGCTTCAATGTTCGTGGATACAGCGCTACTTTCGTTAGATGAATTCCTTGTGAGTCACTATAAGATTCGTGTGCTGCATTATCTACTTCGAGCTGCTTCCCAACGAAGCGATGCAGAATTTCAATGTCACGTTCTGAAATCTGTGTCAATTATTGTTAGTCTGACATGGACTTTAGTTGCCATTCGCAAGTTTTGGAACAGCTCGTGTATCGGCATTCAATACGTTTTGTGAGTTATCAAACTTTTATGTTCATCGTTCTCATTACTGAATTACAAAGAAGTTTACAAAATTTCATTTTTTCAGATCCCTGTTAGATTCTACACACGAGAACATTTTGGAAAATGCAGTAAGACTTTTACTCACCGTTAAAACTGCGTGGGAAGGCAGTAAAATACGTGATAGTCATCTCTTGAATCGTATTCAAGACGAACGTTGGAGTAGACTGTTCGAGAATATCCCGGACCAAGCAAAAACAATCGCTCAGGTTGTCCAGCAATCCCAGCAATACGAAGGGCGCAGAAGACATGGCAACTATCGAATATTGCAGCGAATGCACACTAGATGTGAACGGAGAGAAGCACGAGAACTTGTCAGTTGGTTTCTGATTGATCCGTCTTTGAGGCGATTTGAAATGGAAGGATATTTAAATTACTCACGATTGTAATTCATTGAGCAGCGGCTGTATTTCCCTAGTGGTCCTGAAATTCAGTCTTCTATTTTACTTTCAAATATTTTTTCACTTCTCGAAATCAATCGTCTCAAATTTTTTTTTCATCGAATTTTAGCATACATATTTCCCGTCATCCCGAATTAGTTTTTTCTCTTTATTTTTCAATTGAAATCTCGCAATCTTTCCTTCACAAGTCTATTCAATACAGTGTTACTGAACACCGATTTGTAAACGTTGAAAATAAAAAAGTATGTCAACTTATTACGAAATTCTTCAACAAAATGGAACAGAAGATTGTAGCTTAGAGGATCTGAAAGACCAAGCCTAGATCAAACGATCCAGAAGGAAAAAAGCCCAGATCAGTTCAAATTTTGTTGAGCGTGTTTTGACACTACAGTTCTAATCAATAAGACATACAAACCGTAAACTTCAGTTTATTTCAAACTTTCTGAGCATTTTCAAGCTCTTCAAAACTTTTCAGTTTCTTCAAATTTCTAGTTTCTCAACTATTTTAAAAATTCTGAAAGGCCACTTAAGTTTGCCCGTTTTATGCTGAAAACGTGAAAACTTTTATTCAGACATCGACAAATAGCTGAAAAACTAAGAATTAAAAAAAATCCGGCAGTGCAAAGTTAGAAATCTTGTTTTACTCTCTACAAAATGTTCAATGTGATCGGAAACTGTTTGGCCAAGCTCCAGACTTCTAGAAATAGTCGAAATGGCTGAACTTTGACTGAAACATACATTTTTGGCGGACGAAGAAAGCTGGTGGCCAAAGTCCAATCAGCTTATCAAATTCAGGAGTTCTTGCTTGATATTCACTGATTCTCGAAGGTTTTTTCTGTTATTTCCTCCTAATCAAAAAAAAAAAAGAAGAATTGCTAAAACCTTTGCAGGAAATTTCTGTCTTGTATGCGTTAGAGTTTTATTGGTGAGATTTTAAACAGTGAGAAAAATTGGACTTCTTTTAAAAAGAGTAGGTGGCAATTCAAGCGAATATATGAATAGAAATAGCTGACAATTTTGGGCAGGGGCAAATGAGGCGATTTGAATATCAAACGTGGGGAAAGAGTAAGTGGTACCAGTTCGAAAAAAATATGAGATGTGAGAAAAAAAGGTGGCAATATGAGGAACATAGACAGTGTCTTAAGGACTCGTGAGGGACTCGTGTATGACAAAAGCTTGACCGAAGGGGAATTGGTACATAGAATTGATAAAGTGGCTAGAATAATTTGGCTATGAAATTGAAAAACCAGAAATCAGATAACCTAGAGAAATGGGGATTGATTGAAAATTGGAAAATATGAAACAAAATCTGCATGATTTGGAAAATTTTAGAAATAGAGATGATTGGAGAAGAGAGTGAACGGAAATACTTATGAAGTCGATGCGGTGTCAAACGTGTCATCGTTGGACAAAGAACGATTCGATGAACCACGTGGTTGCTGTTTTCCAGGCGATGGCTTAGCTTTTGACTCCTCCTCTGAAGTGAGCCCAAAGACTTTGGGTTCCGCAAATTCAAATTTTTTCTTCAGAATGGTGACGGTCGCTTTGTGGTTTTCATCCATGGATTTCAACAAGGATGATGACAATTCTCCCGACTGTTTTCCTGGTTCCAAGAGGTGGAAATAAATCTTCTCGAGTGAGTGGGACTCGTCGTTATCAGCGAGTTTGCGCTGAAATTTTGAGAATGTTTCATTTGCACACATCGAAAAAAACCTACCGCAATCTGGATCATCCACGTGTGATCGGCCAAGAATACGCCTTTTTTCAAGACAACCAGAAATCCTCCTTGTTGAATTTCAAAACCGATCAATTCTGATTCATTTCTATTCACTGCATGCAGTCCTTGGTGGGTCAGTTTCACGATTGGAGAAGGTGGAATGGCCGTGGAATTAACTCGTTGGTCGGAGAAATGAATCATTTGATGAGCAAGATTGTTATGGATATCTTCAATATTCTCCTTGACACGTTCCAATCTTCCTTGCGGATTGTCTTTGTCCCAGAAAAGCTCCGGCGTGTATTTAGGAGAATGGAGATTTGTGGTCGCAAACGCAAAATCGTAATTGGCGTGCATGGTGATGCTGCTCAATCTAAATAAGCACTTTTCGTTTAAAATTAGACTAGAAATAACTCACGTCCGGAATTTGCTGGGATTTCGAATATTCTCATCCATCTTCTCGTCATAGAAGTACTTAGACTCGTTTTCAAAAATCGTTGCTCCAAGCACCGACAACTTAGCCTCGGATTCGAAGTTGTAATCCTTCACCATTGCGTAGAATGTCTCTGCGTTGGACCCTGCAACTCAATCAATAAAAATTTTTAGATGACTTTCGGAAACTTACAAATACAGTCTTCTCCAAAAGTGCTGTCCACTGGATGCTCTAACGACTTTAAGCTTCTCCATATTGCAACGAGCACAGCGATTTGAGAGACTCGTCCGTTGTAGTCGTGCTAAGAAAAATCACTTATAGCTCTCTACAGTCTATAGTATCTCTCTAAATTCAAGCCCGGCCCGGCTTTGTCCAGGACAGTTTTTTAATGACGTCTGAATTCTGGGTGAAATAATCTTTTTGAAGTTTACAGAAACTTCTGAAAAATCACAAAAAAATGATTTTTTTTCTTTAAAAATAGTTTTGGGAAAATTTTGCTTCCAAAGATTTCGAAAGTAAATTTTCCCTCACCGGCTCGGCTAGGCCAGAAGTATGTATGTCAAAATGAAATTTCGAGAAGACAAAATTCAATTTTAACGTCAAATCTTACCTCTCCTGTGATTTGAATTCTGTACACTCGCGTCAATTTAAGATCTCTGAGAAGATTCCGAATAAGTCCTCTCATGATATCTCCATGAAAAGAGTCTTCCATCTCAATTCTATGTTCTTCGGCACTTCTGGGTCTGGATTTTGACTCGACCCTGGTGGTAGCTTTACAGTACTTGTTGACAGCCTAAATTAGATGAAATAGGATCAACAACTTTCAAAAATAGCCTACCATTATCAAAGATCCCAATTTATCAACGACGTGTGGGGCAATTCCAACTTTTTTCGAATCTAACAAATCTCCTCCAACATCTCTAAAAATTTTGAAAAATTTCTATGAGTTCCAAAAAATGAGTTTTTATCAACTTACTCTTCAACTGGAAAAGAGGAAGATTTATGGACTTGAAAGTCATACTTGATGGGAGGTTGTAAGTGCGGGTTTTCCATGATAAAATTTTGGTTTTCTGAAAATTATAGATATAAAACAAGCCAAAATTTGAATAGGAACATGCGAATATACCAATTGTTTTCTACCCCTACCCTGGAGGGACGCGAGAAAAAGAGAAAAAAGAGAGAGAGTGTGGCGCTTCTAGGAGACGCCGAGCCCTCGTTTTCGATATGGGTGGTCGTTTTAAACATCGCGGGAAAATGTGGAAGAGAAAAAACAGAAGACGAGTGAAATGTGGAAAATGGTAAAGTCCTCGAGGACAAGTTTTTTCGATTAACTTTCTGATTTTTAGGCGATATTCTTTGCAAATTTTAATTATTCTACTTGTAAAAAATTAAAATTTATTTTTTTTTCTATTTTTTTCAACTTTAGGTGCAAAATGAGATATTCGAAACTGCCTATACATTTAATTGCCCCAAAAATTTCAAATGGATTGTTTTTGCAAACTGCCGATAGGGCAGGAAACTGACTTTTTCACAAGCGAAAAAAATTGATTGCTTTATTCCAAAAAAAATGTGGTTCCCATAGCACAGTACTATCTTTTTCCCTTTATCTTCTGCTAATACAGTGGGCCTCAATTTTTTCCAGAACTTTTCGGGAATTTTGAAAAGAATTAAAAAAATGAAACTAGACGAAAAGGTAAATATTATGCGCTTCATGCTCCGCCTAATTATTATCTTCGAAAGGACCTTAGCAACTCACGTCTTTACTAATGGTCCATATGGAAAAGCACGCTCTTATTTGCATCAAAAATTTTCTACTATTTTTGCTTTTGGCGGAAAATGAAAATGGGATCCGTTTTTTGACCTCCTTTCTTTTCCAAAAAAAAATCAGCAAAAATGATTTTTACGTTTGAAATTTTCCAGGTTTTTCTCTCTGTAAGCTCTTACTATCTGTTTTTTCCGTTTCTCTTGTCCTTTGCGACTTAAACCATGACTTTCTCAGACTTTACCTCATTACAGACTGTCGTGGATAAACAGAAGACAAATCAATCACAAGTAGTCGCTTAACATGCTGGAGATCACAGCGCCAGGAAAGAACTGACTTGGATATACTTCAAAACTCCCGTTCAATCTAAACAGTTACACTAAACATATAAAAACGATATCATTTGCATAGCCGATTCCAGTGCTTTTGAAATTTAACGGAATAGTGTGTATAGTGCAGAATTAGAAAAAAAGACAGTTGTGAGAGTGACAACTGAGTGACGCTGAGGTGCTGTTGTTGTTTAAAAACGGCTCCAAGTTTCCAGCTGCTCATATTCGAGTTGAAAATATCTAGAAAAATCTGTAAAATTCTGAAAATGTGCATGCAACCAAATTCTTGATCTTTTGAGTTGAAGACTCGTTCGTGTTCTCGATGAGCATTCGATTTAGTGATTTTTCAGTTGTGAGCCATGCAGGAGCTTTTAGAAAAGCGTATTGGGTTTTGCAAAATAGAAGAAAAGCGCATATCAGTTGACTACCGTTGACCTGAAGGTGTCCATTTTACCACAGTCCTTCAAACTACCAGTCTAAACTAGAAACTCTAATCACAAAAACTAGTGCACACTTTTTTGCCCAATGTCAACAAGAAGATCTGGCATATTGAGAAAATTCAAAATTCCAAAAATTAGAAAAGTTCCAAAGAGTTTTAATTCTTCACCAAACTGCTATCTATAATTTTTGCCATATCCCCTCATTGAGTTCTTACCGACCCCACATTGCTACGTGGCAGATGGGTTGAAATTTTTCCGAGCGTTGGAAGAGGATTGTGGATAGACAAAAACAGGAGAGTTGGGGTGGGATGGTTCGGTAAAAGGGACAGTTGGCAGAGCGTACAGACGGGCCTCTCTGACGATCTAGACGATCTCGGATGAGAAACCCGGTCTTAACACTCTCCCAAACTTTTGTGTGCGTGCAAGTGACGAGCGTAATCAGTAAATCAGCCTATTTATTCTACTGCTAACTGTTAACGAAAATTGCTTGTTTTCGGAATCTCTCTAATACACAAAATCTGTTTTCTAGATCTTAGTTTCAATATACTTCCAAAATACAAACTAACTTCACAAGCTGGTTTTTGGTTTTGTTGGCATGTACGGCTCTCTTGGAGACATCCACCAGAAGATTGGGGCCCAATACAGTAATAGTGGGGACACGCGAAGGAGACAACCTACCAGGGCCGGGGGTTGTTGGCAGAATGATTGAGATACGGTTTGGGGAGGGTACTGTGTCTTGCCGAGGGGAGAAACTACGCACTCATCGTTGTGTTGGGCGTTGCGTGATGGTCCGAGAGCGTTGTGTGGCCGAGATGGGGGCGCACTCGGTAGGGTGGTATAGATAGTAGCAGTGGCGGGAAATTCGAATTTTTCAAATAGATCGATCAGAAGGGTAGTGTGGATACGTTCGAGGCTAAGCTCGGAACTGGAAAAATTGGGACTAAATGTGAGAAAAAGAGTCACAGGATTGGAAAGATGGAAATACGTTGAAAAAACCGTCTCACTTTGATTTTGTGAAAAACTGTATTCATTTCACAGATTGAGTCAAAACTAGTGAACAGTAGAACAAATCAAATATTTACGTATTCAAAATGTTCTTTTCAGCAGAAAAAAAAACAGTTTTCTATCTCCCTTCTTATTTTGGAAAAATGTATCATGATCCTCCACCCTGTTTCAATTTTTCTATTTCAGTCCTAAATTTTTTGTGCCCAGAGACCATTTTTCTTGCCCAAACGCCCGATCGATCTGAATGTCCGAACGTAAACACACATAATGTGTCTATCTGCCCGAGCAGAGAAAGGCAAGATTGGGTGACGTGGACACGATGGAGAACAAGTAAATCAAGTAAACCCGTCGGGACGGAGGAGGCGAATGGCATATGCAGGGCCGGAGAGGCAATTGCGAGGGTCAACTGTCCTAGATTCGAAAAGGACCAATATCTACAGCACTGGGGTTTGCAGAGTAACTGGATAATGATCAATGATCGTATTTTTTTAATGGAACCATGAATAAGAGATATGTCTGCAAAAATTATACCGTTTGAAAATTACCTGAGAAAATTGCGGAATGATGAAAAATCGTGGAGATGCGAATTCACTATGCTGATCGGCCGTGTCGACATGCCCTGTAAATGCTGAAACAACAAGGTTTTGAAATTGAGAAATTCGGATTTTGTCGTAATTGTTATCAATTCTCAAGGACTATCTGAATATCTATTGCAAACTTTACATAAAGCGGAAAATGGAACTTTGATAATTCATTTTTTAGAAAATTTGAAAAAATACTCTGAAGGATAAAACTTCGTTAATAACAAATTCAATGGAAAATTATTTTAATTACCATGATTTCCAGCTACTTCCCGATTTGATATTAAATTCAATTGTCAGAATTTCAACTGGTTGTATTTCTTTACTATTGTTCGTTTCCAAGAGGTAGATATTTGTTTGCAAATATTACATGCGCCTGAAATTAGGTAAACCATTTAACGTAAAACTCATTTATTTGAATTACCGCGCTTTTTTCCTCTGTTATCTATCCAGCATAAAATACATTCTGACGTATCTTTTACTTGAAGAAAAAAGTCACAAGATCACCGATTGAAGACAAAAAAGCGAAAACGTATTTCTCGGTTGATTTTCAGCGGTTTCAGGAATCTGGAGCTGTACTGTCCAGTTCCGACCATTTTGAAAACTCATAAACCTTGAATAAAAAATTCACAGCATTTTCGAAATTCCTTGTTTTTCATCTATGCGCCGATTTTTGAAAGACACCTCAAGACAGGACAACTATCGCATATTGCAGCTAATATTAAGCTCGCCAGTTGGTTTCTGATTGATTCGTTTTTGAGACGATTTGAAATGTGAAAAGATTTAAATTATTCATGATTGTACTTCATTTAGCAGCAGTAGGATTACTTGATTGAACCAAAAATTGGGGTTTTCTTCTATTTTGAGAACCCTTCTGTGATTTTTATAAATCAACAATGTTTTTCGATTTTTTTTGATCGAGTAGAGACGCAAACTGAAAAAAAAGAAATTTTGAGAAACATTATACTAACAGCAAAATTTGGCTCAAAAAATTCAGTATTTTTGACACCACTCCTACTGGATCGGACCCGGGCTTTGAAAATTTCCTTAGGCCCGGCCTTGATTTTTACAAGTATGCCTTTAAGTCTATTCCTATTTTTGTAAATACTGAAAATGTATTAATTAAATAATTTATCGTTAAAATTCTAAATAATGAAACAGAATGCTGTAGTCCAGAGGGCCTAAGAAATTAAAAGAACAAACCCGAAATGAAAGATTAAGAAGAAAAATAACCTTAATGGAATAAAAAGTCAGTAAACCAGGAGAACTGAAATTATGTATGTATGTTTGCATGAAATTTTGAACTTCATTGAAAATACACTAACGATGTTGCTGACTTAATAAAAGATCTAAACTATAAACTCTGGAAATTTTGGAAAAGAATGAAGAGATGTAGCAACTATTGTCGTGAGGGCAGAAACACGATTTAAAATTAAGTACCCCATCATGAACTGCGACCACCTCACGCGGGGAGAAAAAATGAGAAACCTTGAAAAGAGGTACACAAATTTACGGCTAACGATACGCGGCTATGATCATTCAAATTTTAGAATTCAAATTCCTTGTGTTCACTATTCTTTTACACTGTTTTGTCCACGAGTGAACTTTAGTAGTCCTGACTTGTTTGTTTTTTTTTCTGACCAGTTCAATGATAGCATTATGGTCTCTGATCTGCCAGAATCTGAATCATCACTATTTCAAACGTGCCCCATTAATCATACCAACACATTTCCATTATTGTTCAATTAGTTTTTGTTTTATCTTATCTTTCTTTTTATCCATCTTAAAACTATAACTCACAATTGCTATCTTTCCAGTTTGGGAGAATTTCTTGTTATCTACGTCTCTGTATTCTTAGGTAGATAACTTGACATCGATTACACGTCTTCTTCCCAGAAGTGAGTTGTTTTTTTAATGGTCGCATCAAAGGTAATAATGCCGCGCTGAAATTCTGCTCTTATTTGTTTGTTTTGTTTTCTGGGAATCTTATTTTGCCTTCTGGGAATAAAAAATGTGATAAAATGATTCACACTCTTCATTCTAAATCTTGAACTTTTATGACCCAGCATGAAGGGCACTTAGGGGTTTAATGGTACACGGGAAAAAATTTGATGGTACATGGGGAAAAAAAAAGGGTTCATCAAATTGTTAGAGTAAGTTTAGTGGGCGAATCTTATTTGGAGGTATATGCAATCCCGTACTGTAGGATTGTGGCTCGGAAAGCTCTTATGTACTCTTAAGACTTCTTTGAATACACTGAAAAAAATACCTTACAAAATATGGTAAAACTTTGTAAATTCTCATGTAATTTTGCATACCGAAAACTGTTGCTTCAAAAGTTCAAAAAAATCTAAAGATATATTTGTTTTCGAAAATAACTTAAATGTCATGTAATTCCCAATGCCACAATACAATCATTCATAGAAAATATTATTTTGGAGCTGAAAAAATTCGCAAGAAACAAAAAAACTGATCCTCTGGAAGAACGGTTGAAGAATATATGAAAATAAGTAAGAAACCCCGTATGATGAAATACTTCCGAGAACATACCGTAAAACTAGTAGTAGAAGGGCCCCGTGCTGTCAAGTTAGAGCTAATTTTTCTCGGATGCTATGTCATCTATCAAAAAAATGCTAACTGATAAAATGTTTGCGATGTTATGATTAACAATAGTTATCAGCTGTTTTATTTCTCTCGCAGGGATCGAGTTTAATCGCCTCAAAGTTAAAAGTTAGGTGCCTTCCGATCAAAATGTTTTACGGTAGTCTAAATTCAGAGCATTTTTTTCATTCCTAAATCAAACAATCCAACACCTCACGTGAGCACGCACAATCGTTTATCCCAAAGGTTTTTTGTCGACTATAAAGGGTACGCACGATGTGGTAAGTTTCTGCTGGTATGCTGCCCGCACCTGTAATCGTATTTTTCATCTTATGTGTATCCCACTCGTCGATCCACGGAGACCCTAATACCCCACTTATTACCATCAGTCATGTTGAACACTTAAAAGGGGTAGGGGTGCGATCTAGAAGATAAAAAACGTTTGTTTGTTTGCTCTACCTTCTCCCCGCCCCATTTCCTTAGCCACGCCCTACTCAATTGATGTGGTAGACTTGGTTTCTCATAATACATTTTTGTAACATTGGTGTTCATCCTTTTCTCATCATCTCTCAGAACATATCTTCGACATTCGGTATATTTTTGTTCCTTTTCCAATTACCTCATTCTTACTCCTTACCATCTCGCGAACACATTCACTCCCACCCAATGGTTTTTTTTGTCGAGCATAAGGTCAACACGGTGTGGGTAGATTTGCTAGTGTGCTTCCCATACCTGTCACCTTATTTCGCACCTTCTGCCGCTCTCTGATTCATGTTCTCTAAGCTATGGAATAGTAATGTGGTCTACTTTCTGACATTCTACTTTCTGTTGCCACAGGCCATGCTGCGCAAACGAACGGGGTCTAGGGGTGTCATCAGAAGGAGAAAATAACGCCTTTTGTCTGTTCTACATCCACTCATTATTTCTTTTAGTGTGCCCTGATTTTCACTGCTTGTTGTCTTATGAACTATCATATTTTCATCTGAAACAATTTGCGATTGGAAGTATTTGCATCTGGAATATCTGGTTCATTGGTGATTTTCTGATAACTTAACTTGTAAATCATTATAACAATTTTTGTATTATTCCTCAAATTTTTTCACTTCTCTGAATGAGTGCGATGGAAAAACACCCCTTCAAGCTTTTTTAATCAGAACTTTCGTCTTTCATTACTTAGAGCCTGACTTGTCGCCAGGGCACGAGATCTCTCTGTGTTTTCTCACTATCCTTTGCACACTCTCTCACATTCCATTAAAATTATCTTTTCCGTCTAACAGAATGTTTGCTCTGCCTTCATCGCGCCCTTTTTGAAAATAGTCTCAATAGGCATATGCACTTTTTCGTGGTTTCGCTTTTACTAGTAACCTATTTCGATCATTTTGCGTATCTAACTCTACTAAAAAACCTTTTGATTCACTTTATTGATTATCCATATGTTGCCCCAGACCAAATAGCACACTCAAGGAGGGTATGGGGTGTTAGGGGAGAAAAAACGTCGCTCATCTGTTCTGCGTCTGGTACACCCCGTTTCCTTTGGTTAATCTACTTCGTCAATCCACACAGTCCCGAATAACTCACTGAATGTTGCCAGCAGCAATGTTGCATACTCAAGAGGGGTTCAGGGTGTGAGAACGAGATGACCTTTTTTTTTGTTCTGCCTTTGGTCCATTATATCTTTTTGGAGTGCCCAATTTTTTTATTCCAGTAAAGCGATATTGCTCAACACCTCCTGGTTAAAATAGAAAAACTTTATCAAAAGTTCCATTCATCCTTCTCATCTAATTATAACCAGGTGGTGTCTCTTTTTTTCTGTTTTTGTGTATCATCCCGTTTTCCCAGAGGAAGAAAGCATCACATCACTGTCTGGTCTGGCAAGTCTACTTGAAAATTGTTTAACTTACTTTTAGAGCTCTAATATAGTTTTCTAAAAAGAGTCTTGAAAGTAAATATGACCATATATTTCTGCATTAAATGGTGTCTTCAAAATTCAAAATTTCGAAGAAAGTTTTTGGCGAGTAGATTTTTTGATCAGAGGAGAGAAATATATTTTCCCTACATTTTATGACTCATCGTGTTTTTAAAGATTTCGTGACTATTTGTGGTTTTTGGGACCGTAGACTACATTAGGCACCTGCTTTCTTGAGATAATCCGACTTTAACTTGTCACCACCACCTGAGTGCGCTCATCCACTCCATCCCATTAATTTTTTGTAGAACGGACGGTCTGCACAGTGCGGGTAGATCGGACATTGTGTGTCCCATCTGCATATATTGATTGAGATTTATTCACGAAGACGAGCGCACCACCCAATCTAAGATGTGTCTGCCGCGAGTCATAAATAACGCAACAGACAGGAATTGTTTGAATGCTATGTAGTGTGGGACGCGTACAGAAAATGATGAGAGATGAGAGATTAGAGGAAAAAGAGAGCTAAAGAAAATTCACTAACTTTTGATGGTGAAGGTTACCCTTACACAGTTATCAGGGATAATCATATCCTAGCTGAATCTCCGCTTCAAAGCGTTCCCAGACAATTACATGGTATTTGAGTCTTAGTTCTGGAAAAAGCATTATTTCGTGAATTTCTGAAGATTAAGGCTCATTTTTTTGTACGCAGCACATAAACTGACGCATCAAAAGACGCGTAGAACATACTTACGTAGTTCACAGTCTAGAGAGCAACGGTGGATATCCTTACCTGCCATTTATATAAGCCGATGGGTTTCGAAAATCTATGGGGAGCAATTAATGTTTTTAAATTAATAAATACCAGTCGATTTCCGCCGCCTGTCGGCGGCTACAATCTCCTGGTACAGGATTAAAAAGAAAGAAAAATCTCGAGAACTCAGAAAATTAGAAACACAATAATCCTGGGATCCAGAAATTGGAATTCTAGAAAGATAGATATTTGAATGTTTAGAAATATGTACAGAAAAATACATTGAACTTTCAGAGTTTGATAGTTTCTTGACTGCGAATATATAGAAAGTGTAATCAATTCGAAAATTCTTTCTTATCTGATTTTCAGGATCTAGGAAGTGTCAGAACACGACAATTCCGAACGGCGACGTTTCAGAAACTGACACAGAACTTTTCAGAATTCTCGCAAAGTGGTTAATGAGTATTGATCGTTTCAAGTTGTTGTTTTTTTTCATTCGTTTTCGTCTACCGTACTCCAAATAATGATAGGTTCACACTCGGTAACTCTCAAAAAGTCGAAAAATTGATGTTTTCGAAAACTATGTCATTACGAAAAGTGTTCCAAAATGGAAATCATATTCGCAGGCGAAGACACCGTTTTCGAAAGTTTCAGTTTTCTAATTGTATAAGAGTTCCCGAGTGTGAAACTATCGGGATTAAGAGTACGGTAGATGAGTACATATAGAAAAGCAGAAAAAACATTAAATTTTAAAAACACGAAAATTGAGTTCTAAATCATCGGGTTCTGAAGCGTCGGGTTCTGAAGTGGTGGATTCTAAAATGTCGAGTTGTGAAACGTCATGGTTCGGAAACGTTTGGTTCTAAAACATCCAGGAGCTGATTTTCAAATTTTGAAAGTTCTCAAACTCTCAAAGTTTGCAGTTTCTGAATCTCCGAATTTCAGATCAAATTTCAAAATATCTGAATTCCAGGATTTTTCCGTTTTTGATTTTTTTGAAAGCTCGAAAATTTTGAAACTCAAAAAAGAGAAATCTTGAAACCGAAAATTCAAAATCTTCAATATCTCTTTCTCTATAACTGATAACTAACTTTCTCTATATCTTTCATAGCTGATTTGTTTTTATTTCTAATCCTTTGAACTTTTGGAATTCAGAATGAGGATTCGGATTTTTTTCTTTTCGAAAAAAGTTGATTTTTGAAAAAAAAAAAGAAGATTTTCGAGGGAATATGTTTAAGAATATGGAATCAGAAAGTTTCAGAAATATCTTTAAACAATTTCTGTAAAACGAAATTCACTAAAACCCGAATTTGCAGTAGGCCACATGATCGAAATTGAAGTGAAAAACGAAAAAAAAAAAACAATTTTTCAAAAATTTTAATTTTGGAGTTTTGAGCTGAATTCTTTATAGGCAGCCAATAGATAGGCTTAAAAACCGTTTTGCAAAATTTCCTTAAGTTTTAGTGAGTTTTAGCATAATTTTGAAAATTTCGATTCGCAACCCTATACGTTCCCTATGAGCTAGAAGACCCTGAACACCATAGACATAAAGCGCTCTGTAGTCCATGAGTACATACCACAGACCACTTTAGGAGTCCCATGTCCCTTTGAGTTATTCAAGTAAATGTCTGAGACAGACACACACACAGACAGACAGAAAAGTTTCCTTAGTAAGAAGTAGATAACGAACTGCTGTTAGTTTAGAGAAAATAGTTGAATTCCGTGAAAAATGTTTTTGATTGCTTGTAAATTTTTTTCCTTCCTCAGAAAAAATGTTCACAAAAAAACGCTGATAATGTATGACTGTTTTTTTTTTCGTATTAACTCGTCATTGTTTTGCATCGAATCACTCAAAAATCTTGAAATCCCTTTTTATCGCGTATTTCTAAAATACAACTCATTTTCAGGTCATCAATCAAGCGACAATGTTGCGTTTGGATGCACAGTGCACTAAGAAAATCACCAACCTCTACCTGAACGGTACGAAATTATTATTTTCAGAAAATTGTTAACCTAGCTATAGAAATAAATCTTAAGCATTCCAATCAACCGTTTTTAGGAAATATGAAACATGCTCTGGCGAAGGAACATGGTGCAGATAAGCTCGTCGAAATGAGCAGAGTTTTGGAGATGCGCCAAACCGAAATTTCTAGAGATGTCTTGAAAAAAGCCAATGGAGATTTCACGCAAGAAATGGCTGAGTGTGTTATTGGAGGACGTCATCTCACAGGAAAAATGGGGAAAAGATTTGCAAAGAAACTGAAGGGAGCATTCGAAACAAAACAGACTGCCACTTCTGAAGAAGACTTTGAAACATTCGGTGGACTGAGATTTGATGAAGTTTCGATTGACAACGAAAAGTTCAACAAACACTTCTGTGACGTGATTTTTGCTCAACAGCTCGCAAGCTTGGTTATTTCCAATATGGATTCACCATTTTTCAACATGACGGAAGTTCAGTCAGATGATGGTAAAAATATTGTATTTATCAGAAATATGGTCAAATTATCGTTTCAGGTCTGGAGGAGTATCAAGTCAAACTTATTCCAATTTTGAAGAAAATGATTTCTCCGGAGAGTGAACAATCATTGAACACTTTGTCATTCAAAATGCCACGCACAACTCGTTTCGAGAGAGATTTGGTGAAAAAAGTGAGATTTCATTTTGGGTTGATAGTTTTTACACCTTTCACTGTGATTCATTAATTTTCAAAAAAATCAAAATTTTACTTTTTTCAAAATGAGGGAGAGAAAAAAATTTTCGAACACGGGGATCAAAATCCTTAATTCGGGGGTAGGAAAAACCTAAAAAATTTGCATTTCCTACTCCCGTATTGTGGATTTCGTACTTCTAAATCACTTTGTACCCCTTCGTACCCTTAAATTTTTGTACTCTCCGAATAAAGTGTCGGTTCTCTTTTTTTTATATAAAACCGTCTTCCACCGCCAAAATTGTTTTCTTCCATTTCCTACCAAACTAATTTGATGAATTTCAGATAATTACTCTGCTGCCACACATCAAATCACTGACTCTGAGCAATATTCGATTAAATAACATCGACTTCAACGTCGATAGCAGCCTACTCAACAATATCACTGTGCTGGATCTTTCTTTTTCAAAAATTTCGTCTCTGGAGCACATTGAAAACTTCGAAAAACTGGAAAAATTGGACGTTTCTGGCTTTGAGCTGACGGAAAAAGACGCCGAAGTGATTTGCGATATGAAGACTCTACGAACGCTCCATATTGATGGCGCAAAGAGGTAAATCACATTTTTGAATTATTTTAGAAATCTCAAAAATTTTTTCTAAACTCAAGTTTCGAAAAAAAAAGTTTTCAGCAACGAGGATCCAGCTTCTAACAACTTGACAATGTACATGAAGTCTGAGAAGCCGCTGTCGGATCTCTTCGTTCTAACTTTCGCAAACTGTCACATAGACGAGGCCGGCCTGAAAACGATTCTTCAAACCCATCCACATTTGAGAGAAATTAATCTAATGAGTGAGTATCAATTTTTTCACAACAACATTTTATTGCTTTTTCTTAGGGACAACGCTTGCGAGAACAAAAATACCGACAGTGAGTGGAACCAGAATCCTGACGATGTCAAGCATCGAAGAAATCGCTTTGTCTCTGTCGCATGTAATTAGAACTGCGGAGAGCCCTCGGAGAGACGAGAATCTAAGTACCCTCATCGGAGAAATGAAAACAATCTCTTACCGCGAGGAAGATGATAAAGCTGATGGTGTGGGAAATCTATCTGAGGTAGAACATCAACTTCTCCTCGACGGGGTTATCGATTTCATAAAGATGGTGATCGTGGAAAAAGATTTGGAGAATGACATTTTGATGGATGCAATGAAAATTTTGAGCAAATTGACAATGTGAGTGATTTTTTTTTCGAGCATAAAACATAATTCATATTTTGACTTAGAAAATTTTGATTACCAGTTACCGAAATTTCAAATTAAAAAATGACCGCTCTTTTTTTTCGAAAATTTGATGTACAGTTCCTCATGTTTTCAGCATTGTGTCAATTGAAAAATGGAGCTTGCCAAATCAAATTATGCTAAGGGATGTGATGTTATCTTTGCTCAAGAGATATCCCTTGAAAGAAAGGCCTGGCTCCAATTTGTTGAGTAAAATGACTCATTATGCCCTGGCAAATTTGGGGCGGCTGCTGGTGCTCAACGAAGGACCGGAAAACCTGGTTCCAATTTTCTTGACCGCTGTTGAAACTCTGAAGGCAGAGATGGATCCCGACAACAATAATTTTGTTAGATGTTTCAACATCCTGAGTTCATATTTTGAGTGAGTCGGTAATTTTGTTTTCGCGTCAAAAATTTATTTTTACAGAAAAATGCCTCACAGCGAAAGATTGAAATTGATTAGAGAGTCTTCAGTAGATGAACTTATACTGAAGTCTTTGAAACGATCAAGTACAGCTGTATCAGATATTTTTCTGCAAAGAATTGCAAAATTCGTCGGAAACTTGACCTTGTTTGAAAGAGATGTCCCTCTCTTAAGCAAGGACTATCGAATGGAAATGTTAAATTTTATGATGGAAGAAGCCAATTCCAGATATGATGAAAGTCTTTATCGTTGCATCGTACAGTGCCTGGCAAATATTCTCAAATCTACAAGACGTTTAGAATTCTTTGAAAAATTTTGGGATCCTTCAAGTTCCAGCATTCAGCACATTTTGTAAGTTATTCCTCTTTTTCTCAGGCTCACCACTGAATCAAGCTGAACCTGAGTCTAGAACGATTGGATTTCATGTAGGAACTATTTTTTCCAGGTCGTTGCTACACGCGGATTTTCATTCTATCCGGAGAGCCTCGATAGAATTATTGGTCACCCTCAAAACTGCGTGGCAAGGACATGCTGTAAACAACGATCGCTGGGAAACTCTCTTTGATAATGTCCGGAATCAAACACATGCCATTTCTTCTGCACTGAACTACAGAAGAAAGCCAAAGGACAATATGTATGCTGAGTTGGAATTCCTTACAGCCAGACGTCATTCAAATGAGGTCCAAGAATTTGCGAGATTTTTCTTGGAAAAAAGCGGACAGAACAAGGCTACAGGCGAGCCGGAGCGCAAAAGAAGAAGAGTGCGATAAATCCATATCATTGTTGCTTGTGAAAGTTTTTTGCAAAGAATTTTATCTATACTCCCAAACTTTCAATTACTCTTTTTTGTAAGATTTCCATTTGCCGAGTTACCTTCCCGTTTTCCTCCCTAGCTAATGATCTTTTTTTACACGATCCTCAATTTTTTGTTTGGCTTCATTTTCTGATTCTCAATTGTATGTGGAAAACGAGTTTGAAAATTTGACGTGTATTGAATTATCTTTATTCTCATTTTTGATAAAATTTAAAATACTCTGATTCTTGAAAGTTCTCTAAAATTAAAAAAAAAAGTTTAACGAAAGAATAATTTCATCCAAAAAATATGTGGTCAAAAGATAATAAGATATTAAGTATAACTGCGGTTTTACATGAAAATGAAAGAAAAAAGCAAACATTATTTTTTCAAACCTTCCAAATCCCAAACTTGATCTTGTCGACCGTTTTTACATTCATCCACTGTTGCCAATGATTCTGCTGCTGTTACGCACTTTGCGCTCGTTTGGTGAATAATATTCCCGGTCTGAAATGAAACGTAAAAGCTGTAGTTCGAAATATTTGCTCTTACTTTTTGGTTGAATTCGAATTTCTGATCCTCTCTTCCATTACAAACTTCAATTTTCATATCCGATCCATTTGAAGACAAACAAAAGTTTTGTGATCGAATTTCGTTGTTTCCAGTCCAAGACCAAACCTGTAAAAATAATATATTTTTACTTTTGTGCACATTTTTCCTGAAACAAAAAGTCAAGAGTGACGCAGAAACCAGGCTGAAGATCTGGAAGAAAAACGAGGAGAAATTGAATTGAAAGTTAATATTCAGAGAAAGCCATGTTTTATTACATAAAATTGTCTAAAAATGACTTGAAATTTATGGACACGCATTTCGAATTTTTATAAAATTTGGGATCTTTTCAAAAACCCTCTCAAA
The DNA here is from genome assembly GCA_027920645.1 of Caenorhabditis nigoni. Taxonomy (NCBI): domain Eukaryota; kingdom Metazoa; phylum Nematoda; class Chromadorea; order Rhabditida; family Rhabditidae; genus Caenorhabditis; species Caenorhabditis nigoni. Next base: position 18,468,027 of record CP115869.1, read on the forward strand.
AACTGAAAGTACCCAAATATTTGAAAAAAAAACAGCGAAAACTGAACTAACCTGATTTCCTTGTTGCTCATGTGAGTGAATGCACGTCTCCAAACCAGGTGGTCCTCCAAGAACTCTATTTCCTCTGTCCACGCACTTTCCATTCAGTTTATTCACAATCGCTCCAAGAGAATGATATTCAGAAGGCATGTGACATTCTGAGCATACGTTTTCCAAGTACCATTTGAACGATTTGCATTTCAGACGCTCTCTCAGACTTTTTCTTTCATGCAATTCGCCGATTTCCATTTTCTGAGCTGATGGGACCATTTTGAAAAAGAACTCTTTATACTCATCCATCCAAACTTCGGCAGTACGCGCTTGATTACGCCGGATAACAGAGTTTACTTCCTTGGTGAACGAATACGGAGTCTTGGTTCGGAAGACGTGTCCCACATGAGAACAGGGATGAATTTCCATGGAACCACCGCACATCCAGATCTAGAAGTTTCAATACCAATTTGAGAGGAACATGCATAGTGCAAATAACTCACTCTGAATGATATTTCGATATTTTCTCCACCCCATACTTCCATTCCTTCGTCGTAGGCGCCCATCTCATAGAAATACTCTCTGTTGATTGCGAATAATCCGCCAGCAATTGTTGGAGTTCTGAAATATTGAAAACTCAATAACTTTTTCAAAGAGGAGAGAGGGAATCAGATCATATCAGACCTTAAAGTTACCTAAAAATATAGCTTTTCCATGAACAAAAAGGTTACAATCGGAGGCAAATATTTTTATCACTGTTTTTGAGCCAAACCAAAACTGAAGCGTGAAACAACTTAGCACCAGTCAAAGGCCCTAGTTCTAGAAATTGACTAGGATAAGAATCAGGAAGATCACTAGTTGTAGTGTTTTGTTTTTCTTTTTATCAAATGACAGCATAGTTTTCAAAATTTTGAAGTAATCTTCGTTGAGTTTGAAATTAAGTTATCATTCCCAATGGGGTGTCAAGAAAATGAGAAGCGTGGCAACAGAAAGTAGGCGAAATACAGTTTAGCGGCCTTCTAGTTCAGATTTCACGATATATTGGGAATTAGAAGAACATTCGAATCCCCTATTATTTTCTGAACTTACCGTATAGGTTCCGCTTTCTTAGCGATCAATTTCTGAGCATCAGTTTCGTTCATATCGAACCACTTGAATGACAGAATCCAACTGAACCCGCCCCATAGGTCAATTCTTCCAGTCGAAAATCCAAAATCTTCGTCGGAAATGTTATCAATAATTGGAGCAACAATACGAGTTCTGTCATCAGCAACTCGAGATATGAGGGGTTCCAGCCAACCCTCGCTCACTTCGATATGAGAATCCAAAAACAGTAAAATAGGACCTTTCGCCATTTTGGCTCCAGTCAGGCGGGCACGGATCAAACCGGATCGTTCTGGGAGGTGAGTCACACGAACGGGTATCTGAAAAATCACAACTTTTCAATTGCTCAGACTTCCAGGGATAAACAAAAACTTCAAATTCATCAACTAAAATCTCACCCCAAACTGTCGAACATAAGCATCTAATGGCCCCTTCAACCAATACTTGTCGGAATAATCATCCACTAAAACAATTTCCTCAATGAGATGACGCGGTGAGCGATTGGAGATTGAATGAAGTGTCCTGATTAGTGTTGTCCATGCTTCGTTATGAAATGTGATAATTATGGAAGCTCTTGGCAATCCATTAGTGTTGATTCTGTCTCCAGCAATCCGACAAGCGTCTGATCGGTAATCCGGAAGAGTGCGGTTCACCGAAATCATCTCAGATGCAACAACATTGAAATTGTTTTCAGGGAATCGCGATTCTTCTAGATTTTTTAGATGATCTGGTACATGAACACCAGCGCCGTTGGAACCGTGTGGACTATACTTGAATGCCGGAGCTGAAACCAATATTGTGTATGTATGAGAAACGTCTGTCACGAGCGGGCTTGCTCGGAGTCGGAAAGGATCATTCGATTTTTCTACTTTTTTTCGGAAAATTTTCCAAATATTAAATTTTTCCCATAAGGAAATTTTCGGAATTTTTTTTTTCGAGAATAGTTTTCCTACTGTTTGCAAGTTCCTACATGATATTCCTTAAAAGTGTATTTTCTACATACCGCTTTCTCGCTGTTTTTTAAAAACTTCAATGTCAGTTACAGACAATGGGATTGAGTTAACAAAAAACCGGAGAAAAAAAAACAAAAAAAATCTGATATCCTTCTGTCCGTTTAAAAAAACGGAAAACCTTTTTTTGAAAAAAAAAGTAGTTGAAATATTCGGATTTCCGATCTTACAAAATAACGTTTAAATTTTGGTTTTCCGATTGTCTGGAAAATTTTTGATGATCAATTTTCGGATGAAAAATTCGGGGCAAATTGGATTTCTCATTTTCCGAATATGCCTGACCACAACTCACTGTCCATCAATGTCCTCAGTGGATCCGCAGTATCTCCATCCATGTTCACTGAATTGAGTAATCGAAAAAATGCATTTTCCGGAAGTTCCACATGAAAAAATAAGGAGATGCTGATATGTGTAAACGTTCCGAGAATGAAACCAATCAATGCTATACTGTATATTGGTTTGAGAGGTTGCATCTGAAAATACTTGAAACTTGAAAACTGAAGAAGAGGAAAAAGAAAGAGCCTGAAGAAGAGACAGAAATTGTTGGAGTCAATGAACGAGTAAAAAAGCACACAATGAGTTGTGTGTTGTCACATTTGCATATCAATAGATTGGTGAAGACAGATTGAATCAATAATTCTTTGGTGCTGACTGAGTAGATATCAACGTCTATCTCCTGCTCAATAAACATTTGAAAAAGGATAATACATTTGCAGCCACAGGAAATGCTCTCTTCCAAATTGGTTGTTTGCGCAGCAGTATGTTTCAATTGCAAGTGAAGATTAGGGAGATTGTAGAAGAAACTCAGGGAAATCCAGGAAATTAGGTGTTTTCGAAGCTTGGGGTTTGATATAACAGTTTGGAACTCAATTTAAAAAAAATCGTGAGAAACTGAGAATTGAGTGGAAAGGCTTCAAGAGAGGAAATGTGACAAAGCAGTGAAATTGAGTAGAACGGTGAAAGTGTTCCTTTCCGCTGTTTTTCTCATTAGATGGCTTTTTAGGGTCATAGTTGTACCGCAAATTGTCGCCGTTTCACTTTTAAACCAATGAGATAAAATAATCTGCGGTTGCACAATCGTCCCACCTCTTTATCAGAAGTCCCGCCCTATGACTCTCGAGATTTCGCTTCTACTTTTTTTTCGTTGACTGAGTATCAAACATATTAAACAAAAATTTATCGAATTTATCATTAGAAATTCAGTATCACGAGTTTTCGAAATCTCCGGAGAGCTTCACAACCCCTCATTAGCTGAGCTTTCGTTTGAATGTTTTCGCAACCAGACCAATTGCAAATGGAGTAGTCACATGCTACTCAATCCATGATATGGAAGTCTCACTAAAATTTTTCCTGTTGGTGACTCATGTTTCTGGAAAGTGAGTAATAATGTTTTGTGATATTACCATCCGTGTGATGTCATCAGAACTTTTGCAAAATAGAAGTTAGTTGTATGCGTGAATTTTCAGCAGACTTTCACTAGATATCGTATATTCACATGTTTTTTGGATATCGCAAATATTCAATCACAACTTGTTGGGTCGACTTTCCCCCTCCTTTCTCTTTTCGCCTTAGACGTGCACGTGCAAGCGCGCTCTGGCGCACACAAGCTACAGGCCCTTTTAGCTGATTTTTCTTTGAACGTTTTTCGTCATTTCTTTTGACGCTGCGGCTCACGTGTAGGTGACCCTAACAAGTTTTTGTTAGTTTGTGTTTTGCTTTTCTTTTCATTCTTTCTTGAGAGTATAGTTACTAGTAGGTGACTGTACTAAACATTGCTAGCTTTCACTCTTAGTGTGTTGCTGAGTGTGGACTCGTGTTTCTTTCTTGTAGCTAGGTCCACGTTTTTTTTGGTGTTTTGGCAATATCTTCTATTGTATATATGCAATCTCTTATCATACGTTGTTAAGGAATCACTTATCAATACAACTTTTTTTGTTTTTTTTTTCGTCAATATTTGAAGTTCGATTTTATTCTCGACTCAATCCATTTTTTCGCATTCATCCTTGCACTTTAGTTTCAGAATGGGTGATCCAACAGACCAACAAATGCTTAGTAAACTTCTGGAACAAAATCCAGATGTCATACGCCACGTGATGAAAAGTTTTACTTTGAAAGACATGTAAGTTCCATTACAGTCTTCCAGACAAAAACGTCGTTTTAGAGTAGAGACGGCTCTGTATAGAGATAGTTTGCATAACACGATGAAAGCATTCCCATGCCAAAGACTGTACATGGATGTTACTCTCGGCTATGATGAAAGTTGCATTTCGATTGGCGATGGCGAAGGAACAGTGGACATATATCTTTATAAAACGCGGGATCCAAATTTCGAGTATAGCAGAACAAGTTTCGAGCATGCGTAAGTGATTTTTGACACCAAACCAAGAACGTATACAAGTTTCAGTGTCGATCATCCACACAACGAATTCTCTCACGTTTTCTATGCGAAACATCCATTAATTAGTGTCGCATTACTCATGAGACACCTGGAACCGATTCTTCACGTGAATCTGAGACGCTTCAATCTCAATGTGAAATTGACTTTTACATGGGGAAAACGAAAAGAACTCAGATTCTCACCTCATCTTTTCAAATGCGAAGAACTACTCATATCGGTAGAGGGATATTGGTTCGGGCGAGGCAGTAGTTATCTGAAAGTAATGGAAGAATTCATTCGGAAAGCTGAGTGCAACCGAGTGTTGATTTCATCCGCTGGTTATCTATCTTGCGTCCCTATGGTATAGAAATTAACCCGTCACTAATCCATCAGTTATTTGAATTACAGGACTGTAACAAAAGCTACTTGGAAATGGATTCGTGCGTGATGAAAATGAAAGTTTTTCTGAAATTCAATTACAAGGAAGCTTCAATCAACTACATCGGATTCCATAGCTATGGTTTCAACTTGATTATCAGGCGTTGGGTGTGGGACGACTACGAGTGTCTCAGCCAGGTGGTGTTTTGGAAGATGCCTTATTCGAGATTCTACTATGATGATCCGAAAACAGTCGCCGAGTGGACAACACTTGAAGATCAAGTCAAGGAAGGCATTACAGTTTTTCCAACCAATGGGAGAGGAATTCTGACTGAGTATGTGATTAAATTGTTCAGTGTAGAAAAATAACTATTCCAGAAAAGAAGATATTCTCAAATCTTTCGAAGTCAAACGAGAGAATGGGGAGATTGCTATTTGCACACTCAATGGATGGCAAAATGGAAGACAATTTCACTTTCGAATGATAGTTATCAACAGTTCCGATGAGGCGAACACCGTCATCAACATCAAACCCGTAGAGAGATACGGACCAATGAAAACTCGACAACGCCTGTACAGAAACATTGTTAATTAACGTTCCATATGAATAAAAACTCGAGAAAAAAACAAATTTTTGTCGAATCAGTTTTATTTGGCACACTGAGCATAGAAAATAATACCGGTAAAATGAGGTAAAACACAGATTTGAGCGGGGGAAACATTAGAAGAAGACCTAGAATCGGGTAATTGAGCAAAAATAAAACAGATATGATCATGTAACCCGGTAGTTTTTGACAATCAAAGCGTAAGTTAAAGCGATATGAGACAAAAAACGAGTGTCAGAACGTGATAAGTTAAAACAAAAACGGTGAAAATGGGAACAAAGGAAATAAAATCAACAATAATATTGAACTATTCTTGGTAACCGGGATTGAAAACGTCCGCACTGACGTGGACCTTCCGAAGTGGGACGGCTCGATCTTCTTCTCTCAGTTTGGAAATATTGTGCTCCTGGAAAAAAAAATGAAAAATTGATTTATTTTTCTCAGTCAGCTCTTTTTTTGTCTTCTCAGTATTAGTCTTGTATGCTCTTGTCAGAAAGTGAAAAACAGCTCGGTTTATGTACAGATATTAGCTAGGTATAGTTTGAATTCGCACATAAACTGCTTTTCAGCGGGCTATATCTGTTTGTTTTGAACAAAAAATGCGATACCTCTAACACGGAAAATATAAAATTTTTTGTCAGAATGTGAAAGTTGAATTTCTAATAGGTCGGAACATAAGGTTCTATTAGCAGTATAATCTGAGGCCGTATTCGTGCAAATTTTCCTTGGAAAACCATTTTTCTTCCGAAAATCAACTGAAAAGGCGTGAAAATTGAAGAAAATGGTTTTCTTTTTGGGAAACCCATGTATTTTCATGAAATAAGTATACTAATTTTAATTATGTTCACAGTCAATGTTATGAATGTTTTGATTCTAAAAAAGTGGTATGATGATAGACTAGTATATGAATTTCATTATTATCTAATTTTAAACTCAAATTTTGCTGCGTTTCAACTCAAAAATTATGTTTTTCGATGAAAATGGTATGAATGGATAGTGCTAGGAATTTTAAGTACTGTGACCAAATATGACAAGTTTCATACGGTAGTTTTTAAGAACATTTAGTTTAAAAGTCATTTTCTGACCCTGCAAGTCGGAAAATCATTTGAATGAATTTCAGTACATTTTCACGCTCCGATTTTCCTTTTGGAAAATATTTCTGTTGATTTTTGAAAGGAAAATGGTCATGAATATGGCCTCTGGAATTTGCCCAACTCCCGACCAGACGTCTCCGGCTCTTCCCGAGTTTCATCTTTTTTTCTAGCTAGCACATTCTCGTAAAATCAACTCACATTACACTTTACAATCGAGTACGCAGCAGCAAATATCATTGAAATGGTGATGATGGCAATCAGGACGACGTGAGTTTTCAAGAAAACAACTGAAAAATTTCAAATTCAATAGAAAAAACTCTAATACAACTTACACAAGCCACCAGTGCTTTGGAATGGTGCAAGGAAATAGTTACGGACGTTGTCCACAGCCTCATTAACGCATTTTCGCTGAAATAAATATTATATGCGCAATCACCTGATTATGGAAACTTACATCACGACAAGTTCCTTTCGAACATCTTATACCATCTCGAAGATACACGGGACCCGGCACAGGAGAGCATGTGCCATTTTGGTCACGACAACAACGGCGGCAGGAGATTTCCACTGAAAAAAGTTGTTGAATAGGATTCAGTGGTTTCTAAAACTCACGGTCTTCACAAATGCAACTCTTCTGTCCAATGCTCTTCTTCTCACAGAATGGAAGACAAACTCCATTGGAACACTCTCCACCTTCAAGGCATTCTTGTTGATCAGCTACTGGTGGTGCTGGTGGGCATTCGCCGGTGAGTCCACTGAAAATTATATATACTTGGTTGAAATGTATTCTTTTTAGAATTAGACATGGGCCTGCTCGGTTGGAAACCGCTCACATCATCCTAAAAAGGGAACTTCGAATATATGTTTTTATTCTGGCAAGAGCACTATCTTTTCCAAATTTCCACAAGAAATACTCACTTGCACAACGCATCAGCTTTACATAGTAGTGGATCTCCAGGTAGACAGACGTGGGACGAGTTGTGGAATTGACATGTCGGTGTACAACAGATATGGTTTAATGGAGAGCACTTTGCTCCAACAGACAGCCTGCAGAATTTGTCACAGCAGCTCACTTCTGAAAAAAAAGAATTTTCGGCGTTTTCCTTGAATATCGCTTGGTTACTCACCTTGCTCATCCGTCTCCACGCCATTGTCGCATTCTTCACCGTCCTCAACAATACCGTTGCCACAGAATGAGTTCATTTCTTCTTCCAAACAGCCGCTGTATTTATTGATGAGCACTTCTCTGATAGACTTGATTGAGCATGGTGAGAAGAGCTGTAGAATCACAATAATCAGTTGAAGCTTTTTTTTTTCCTGTGAGTTCATTATTAACTAGCGTGAACTTTGTTCTCTGATAATTTCTGTAGATTTTATCTTTTTCCAGTAATTTTTCCACTATAGCAAATGTCTGATTTTTGACCACTATACTTCTTTGGATAGAGTCTCACACAAACCGTCCACCTTGATTTCAATTATCTTGATTACTGTTTGTGATATCCAAAATCAGTAAACAAATAAAATATTGCTGATGTTATGATACGTGTTTCAGTAGTTGGTAAATGTTTTATATCTTCCACAGAAATCGAGATAATTGCGTTCGAAATTGATGGTCTTTGTGTTTCTCTATCAGAGGGAATACGGTATTTTGGGCTGGGAAAATTTCAAGAAGCCCAAATATTTTCCGGTTCTTGGTTTATGCGACGCAGAATTTCAAAGGTTTTATCAGGCTGGGAAATACGATTTTCTGCATTTCTCAAAAAATTGATCAGTTCTGATCTTTCTAAGTTTTTTCAAATCCTCAAACGTAAACTTTTCCTCCCAAAAAATCTGAAAACAAATTTACTGCGAAATTCTCACCACGTTGTTCTGATCGTATCCTCTTTGGGCATAAGGACTCATCAGATACTTTCCTCCATCCTGGTCGTTCGGACTGCACTCATCTACATCTGGATCGTCACTGACCATGGTTGAGTCGTGGTTCGCACCCCAAGCATGACCATATTCTGAAAAATTAGGATTTTTAGCTATTTGAACACTCATGACTGCGCTAGAACAGTACACAAAGCCTGGTGACCGAAATCAGTATAAAATAATTCGAAAATCAATTACCCAGCAGTCAAGTGTTGCGCAAAATTTTTTATCAAAAATATAACCCTTACCATGGGAGACCACAATATCAATTTCTTTTGTGATCAATGGATAAGTCGACTGTTCCATGTTGGCAAAACACGTTGACAGCAAAACATTGATGTATGCAATCTTCCCATTGAATGTTTCTGGTTTGGAGCATATTCCTCCTGCCGTATCATCCCACGTCCGGTGGCTCAGATATGCGAGGCCCAGTGTGGAAGTTTCCTTGAATGTACGCGCTGTGACCAGATGCACCAGACAAAAATCTTTCGATCCTTCGGCAAACGCGAATTCCTAAAAAAATTTTGATTGAAATTTGATGAAATATGGGGAAGGTTCTACCTTGAGAAGTTTTTCAGACTCCCACTGTCTGGAGTATGAATTGTAGTGAGCGTCCGACGCGTTGGGACGATCAAGCACTTTGATTTCTTTGATGGAAAATCCCATATTTTGAAATCTGAAATAATAAAACTAGTATTTTATCAAAAAATAAGTTGAAACGCACCGTCCTCTTCCCGAGATTCCTTCTTCTCTTCCTACATCCCAATTCACAGGGTTGTAGATTTCATTCACTCTGGCAATCATATTAACGAGAAACTTTGTAACAATTCCAGTATTATTTTTTCCAAAAATCGAGTAGAATGAGTAATCAGCGACCAATTTCAACGAGCATCGGTTTCGTTTTTCGTTGTGAACATCGCTTCTCGTTGTCCTTGTGGTTGGAGACGTTGATGAAGCAATGTTGATGGCTCGTTTGTGTTTTAGTAGCGGGTTGGAGGGACGGAAAGATACCTGAAACAATTATGTTCACTTTTATTCATCGAGTTTGAATCCTACCTGATAACGATGTGGTATAGCTGCGAGGTCAAGTTTTAAATCAACATCCGACCCGAAATATCCAACAATATTTCCCACATCTTCTGACAATCCATGAGGATAAGCTGGCTCAAGATGAAGAGTATCGTTGTCGAAATAGAGAATTCCGATGTATTCTCCGTTTTCCAGATGAGTAAGCACTCCGGTTCCTTTTCGCGGTTCTGAAAATGTTTCATTTTCTCTCACTTATAACATTTTTGGTGAATACCTCGAACGGTACCGATATACTCTTCTCGGGCGACGAATTGAGGACCATTTTGTGTGTAAACTTTGAATTTTTGATGAAAAGCCGAATGGTTTGGCACCAAATCTATCACGTACTCTTGTCCTGAAATTCCCTGTAATTCCCGACAAAATCAATAAAGTTTGCTCACCCAGGAAATCAAAATAAATAATCGAAGAGCGCGTACTCTTTTGAAAAATCACCGGCGCATGACGTTTTACCCGTGTGTTGAAGGCATCTGCAACAATATTGGCTCTAGAAATCGATAATTTGAATGAAAACTTACCGCTCTGCGAAATTCCTACTGCTAAGAAAATGAATATCGATGTGATGTGTATCTTCATATGTTTTTACCTGCAAAAAACAGTAAATTATAGTGAAAAAAGGCAGAAAATCGATATTGAGAGAGAACGGACAAAAAAGAAGTAAAGAAAAATAACTAGATTTGTTTTATTCTCAATCTGCGAAGAAACAAAACGAAAAAAAATAGTTGAATGGTGGGAAAAATGATTTAAAACAGCTCTCGCGACGCAATAACAAGAAGAAAAGAGGGTGGAAGAACACAGAGGGGAGAGTGAAAATCTTAGGCCCCGCGGCCGTGTACTTCACGAGGAGGAGATACATATTTATTGGGGATGAATGAATTTTTGGTGCAAAATTGAAGAACATATTCAAGAATGAGGAAGAAAATTAGAATAGAAACATTTAAAAAATTGTTGAAGTGTTTTAACATCTATTTTCAAAAGTTCCGGTTTGTGATATGGTTTTATTTCATTTTATTTGCCTGTTTAAGGGCTGGTAAACGATCTGATTTTAGAAAAACAACCAGTTTTTAGAATTTTGTAAAGAAATCAGACAATAGCTGCGGAAGAAACGTCCACAACTGGAGTGAAAGCTTTTAATTTCGAAACTTTGTCATGAAGAATTTTCTGAAGAAATGGAACGCAAAATGGGAAGTCAACTGAGCAAAACTTTCAAAACTTTCAAACACAAATCTCTGTCAGACATTCTCTTGTTGTTTTTAAACTAAAATGTAGAAACAGTAAAATATACTGTGTTTTGAAACTGCTTATCAGTGCATCAACCGAACAAAGTGGAGCAGGATTATCAACAACGTATCGACGTGTAGAAAAAGTAGAAAAAATTTGTAAAAATAACAGTATGGGAAGTCTTCAATCAACGGTTACGAATTTTTAAGGAAAACACAGCAGCCTTCATTCAAATGTGTCCTCAACCACCAGAAGTGTGTGATCGCACTAACTGTCGAATTATGCAAATCAAAAGCATTTCGAGTCCAAAAATATAAAATTTATATACAATGACCCTGATAAGGAATCATACCAAAGGCTGACTTCACTGAAACTCACTTCGATTTTAAAAATGTTTTGTTCAAAAAGCATTTTCCATTTAATAATATACCTGAGGCCATATCTCTGTACATTTTTTCTTTCTAGATAATCCTTCCATTTTCATATGCTAGTTTTGTGTCATGTTCATACTTAATTTTTTTGAATTTTCTGATTCTAAAAAAAATAGTATGGTGACAGAAGAGTCTTCTTAAAAATATCCTGATGCTCCATCATAAATAGCTAATTTTTTTCGGAGATCAAATGTTACAACCTTCGCCCATTCAGCTCTATGCAAGATGGCCACAAACGGGCAAAACTGGGTTTTGTGTTGGTCAAAACTACGTTATGAAAAAGCTGTTTTCCATGTCAGATTCTTTCTGATATCTACCAACTACCAAATATTCCCAACGGCAGAAGCTGTCGAATTGAAACCTCCATTATAGTGTTAGTGGAATGTGTCCAACTCCAATCTATTTGACTCCATACTCATCAACGTATTTTAGCATTATGGATTCCAGCTCATCGTCATGTCTTTCAACAGCGGCTCCTGATGCTAGCAACTGTCAGATGAGAGCGACAACATGTTACAAATAATCCGTTCCGCTTTTCGCAGTCACGAACAAGTTAGGGACTATTGAAGACCACGGAGTCTTTATCGACAGGCCCAGGAACAAACAGTGAGTTTTAAGAATTTCCCTTTTTAATTCGATTCAGTTAGCTGGTTGGTATTGATGAAAATGGTGCAGAACACCTCAAAGTGGTTCAATCGAACCGAAATACTTTCAATATTAAATGTTTGACGGCGGACAAACATGGAAGAATATCAACGATTGCGGTTGGAGAAAGAGCTCCACACAACGGCTCTCGAAACATTGAAAAAGAGAAAAATGAAAATATCATTTTATTCCGAAAAATAATAGGCTCTGTTCGATTATAGCGGGACAATGGCGGATGGGTGGTACAATGGGGGATGAGTGGTCCAATGGCCTAATGGATGGTACAATGGCCGAATGGGTGGTACAATGGCTGAATGAGTGGTACAATGGGAGAATGAGTGGTACAATGAAAAAATGAATGGTACAATGGGAGAATGAGTGGTACAATGGGCGAATGGATGGTACAATGACTGAATAAGCGGGAAAATTTCCGAATAAGCTCCTCCAAATTCTGTCTGAGCTTACAGGTCTCTTCGGAATTCAAAGGTTCCAAAGGAATTCACAGATCTTATGGAAAATTTCGCATCTTATTCTCATATATTGTTGGACAGTGCTACATTTTTTCAATCTTATAGTAATTGTCATGTGTAGAAAATAATTTGATTGTTTAGACGCCCAACTGCCTCCTAATTATTTTCCATTTTTATCCCAACTTCAATATCTGTGTCCACCACTCCATCTACTTCTCTATGAACTAGTGGATTTTCTTATCATCATTCGACTTTTTCATCATCATTCGGAAAAAGGGCTACAAAAATTTATGAAATTGATAAAGCTGGGGCCCATAATCCGAGAGTACATCGAGAGTATGCCGAGGAGACTGTGTTTCAAAGGCTACTGGAAATCTTGGGGTGTAGAGTGTTTTTACCTAAGCCTATAATTCTAAGGAGAAAGAGAAACAACATCACGGCCGTACATTTCAAATATGGCTTTCACCTCTACCAAAGTATTGCCCCCAGAAAGTGAACTATAGTTTTGCTTTCTTCACATAGGCTTAGGCAAAACCCTAACCTTGATGTACCCCCGTACCCTGGATGTGCCCTCGGATTGTGGGCCCAGGCTTTATCATTTTCATAAATTTTTGTAGCCCTTTTTTCGAATGATGAGTCTGGCAGAAAAAGATCCACTAGTTCATAGATCAGTAGATGGAGTGGTGAACAAAGATATTGAAGTTAGGATAAAAATGGAAAAGAATTAGGAGACAGTTGGGCGTCTAAACAATCAAATTATCTCCTACACATGACAATTACTATAAGATTGAAAAAAAAATTAGCACTGCCAAACATTATATGAGACCTCCGTATGCTTATAAGATACAAAATTTTCCATGAGATCTGTGAATTCCTTTAGAAACTTTGAACTCCCATGGGGCCTGCAAGCTCGGACAGAATTTGGAGGAGCTTATTCGGAAATTTTCCCGCTTATTCAGGCATTGTACCATATATTCGCCCATTGTACCACTCATTCTCCCATTGTACCATTCATTTTTTCATTGTACCACTCATTCTCCCATTGTACCACTCATTCAGCCATTGTACCACCCATTCGGCCATTGTACCACCCATTAGGCCATTGGACCACTCATCCCCCATTGTACCACCCATCCGCCATTGTCCCGCTATAATCGAACAGAGCCAATAATACAAGAAATCATTCAAACATTTAAAAACTCGGGTGCAAATTCTCAACCAGTCGTTCACTTATTACATCCCAGAATTCCTTCTTCTTCTGGCTGATACGATCGAATTCTAAAAAATGAGATATGATGTTTTTAAGAAGTTTATATTGTATATAAAAGTGTGAAATTACCTCGTTGTGTAATATTCTTTAAATCCAATCAGCAAACGTCCCTTCACATTTCTTTCCGTAGCCACGGCACACTGCATTTTTAACAGCTTTGTTTACGTGTGGAATAAGATTATCTGTCACCTAAAAAGATAAGAAATTCAAGTTGAAGTAATATTGGTTGAAGATCGTGATTGAGTCCTATCAAAATCGGTACTCACATTGGCACCTAAAACAATTAGGTGACGGCAAGAACATGGAACCAAGGACAGCACATCTGGATGATTTGGTTGCCGCCGCTATTCTATTTGAAGCACTGAAACTCTCACATACATTTTTTCAGTAATGGTTTCAAGATTACGTATCATGTCAGCCTTTTTTCTATTTCAATCTGACATGTTATATAGAAACTGTATGATGTTTTGATGAAAGGATGGCGGAACTTACAGGCATGTTAACTCGCTCGATATGCATGTTGCAAGCACAAGAATAAATAATACGAGAAAATAATCTTAATCAGAAAAATAGAAGAGTATTTTCAGAATCCCTTCACACGGGTTTCTTGAAAACTCCTCGACTAATGGTTAGGCCATCAGTGAATACAGAATAATTTTCAAAAAAATAAAAGAAGAAGACATCCCAATTCAGTTGGATGTCATGTAAGGCAGAATGACGAGTAGTCGACAAAAATGCTCTTCGGGCTCGAGAGAAAAATATAGTGTGCGCGGTAACGACGCAAACAGATAAATCTTATTTTCAGGCGACCAGAGCTCGTGTCCCCGAGAAAAGAATGGCACTTTAGGACCCATCTGTGAGAGAGAGAGAGAGAGCCAGTGGGAGAGTGGCAGCTGGCAGCTGCAAAATTCAATTACATCCAAACAGACGTCCCCCCCCCCCCCAATTTTGTAACAATAAATAATCTATGTCTCCGTCGGTCTTCGGGTGAAGGGCCTTTTCTTTTTTCACGTTTTCAGTACAACAACCAAAAAGGGGTGTCTTTTAGAAATAGGCAAAAAGCTGAAAAGCTAGGAATTTTTAAAGAAATCATTCCAGAGTCTGTCGTAGATTTGGCAGCACGGTCACATACTACTAGAAGGCAAGAAAAGATGTACAGAAAATTATTACAATTGCAAGAATAATACAAAAAGTAACCGGAAAATCAAACAATTCATTGATAGGTAAATTGGGAAAGGTTTCAATCGCTTAAAGTGGTTTTTTATACATCAAAATAACGGGCTTTTATTGCAAAGAATTGCTCAATCATTGCTTTTCTTCGAGAAGTCTCTCAATTTCGTCTTCGAAACTCTTCGGGTCTGTCGATGGGCCATATCTGAAATAATCTAGTTTTAGACACCGTCGTTTATAACTTTTTTTCCAACCTGGCAACAACTTTTCCCTTTCTGTTCACTAGAAATTTAGTAAAATTCCATTTGATTGCATCAAATAGAGTTCCTCCTTGCTCTTTCTTCAAAAACTCCCAAAGTGGATCTGCTCCTCCAATCAGTGGTCCTCCATTCACCAAAACTTTGCCGTAGAGATCAGGCTCAAACGCAAACTTTTCCTTAACAAAGTTGCCGACGTCAGCTTCACAGAACGGCTCCTATAAATTAAACACTTATTTTGTTTTTCAGAAAAATAATTTTCGCCTAACCTGAAAACCAAATTGGTTGCACGGAAAAGCAGCAACACGAAGTCCACGAGAGTAGTATTTGTCGTTTAGAACCTTCAACTGGTTGTAATTGGAGTTTGTCAGACCACAATATGATGCAACATTCACGATGATGACAACCAGACCACTGAATTTTTTTTTTCGATTACAGTGCTGTTTTTTTTTCAATTACCTGTACTTATCCAGTGAGACTAACTCTCCAGCAGCATCTTTCACTTGAAAGTCGTATATTGTCCCAGTCGACATATTTGATTGATTGTGAGAAGACGAAAATGTGAGTTTAACCTACTCCTATCTTATCATTTATTTCTAGAAAGTGGCGTGTTTTAGATAATTGTTATCAGAGACATGTAGGATTTTTTATTCCAAACAACATTTTGAACAACTTTTTTTTTTACGAAAATGGAACTCGAATTAGCAATTCAGAGAATTTTTAAACATAGTCAAAGATCGGGGCAGGGAGATGATTGAGATTGTTTTCGGGAATGACACTTATGTCATGTAAGTTGATTGGGGGGGGGGGGGATAAATAAGAAAATGAAAAAAATAACCAGGAGTTTGGTGGGGAGAGATGTGTTTGGGTTGGATATGATTAAAAGCTCAAAAAGATGGGGGAAAACAGCAACAGTAACGGGAATGACAAAAAACAAAATTTATAACCTAGTCGGAGACATGAAATTGCACAGTAATTTTGGTCTATAACAAATGTCAAGATCATATTCATGATTTAAGTGAAAGACGGCACAATATTACTAGCAAGTTCTTTGGGAGGGATTGGTGTGAAGCATTAATGATATCAAAGATATAATGAGAAAACGGGGCGGATTATCTTCAGTTTGAGAAATTCGAAAACATTAGAATTGAAGCTACATGAGTGAATGGGGGAAAACAATAACAATAACGGCAGTAACAAGTAGAACAACAAAATACATGTTTCAAGATCTGGGACAAGAAGATAATATCAACAACATTACTGATACATAAAGAGACCTAGAACATTTCAGACGAGTTAATGATTTCTAGTTTTCTTATTCTTTGGCTCCGAAATGCTGGCCAGCGAAAGTCTGCCTTGGGAGGTAGATGGCTCATTGTCTTCAATTGCCACTTTTGCCATCTCACTTCTCAACAGCTCCACAATCCGATTTTGTTCAGATGTTGACATCCAGTCTTCGTCCGGTTTACCTTCCAACTTGGCGAAAACTTGGAGAGCAGTCAACCTCTCATCATTTGGGACCAGGGGAAATTCTGTAATCATCACTATTATGATAAATAAATAAATTAGGGTCTCTTTTTTTTTGTTTTTTTTTTGTGTGTCATTCTGTTTTCCGCCAGTAGCCAGTCAGGCGTTCTGGGATAAATTGGCATATTAGCGAATTCAAATGTTTAGTATAAAAATTCCCACAGGAACGCCTTTTTTAATAACCCCTACCGCACGCTCTCTTCGCTCTCTCACTCTCACATATCCGAGAGAAGTACCATCCACGGATGACGACTCCATTTGATAGCCCTATTGCGCAACAATCTAACCAACAGGCATGTCAAAACAGATGACGTCTACGTGTGCCACTTCTCGCGACGCAACAGAAGACAATTCATTTGCAAGAGGTCAATCTCTACAGTAACCCAACTCAGGAGGCAAGATGATGCAATTAAGAATCCTAATGAAGGATGTAGCGACTCCTTCTCAAATTGCAGACCAATTTCAACCAGTATTTAGATATCGAAATTTGTTTTCAAATTGGTGTCAAAAAGTGTGGAGCAGAGACGATTGATACGCGCGCAGCAAAAAACACTGGTATTGGTTTAAATAGAATTTCAGCATTATGGAATTACCTTCAATATCTGGAAGGACGACATATTGAATGTATGCAAACAAGAGTGGGTAGAACTTCCGGAAGAGGAACTCAGAATCGAGTCCGGCGGTTCCATGATCTTGGCACTGAATCTCGAGTTCTGTGAACCTGAAAATAGTTGCGTTTCCCTTTTGAAAAACCCATGAAATACTTACTCGATATGACGCTCCAGATCTTCTTCTCGCAAGAAATTTCCGCCAAAAACGATCGAATCCTCCGGTGTCCAGACAAAATGAAGCCATCCGGAAGGAAGCATTGCCGTTTGTCCCTTCTTGATCTCAATTCTTTGCCACTGGTCCCAGAATTCTTCTAGAAGCCACACGTCTTTCTTTCCCAATTCAACATCTTTGTACATCTTCAGGTTTGCTTCAGTAGGAGGTGCTACATAAAAAACTTTCCGGCCCTGAAATTTCAAAATTTGGTATTTGTAGATAATCCAATAGCGACTATAAAGAATAGAAAGAAAACCTACCTCATCCACATGATAAAACACGCTTGATGCGCTCATGTCCACATGAGTATCGGTGAAAGATTTCTCCATTGAAACCAAGACGAACTTGGTATAACGTGGCATCTCTTTCATCATCTTTTTCACCAATGGAAGCTCTCTTGCGGAATTAGCATCATTTCGATGTCTCATTAGCTTGTCCTTCCTTGCGGCAAGAGCTCGTTCCAGAATCGACACCATGGACACGTTTCTCACATATTCGACTTCTTCAAGCTCTTTGTTAATTCTGAAACATTTTTGTGATTTTCGCAAAGATTTCAAAGAAAAAGTTACGTTTCCAATTTCGAAACTTCAAGGGACAGCATATTGAGAGCTTGGTCTCCTCTTTCTTCATTGAAAGTGTCCAAGAAACTCTTCATCGACATTTTCGTCGTTTCTCGGGTCATGCTGTTAATGACCAGGACGTCGTCACTTTCTGAAACAGAAAAATTCTTACGAAACTACAAAAAAACACGATTACCCCAGAGGAATGTGACGACGTTCTGGAAATTGATATCAGGAGCTCTGAGTCGCAAGTCCTTGCTGGTCTTGAAGAGATGTGGTACGTTAAAATTTCCCAGCTTTTTATTATATTCCTTTGAATCGTTCCACACTTTAATTTTGAACTTGCTGAAATTACTTGATTTTTTTCAATTAAAAAACATTCTACGTTTTACAAACTACTTTGACCCAATTATGTTTGAAATGGTCTTTTCGGAATTCTTCGGAATGTCGAAATTTCCGGTTTTAAAAATCTCGGAATATTCCAATTTTTAAAATATCGGAAATTCGGATTTTTTGAAATATTCCGATTTTCAAATGTTAGGAGTTTCGGAATGTTCGGTTTTTTTTTAATTTGAATTGTATTGTTTCAAAATTATTTTGAACTTTGATACAGGTTCTATTCAGGATTGAGAATTTTGAAAATTTCAAAAATTTTTGTAAAACTTGCATTGATTTTCAGAGATTTGAGAAAGTCGGAGAACATGAAAATCTGAATGTTAATATCTCAGAATTTTCGACATTCCGAAACATTCCGAAAGGCCATTACAAACATCTTTGTTCAAAGAGAGCAGTATTTCTCTAGGTTTTAACACTCACTTGTTACGAAGCAGATGTTCGTGTTGAGCAAAAATCTCCAAAAACTCTTTGCAGCCCGGTTTGTACATCATGTCTCCATTGGCGGTTCTATGAAGCATGAGTTCTTGCATTTTCTTCAGAAAAACCTTCTTTTCAGCTACTTCTGCAGGCTTCAAACTGAATTGAAGACAATTGTTTTTGCTGCGATTTCTGCAATACTAAAATGAAATTTGTCACCGAATTCAAACCATACTTGTTTCCGCGGGTCGTCAGCCACATATTGTTTCCTTTTCGAACAGATTTTCTTGCTCTTCCAGTTTTCTTTTGTTGCACACGAGGCTCTTCCACGTTTTCAATTGCTTCTGGATCATTTTGTGGCTCATCATCAATTTCATTATTTTCTGGAGCATTATCATTCTGTGGCTCATCATCCATTTCATTGTTTTCTGGCTCCTCATTCATCTGGTTTTCTTCTGGAGCATTATGGATGCCGTCATCTTCTGGAGCATGGTGGATGCCGTCGTCACCCGGAGCATTTGCTCTTTCGTTCTCATTCACTGCGTCCTCCATTCCATTGTCTTCAGCGACATCCTCAATTGGTCCCTCGTCGAGAACATCGAATTCAGAATCGCTATCATCTGATTGTTGTCCTCCATTCAGTACTGGGACAGCGGCAGAAGCAGCGGGAATCCTGAAAAAGTTGTTTTCAAGCGAAATGCAGCCTATTTCGAAACCTCAAAATCAGTGTGTGACTTCCGATTTTCTCTAACCGGTAGCGGCTTTTTTGGTGATTTTACCGGTGAATTACCGGTAAAAATTTACCGAAAATTACCGGTAATTTACCGGTAATTTTTGAAACTACCGAAGATTTACCGGTATTTTACTGGTAAATTACCGGTAAAAATTTATTAACAAATTTTAAATTTTAACGCAACTTCACGTGAACGTAACGTGGATCCACGATATCGCCGGCGCGCCATTTCGGCCATGGGAACGTGGATTTTTTGCTCGAGTCGAAAAAATAAAAATAAAATAAAATTACCGAAAGATACCGGTAGAATTACCGGTAAGTTTACCGATAATTTTACTGGTAAGTTACCGGTAGTTTACCGGTAAAAATTTACCTGTAGTTTACCGGTAAATTACCGGTAAGTTACCGGTAAATTTACCGATAAATTTACTGAAACCGTACCGATAGCACACACTGCTCAAAATAAAAGATTCCGGAAATTTTTGAATCTCCGACTTCTTGAACGTTCAAAATTTTGTAAAGATTTGGAAACTTCGTATATTATGAAAAATTCCTAAATTTTTGTTTTCAGAAGTTTCAATAATCGTATGAAGTGTTAGAATTATGAATCAATCTCTATGTG
Source organism: Caenorhabditis nigoni (assembly GCA_027920645.1). Lineage (NCBI taxonomy): Eukaryota > Metazoa > Nematoda > Chromadorea > Rhabditida > Rhabditidae > Caenorhabditis > Caenorhabditis nigoni. The sequence continues at coordinate 18,488,169 of CP115869.1, forward strand.
GTTATGAGTAGCACTATGCTGGAAATCGTTGCCAAGTTCATACGGTATTATTTTGATACGAAAAATCGGAAACGTGTGTGGCCACAAAAGTCGCACGACAGCTACCGTAACTTAAAAATACTTTCATTTTTGGATTGTTAAATTCCAACTTTTTTTTGAGGACCATACTTGTTGGGGAAAGTTTTTAAGGGAATTTTCGTTTTTTTTTCCGATATTTTTTTCGAAAAATCTGGTTCTTAAAAATTTCCCGAAATTTTGTTTCGGAACAGTTCCAGCTCACGACCTCCCCAGCTCTCAATATAATATAAATTTTGTTCCTTAGCAACCTTGATCAAATCGGGAAACAACTGCAAGCCGTTTTCTCAGCGGAGCGCGGTTGCGCGCGGCGGAATTTTTTTATAGAAAAATTTTGTATCGAAAAAACGGTTTTCAGCAAAGTTGTTCAATTTTTCGACAACGATTTCAATTTTTTGTCCATACAAATTGTTTTACAGACTAGAACAGACATTTAGAGTACAGAAGCAGCTAGTTCCGACAAATAATGAAAGAGGAGTTCAACTTTGAAGCATTTTTTGAAAAATCGCTGTGTCTTTTCTCATAGCGAGTGATTTTTAGCGGAATAGCTTGAAACACTCGAAAATAGATTCTTCACAATTATTTAACAAAAGAAATTCTTGAAACACCGAGCAATTTGAGAAATTTTCGGTTTTCAAAAAATGCTTTAAAGTCGATCTCCTTTTTCAGTTTTTGTTGGAACGAGCTGCTTTTGTACTAAAAATGTGTGTTTTGGCCTGAAAAATATTTTGTACGGACGAAAAATTGAAAAATTTTTCGAAAAATGGAATCAAATTCGCTGAAAACCGGTTTTTCAGTACAAAATTTCAGTACAAAAAAACAGGTCCGCCGCGCGCAACCGCGCTCCGCTGAGAAAAAGGCTTGCAATTCATAACGAGAGTTGGGGAGACCGTGCAGCCGGGAAAAATTCCCGAAATTTTTGGAGAAACCGAGAAAACGGGGTTTTTTAATATCCCGATTTGATCAAGGTTGCTAAGGAACAAAAGTTTTTATAAGAACTGAAAAACCGTAAATTTTTCAAGGTCCAAGGTAAAAGCCCGGAATTTTGGGTTACGGTCGCTGTCGTTGTGGGACCTCTGGCCACAGCCATCGTTGTTTTTCTTTCAGGGCTCTGATTCTTTTTCTACCGGCATAGTAATACAGAGGCTTTTAACAAATGGTAGGGAACTCAAAATTATTACGAAAAAGTTGAGCGAAAGGTATTTTTGACAGGACGTTTTTCAAATTCCTTTTTAGCGTGCTTCCCCTGACGTACATTTATAATTTCTGGATATTCATTTGAATAATACTCACATTGGCTGTGCATCTGGCTCTTCTTCGAGTTGATCCAGTAGTTCTGGGTCTGCTGGCTCTTGCACTGGTGGTCCATTTGCGAAGTCTTCGAGATTGTTCATGATGTAGATAGGTCGCAACAAAAGTTGGTTACAGCTGAAAAAGTCAGATCGTGAGGTGAGAATAAGTATTTGAAGGTTTGAGTTATAAGAAGTAGGCAAAAATTTGGGGGGGGGGTGGTACAATGCTTCGGGTTTACAATGGGGTACAAAAACCATGATTCGAGCGTACAAAATGTTTCAGAAAGTTGTATTTTTCGCACTTCTACATCGAAATTTTGTCTCTAAATGGTTCGCAGCTTCATTTAGATAAAACATTTCAACTCAACAGAACGAAAAATAAGATTGACCAGGTATTTTGTACCCCCGAATTACTTATTTTGTACCCCTAAATCAGGTGTACCCCTGGTACCCCCGAATCGTTGTACCCGTCAAATTTTTGGCCTAAGAAGTATTAGAAATTGAACAAAGTAGAACTCAATACTCTGGTAAATTCGGAGGAATATGGAAGACAACCTGGTCAATTTCACGGATTAATATTTGAATTCGCCTCAAGATTCCACTATGTAATGCGGAAAGGGCGAGGAGAGGGGAATGGGTCCAAGAATCCTCCAAGAGAAAGAAAGAGAGGGAGAGAGAGAAAGTGAAAGAGAAGAGGGCAGTAGTACGCGACAAGCAGAGGAAGAGGAGGAAGGTCGCTTATTGCAAAACGCTCGTATGCATCGACGTGATTGAATATGTGTAATTCTCATTCACGCCGAAGAAATCAATGACTAGGCAAGCAAAGCAGCAGATACAAAAAAAACTTTTGAATGGATTTTTCATGTAGTGTAGCGGAGAGAAGAACTTTTTTAAAGTTTAAAGAGTATTCCCGTTGTTCTTTTTCTATTATAACAACGAATATGAAGTATACATGGACTTACAAAGATACGAAAGTGAAAGTCAATGCGTCACATTTAACTTTCTCGTCAGAAAGCTGAAAAAGATTAGCCTATGACGCAGTCTTCAAGAACACTAATCGCTGCCAACACAGCATGCGCGCGCGGAAGAGAGAGTAAGATGGCCGTTGGCAACATTGACACTGACCAGTGCGCAGAAGAGTGACCGAGAGAAAGATGAGACAGTGGGAGAACTGTGCACATCGAGGAGGACCGTCTACTACCACTACTATGGAAAGACAAGGAATCGATAGAAGAAAGAGAGAAGAGAACATGGAGAGGAGCTGTTTGACGCGATGGGCAAACAGATGGCTGTTAAGTTATAGAAAGATATTAGTCTTACAACACCGAATGGAAAAAAGAACTCATTTGAAGAAATGAGGAAATGTGAGGTATATAACGAAAATTGTGATACAAATTAAGTAACCAGAAAATCACCAATAAACCAGATATTCCAGATCCAAATAGTTCCAATCGCAAGTTGTTTTAGATAAAAATATGATAGTTTACAAGACAACACGCAATGAAAATCAGGTCACACCAAAAGAAATGTGGAGTGGGAGTAGAGCCTTCTGATGCCACCCCCATACCCCGTTCCTGTGCGCAACATGGCCTGTGGCAACAGAAAGTAGAATGTCAGGGTTATCCATAAATCGACGGAGAGGCAGAAGGTGCAAAATAGGATGATGGGTTTGGGCAGCACACTAGCAAAACTACCCACACCGTGTTGACCTTATGCTCGACAAAAAACCCATTGGGGGGGGAGTGAATGTGTTCGCGTGATGGTGAGAAGTAAGAATGAGTTAATTGAAGAAGGAACAAAAAAGATACTGAATGTTGAAGAGATGTTCTGAGAGATGATGAAAAAAAGGATAAACATTCAATGTTACAAAAATATGTATTATGAGAAACCAAGTCTACCACATCAATTGAGACGTAGGGCGTGGCTAAAGAAATGGGGCGGAGAGAAGGTAGAACAAACAAACAAGGTGTTTTATCCTCTCGATCACACCCCACCCCTTTTAAGTGTGCAATATGGCTGATGGTATTATAATAAGTGGGGTATTAGGGTCTCCGAAGATTGACGGAGGGGATGCGCAGGAGGTGCTAAACACGGCTACATGTACGGTCAGCACCCCAAAAGGCTCTCCCCACACCGTCCAGACCTTATGTTTGACAAAAAACAGTTGGGATGAACGTTCTTGCCTGCGGGTAGTGTCAGATAGTTTTAATAAGGAATGAGAAAGATGCAAAATGTAAAACACCGTGAAACCTCTGATAGAAAGGGCCCAATTTTTAACTCTGAGCCAATACATCTCAATTACTAAGAAATATAAAAAGTTGTCAACTAATAAATTGCATACCTGCAACCGGGCCTTCGTGGAATCTGCCATAGTTTCTTTTAGAATTAATATTTTTAAAGCAATTAAATTAGTAACGATAGAACTCAACAAATGCTTCAAAATGATGTTATTTGAAAAAATCCTCTTCATGACTTGTAATTTTGTTCATGGACAAGACACAGGTTTCAATATATTGTCATTTTGTAGATCTCGCAAAGCTCCATCATGTCTAATTTAGTTGGTCTAAAAATTATGTTTCTGTAAGAAACTATGGCAAGGCTCGTGAAGGGCCCGGCAAAGGCCCGGTTGCAAGTATGATAAATTGTAAGTTATTATATAATATAACAAACATTTTATCAGTTGACACATTTTTGATATCGCGCCAAGGGGCAGAAAAAATTTAGCTCGAACTTGACAGTGTGGGGCCTTCTACTGTAGGTTTTACGTTATGTTCTCAGATGCAATGAAATAAGTATGAACATCAAATCTACAATAAAGTAAACTACATTTAAAATATTCAGCGTCCATGGGCATTTCGCAAGCGGAAATCATGTTTTATAGGTTTCAACAGAACTGTAGTATTACTATCTGTAAGAAAAAGCACCGATATCTCTCAACCGATTCTTCCAGGATGACTAAAATCTAACCTAATGCTTGTTTTAGCTTGTCGCACAATCTTAAAAATCAGTGTTCAGAGCTGAAAGAGACACTTTTTGAGTAGAAATTGATAATATATTGTAGAATAACACTTATATTGACAACCTTAAATTGTGGAACGATAGTTGAAAGAATCCAAAAGCCGGAAATCTCTAGTTGACACTTCGAACGACCATATCATATACAGAATTGTGTTTTAATCAGGTGTTATCTGCTCAAAAGTTGGCCTATGTCTCTTAAATCATGATAAAATTTTATATTTCATACACATAATCGTTTTCTATTTTTTCCAGATTTTTGAAAAAAATCATCCAAAAATCAGAAAATTTCCAAAAAGTGAATTTTTTTGCTAAAATTTTCATTTTCTTTTCTCGGTTTTGAAATGTTTTTGCATTATTTTTCTCGTGTTATTTTCTACATTTCACAAGAAAGTTTGACTCTCCAGCTTCATATTAAAGAAAGTTACAGTCGAAAAACCAAAAGTTCATGTACTTTTGGGCGGTACTGTAACTTTTCAACGAACCCTTAAAGTAGGCAAAACAAAGTTTTCTATTATGTATATTTTGCCTAAAGAACTCCCATGAGGAGTTGAACTCCATGAAAAAGCGATCTGGGGTACAAAGCCGTTACCAGATGAGCAATGCAGGCGTGAAGCCGACTTGACCTCCTTCGATGTATTTTTTCTCATTTACTTTTATTAAGGAATGAAGTTACAACCTACAGTACCGGTCTAAAAGATATACAGAAAAAACACATTTTTTCAGTGGAGTTTTACTATTGTCTGGAGTCTGAAACTTGACTGTCAAGTTGGATCACTTTGAAAAATTTGGAGGGGTGTGAAACAGGCCTAAATTGAAAACTTGTATTTACAGAATTTTTTGAAAGTTTTTTGTTTCTAATTATCTCTCAACTGTCGGCTTTATAGCAATTTTCAATGTCATATTTGTGAATAACTTGTTCTCAGAATCACAATGATATAGTGTCATAACTAAATACCTGATTCACACAGTTGTTAAATACAAGAATTTAATTAATGCCCACGTTTGATTCAAGTGCCCTTCATGCAGGGTCAAGACAGTTCATGTTGTAGAATGAAGAGTGCGAAGAAATATCCCCCACTTGGATTTGTGAGATTTTCGAATTCGGTAAAACGAGCCCTATAGGAAAATTCTGGGTTATTGGGTCTAAGGGATTCCTAGAAGGCAAAACAAACAATTACGAGCAGAATTTCTGCGCGGCACTATTATCTTTGATGCGACCAAAAAAGAACAACTGATTGATGGGAATAATATGTGTGCTCTAGTCATCTTCTCAATAATCCAGAGAGTTAACACCAACTATTCCCAAAAAATGAAAAAAGATAATAATCCTGAACTATGCATATTACGTTGAGCGAAAAGTCTTTGTAATTTTTTTGGATTTTTTCGGAACAAAATTTATTCAAAGAAAACAACATTCAATGCGTGATTTATTCACCAATAGTATCAATGACTAATTGCCAACGCGATAGAAGTTGGTCAATTTCATTAGCGTAGAACTCGGGAGACTGGGAAGCAAAAACGTCATCTCACCACTTTTCGACATCCTTTCTATCATGGAACTTTTGCCTTTTTTGTTCAGGAAATAGATTAGTTGCTATTCAATCAGGGCAAGGTCTGATGAAAACGGTGGATGACAGAAGACTTTGACTCCGAGCATCTGGAGCTTCTGGCGGGTCTTCGAAGTAGTAGGTGGTCTTGCGTTGTCATCAATCATCAACAAGCTGGATTTTTTCGGGCAACTTAATTGATAAGCCTGGAAGACTTTTTCCATTTGAGTGCAGTCGAAGATAATGCCTTCACTGACCAGCCAAATGGACAATATAACTTTTTCTCGTGAAGTTCTCCTTTGATGTCTGTTTTGGCGGTTTCCTCGACCGGGACCCATAATTTTTTCTACTCGTCACCAGTGTTAATATTCTCAACACAATTGGTTCTACGTTTAATGGTAAGCCGAGAATGTGTCAAGCCGCAATGCAATGGTTTTTTTTGAATCCGCCAAAAAGTGAGGAACGAGTTGGCCAATCTTGGCACTTTTCCAGATTTGTGAATATGATCAATGATGGTTTTTTGAGGACGGTTGAGACTAGCTGTGAGCTCGCGTGCGGTTACTCTTGGTTTTCCTTCTAGCAATCTAGAGATATGCACGTTGAGATCAACACATGGTATACCGGATCTTCAAGATCGTAGTTCTCTTTGGAGAATCTTTTAAAACTGAAACTAACCAAAACTAACCTTGTAGTGTAGGACATAGAGTTCTCGCTTGACACTTTTCACAGTTTACGACAAGTTACGCTGCATTTGTGACCTTGGCGAAACTCGTACGAAAAAACACCCGTGAGAGCATAGTGGTATGTGAGCAAATTCTCGGTCATTATGAACGCCGTAGGTAATATTATTTAAAACATGCACAACTAGTACTACCATATAGAAAAACAGAATAATAAAAAGTTAAATCAACGCTGAGATATGACGGCTCAAAAAAATTACAAAGACTTTTAACCTAATAGTTTCAAGAAAACATACCATAAAATCTCTGTAATAAGGCCATCCTATATACACACTTTGAGCTCAATTATTTCATTATCCTAGGGAGGTATCAAAAATTGGTCATCTGATAAAATTTTGGGTACACTATGACAAACATTTTATTAGTTGACTAATTTTTGTTTTCTCTTATCGGAATTGAGATAAATGAGCTCAATGTGAAACTACAGACCGATAATGATAGGACGTTTTTTTGAAAGCTTGTTGGCAGGGTGCCGAGAGATATTTTTGAAAACTTTCGAAAGTTTTCGAAAGTCAGGAATCTATATAAGCAGGAGCAGTATGCACGCTTGCGATGTCGCTTGAAGGATTGGTATCCCTCATCCACTGTTCGAAATGTCTCCGCAAATATCAGAAAGGATTAAAGATGTCATGTGAAGCCGAAACTCGGACGACCCTTCACCGTGAACACTTGCCAGACTCGTGGAATGATCAAACGTCGAATCGACTGAAATGACGGATTAAGCCTTTAAAAAAAGTGACCTTTGACCTTGGTATTGCAAGAGATTGTTCGAAAAATTGTTTAGAAGGAGCTGAACATCCACAGTTATCATATCCGTCGTGGACAATACCTCCGATGCATCCATGGCCAGCCGACTTGAAAAATCCAAAACAAATCTGACCCACTTCGACCTGCGAGAAATGGAATTTCGTGGAATTGATTGATAGAAATGTGAAAATCAACTCTGAGGTCTACCAAAAGACTGTTCTGATGGATAACTTGTTGCCCTGCGCCACTCAGAACTTTGCTGGACGTCCTTTTATCCTTCAGCAAGACTGAGCTCCGTCTCATAGCTCAAAATCAACAATTGCTGTTTTGGACGCCCATTTTCCCGGATACCCCGGCAAGGATTTGTGGACCGCTAGCTTTCCGGATCTCAATCCAATAGACTTCAGCGTGTGAGGACATTTGGAGAGCAAGATCTCAGAAAACTCTTACAGCTCTGTGAACACTCTAAAGATCGCACATCAGAAGGCCTGGGACGATATTGACGTCGACTACTGCCGCCGCACAGCCGATTCTGTGATCAAGCGTTCTAATTTTGAATACTTGTTGTAGAACTAATATTTTCACGTCGGTCATTTTAATGAAGTTATTACAATTTAAAAATTACAGTGTCAACTTTAATTTTTTTCATTTTTCAATTGAAAATATGCAAACAATAACGGTCAATGAGATATACAAAAACAGATTTCCCTGTTAATTTTCTGCTATTTGGAACATTTTCATGAATCTGGCTGTCAAATTTTCCAGTCACACTTCAAAAATTTTGAGAAGAAAAGAAAGACAGCTCCCCTCACGAGAATCGCCTACCAATGAATGTAGATTTTTAGATTCTAGAACTGATGGCCTTGCAAAGCTGGCGGTGCAAAAAAAACAGAGTTTTGCGACTTTTTATTGTTTCTTACGACAGTGATTGTTATCTTGAAATGGTCCCGATAGCTAAAAAACACGGGGAAAATTGGGAAATGCGTATTTTGATGGCGCAATTTTATCACCTAAAGCGAGCAATTCCACACGCAAACTTTTTTATTTATTTCATTGTTCCATAACTTCCATTTTCAACGTTTGCCGATTTTCCACTATTCCTCATTATTTTATTTTGCTTCATTATTACCCCTAAATGGGAACGAAAATTCAGTTAAAATTTTCATTATTGTTTTTTTTTTAATCGATTTCAGTTTTACCGCTTTCTCCGCTTTTTTTTTCTTTTCTTTAATTTTATACACTTGTTTTTTTCACTACGAGTAGGTGACCTACCCCGCGAACGCGAAATAAGAATGCGGGGGAGCGCACCTAAAAATCAATAGCGAAAGTCAATAGCTATGTTATTGTACCCTTTTCTCCTATTTTCTCATTCATTTGGTGACTCCTCGATGTCTTTTTGGTCGCTTTTTTTTTTATTTTTTCTGTTTTTAGAATTCTTCCTAGTTGCCGAGGCACAGATGTATGTAGAGTTTTCGCTGATCTTTTCCCTACTTTTCCTTCAAACTTTAGAGTATGAAAACAACACTAGAACTTTATTTTGTTGTAAACATTGAAAAGGGCATTTTCCGAGTGAATGGCCATACCAATCGTTTTCCACGTAACATATCTCATTAGAGTGCAAATGAAATTTGATAGCAAAAACTGATGCTCTAGCTTTGATTCCAGGTTAATCAAAGTTCCCGTTTGATTCGTCACAATTTCTCGTTTTTCTCCAAAAAAAGTGAGGTTCAATTTTTCGAATTTCCTGCCAAAATCGCCAACCCAGCTTTTGTCGAAAGATTCATCAATCACCTTTCCTCAGAATCATCATTCAGTTGCATTCTTTGTGTGGTGTAGGGGTCACTTTTCTGTGTTTTCTCTCACTGCCTCTGCACTCTCTTTTCTCCACACACACTCGCTTTTCAATCTCTTATTTTTTCGAAAATTTCGATTTTAAATAGCCACCACGAATTACGTTTCTTTTGAAATTTTGAAAATTTTGTTATTTTGAATGACAATCTCACATTCATGATTTTGTCTCCAGTTCCTATCAAGATTTTCGAATATTTTTCCAAAATGTTTTTTCAAAGATCATAATGAGGACAAAATCAAACAAAACTGAAAAATTTAAACATTCATCTTCGGATTTTTTGTTGAGAGTCATCATTCATTCGTAGATTTTCTCCTAATCATTCCCCTATTTTCCATGCATTCTCATCTGGTTTCTCTCTGATAAAAAACTTCGAATGCCTAAAACACGCTTAGTTTGAATTTTCTGCCGCACCGATCGGAAACGCGCTCTGTTGCGACTGCGCTAAAAGCAAGCGCGAAGCTGTGATATTGTTTTTTTTTCGTGCCTCAAAATCATCATTCCTGAGTGGAGACCGACACTTGTTCAGAGACTTTTTCATACACTCCATTTCTAGGTTTTTATTAGTGCACTTGCTCATGTTTCCAATGTGTTCTCAATTTTTCTTACCTCTTTAGTTTGAGCTAAATTATCTTGGCACTTATCAGAGATATCAAAACATTTGAAACTAGTGAAGAGTTTCTTATTTTTCAAGAAAAAAAAAACACTTCGAGCAGTTGACAAATGTTTGACATATCTTGTAGGAGCCGAGAGAAATTGGATCAAATTAGTCTAATATTTTCCTCATGAATCGCGCAACAGAATGTCGATGCTCTTATACTTTTGAATTAAACTTAACTTTCTGTTTCAGCTGAAATGTACGCCCGTACCGGCCCACCACGTCCATTCAACCAGCAACAACAAGAAATTCACGATAGAAGAGAGGCGGAGTTGGAAGCGGAAAGAGCGAAGAAGGCAAAGGAATTGAAGGATCAAAAGGAACAGAAAGAGAACCAGAAAAAAGAATGGCCAGATGTCACTGTCGACTACAACCGAGAGTTGTGGATGTGAGTTTTTTGAAATCCGGTTTATATTTTTTGAAAAATTAAAATATGTAGCTTACTCCAATTGTTCAAAGTCCGGTTGCTGGTCGTCTTGACCAACATTCCTGATTTCAAATCCATTGTTTTTGTATGTTTTCGCTTCAACCTTCTTTTACTTCAAACTCGAAATATTCAAAAACATGTATTTGACATTTAGATTTTGAAAACTCCACAAATTCACAATTTGATGGTTCACATCCAAAAACTTTGACTTAGATTTTTCATAAACCTCTATGACCCTTTAAGCTTTCAATTTTTCAGGGACCAGTACAAAAAGAGGCACGATAAGGTTCTCGGCGAGTCCGTCGACATCTTCGTCGACAAATTTGAGAAGATGGAGAAATCTCAAGCTGAGGATCATCTTCTCAACATTCTCACAAAAATCACTTTTGTCGAGAATAATTTGACGGCGAATGGAGCCCAAACTGTGGAGAAGCTGTTTGAGAACTTGCAAAAAGCACCAGTTGCTTCTGGAGTGAGTTTGATTTTTTCTTCAGGACGTCAAAATAACAGAAATTCCAAAATTTGATAAAAGTCACATCAAATTTGAACATTCTCCAACTTTTTCCACAGAATTTTGTTGTAATGAAAAGATTCAGAAACTGCCACTTGTTAGCTCCGCATACAACACAGACTTCAACCCTGTCGCCCCTATATTCGAGCTTGATTTCCTCCTTTCTCATAAAAGATATCAAAAATGTGTCAACTGATAAAGTTTTTCTCATAATATGATAAACATTTTATCAGTTCACAATTTTTTGATATCTTTCGTGGGAGGCAAGATAAATAAGCTCAAAGTGAAGTATGTAACATTTATGAGCGCACCACAGAATTGCAATTTGTGGGCGGAGCATTAGAAATTGAAAGTGCTGTCACGAATCTTAAAAAAACAAAAACGAAACTTTCCGAAATTTCAGGAGATCCCATTCAAATCGATAGAAGAACTCTCGGAATTCCTGGATGGAACGTATTTCAACTTCCGCAAAGAGTTCGACGAATACAGAAATATCGGAGTTCAAGGTCGTCGATGGATCCAGTTCATCAAGAACAAGTTGGATGAGGGAGTCATTGTTGACGAGGACACATTTCATGATCTGTGAGTGATTTTTTCATCTAATTCAAAATTTGCTGTTTGCGGTTGCGCTACACGATGTAGAGCTCCCAATGGCTCCTATGCGACTTTGAATTTCCTTTGGATCAATCCGTTCCTTTTCAATCAAACTTCGTGAAACACATACTTTTTGATGGGGATTTTTTGTCCCCTATTGAAATTATTCTAACCCTATTGAAATTATTCTAAAAAATATTTTCAGGTATGCTGAATTCCAAGAATCCATTCCCTCTGGACACGAATTCGCCCGTCGTGAAGCTTCCTTTGACTTCACGGATCTTCGCCAAATGGGAAAGACCGTCCCAGTGTTCAAATATGGTAAGTTGACCCCAAAATTTCAGTTTATATGTATATTGGGCTAATTCTGTAACTTAAAACTGAAAATACTCAAAAGCTTCCGAGCCTTTTAAAGCTTGAAAGCTGATTTAGCTGATCTTGAGATAACAAAATTAAAGTTTTATATCATTTAGTAGAACTTGAGAAGATCTACTTTTATTCAACTGAAAATTTCTTTTAAAGTTTGTTTTTTCGTTTTTTTTTAAGTTTGAAATGATCACAAAGTAAGAAAAAATAGTTCAAACTAAAACCTTGCAGTCAAGAATCTGTTCAACGGTTACTTCATAACAAAGCTAGATTTCAGAAAAAAATTGCATTATATATATTTTTTTTGCAAGTACCCTATCTGAAATTTCGAATTAATGAAAAATATTAGGTTTGAAGCTAACAAAATATTACGTTTGAAGCTAACAATAGTACACGTTGCAGTTTCGAGGAGTCATAACTTTTTTCAAACTTAATTTTTTCTAGACGGTTCTAATTTTAAAGTGTGAATCTACAGGTGCCGTTTTTGCATTTATTTTTTCAATAGAATTAATACTAGGTTTGAAAAAAGTTAGGACTCAAAAAAGTAAAAGAATAAGAGCTATTCGACAAACCAGTTAATCATCGCTTCTTTCAGAGAAATCGACTGGGCGCCTTGAGCTAAAGCCAGAAGCTCAACAATGTGTCTTCATCAACTTGCCAATCTTCTCGGACACATTGAATTCGTCTCATCCATCGAAGGCCGACTTCTCGAGGACCTTCGACTGTTTCGGGATCTACAAGCATACAGGCTACCCAGCTAGACAAACCGTGAGTTTGAGACTGGGTCACTGTTAATGCTTCATCTTGCACTCTGAGCTCGTTTTTTTCGATTTCTGTCTATACATGATATCAATAATTCACTAATGACCAAAATAGTTTTAGTTTATAGATCTGTTATGAGAACCAAGAAAATTAAGCTCAAAGAGTGGCGATTTTTTCAAAAATCACTTTCATATTCTACTTTTTTGTTAATTGAAAAATCAAATATTTCAGTTCACGGTTGCTGACGAAACAGCTCCAGAAGCCAAGGCCGACCTGTTCCTCAAGCACTGCAGCCAGAGAGGAAAACAGATCGACCAGAAGAAACCTCCAACACACCTCTTCAACAATTCGGTTAGTTATTTTATTCGGTACTTCTTCGAATTATATCTAGAAAAAGATACAAAACCCAAAAATTTCATCTCTCAGAAAACATACTTCAGCTCGTGTAAAAAAGAAGTGTGTCCACAAAGTTGGTAGGGGCAACCTACAAATCAGTTTATTAGCGTTTTTTAAAGTCACGTTTTATGGTAAAATTTTGTATCGTTTTGTAGCGCTTTTCAAAATTTACAATGTTCATTACGAATCAATCAAAAAGTTGATTTTCAATATCCAAAACAAACAAAATCTTTACTTTCAGGCTGCGATCCATGGAATAATCGCTCCAATGAAGCATCTGAATGCGTTGGAAGTTCTTGGAGTTGAGGTTCTCCCACTGAGCTTGGAGAACAATTTGTGCACCGGACCAAGTGGGAAAATCAAACACCCTGGCAGTGACGAACTGAGAACCGCCGACTTCAAAACCGTCGAGGAAGTTCTGAACGCCAATCTGGAGAAATCAGTCAGTAGCACCGCTAAGCTTTCGAAAATCAATTAGGATTCTAAAATTCTCATATTCTAAGATTTCAAAATCCAATTGATTTTCCTTTACCGTATTCTGAATTCCCTCCACGTTTTCTCAATTATTTGCTCATTTCTCGACCACGCTCTTTTTGCTGCTAATATTTCATAGGACTTCTTTCTGAGATTCCTCCCAAAAATTCAAATTCCCAAGTTTTTTTTTTGTTTTCTAACGTTTTCTTAATCTCTTCTGTAAAACACGTCCCGAAAGTTTTGTTTTAAAATAAAATGGTAAATTTGAATGCCTACTAAAATATTTTACATAGTACATGTTCTTTTTTTCTGAATATTGCAGAAATTAGAAATCAAGTACAGAAATTCAATCTTGTAAACTGTTTAACGTACGAAATAGGTCCCAAGCATTTTTACAGATACTTGATGTGCCGTCCCAGATATAGATCAGTGAGATCTATTCAGGACGGTCATTCGAGCATGTTGGACAATTAACGGTTTATTATGATAGAAGGTTCACTGATGGAGTTCTGGGTCGGTGATCCATTGGACGATCGGTGGTTCGGAAGGCATCGGTGTTGGATCGGTCGGCAGAAGATGATGTAGCTTCAGTCGTTGGGGCTGCTTTGGTGTTGATGATACATCATGAATGGATCCTCATCAGAAGTTGGAGCTGATCAGAGATTGGTACTCCTCAGAAGTTGATACTGATTGTTTTGTCTCCATCTTCCTCCTTATACACTGCGGGACATAATTATAGATCCACTTGACGTTTCGTTATTTTTCCAAAACCTCGAAAGAACTGATAAACGTTCCTGGTACTAGTATTTGACGCTGTTTTTGGTATGACATGAATGGAGGAACCTAAACTAAAATTGTTCGGAATTGGTTTAAACCAATATTGAAAACATTGTTATCTTAATTTAGAAGGTGCTGGAAGCTTGCTCCGAAAATTAGACTCGAAAATTAGACCAATAGGAAAATTGGTCAAAAAATAAAAAAAAAACCTTTTTTTCCAACAGTTTTAAACACTTTTTATCCTATGAATTCAGCCAGAAATCTGTTTTTTCAGGAGTGGATCAATAATTATGTCCATTTGCACTTTTCATTTTTTGACATTTTTCAAAATTTTTTCTTGAATCAAAAACGACAGACAGGAAAGGATATGTACAGTAACACAAAAAATGAATCCCTCAAATACTAGTACCAGGAACGTTTATCAGGTCTCTCGAGATTTTGGAAAAATAACGAAACGTCAAGTGGATCTATAATTATGTCCCGCAGTGTATAGTGAATTCTGCAGAAATCCACGTGGATGTCCAGAAAGCCAGGGTAGATCTTGGCTGCGATAATAGAAGTGGTCACGTTACTTCCTCCAGAAATGTCCTCTCTGATATCCATCATCAATTATGTACCAGTCAGAGTGTTTATATGATACTGCTCGTATAAGGTCGTGCAATAGATTTACCTATGGTCGCGACTCTTGAAGATAGAAACTTCCGAATAAAATTGCCAAATCGGCCATTTCACTTTTTTGTGCCGATACTTTTTCAATTGAAATAATTTTTCGTATGTTTTTCTTTTTATTTTTTGAATAAAGGTTGTCTGGAAATCTTGGAATGTCTTCAATGTCATGTTATTTTCCAAAAACGTAGCTCAGCCGCGAAAGTCCTACTGGAAGCAGTGTTGAGAAAAATTCCGTCTTCCGTCTTCCTTTAAAAAATTTTTATTCCCTCTTCCATTCTCCATAAAATTTGTAAAAAAATTTAAAAATGGAAGGCTAGAATTTTCATATGACAAGTTGAAATTATATTTGATTTTTCCGAAATTCTTGGATCCGCTTAACTACAACACCAATAATTAAAATGTGCTTGATTACTTGATTACATGATGAAAAATTAATTGATTTCCCGTCGTCTGTTTCCCGTAAACCAAAATTGTATTTTCGCATAAAACTGACTGGTATCCTTCTGTGTGGTACTTTCAATTTCAAAAATCTGTGTCACGCCAAACAAATTGTATCTGATTTTTATGGGTAATATGGATAAGAACTTGTATGTAGTTTTACCTGTTGAACCGCTTTAATCATACACCTTTGACACTTTTTCACTTCCACTGCCTACCGCATTTTGATTTCCGGCAACGCCTTCAAACATACTATACATATAATTAAGAAAGCCCTAATATTAGTCACTCGCCGAGCACCTTACCGATGGTAGTCATTCTCGCACATTTCCCCGCTATACGCTAATACTCTTGAATACTTTGCTATGTGTTTTCGAGGTTTTTTCATAGCCTTTTGCAATCAAAATGTAGTGCAAAAGGTATGAACAACCTTGAGAACAATTGAAGCAATGTTAATTAACCAGAAAAATTAAGATAACTTTTCTGGAAACAGTAAGTTGAATTTCATCATCTTGTTCTTGCTGTCTATTATAAGAATATTTGAAAAGAGAAACGATAGCTTCGAGAATTCTGCATAGAGCAAGACAGACGTTTTTTTTTAGGGCTAGCAGGATGTGAATGGAATCAATGAGAAAAATCGTAATCAATAAAACTAGCGAACGCCTGTTGATCTAAATTCACTAATAACCGTATCTCCAATTTTAATGTTTTTGAAAGTAAAACTAAACCGACAGATCACGGCGGAATTCAAAAATCTGTAAAGAATTAAAATTAGTTCCACAGAATATTTCGAGTTTCTTCATGCTCAAACCGTTCGCATCCTGGATGCTTGAGTAATACTGAACTAGAGCTCACATCGTTTTATACCAGCCATTGAATTGAATATCAATTCAAAAATCGTTTTCAGGTGAATTTAAAAATGTAGGTCTGACGTTGAGAGTAGGTTAAGTTATTGTTATCTAAACTATAACACTAAACTATAACTGTATTTCAATGTAAAAGCGAATCTGGTTTATCTGACTTTCGATGGATGCCTTGGATCCTTAGGATGACTAGGATTACTCCGCAGTTTCGAAACTATCTCATTTCCTGCGAGAGCTTTCAGAAGTATAAAAAAATGAAATGTTTCTGATATTATGATAGACATTTCATCAATTTTCAAACGCTTTCATATTTCTTACAAGAAAAAAGGGGATTGAGTCAAAAGAGCAAGTAGAGGAGTGACGTTCTGTTGTAGAAGAAACACAGTAACTTAACATTTTGTCAATCTTAACATTTGGTAATTGTTAGATAATCTGAATTGGTTTTCGTATGTAGTTTCATAATTTGAATCTTACTAATTACACTCTTTTGTCACATTCGCATGCCCACCGCCTGTGAGATTATAATTTTCTCTGACCTACCGCGGAGCAGATCAAACTCTATATATTTTATTGCGTATATAAACTCAGGTGGTATTGGTGTTCCTTTTATACTAGTGAATATTTCTTCTTATTCCGGCAGAACTCTAATATTCTTGTACACGTTGCTATGTGTTTTCAAGGAGGATCTGTGCCTTCAGCACTCAAAGTGTAGATCTGAAGGCAAGATGAGTCTTGAAAACAAATAAAACAACAACATTTCATCTATTTTTAGAAGTGTCAGAAGGAAAAACTGTTTTTTGAATGTTTTTCATATGGTTTTCAGGTTTTCAACAAGCTTCGCGATCAGCTGGTAATCAAGGATTCAGATGTAAGCCAACTTCATCCGAACATGACTACTTCCTATGTATATGAATCGCTTATTCTCCCAGATGACTAGGTCAAGGATTCTCGGGGTTTCTGCTTCTACTCTTCTGGAATATAATATCTATTTTTCTGAAATTGTGTCAGTCTCATAAATTTTTCCCAGAGACAAAAAATTAAATTTCCATTACTGTATGTAATATCAGAGTTCAACTGAGGCCTAACACACAATGTAGAAAAAGCCGTATCCACCAACTTTTCTAAGCCCGCCTCCAAAAATCATGAGCTATTGTTTTGAGAAGTGTGTTTCGAAGGAAATGTGGAAACTCCTAATTGGATGTTTCGTTTATGCCACCTCACCTTTCCTTATCACACGTGATAACTGCTTCCTCGCGGGTTACTCATCCAATCTAGCTTGGTTTTGTTATTGAGAATTCAAATGCTAGACGAATGACAATGTTGGAGGGCTCTGAATCATGATGGCCTAGATTCTAAAGGCTACAGAAGTTGGGGTTTTGAAAGAGGAATGTGGTACATATGATTTTGAAAAGAGAAACTCTGAAGTTGGACTGAAACCTCCAAATGGCTTTTCATGAACACGGAATGTCGTATTTCAGTTCTTGCTCGTTTGGTTTCAAAGTTAGAGTCAAAACAATGCTGACCCTTTTCTGGTGTAGATTTTCAGGTATAGATCGAGTGGGTTTTTGGATTCGTCTGGTTTTTTCTGAAAATAGATATGAGGGAAGTGTAAGAATGTGAATCTTTTTTCAAGATGAGGTGAAAATTAAAAATAATTTTTATTAAATATTCGTTGTTGAAATAAAAATGTTATCATTCGCAGAAAACAAAAATATATAAATATATAAAGCAAAGATAGTCGGCTGCCATTGAAGACTTCGAATGTGAGAAGCATGGGGAAAATATCACTTTCGTGTCAATTTTTCAACCGTTCCGTCTGCAAATCTCTTCTGTTAATTTTTCCGGTCTTATCTGAAATTAGTTATTGCTCCAAATATCTGAAAACTGAAAGCTAGCTCATCCAGAACTCATATTGAATTCCCGTTTTCATATCTGTTCACGTGGTTCCTTAGAGCCAGACACTTCGCTGTCAGTGTGTGGCAAACAGGAACCCCGTGAACATAAAGCAACGGCTTCAGAATACATAATAGTCAGTGAATAACGCTAGTCGGGTAGACAGGCGAGCTGCTTCTCCACAAAATCGTTGAATGAGCCAAGTATTTTACTATGAAGTGCTTATATATTTTCCAACCCCAGACGATGACAATTTGAAAACATTAGTCATCGTTAGGGCTCAGGAAATCAAACCTTGTGATGTTTTCAATACCTTCATCTTTTCGCAACTTCCTATTGGCGGAGACTAATTAGGCAAAGCTCACTTTTGAGTGTCAAAACAGCATGACGAAACTGGTGATAGTACCAGAGTTCAAAAGTTTGAAAAAAGATGAGAATGGTTTAGAAAATAAAATCACTTTAAATTCCTGTAAATTTTTGTCTATGAAACTGTGATAGAACCGATAAATATTGTAATTAACACGAACCAGACTCAACATTCTTGTACTTCAGTGTTAATCAAAACACAGAGCATCGATGTCTTATATTCCAAATCAGCATAATGAAAACTGATGTTGGTTCCAATCGCTATTCTGTCCCTAAACACGTGTCCTACTTTTTTCTAACAAAATCAAATTCGAATTCAGTTTTCAACACGGTTGAAAAAGCATATTGTAATGTCCACTACGTACTCAACCAAGTAATCTGCATACTATTCGGAACTATTATTCTGAAGGACGAAAGGGTAAGTAACCGGAACTGTAGACTAAATTGAACGACTAGTGTGAAATGGCAAAGAAAGGAGATTGTGAAACACATAGCGGAATTACCGTATTCGATACAATAGAGCTTGCACATTGAATGTGTCAATTTCGATTCTTATAGTAGATACCAGACAGATGATAATTGATAAAATGCTTACTATAAAAAGACAGAATTTATTTTAGTACAAACACGTTAGGTGTCTCATACAAAGATCATGATAATTGAGCTCAAAGAGCAATTATATTGTCGGAGAATGACTGTATTTAACTATCAGTTAATCTTCACAACACCACGCATTTAGTAGTTTTCAGATCATATGAACAGTTTTTCAAAAATATAGTTTGATAACTTGAATCTCAGTAATCAATTTTTTGCTACATGTGCTTTAAAGTTTATATTAGCATTTCGGTCTCAATCCACATTTGTATGGGGAAGCTGTTCGGTTCCAACTGTCAACTTGTGCTATTCACTGAGCCATCTGTATTCTGAAACCCATGTTCATGTGGTTCCTCAAATGCCACACACTGACAGCGAAGTGTACATCACCAAGGAAGTTGGGGAAAATAAAAATAGGACGTTTTCAGACTGGATGATCAAGAAAATGTCACGGCCGGCAGACTTTGTGAAACTTCAATTTTCATTTCACTGGAAATGTACCGTTTGTCATTTTATTGGCAAGGGACGATTTAACTCAAACAATCAGACTGACAAAGATTTCTTTGTGCACCAGCTCTTTCAAACAGCAATCGTTTGTACTTGATGATTCTCATTCCAAGTTCATTTTCCAATAATCCGATCTGTGTATGAAATGAGAGTAGTGCCTCGAGATAGCTATTCGCTTGTGTGCCATCTGATCTGTGAAGCTTCTTTTGAAAGCATTTTAAAGCAAAATCTGTGAACTACTGTTCAGATTGAAAACATTAGTTTTGTTATACCCAATAATCATAAGTTCTGAGAAGTCATGTTTCATTGTAATGAACTATGAAATTAATAAAGTAAACAACAAAGATCAACAATAAGAAACATCAGTCAGGCAATGCTTATTTGAGTTTTTCAGTGGGTGGGAGGTTCAGGTGCTAGAGATCAGAATTACTAAAAGGAGAAGAGAGAGAATGAGGGCGTTAAGAGAAAGCTTCAATGAGAAATATAGAGTATCTAGTTCATACAACACGTGGTCAATTGTGTTAGTCAGTGAGGCACGTTATCCACAAAGTCTAACAGAATGAATGATAAGAGAATCCGAAATTTGTGAAACTTTAAACCTGAAGAGTTTTACAAAACAAAAGTGAGTTGGGATGGGTTCGGCAGCTAACCGGATTTAAGGCAACATTTTCAATAAGTCACAGGAACAAAATTTGGTGAGGTTTTTTGGGGAAGGGGTTTTAAGTGAACTGCGTGAAGTGAATGGTCCGTTATTCATGTGGTCATGATGATAGATTTACAAGAAGGTGTTGCTGATGGTAGCAAAGAAGGAGAAGTAGAAGATGGACACGAGAAGACTCCAGCGGTGGATTTGTGGGTAGGTGGCCAAGCAAAACCTGAAGTTAGAATCAATTTTAGCAACGAGGACAAAATTCAGATGTGGCTGGATGCGTATGTAATTTCTTGGGAGCTCTACGGAAACGAAAAAGCTTATTTTCTTTCTCTGAAAGCTTTTTTTAATTTTTGGTCAATTGTGATTTTCTGGGACCTAACCGTTACAGAATCGGTCCGGTGTGCACATCGTTCCTATTTCACTCGCGCAGAAATAATGAAAATTCCGTAACGGGTAGGTCACCAATGATTTTTGCCAATCATACTTGTCGTCGGGCCGATTCCGTTTCAGCCCGGGCCGGCTGAATAACTCGTTTCAAGTTGAAATTTTGGGTAACAAAGCATACCAAATGATAGAACTCGGTGAACTCTACAACCTCTGAATAAGTCAACTGACATTTAATTCAGTAACCTGGTTCGGGCCAAGATTTTATAGCTAGGTCGGGCATAAGTTGTCGGCCAGGCTAAAAATGCCGGCCTGGGCCATAATGTAGTTTTTGAAGCCGTTCAATTTGTATTGGAGGTTGTGGAGCTCTTTGAGGTCTACTTTTATGCTTGTTATTCTAATTTTGAAGCTAGTTATCATCCGGTTAGCATCCGTCCGGCTTGTCGGCAAGTATGGTACCTATTAAATTATCTGAAAACTCACAGGGCGAAACCCATCAGTTGAATCATCCACGCGAAGTAGTACGTCTTCGGGTACGTCTTGTGCCATCTCATATCGTCGCTTCGTTTTCTGATGTAGAAGTAGATGGCACACAGCACCCAAATTCCAATCAGCAGATAGCTGAGAGCTACGGCGGCGCTGAAAAACATGAACTTGTAGTTATTTTGAATTACTTATATTGCTTGTTGCCTATTTCACCTTCTCTGAATACAGTTTTGTCATCAGAAATCATATTTTTATTCTTTTTTTTTCAAAGCGTGTGCAAAGAAAAAAACCATCTCGTTTTCAAAAAAACTGCTCACTACTGCGCAAAGATTATAGTTTCAATGTCTATTTGCTCAGTTGGAGTTCATGAAAAGTCCCTCTTTTTTTCCACAAAATGATCTTCACACTTTTTCTCGAGTTTGTTTCAATTTTTCGAATTCACTTTACCAAAAAATCCATCAAAAAAGCTCTTTTTGATGTTCTAACCGCCAAGTGTTTGGTTTTTTTCTCTCTGAAGGCTTCAATTATTTTCAGCACTTACGCCTACACCCCAATGTTTTCAAGCTCCACCCCCTTTCCACAAACATCATCATTTTTCAGATTCATTCAATCTGTGTTCTCTTTTTTCTAAACACACTGAGCACCGATTTTTCGGGTATTTCGCAATAGTTTACAAACACAGTTTTTGGGAGAAGTGTGATTTTTTGTGACCATTTCTGCTGGTATCCGAAGACTCAGCGTACTATTTCCTAATATTTTCACACTATTCAATTTATAAATACTCACTGATTGATCCTTGCTGGCCACATTATTTTGAGTGGTAGTCCAAAGGTGAGGTTTGTGACATACAGGACAACTAGCCATAATCCAATGACAATCTGAAATGATGTTGTTACCCTAGTTTGTCAAACATCCTCTTTTCTATTTGACCAACCGAATTTTCGGCATATCGCCTGGCGTCCTCTTGTCGATTATCGGCTACTTGTTCCTCTGTCGAACTGATTGGTTTTTTGCGAGCGCTGCAAAAATCGAAGCGTTGAAGGAAAAGATAAAAAGACACCCTGGGTTCGATTGCGATTGTGTTTTGTGTAATATTTTGTGAGGGAGTTGTGTTGGTGAGTCTGATGGGTTGGTTGGGTTGGGAGGGCGGTAAAAACAGAGGGTATGTCGAGGAGGTATAGAGATTGAAGAAAAAAACAGGTGAGGTTTCTTTGACCCAGCCGATTCAACCAATTCTTCTTTTTCTTCAGTCTTCCCCCATTATTTTCTCAATTTGCCATTTTTCTAGTTCCTTTATATTTTTGTGAATTTCTAAAGGT
The DNA here is from genome assembly GCA_027920645.1 of Caenorhabditis nigoni. Taxonomy (NCBI): domain Eukaryota; kingdom Metazoa; phylum Nematoda; class Chromadorea; order Rhabditida; family Rhabditidae; genus Caenorhabditis; species Caenorhabditis nigoni. The sequence continues at coordinate 18,510,573 of CP115869.1, forward strand.
ATTATTGGTATATTGAAAAACTGTGATAAATTGTTAGAAGAAGTTTGGTTAGTAATAGTAGGTTTCTTAGCATTGAAATATATCTTAACGTACTACTTATCCAAAATCAATGCATTTTTAGAGCCAATATCTTGTTGAAACTTCTCTTAATTTGCCTATTTTTTTGCATTATTCGACTATTTGAACAGTTTTCTCTAATTTTATAATTGTACTTCATTTTTTGAAATTTACATTGAAAAGACAGTGAAAATCTTCGGAGAACAAGAAAACATGGGCCCAAAATATACTGTAGCTGTCTCTTTTTCTCTTAAAATGAAAATTTCACAGGATATCTGTTCTCAAAAAGTGCATTAATTTTGGACTAAAGTCATAGCCTATGAAAATTGAAAGTATGTGGATCAGTAACATCTATGAAACCTATAATAAAAGGGTCCAGTCAACTTTGATACTATGTATCCCTGAAAATTGAAGCCGTTTTATTCACTTTCTAGTTTCTCATACTGATCAAAGCATCAATTTTTCTAAATTAAAGTCTACCTGGTGAATTTCTGAATACGTAAGTTTCAGTCTTTCAGCTGAACATCTGACCGTAATCAAAAAATCACTATATCCCTCTTTTTCTAATTTTCAGCCACTGATTTGGTGCGTACATGTTGATTTGAAGCTAAAAATTTCAATTTTCCGCATACCAGAGTCTGATATTTCGATTTTGTCGAATTTCTTCGCAATTTTCGATCTCCCACTGATTTTACTTCAGCTTATCAAAAATAATGTTCATTTTTAATTTCTACTTGTCAGCTTCTACTCTTTCCACAAAATTTTTTTGCTTGGATAGCGTTTTCAAAACTTTCGACAAAAATGAAAACACCGTCTTTTTTTTTCGAAAACTGTCGCGTCCGCACTTTCCCTCTGACAGACCATTTTTTGTCTCCTTGATCGCTTTTTTTCGCTGTCAAGGAAAAAACATGTTTTTTCTCGCTTCAAAAGTCTACACGTACAGGTGCGAACAAAAACGACCAAGGGCGACGGAAACGCAAGGGTGTAGTCTTATTGATTCTTCAAAATCTCCCCCTCGGCTTCCACCTCACGGGCAACATGTGTTTCGAAAACCACGAGGAGGAAGTTTCGAAATTTCAAGTGGGGAGAAAGAGAACTTTTGAGTGGATTTCTGGAGGATTTCGATAATTTTTAAAATGAAAAAAAAAGAAACGAACCTTGTTTGCATGCGGGCTCGATGGCGGTTCCGATGTCGTTTTGCTTTTGGTCGAACCTCGATGCCAGAGTCCTGAAACCAGAAACCTTTTCTTTTCGTTGAATTTGGAAGGCTAAAGAAAACGAAAAAACACACAAACTCGGACTAGGAAAAAGTACACAATGCTCGTCGGTGTTTCGGTGGCGGCAAAAAGCAACCAAGTGAACTAATCTTACGAGTTAGTGAGGCCTATTTGAAAGTTAATCATCAACAGAAACTAAAACAAACCTTGCTATCCTTGGTGCATCCCGTCCCGAGTCGCTCTCGAAACGGAGGCATTCCCAATGCCCCTGTAAGCGAAACCATCTTGAACAAATAAAAACTGTACTGGTTGGGTGTTAGAATAGGGCGGAGAAAAGGAAAAGAGCGGATTAAAAAAAATGTTTCTAGAGGCAGAAGGCGGACGGAGAAAAAAGAAAAATAAATAAACATGAAATAAAAACCTTGGCAGAGTTTTTTTTTCAGTTTTTCTTTTTTCGCATGTGAAAGTAAAAAAAAAAACGAAAACCGATATTTGCTTTTCTATTTCTTTATTCTCTCTTTTTTTTGTTGCTTGATTCTTTTTTCTCCTATCTGTGAGGGTGGAAAATAGAGGCGAAAAAAAACAGAATGAGTGGTGGTAGTGGCAAAGTCACAGAGATATGGGAAAAATAGCTGTGGGAGAGAGAAAGAAGAAGATGGGATGAAAAAAAACCACGGAACAAACACATTTTTCACTGACGAAAACATGCTGAGAGGGGTCATAAACTCGAATGTTGTTGTCTGTTTTTTTTCTCCCTTTCGTCTTACTTCCTATTTTTTCTCCCAGTTTTCATGAGATCTTACACGAGGAGAGAGAGAGAGAGGCCGAAATTCAAATTGAGCAAGCATGTGTGTTCGTTTCGAAATGAAAGTGGGTGTGTGTATGTAAGTATTAGAGTGCGTATGTATGTATATTGAAGAGAGAGAGGGTAAGAGGGGGTGAAAAGAGAGAGAATCGTTTCACCCTCGACTCGTGTGTTTACTAATTGCGAGCGAGGAAGGGCACATCGCACAGATGGGTGGCCTAGCCCGTTGTCTCGCGGGCCAGAGGGCGCACATTATTGGTGCAAACACCACGACGCCACCTTGCGTACCTTCACTTTGATATATGGGATTTTTTAATGCGGTTTATCGCAGATGTTGCGAGTTTTTGCAAACTTTGATTCGATTTCCGGCGGATTTTTGCCGTTTTTTCTCCGTTCTTTTTCAAAGATGTCAGGTTTAAATGAAAAATTAGGTTTTTAAACGCTTCAAATCACAATTGAAAAACTGTACAGTTTCTTTTGTAACTACGGTTTTTCGATAACAATTTTGCATTCATTTGTGTGACTTAATTTTCTGCGTTTCTAGTCAAACGAACGACAAAAAAGTTTTGACTCAATTTTATGATTTTTCTCAGTCTCACGCAATAGAAAAATTCGCGATGAACTCTCACAGAAATTTCAAAATTTCGGCGGATACAAACTCTCAAACCAAGGCAAAAAACTCACTTTGTATTCACATTTGTGGGTACAAATTCTTTGAAACCACAACTATCATCTGATGGAATGTCAGAAAAAGGCAACAAAAATAACTAGGCAATCGAATGTAATTAGATTGAAATGATGGAGAAAATAGATGCGCGAGAAGGCGAAAAAATCCTGCCCCCGGTGTGTGAAGATAATCTTCTAGGGCGTTGATTTTTATTTACCCCTCCCCTTTCTATTTTTTGCATCTCGTTTCCGCTTTTATGAGTTTGCGAATTACTTTGAGATTTCTTTAGAATTCGAATTTTTCGAGAAATGCGAATTAGGCAATCAGAAATCGAATTTGATCTGATTACACATCCGATACATCCGATTAGATCAAACCCGGTTCAATTTTTTCGTAATCAGTTTTTAGCTCACTCTACTTTATCTCTCTCCCTCTCTCTGTCGCTCTCTTTTGATTTTGATACTAAAAGGACATGTGACATATTCAGTGAGAACACCTGATTCAATTATCGTAGGAGAAAGTTTCTACATTTCTGATCATTCCTTCTTGTTTTCTTCATCCTAATCACCTCACCTCCCACGTTCCGCCATGTGAACTTGGATAAAGAAAAAATGAAGGCTCTCACATCATCGTCCCGACTCATTTCACCTGTCATGATGATAGATATATGAGTTGTCTTAAAAAGGAGCATAGATTCTTATTCGCCACCAGACGAAAATCAGTTCGCGGACGCTGTTCTTCCAACCAGAAGCTGATTTGTGTCTTCACGCACTCGCCTTTTTTTCTTCCTTCCATCTCCCCATCTCCTGTCTGCCAGAAGAAAAGCAACCTACGTCAATCCGTTGGCTTTACTAAGAAGTGAAGCATAATACAACTATTCCTTCTTTTTTTTCGCCTCCTTTCTTCTCATTTTTTTCATGCTCCGTTTGATTCTTGTTCCTCATTCTCGAACCCCCAGATATCAGGGTCTTCTTCTTCATCCTTCTTATGGCGTACGTCCGGAGCGGCTTATCTGATTTTGTCCTGGTTCAAAATCCCATCTCTCTTTGAGATCAGACTGATTTTTGCTGTTCCATGGCATCATTAACAAAAAACGTCTACCCCTCTCCTCCTACTTGTAGGTCAAAAAGAGATAATGCTTTTTTTGTGGCAAATGTCACGTATTAAGTTTTATATACTATTTTTCTCAGAGTGATCACTCGCTCATTCATTCCTGAATTACGAATTAGGTCATCTTTCCTATCCAGACAGAAGTTCTCAGAGTCCGAGAGAAAATATTTTATCCGTTGGATAGTGCGTCACTAGAAAGCCGGGCAGCTGGAAAAATATTCTTGTTATGGTTCATCTGGTGATAAGGTACACAGAATGACTCAAAGTTTTCGAGCTATATCATCGAGCAAAGACTGAAACAGAACCAAATTTCCAATTGTTTACTCTTATTCCAGTCAATGTGCACTTTTATGTCTCAAAATGTCTCGCTTGCCCACTACCTAAACAAATTTGAGTGGGTAGCAGCATTCAAAACTCATCCTATTTCACACCCACACCTCTTCATGGCTTGACTGGTGCCAAAATGTCATACATACACAAACAAAAACTAATATTTCCGGTGGCTTCTTATTCTTCTTCTCTTCCATCCTTGTCTTCCCTTTTTGTTGTTCCTCATTTCAATGGTTTTTTGTCTTTACCTTCTATTCTTCTCCCGGTAAAGCGCGACAAAGCAACCGAGAACCCTTAATACAATTTCTGTTCTGTACACCTTTTCTCTTTTTCGTGAAAGTGGCTGATTCTGTGCTATTGTGAGCTATGGGTTCTCTGCTGTGTCGTCTCGTTTCCCATCCAAAATCAATCACCACCATCAAAACTTTTTTGCCTAGTTTTTCTTATCAATGATGGAAAAACTGGAGTTTGTTCTTTTTCCACTCTGTCCCCCATGTGCAGCAGAGAATGGAGGCAAAAATTCGCAGCGCAAGGAAGGTTGTAATTAAAAGCGACAAAAACCTTTCTCGCTCCTTCCCTTCTTGCTTCATCCACCCATCTACCACTTCTCGTGTTTTGTGACATAAAATTCAGTTTTCGAAGAGCAACACAAAAAACATTCAGAGCCTTTTCTTGTGCCCGTACTCGGTGATTCCTAAGACCTTAATCAAATTGTGCTCAATGATCCAGCATTTCTTTCTTTTCACGACCTGTGAAACTGATCTCGTGCACTTGGGTCCCTCTCAAGCTCTATTCTTTTTTTTTTTGTTATTTTTTCTCAGCCTATTCAAAAATTCTTTTTCGGAGAGTTTCTTGAATAGCGTTCCGAAAGTCAAAAATCCTATTTTCTCCCATTTTAAACGCTACAGGTTATAGTCGACAACGTGAGAATCATTCGCAAAAACCGTGCCTAGCAAATGACCTGTAGAGTATTGGGTGTGCTCTCAGTAATAAAATGTTTTTCCAAACATTGATAAAAACTGAGACGCGCTGATTTTTTGATGTGTGCAGCACTAGGAATGAAATTTGGTCCGATAAGAGAAATTTCAAGTAGGGAGCAGAAAACGGTGCTCTCAGCTGATATGGTATGACATCGGAAGACTTTAGCTCAATATGGTAGAGCTTGCTCATTTTCAATGGTTAGGACTTGTTGTTTTTTGAGGCTGTGAATCTGTTGTTATTATATTTGACGATGGGCCTATTTTTGATAACTCGCTTCAAAATTAAAATTGTGAGCAATGCAGCATACCAGATGATAGATATTGGAAAGGTTTGCAATTTTCAAAAACAATCAACTGGATTCAAAAGCTATATATGACCCGGGCCTTCATTTTACAGCAGGGTCGACGATTCTCGCCCGACCTGGCTATCCAATGTCGGCCCGCACCGGGTCATTGATTTGGATGCTAGACGATTTTTATTTAAGACTGTAGAGCTTGCCGAGTTCTCTCACCTGGTATGTTGTTTTGTCCACAATTTCATGTTCGAAGCTAGTTATCAACCGGACTGTCGACAGGTATAGTTTTGACGACATTTTACAGTTTTCCTGAGAATATGGGCCGTCGTGATGTCCCTAACAGCTTCAACGGTTTTACTTTTAACGAGCATGCACTTGAGTTCTCAAGTATCTAAAACAAGTTTATTATCTACAGCGCCAGAAAATTGTTTCCGTTACAGTAACTCATTTTCTTGCGGAGCACTCATTATCCAGTCTAGGCGCTCCAAGTAGTCCTCAAAAAACACTTACATCGCATCATCTTCAAAAATCGAAGATAATAGCTGTAATTGAGTCAGAAAGCCCTTTCAGACAAAGAAGTTGAATCGAGTTAGTCTAATCTCTTCCACCCCGCGCCATACTTTTTCCCCTCCAACGAACACTATCACATCATTCTGTGCCCCCGAAAATTCGTAATCTTCTCTCTCGCTCCCTTTCTAATTGGTTTTTGATATCCGAATTCTAAATCTTCTTGGAGTCAAATTTCCCGTCTAGACATTTTATTTGATTTTATTCGTTCCTCTTTCTCGTGAACTGCTGTTAGCTATCTGCCAATCATTTCCTAGTTCTATTAGCAGTTAAGATAAGCCATTTCATTGGAATTTAAGAAAAAAACATCCAAGTAGAGAATGTACCCCTCCTGTTCAATATTCATGACCCTTCTCCCCGGAAAAAAAAACCAAAACTAACTAACAAGATTGATCATTCATATCATCTTCGCGTCGAACACGATTCCTTCTAGTCTCATTTGCGTCAGTACCAGAAAAAATGAGAAGATATATGTGGTGAGAAACTGAATGAGAGGAAAATAAAAAGGAATGAAAAGAAAAAAAAAGAGAATACAGAAGCAAAAAAAGGAGAAGAAAAAAGTGTACATGTTCAATCGACCCCCATCTTTTTTCTCTCCATTTTTTACTTGCGCCTTTCATTCAATGTGTTTTTGCTTTTCCTGCTTCTGCGTCTGTCAGTCCTCGCTCTAGCTTCAGGGTCCACAGGCTGGCTCAGCCTTTTTCTACGGACCCATTTAGTTGCCTTCACTGCTAAAAATAACCTTTTTTTGAGATGAGAATTTCTGTAGATGAGACACCCCGACGGGTGAGCCGGTCTGTCACACACAAGTGCCCTTTTCATGCCTTTTTTATCTAGCCCTATCCGTACAGCTATTCAAACAAATACACTTCCTATCTCTCTTTTTCTCCATATATTCTCTTTTCATAAATTATCGGTTTCACGCTTTTTGGTTTTCTTCTCACATGTGCCATTTCGATTTTCGAGAAAAGGTTACAATTTTCTTTTCAATCACGCCCACTCTTTCAAAATTACTGGTTAGAAATGAAATTTGTTTTCAAAATTCACAAAGTTCTCATTTTGTTTTAACCCTATAATTCTAGATTCTTTCAACAAAACAAACCAAAAAACTTCCGGGAGCTCAGGTGACTATTCAATTCAAAACAAGTAGCCTTCCTAATTATTCTTTATATGAATCAAAACTCAATAGAATTCTCCCATCGAGTTCTTAGAACCAATGAGTCCATTAGCGATAGATAAAGCTTTTGTTTTTGACATTTTTTGAGCTGTCAAATCCATGAGTTAAGCTTTTTTGTAATTACACCTGATTATGGGCTAAATTAGTTTTTTTGGATCTAATCTAACTTTACAAAGAGGGGTTACTGAAAATAAAGAACAGGTGATTTCTGAACTCCTGATTCTTCGTTTGAATCTTGTTAGTAACAGAAGACTAACAAAGGAACCCTTAACACCTTGCAAGCCTAGATTATGAAGGAAATTTCAGGATAGGTCAATAGAAGTTTATCTAGAGACTTTTGAACATTTTGGACTTCGCTCGCTAGTTTTAGCCACGTTATTTCAGTTTCAGAAGAATAAATCCTGATGGATAACTCGGCTGAAACTTGCCAACGGATTGTGAAATTCTAATAAATGTCTAGATCGGCTATTATAAGCTAGATAGACTGCCTAGCTTTGAATTCCCATAAAATCTCGGTTCACAAGGTTTAGAGATTTTCTTGAAAGTTTGTATGTAGGACCACTGGATTACTGTAACTCTAGAATTGGAAAATAATCGAAATTCCTGAAAATCGTAAAAGTTTGTTTTTTGGTAGCTAAGAAAGTTTATCGGTCTAGCCTTTGAGTTTCTACGAAACTATGAACCATAAATCTTGAAGTTTTGATTCGGTGAAAATTAAGATGAATTTCAGAACATGTAGTCTAGACTGGAAATATATGAGCATTTCACTAATTAGGTTTCTTCGTATGAGAACGCTTTTCAGACAGTTTTTCGAAGTATAAAATGTTCCCAAGTTTTGAATATTGAGGCATTCTAAGATACTGTAGTTTTTTGTTTTTCGTATTTGAATATATTCTAGTTTTTGAAAGTCAAGTCTTGTCTAGACAGGATTACTGTAGATCACGGTACTAGTCACGCGTCTTGCAAGTCACTCTCTGTAAACATACTTCAAGTAGCATTCAAATTGGAATATGTTTTGATTCGGTTCTCTTTGATCTATCCGACACCATCCGAGACCAAAAACATTTCTGTCAAAAATTGTTTAATTAAAAATGTTTTGAAAGGGAAAGTGACTTTTGACGTAGCAACAAAGCTTATCAGATTTGCATCTCTTCTTTCGATCTTGACGTAGTAGAAGGCAACAGTTCCCCGAACTTCTCCCCCTTCTAATCTCAGATCGAATCTACTCAGTTCAAATATTTCCATTCCGAAACTATTCTCTCTACCATCTTCTCAAAATTAGGACCTAGACGATTCCATTCATTCCGAATTCCAGTGCACGAACCCATTGACAAAACGGAAGTTCTCCCAAAAAAAGAAGTGCACTTCCGACAGCTTACTTTATGACTCTTTGATCGATGACGCAATGAAAATCCTCTTTGTTGCAAGAGCAACACCCCTTTTCATCGTCATCAGAGTCTTCTCAGAAGACATAGTTTTCGTTTCAGTTTTTATTTCGAAAACGTCGCCGCTCCCATTCCCAAGCACCGGATAAACCGATTTCAGAATGAGAGTGGATATTTTCGAATTTTCAGATTAGGAGTTGAATTTTCGATCTTTTAGTTTAAGAGTGAGCTTGCTCTCTCTTCTTTCCCCACCAAACGAAAGTTCTCTCAAACCAAAAACCCCCATTTTCATTCAAACTCCCTGTGTGCCGTTCCTTCCTTAAGGAGCCGGGTTCCGGAAATTGAAGGAAAAGAGTGCACCCGAAAAGAAATAAATCTATCTTTAAAGCACTCCGACTAGACATTTTTCAAAAACCGAAGCCACGTCTTATGCACAAAAGTGGGCGGGGCATCGGGTTGGGAGAAACCAAAAGGCTTCATGGCAAGCCTATTATTAGTCGGGGCCTAGGTTTCTGTTCTTCGCTCCGCCCATTAGTTGCAGTCATTCTTTTAGATCCAAGTCGAAGAGATCGAGCTTATTACTGCTGAAGGTCAAAGTCATTATTTCTAAAATTAAACTTTGAGATAATTCTGAAAAAAATGTGAGTCACCAAGTTTTACTTTTTTTATTTTTCAGTGGCTGCTTGACCGGTGAATCTTATCATTTCGGTTTACGCTTCAAATAGTTCTGATTTATGTAGGTGCCGGCCATAATTATATGAAAAGCGTGATTTTCAGTTAAAATACGGCCATTTTCAGGAGCCTGGAGCTCAGGCATCAAGTGTTCGCTCACTTTGAAAGTTTTGGAGGTTATGAAACAGACCTAGATTGAAAACTTTGCATTTACAGATTTTTTTGAAATTTCTAGCTTTTCAGTTATTTGCCGATTTCTGAAGGACACCTATTCTCTTCACGTTTTCATTACAAGTACAGAAAAAAGCTTTTCTCAAAATCAGCAAAAAATAAGAAAAACTAGAAAATTTCAAAAAATTTTGTGAAGGCAAAGTGTAGGTCTGTTTTATAACCTCCAAAATTTTCATATTGATGGGACACTTGACAGCCGAGCTTCAGGCTCTTGATGATGGTAAAAATCAACTGCAAAACACTTTTTTCGCATATTTATGGCCAGCACTGTAGGTTAGTATTTTGCCTGGTGCCAGAAACTTGGAAGTCGTTTTCAATTTTTTCAAGTTGAAGATTATCCGTTAATCATTTGTTAGTATCTGCCATCTGGTCTTAGCTGACATGATTTATGGTGGAAGCGGTTTTAGATTTGAAAGTATGTATTGACATATATCTTATCAAATCCTATTTTTTACACAACTGATTCTCGTTCGTCTTTTTACTTTCCTTCGCTCCTTTTTTGTTGAATTGTCATCATTGCGGTTTTTTGCGTATTTTGTAAAGTTTTGTCACAAAAAAAACCCTCCTTCTCTCTCTGTGACTCATCAATCTCAACTCGCGCAAAGACAGGCAAAAAATATTATGAGAATCTGCGAGGTGTCAGTAGGGAGAGGAGGGAAGTGTAGTAGAATAGAAGAGTACTGCAGAATAGACGCCCCAAACAACACAATACGCGCATACAATACCTATCCACAAATGGAAAGGTGGGAGATAGGGAGGGAGAGAGGGTGGTGTGGTGACGAGAGATTGATCGAGAGTGGAGACTGAGAATGGCGAACAGAAAGTAACATACGCAGCAAATACTGAAGAAGTCGGAAAGTGATCGTCTCTGGCGTGAGAGTAGAGACAGAAATAGAGATAGAGCGCAGTGTACTGCGTAACTTTTGCCGTCGATTTTCTTATCACTTGTTTACGTACACAGTGCCCCCCGACAACCCAACATTTTTTGAACAGACACCAACCCGATTTTGAAGGTGCGTGTCTATCTCTCATCAACGAAGCAACCTCGTTTTTTTAAAATTTTCAATTTAAAGATTTTTCCATTAAATGAGTTCATGAGGCTCAAAAGGAATGCTCTAGTTAGGTTACTGTATTTGACCTAAAGAATGGATTAAGGGTGCGAATAGGTGGTATGCATAGTTTGCCAAATTTTTCCCTGGAGGAATCCGAAAGGCCAGATCTCCGGATTAGATAGTCTTAGACGTCCCCTCTATTCCACCTCATAAAATCTATAACGAGTTGCCAACGCAGACACAGTCATTCGAAGGAACAGTTTCGCAATCTTATTATTTTCATTATTTCCTTAACTTATCTTTTTTTTTCAAAAAGTCTGACCATCGATGGTTACGCACGAAAATACTTTACTCATGTGTGTTTTGCGTGTGGTCTCTGCATTCCCAAATTTTTTGGAAATTTCGCAACTTTTCATGATGACTTATATAATGCAGACTGTTCAGTTGCGGCTGCACCGAATTTTTTCGAAGTCTTCATTTCTTTTTTTTTCTAAAATTTCACCAATTTTTTTTTCCCAATCCCCCCATTCCATCGGACCTACTTGACTAAAACGATAAATTTCAAACAGCTCCTCTATTTTCTCAATTCTCCTTCTTTTTCCCATTTTTCCCATTTTTCTATCGTACGACTTCCACCCATTTCCCTTAATAAATCAGCTCCGTTCCCTTTTATTACGCTTCTTCTCGTGAAGTCGAATCGAGTTCTAAAGAGAAAAGGACGATAAAAAAGGAGAGAATGGGAAAATGAAAGGTTCGCTTTCATTTCATTTGCAAAAAAAAGGCGAGAAAGTGAGAAGTACGGAGAGGGCGGAATGAGAAATGAGCAATTTGAATTCGAAATGAATGAGGGGACCAACTTTTTCCTCTTTTTTCGCTACTGAACTTGGGAATTGAAAATGAGTCGAAAAAAGAAAAAAGAGAAAAAAGTATTTATGGAGCCCTCGCTTTTTAATACAGCTCAAATGAAAGAGAGAGCTCATTTTAAAACGTTCAAATAAACTTTTATGACATCCAAACCCTAATGGGCCCTCTCTTCTCTATTCTCTAAATGAGGGTATACGGTAGTTTTGCCCTTTTCTAGCACTGCTCTCTCATTGAGAATGGGCGGCCCTTGGAATGGGTGTGCATAGAAAATGGATGCCGCACATCTTACAAAATGCAGTGTCGGATTTTCTGTTAAGTACTAAAGAAGTCTAGTCTGAATCAGTTCTCGTGACAAACTTCAGTGTATAATCATCATCAAAGAAGTAGAAGATCCCGCGCAGAAATAATTTCTAGTTTCTCAAAATCAGCCAAAAAACAAAGGACATGGAGCCTCTATGTTTAATGATTCACACTTTTTTTTTGTTTCTGAATGACTCAACTATTCATGGCTCCTCTTCTTCACTCCTCTTTTTTTCTCTCCTTCCAGTTTTTCCTCCTTTTTCTTCCTTCACGGACCAAAAGACAAGCTAGTAGAGCCGCTAGGTTTCCAATGACTACTCTCCGAAATCCTATAAACCGTTTTATTCCCTTGTCTTGTATGCTTTTAGGCACCAAGAGCAACGGACTTCGTCGTCTTAGTTTTTCACATTAAATTTTACAAGAATGAGAAACGGGACCTTCTTTTTGCTTTCTCCCTACATGCGACCTTCTAAATTGCCTTCAGTATTTTCTCTGTTTCTCCTCTCACTCTTTTCTTTTTTTCTCTTTTTTCTCCTCTCATTTTTTCAACTCTCCGGACATTCTAAGTCGTACAGAACTTTTGCACTCTCAATTGACTAGCCAGAGCCGTTTTTGAATCAGAATTCAAAATATACAGTCACACACTCTAGAAAATTGCACATACAAGCCTAGAAAAAAAGAAGCACGGATTTGAGATTGATGGATAATTGTCATGCGAAGCTCGAAAAAAGCAATTTCAGACTTCCTAAAGTCGCGAGAACCATCCAATTTACATTCAAATTGGAAAAGATTGAGATTGACACCTCCCCATTTTCACATCCTTTTTCTAACCAAAAATAAGACCTCACCATTTCTTGCTCTTGACTCCGCCTCTTCAGCTTCTACCATCTTTTCCAAATCTTCATTATTCTTGTTTTTCAGACGATCAGTGGTCGGCGTATTCTGAAATATATGTAGATTCGAGTAGGACGGTCGTCTCCACCAGAAACTTACATCATGGACCGTAAAGGTAAGTGGCGTTGAATCAAGTGTCATACTAATCATTTAACAGTTGTTCTAGGACGTGAACGCAAGTTTCCTGGCATGAAAATCGTGATGCCACAGCCGGTCGAGACGCCAACAATGAATCTGGAAGACAGATGTCTTATCAAGTAAGTAATACGCGTGTCGGCGGCGGCGCGGATAGATGGGGAACGGGCGGAACGACGCGGATTACATAAGATTTGAGAGTGATTTTGATTGATTTAGGCTGACAAACGAATCCGAGGAGATTGAGATTGCCGCCACTGACCTAATCGTCCTCGAGGAACTTGGTAAAGGAGGTTACGGGATTGTGGAGAAGATGCAGCACAGACAAAGTGGACTTATCATGGCGGTGAAGGTGAGGATTTTGGGAGCTGGGAAAGTAACATGAAAAGTGGGAACAATTTTGGAAACTGGAAATAAAAACTGGAGCAAAATCCTGGAAGACAGGAGTCTAAAAACAGTCTGACATTTGATGGAACTTCTACCGGTTAGAAGTAAAGTGTTTACTTTTTCGGAGCGGCCTTATCTCATGGCGGACCTGGTCCAAAACTTCAGAAATCATAGTAGCTGTGCCTATAAACGGTTCAGAAAGAATCCCTGGTTGTGGGTATTCCAAACATCTGGAATACTTGGCAAATAATTCTGTGAATACGAAAGTTTTGGGGTCATTGAGGTACGAAGTAACTTAAAAATACATAATCATTGATTCGGTGTAAAAAGTACCTGAAAAATTCGAGTTTTGTAGTCACGAATTGTGGATTTTGTACCTCGAAATCAGTTTGTGCCCTCTTGTACCCCCAAATCGTTGTATTCTCCGAATTATGTGCCGCATTTCTTTGTCTTTTTTGAATGACCAACTAAAAGATGTTGCACCTCACTCGTGGTATACGGTACCAGATCCCAACATATTAGTCATCCCTGATGACTTTAACAGAGGGACTACATAAAAAAGCTGCTTATCTGACACCCATGAGATAATCATTCATTTGAACCTCTCTTAAGATTTCCTATCCTGAATCTGATTCTATTTCCTGTGCTCAAAGAACCAGGGCCCAAAAAAAGCTGTTGCAAGACTCGAATTCTATAGATTGATCAATATAATTACCGCACCCCTTTGAAACCAATAATTGAGTTTTTTGGTGCATTGAAACAAAAGCTGAGCCCTGCGGACAAAAAAGTGCAGCTTAGAGTAATTTGGTCAAATGGGGCAGAAGCATCAGACAGGAGATATAATAACCTAGAGATAGAAAAATAGATATACATCCGGGGTTCGAAGGAATTGAGAGGAAAGGAAGTGTTGTTACCAAGGGCAACAAGAAAGGAAGATGAGTAAAAACTTGTGGAGGGGCGAGAATCAATATGCTAACGTTTTGGGTTGAGAGAGAAGGAAAGAAAAGAATAGGGAACCCGCTGGCTTATCACGAGAGGTGTGAATAAAACGGAATGAAGGGTTTTTTCACATCTCACCTTCTCTGCGCCGTACGACCTCCCACTGATTGGTTTTTTGGCGGTCGGAGGGCGCCGCGCACGCCTTCAATATGGCGTTGAGTAGAGTTTCAAGGAAAAGAATGCAAAAAAAGAGAAGGAAAGTGAATTATGAAGGTGGCGATGTGAGAATCTGGCAGCAAGTGTCAGAAGAGTGAATTGATTCTTGGACAGATTAAATGATGCAAACGCGTATAAATTTATTTTCTTTCTTCAAATAGTCAGAGAGATTCGTCAGTTTCTAGGGAAATCCGTTTTCTGATCTCTTTCTATTTTTGGAGGGTTTGAATCGCATGAATGGTGCTGATTCATGAACACTACAATGAATCTACAAACAGCAAGATGCCGGAAAACTGTCATGACAGCAACAAGGGAACCTCAACATTTTCTAATCCTAGACTTTGATGAATATTTTGAGATAGGTTAAGAATAACCTACATAAACATTTTTTGAAGCTTTAAAACCAGTTCGTCAGTTTTAGAAGAGTATTTTCAGTTGTATTAACAGAAATTGCGTTAATGCAAGAACAAGCACTTTCGAAAACGATATTTCTGCTTCTAAGACGTTTCAAATCACGAAGTTTTGTAAATAACTAGAATTCAGTGAAACTTCGTATTTCAGACAAATTCTCGAAAACAATTTTTGGTAGAAAATGCCGAAAATTTTAGAAAAAACTTTTTTCTAAACGAGGATTTGAAATCTGAAATTTCACATGATCCTCGTTATGATACAATGCACTTCAAACTCTGACACGTCCTGTAACTTGAGAAAATTGTCATAAAATGTTGCTGTTTTGCAGAGAAACACGAGATTTTGTACTGAAAATGATATCATTCAAACTGATATAAACTGATATAACACATCTAAAACTAGCGAGCGGATTCTCGAATTCTCGAAAATAGTCGAATAGGGTATTGTCAACTTTTCCTGTAATTTACATCAAATCTGGATTTATAGTTTGTTGAAGTTCTCTTGCAAGCGAAATATTGTAATATAATAAAAATATCATCGAAAGATGATGCTGAAAAGAGGAAAAGTGATTTTAACGGGAAGAAAGCACAAAGTTAATAATGATGCATGAGGAAGAAAGTTCACGGTGACTTCAGGACCGTTTCTTATCAGCCGACGCTAAATAAAAAGGAAGATGAGTAATGAGTCTAGAAATTTAAGGGGAAAATCGGAAATATATGATCCATGAGAAAATTACACTAAAAATTAATTTTAAAAGAAACGTACCTCTCAATCAATCCCAATTACAGCGTATCAAATCATCCATCAACGATCAATCTCAAAAGCAGATGCTCAACGAGCTCGACGCATGCAGAAGAAGTGATTGTTGTCCGCAGATGGTGCGATTCTACGGTGCAATGTTCCGCGAGGGAGACGTCTGGATTTGTATGGAGGTTATGGACACGTCACTCGACAAATTCTATCGTCACGCTTACAAGATTGGAAAGCACATTCCGGAACCATTCATCGGAAAGATGGCTCTCTCTGTGATCGAAGGATTGAATTTCATGAAGGAGCAATTGAATTTGATTCACCGTGATGTGAAACCATCGAACATCTTGCTCAATCGTCATGGACAAGTCAAAATTTGCGATTTCGGAATTTCGGGTCACTTGACAAACAGCTTGGCAAAGGTAAGACATCATAAGACTGGGGAGGAGAATGAAGAGAAAAATTGAATAATGTATTCGAGAATTTTGTAGTCTAGTCAGTTGAGAGAGACAGATGGAAGTGGGAAGACAGAACAATGTCTCACCCTAAAATCCAATTGGAAATTTTTTTGAAAAACGACGTCATTCTATTTGTCCAGTATGATGTCAGTTCGTCCGCAGACAATCGAACCATTTCACAACACACGTGTCACATTTCGAAATCAAATCAATCGATATCGTTTTCAGACTGTTCAAGCCGGATGCAAGCCATACATGCCACCAGAGAGAATCGACGGCGAGACAAAAACTGCATATGACGTCAGAGCCGATGTGTGGAGTCTTGGAATCACCATCATTGAGATTGCTGTAGGAACTCATCCATATGCCAACTGGAAGACACCATTCGAGCAGTTGAAGCAAGTCGTCAAGGAGCCACCACCAAAGCTTCCATCGGAATCTGGATTCAGTGCTGATTGTCAATTCTTCGTCAAGCGATGGTAAGAGAGAGAAAACCAGAGAAATCTGTAATAACCGAAAAATAATTACAGCCTTGAGAAGAACTATGCTGACCGTCCGAAGTATCCAGAGCTGCTGGCGATGCCGTTCATGGAGATGGCTAGAAACGAGAAACAATTCAGCATGGCTCGTTTCATCAACGAGGTAAGAAATAAGAGAATGAGGGAGTATTGAATTTGGAAAGTCGAGTGTTTTGGGGAAGAAACTTGAAAAGGATGAAGTCAAAAACTTCCTAGCAACTGCGCACTTGTTCTGACAAGTCAGAAATGAAGCGGAGAGGGGTTGAAAAATGATGGCCAGCGCACTAGATCAGGAAGTCACTGGAAGAAGGGCCCGCCCACCCTTTAAAACCACGCCATCTGCTTCAAAAGGGCTCACTTTCATTTGATTAAAATGAACACGGGTTTTTTATGGATGAGGGAGGCCATCTGCCTTTCGGAACCTCCTTTTTTTGACAAGGGAACAAGAAAATGCACACACGCACATACATTTATCATGAGGGCATTTGAGAAATGAAACAGAGGGTTAATTAAATTGGACCCAGAATTTGAAGAATTGGGTGGTAAGATAAATTGATATCAGGTTTGGTCGGAGAAAAGTTTTTGGTGAATCGGATATTCAAAATTTTCTCCGAAATAATTTTTTTGGAGAATCGGATATCACACTTAATCAGACTTATTTTTGGATAATTTGGAGTATTTCGGATGAAAAGGATATATCTCGGATAAATTAAAGAAGCGGATGATATTTTCAATATTTGTTGTCTTTTTTGGAGAAGTTTTCCGAAATTCTCCGAGTTTATCCGAAAAAAACGCGAAGAATTCTTCTCTATAAATTTTTCTGATAGAGAAATTATCCGGGAAAAAGTACTGAATAATTTCTACAAAATTTTCCAAAAAACCAGGATTATCAAATATCCGATTACTCGACTCCTTCCAAGCCTGATTGACACCTAGAGAAAGTGCTTTCATTGAAAACATATATTTTCAAAAGTAAGAAATTATGAAAAGTGTGAGGCTAGAACGAAAAAGTTTGGTGACTAGCCTTGTGTTTGTAAACAGACATGAGCTGACGTGTTCGTGCAAGTCACTCGGGAGAGGACAACCGCGAGCAAAAAAAATTCCATGAGAAATGCTCGGCGGCGACGACGACCCGCATGATGAAAAAGAGAAGAAGGCGCCAAGCGCTTTTGTTTGGAGCACAACCTCTGCACATTAATCAACCAATCTTTGTGTTCTTGCAGATCCTCGACACTCCAATGCGACGATAATCATCATGTGTACTAGGCTTATACGACACGTCTCGAATCGAGAATAACACCTCTTTTGTATGCCATTGTTGTCGAAGGACAATCGTCGAAATGATCATCGAGAATTTATCATTGTGGGATATCAACCCAACTCATCGTTTTTTTTTGTGAAATATTGAATAATCATATGCTCCCAATGTCTGTATCGGATACCGTATTTTCTAATAGACTAGACACTTTGATGTCAATCATTTCAATTACCAGAGATATTATGCAATTTGTCAACTTACAGTGTTAACGACACAGTTTCAAGCACTGGACGAGTTAACAAATGTTGAAATCTCTATTAGAATCAGTGGCATCTAAAGTTGTTGACCTGTTGGAGAGAATACGGTACTTCTGGCAGACTATCTCTCTTTTTCTTTTTCTCCTGCTTTCTGGTAACATATTCCTATTTGCTTGACTGTAACTCACTCTTTTTTCTGCAAGGAATTTCTTTTCTTTCGCTTTGTCTTCAATTTCGTGTTCTTCTCCAACTAGTAGTTATCCCCAATCATCGGTGTTCTTCTTTCTCTCTTTCTCTCTTTCTTTCTTATTTTTTTTCTTAAATCCTTCTTCCAGCTTCCCGAAGTAGATCCATTTTTAGTGTCTGTGATCCATTGGTAGAAACGGCAGTCCGCTAAGCTATCAACCTTCTATGAAGAGTTGATTGGCCTGTTAGCAATATACCGTAATTGGTTTTCATTCAGACTGTTTTAGCACCCATTCTTCCGTCCTAGCCTTCATCATCCAAAATCCAAAAATCGTCAAAAAATGTTCTTTTAATTTCTTCCACCTCCATTGATTGCATATACCGTGCCATTTGAAAAAAAATAACTCTCCTCCCATTTAATCCTCTTTTCCACCTACTGATTCGATTATATCTACTCCCTCCTCCAGCATTTTTCTGTCCCCCAATAAATAAATTGATGTGCTATAGAGAGGAACAAAAAACAATCACCAACGGCTGCACTTAATCAATTTCTCTCTTTCTCTCTCTCTCCTCCCATCTCTCTGGTTTTATGCGCTTATTCATTTTATAACAGTTCTTGCCCAGAAAATCAGCTTCTCCTTTTTTTTAAATAATTCTCCGCACCGTCTCTCGCTTCCGGACTCAAACACTTCGTCTTCTTCCCTTTCTTCTTCTTCTGTAATGATCCCAACCATCACCCGTTTCCTTCCTATGGGTCCATATCAATGATATGCGTCTCTCTGTCTCTCTTATATTTTTTTTCGGTAAATGTTTTTTCGAGTAAAAATTTGTATGAAAGAAACAGTTTTTTCAATGGATTTTTTTGGAATACAACAGCGAAACATTCTCATTCTTGTCCTAGTTTGAATACAGTGTCCAATTCTTATTTTCAGATGGATTAAACCATAGAAAAAAATGTTTATTGAACTACCGCCCTACATCTGGTTCTACTTGATCGACATCTGACTTGACTGAATTGATTTTATCTGTCGAAAATCAGACTTTTTCTTGTTATCGTTCCAAATTCACAAACATGTACATATCTCTGAAAATGACTATAAGCGATATCTGAACGGAGGAAAGCGCATAGAAGGCTCAATGGAGGAGGTCCAGCTCGTGTACATGAATTCATCAAGTTTTCTTTAACTAAATCTGAGGACTCTTTCTGATTATGGAATTAATAATTATAAGATTCAGAATGCTTTCTGATATGTGGAAAAAATAGAATTGAATGCTTAATCTTTTATTGCGATATCCGACAACAATAAATTACTTGTCCCAAGGTGGAGCAATTTTACAGATTGTATGGCTTGAATGGCATACACTGGTGATCAATGCAGAAGAGCTCATCATCATCGCATTCGTAGAAGTGGTTGCAATACTGTCCGGGGAATGCCGAACCAGCCGAGAAAAATTCAGAAAATAGGAAGAAGAGAAGCACGACAAAGAAAGTTTTCATTTATTCAATGGGGATATTTCGGAAATATGTATCTTGAATTTTTTGAAACTATTTTTCTTAAATAGGCGATGGAAAAGGAGGGATCATATAAAAATTTGCATATGATTTTCTGTGTGGGTGGGGAAACGAAAACATACCATTTTTAGATGTGGTGGGCGAGCTTGATGCAATAATCTCTAGAAAATATGATTGTTTCTAAACCATCAAAAGATGTTAGTGAGGTATACTGAAAAAAATGGCCATCGAGTCCACACGAGTTTCCTTGTGGACACTTTTTTTAATCATTTTCAGAGAAATCAGCAGACTTTGAACCGTCACATTATTGTTCAAAAAAACGATTTCAGTCAAAAATAGAAGTGATGACTGATTTTATTTGCTTTATGTGAAAAAAACTGCATTCGTTGAAAATGAGTACAAAATTCTGAGAACCTCGCAATAGAGTTTTAAATCAAGTTTTCCCTATTTCATATTTCTTACATTATTTAGGAAAAAGTTGGCTAATTTGGAAACATTAAATGGATACAATGGAATGGACACGTCAAAAAATGAATCAAAACTAACCTTGTTTAGTCACAGAAAACAAAAAAGTCAATAATAATGTACTTCCTCTGCTGCGACTGTTGTCTTTTGGGCGAGGTTAGAGCGCCGCCGCTTTTTGAGCAAGCTTTGGCGCCTTTTGAGCGAGAAATATCTTTTTATGCGAACCCATGGCAAAGGTAGAACTGCTCAGGCAAACCTAAGGCGAAGCCAGTCAGCTTTTGCTGCTTTTGCTGCTTTTGCCACCTTTTGAGCGCTGTTTGGGCACCTTCTGGGAAAATCCCTAGCGGAACCTGTCCGACCAGCGCCCAAAAGACGACAGCCGCAGCCGAGTCGTCGGAATGAGTAAGGTATTCTTAGAATCTCGGCTTTTCGATTTGATTCAGAGATTTTCCTGTTTCGCTTGCTGCTATTTTTGATTAATATGGCCACTTTTGTACCATTAGATGGATGTGGAAAGCTGGATTTCAGTTGAAACGGGAGTATTTTTTGGTTCCGTTCAGTGCATGACAACGACCTGCATTACTAAAAAGACCAACATTGAGCTTTCTACATTGAAAGCTGCCAACGGAGGACGACCGAGAAGATAACCGAGACGACTTTCAAAGAATAGAAAGACTGCTTCCGATAAACAATGATTTTTCAGAATGTTTTTTTCTAACACCGGCAACACATGAAACGATTTATTCTTGATTTCGGACAAGAGATTTTCATCAGCTTGGAAGACAAAAATTGACAAGGAAACAAAAACGGGAAAGTAGAATGAACATAAGGGGGGGGGGACATTGGTTGAACAGTGAACAAAAAAGAGAGGATCATTAGACCATCTTGGTGAAGCTAAAGCTTGGCATCAACGAATCAAACAGTTTCTCGTCGACCTTCGCTTTGATCGTAAAATTGCGAGAGGCGAACTCCTTGTAGCTGAAAGGCCAGTTGCAACGGTCGGTGAGGCAGAGGCAGACATACATGTTGTACTCCTCTTCGAACGACACCATTTTCTGAGAAAAAAGATCATTGATTTTCAAAATTTTGAACGATTAATAAATGTTCTAATGTCATCTTAAACATTTCTCGTGTTTCTAACTCAATTCAATAATGTTAATAATCACCTCGAGTCGACAATCGTTTCCCTTGGCTGTGTCCCAAACCTTGGCAGTCGCGTTCGGAGGGTAGTGGTGTCCTCCGAGAGTTACTGTCCGCTCCTCGGGGACGTAGAAGCTCCAACAGAACTTCTGATGGTGGATGACGTCCACCATCTCTATATATCTATCCTTCTTGTAGCAAGTCAAGGAGAGGGTTGGCGAAGCGATGAAGATGGTGAGAAGAAGCTTGAAGACGAGCATCTTGAGAAGAGAGGGAAGATGAAGGAGAGGAAGAGGTAGGGACAAGGTGGAGGTAGGCGGCAAAGTCTGTCAGGAGAATGACAGAAGAGTGAAGAAAAGCTGTCGACGAACCCCTTTTATAGACAGAAGCTCCGCCCATTTCCAGCTGCGTCGAGCTCTTCTCCAACCTTATCACTGGCTCCGCCCATTTTCAGAGCCAGAGTACGCGTTTTGTGCCAAAAACAAAATCAGATCAAACAATAAATCGGAAGAGATCAACTGAACACGAATGATGATTGATAAAAATTATGACATTCATTAAAAAATTAGAAAAATGAATCCATACAAAAATGTATCTGAAACTGCCAGAAAATAGTGAAGTATATCTTCTGAAACTTGTTCGACACAACAGGAAAAAACATAACTTTTGGAATATACTTCTTCTGAAATTTTTTGAAACATTTTCCGGGGCCTATTTTTTCAGTGATGCACAAATATTTTTCGTTGCAGATATTTCAAATTTTCTTTTGAAACAATTTTATCGTTCCTCAATTACCAATGTCAGTATTATTAAGTTATATACAAATTTGAATGAATTGAAGACTAATGAAACTGGGAATTTTCCACAGAGCAGCAATGTTTTCCCAATATTCTAAACCCACAGAACCGATTAATGAGATTCACCAAAACATATTTTTCCTTTGATTTGCGGCTATTTTGAGAATTTCAAGAAGTCTGGACCTAAGCTGTTAAGCTTCCGATCACTCGGAAATTTTTGGACGGCATTAAACAAACTTAGGTTATCAAATAAAGTTTGATTCTTTATAGTAACTACATTTTTTTTTCTGTAACTACTCATTTCTCCTGATCTCGTCAACATATCTCACTTTGCGATATCTATTCACGATTATGCTTCGACGAATCTCTGTTGTACCAGCTATCTTTATCACATTCCGGCAGCGAGGTACATACGTGACAAAAATCTGATCATTTTTCTTCTGACACCAAATTTCACCTGCTCAAAAGATATTTTTGGCTTATTTTGAGATCTGGATAAGAAGATTAGAGAATATATCTGCGTGATTCGTTGTTAGGTCTCGCGTTTGTCACGGATGCCAATTTTGGAACCGAATAGGCACCACGAATCTGTTCTCAATGTGATGAGAAAACTGATAAAATTAAACAAAAAGATTCGTTGTGCTTTGTGGATGTTTGAATAAGGCTGTATTCTAATAGAGAGAACATGTAAAATGATGTTCATACAATTCTGAAGCCTTGAATAACTACAAAATTTGCTGTGTCGAGCAAGGATATGTCACGGTCGGTCGCGACATTCTGAAAAAGGTACTTCTCAGATGGGTAGGGTACGGCGGCCTAGCGGCTTTAGTAGTTTCCTGGTCGGTGAGTTTATTTGAGAAAGAATCAAATTGATCCACGGCAACTAATCCACGGTTTTGGCCGCTGCCGCGTCTTGCTTCTGAATATCGCCTCCGCTGTTTCGAGCTGATAAGTTTATCTTTGAACATCCGAACATCCAATTATTCTTGATTCTTGATTTTTCCCATTCCCAGTTTTTGAAATTTTTTCGATGACCGATGATTTTAGTTTTCTCGAAATTCGAAAAAAAACGTGACATCCGTTGTTATTCTACTTTCTGAGCTGAATTTTCAAAATTTTGCAGTACTCTGTAAATGCGGGCAACTTTTCCCCCGACTCTGGGCAGCTTTTGTCCCAACTCCAAGCATCTTCTACCATTTCATAGGTCAAACGCTGCCCAGCTACAGAGGAGCTTCTGCCCAGCGTTTGCCCACTTGCAGACAGGCCGCTCTAGCGCCTTCCCTTCCCATTGTTCCCCTTTTTCCTGAAACAGGTTAAGATTTGCTAACTTTGCTAAACAGTATTCATTTTAATTTAGGAATTAAAAAAATAACAGAAAAGGGTGGATAACAGAAAAGAAAAACAGAAAAACGATTCGATCGACACTGATCAGTAGGTTCCAGGCTTTTTCTCCGAGTCATCTGGAACTTCAACTCCAAGAAATCAAATGTGTTGAACTTTTCGATATTTTCTGCAAAAAGTTGAATTTTAGCTTTGGTGTAAAGAAATATGGGTTCTCTCACCTTGCGATTGACAAGATTTTTTTCTGTGTCAAAATGATAAGTCCGAAGATGTCTTTCGCCGCCGAGTCGGAAGTTTTTGTAAAGAAAAATGGCAGCAACATACGATACCGCACTTTCGACTGCTTCGTTTTGTCGAAGATTCTAAAATTTAGTCAATGTGAGCTTTAATTTAGGAATAATCATACCTCCTGGGCTGGATACTTCTGATGGGATTTTGTAGATGTCTCCTCTTGCTATCTGATATTCCATCTCTTAAAATGAAACATAATAAAACTCATCCTTTTCTATGCTCACCAATGGCTTCTCGTTTTTGTTCTCTTGGCTCGATTCCACTCTTCGATGGCACTCATCCTACTGTCCTTTCGTTGAAAACTGGAAAAAAAGGAAGAGAAACTAACAGTATTTTAAAAAATTCAGAGATAATCGTAAGAAAATTCATACAAAACGTATGGAAAATATGTTTCGAACTCATAATCGAAAAAAAAATATGTTGCATCATCGCAACCTTCCGAGCTTCTGCCCAGCCTCTGCACAGCCTTTGCCCCTGTTCGCGCCGTTATACTATTGCCCTACTTCTGCCTAGCCTTGGATCAAAGTCTGCCCGCAGCCCAATTCCCCAACTTCTGCCCAGAAGTTGCCCACATTTACCGAGTAGCTCGTCGACAATGTTCCGATCTACGGACGTCAGTAATGTATTTACAACTTCTAGAAATCTATGGCAATGATAAAAATCAACACATTTTTCCGTTTTGAGGATCAAGTACGACAAATATGGATACTCTGCAAAAATTGATAAACACCCATAAACGTTTATGATATTATTGTCAAATTCATAGCGTAATCTTTTCCCAATTTTCTGATTTTTTTTGATGGCAGATGAATCGAAATGTGGTCGACGAAGAACAAAAAAGAGATCAATGTTGATCAACATTTAGAACAAATTTTCTAATTGAATTTAAATATCACAACAGGTGAAAAATAAAGAAAACTTTTTGTGTACTTGAAGGTCAGAGATATTAATTAGATTTATTTCAGGCAACTTTTTTTGTGATGTTAGAAAATGTTTGCGACGTTTGAGGGAGAAATGCTGGCAACTCTGTCAGATACAGCACCAAACAAAAATATGAAATCTTAACTTTTTCAGAGAAAAACTATCAACTTCGAAGTCCTAAACAGGTTGTCCAAATATTTTCAATTTGTCTGACACATTCACAATACACTTTGAAAATTTGAAGTTTCAGTTTTATAACAGAAAAAATCATGTACAGGTCCAGAAAAGCGAGATAAGCAATTTTGAACTCTCTCATTTAAAAAATATTTGATTCGATGAAAATTTTGTTGAGAAAATTGATTTTGAAAATTGCTGATTTTGCATTGAAAATGTTGGTGTTGGCACTACAACTGATACTTCTCGACGGAACATGGAAAACGAATCAAGAACATATTTGAAGTCCTTGAGCTGACTGAAACTATTCTGGAATTTGATCCTTTCGCATAATTCACATGTAGGAAAACATTCAAAGCAAAAATAATGCTGACCTACTTTGAAAACAATACCAACTTCTGTCTTACTTTCAAAGTGTCTGACGAAACTGTCAGACTGGTTGAACATTTTGAGAAATTTATCTAAAACTTCGAAACTGATGATTTTTCTCTGAAAAGGTTGAAATCTGTTGTTTTTTGTTCGGCACTGTATGTATTGCCAGCAACTCTTTCTCTAACATCACAAACATCATAAATGAAGTTGCTCGAAATAAATTCTATTAATATCTCTGACCCTCAAGTACACAAAACGTTTTATATTTCCCACCTGTTGTGAACTTTTTTTTTGCAGAGTATTCGTATTTGTGGTACTCGATCCTCAAATCGAAAAAAAAATTGTTGACCCTTCTTATTTTCACTGATTTCTAGAAATTGTACTCTATTGACGTCCGTAGATCAGAACAGTGTAGACGAGTCACTACAAAAAATTGAAAAATATGCTCAAAAAGTGGAAGTACAACAAATGTGGCGTTTTTTTCGAATTCGGAGCAGGCTCAAAATCATCAGCTATCAAAAATTTCCAAAAAATGGGAACGGGAAAATCAAAAAGCCTGTCAAGAAATTATTGAATGTTCGGTTGTTCAATGATAAGTTTTCAGCTCAAGACAGCGGAGGCGATATTCAGCAGTTTTGCTGTAATTCGTTTCTCAATACTCCAAAATTTTTAGTAATTTTCGAGTTTTCAGAACCGTTGTTTAAAAATTATCGTACATTTTTTCTCTATCAGATTACAACCTCAATCAAACATTCAAAAAACACATCGAATCCTTTTTTAAAGTTTTATCAGCTTTGTTATCACCTCGATAACAGATGTTTGGTGCTTACATGTCTCCAAAAATTGGCATCCGTGACAATCGCAAAACCCAACAACAAATCGTGCAGATATATTCTCTGATCTTCTAATCCGGATCACAAAATAAGCCAAAAATATCTTTTGAGCAGGTGAAGTTTGTTGCCAGAAAAGAGAAGAAAAAATGGGCTCTGTTCGATTATAGCGGGACCATGAAGAATGAACGGGACCATGTCCGAATGGACGGGACCATGCCCGAATGAACGGGACCATGCCCGAATGAACGGGACTATGCACCGAATGGACGGGACCATGCACAGAATGAACGGGACCATGCCCGAATGAATACGAAAAATGTGCTTTTAAGTTATTGAACTGAACTTAATTTTTTTGGCTCAAGTTGGTAATTTTGAATTTGTTACTTTTTTGTTTTAAATTTTTTTCAACATTCTTTTATTTATTTTGAAACGTACTCAAAGAAAATTTAAAAAAAAGCTCATTGTGCTGCTCCTCGGGCTGCCTTTGGTCTGGATCCTCGAACAGCTCCTCGAACAGCTCCTCGTCCTGTCCCTGGTCCTGGAGCTGCTCCTCGAACAGCTCCTCGTCCTGTCCCTGGTCCTTGAGCTGCTCCTCGAACAGCTCCTCGTCCTGTCCCTGGTACAGCACCTTGAGCTGCTCCGCTTGAAGCTCCTCGGGTTGCTCCTCGTCCGGTCCCTGATCCTCGAACAGCTCCTCGAACAGCTCCTCTACCAGCTTCTCGGGTTGTTCCTCTGCTAGCTCCTTGAGCTGCTCCACGGACGGCTCCTCGGCCTGTCCCACTAGCAGGTTGTACGGCTCCTCTCCTAGTTGATCCTGATGTCGGTCCGGTTTTCCTGGCTCTTTTTCTTTCAGGAGACGTGGGCGAATCCTCTTCCTCCTCCTGCTCATCTTCCTCCTGGTCCACTTGTTGCTGTGGTAGCTGGCTGTGAGAAGGTCCTGGATTCTGCTGTGGAAGCTGGCTGTGAGAAGGTCCTGGATTGTGCTGTGGTAGCTGGCTGTGAGAAGGTCCTGGATTGTGCTGTGGTAGCTGGCTGTGAGAAGGTCATAAATTCTGCTGTGGCAGCTGGCTGTGAAAAGGCCCTGGATTCTGCTGTGGTCGAAATGGGACAGAGAAGAAAGGAGAACGCTGCCGCTCATTTCTACGCGTCTTCTACGAATTAATATCAAAGTATCAAAAAACAACTATATGGTAAAAATACTATAACTGCTTATTCATATTATTATGAAATATTTCAGTCCACAATTGAAGAATGCCAATTTGAAGAATGTCAAGAATCCGGATGGATTAAAACATTCGAACATCGACTCAACTTCAAAACGATCGAATACCTCACGATTCGAGGCGGTACCATTAAGGATCTGCAAATATTCGACCCCACCAACCACCAGGAAGACGAACAATATGGAGAAACGAACTATGAGGAAGAACCAAATGAAGAGGATGTGTACGAAAACGATCAACATGAGATCATTTACGATTAAATTTCCGTCCAAATATATTGTTTGAAAGAATTAAAATTTATAAACTTTTCAAATGAATAAAACAATAATAAAAAAATTTAAGAATGAACATTTTTTTGTAATCAAAAAAAAATTAAATTCAGTTCAATAACTTAAAAGCGCATTTTTCGTGTTCATTCGGGCATGGTCCCGCTCATTCGGGCATGGTCCCGTTCATTCGGTGCATGGTCCCGTCCATTCGGTGCATGGTCCCGTTCATTCGGGCACGGTCCCGTTCATTCGGGCATGGTCCCGTTCATTCTTCATGGTCCCGCTATAATCGAACAGAGCCAAAAAATGTCAGATTTTGTTACGTATGTAACTTGCTGCCGGGATGTGCAAAAAAAGCAGACACATGGATTCATCAAAGCATAATCGTGAAGAACAGTCAAGATTCGAACGAAGTTTCAATTTTTCATCTCGTTGAAGAAATATCGAAGCGATAACATTCTGAGAGAAGCTAACGGATTTGCATCAATGTCACTTTTTTACTGATGAAAGTAGTGAAGTTTCATGAAATTGCTTCAGTTAACCGGAGAGAATATGTGATGAGCAGTCCTTGAAATTTAATGGAACGGTTTCACCAGCTCAATGGCGGATGGTATAACGGCTGATCGGTTTCAGTGAGTGCTCGAATGCTCAAAAAGTCTACAGATTCACACGGTTCTTCTGACGATCATCGTTTCAGTCGTTTCAATCGAAAGAGACTACAGAAACGAACCACGAAAAATAGAATCCCTTTTAGTAGTTTTTCCATGATTAAAAGTATCCATAATAACAGCCGAATGCTCCTGAGAAACCCGATTTCTGTAAAAAATGTAAGTAACTCCTGATGGAATCGGAGTTTTCTCAAACCATACACATTCAGTCAAATTGGTTAGTCCGAGTCGCTGAAAATGAAAAAAAAACATTATTGATCAGTATGAGAATCCAGAAATCTTCAACCGTTTTTAGGCCTATTTTCGACCGTGTTAGGTAGATTTTCGACCTTTTCAGGTAGATTTTTGTTTTTGATATCAGAAACATTTCTGATATTAGATTTTTTTTTCTTTATCAAAAATTCTGATATTCACATATTTTTGATGGAGAAATCTATCAATTTTTACATTGTCCCTTCGCAAATGATGACAGAGCTCTTCTTCCATCTTTCTTTTTCACGAAGTTCATATGTGAAAGGTTCCTGCTTGGATCACAGCTTCTGTTCTGCTTGTCGTTGCTGTCTCAAACTAGTCAAATAATCAAAAATTACTCTTTTTGTTGGTAATGCCTCTCAGAAATCGCTTTTTTCAGGTGAGATCTCGCACAAATCACAAGTGTCCGTTCGTCATCTCGTTCTGGTGGAAACTATCTGATTCGCCGCAACTTCTTCCTCTTGAGAATTTCCTAGATGCCAGAACTTCTACATCAGCGCGACGTTGTTGTCGATAAATAATTGACATATGACTGTCTGGAAAAAACGATCTGAACGATGTCAGTGATGTGATTGAGCTTCTGCATCCGTTGTCGAAATTTTACAGCGAAACCCTGTCAAATCCCGTCAGAAATCCCTGAAAAGGTTTGTCGAAAATTCTTATTTCGGCGGCAGTCTCATCAGTTGCTTTGTGCGAATAGAAAAAATTATGAAGACATATAATGCCAGAAAAACCAATATTTTACTGATTCTGATCGGTATTCTTCTGAAATTCGCCCTAAATCTGCCTGGATTCGTTCGGAAATCTATGAGGCCCCAACTAGTCCACGAAGACTACACGGCATTGTCGTATCCTCGGCCACCCGTCCACGGCCCTCTCTCTCTAATCACATGCATTCAAAGAGACGCAGAGAAAATTTGGGGACTTTCGTAACCGGCTATGTTTTTAAATCAAGTAACTCAAATTTGAACTATATTAGATGATCTAAAAACTGAAAATTGAATAGTCATTTTTTTCAGATTCACGGAAATCAATTTTGCATCAATCGAAAATCCCTCTGAAGATTCTCGTATTGGTCAAAATTGCTGTTTTTTTGCGAATTCCTTCGACCTGGGCTATTGGAACGGCTTGAATGTATTGTGTTCTGATTCAAACCTGATTAAATTGGAGAATCCTTCAAATCCGTCACAGAAAAGCGTTTCTCAGGAATATTGACCTTTCATATTAGATGACTTTTCTCACAGGAAACCTTGCAGAAAGGATAAGGTCCGCCGCGGTTCGTTTATGCCTTTTTTGCTAAGGACAACTGAAACGACCATCCGCCATCATTTGTGGGAAGTCGTTCCATCAAATTTCAAAAACTGCTCATCACATATCCTTTGTTATTCAAAACAATCCAAAGACACCCCACCGCTTTCATCAGTAAAAACAAAGAAATCCTTTGGGTTCTTGCAGAATACAGCAGAAATCGTTTGGATTTTTTCCAAGCGAGGCGAATCATTCCAAACTTTGCCTGATTCTGGATAGTTTGTTTTCTAATAAAATAAATCATTCAACCAGACATTCAATCGTAGTCCACTTTTTGCTCATTCAGAAATCAATCATTTGGAATCTCCTGGAAAAATATCGGTGGAAAATCCCCGGAAAGTTACATTCTTTTCCTGTTCCGATGAAAATCGATCTTATTGCAGGTGCATTCTACTCGTGATGTTATTTCAGCAGTATGTCAGCAATTTTCTTCTCAGTTGATTTATTTCAAACATCATTAAATCTATCTTACTTTCTCTGCAATTTTGATATACAGAGAAAAGGACAAATGAAATTGAATTATATTTTTCAAAAGCAACATTGCTTGCTTTTCTCTGTCACATTCTAATAAAGGATAAGGGAAATTGAAAGTGCTTTGAATGGTAGTTTCTAAACATTTCTTGTTTCAATAAAGAACTGGACGTTAACAATGAAGTCATCGAGTTCCTGCAGCCGTTGTCAAAATTTCACGGCGACAACTCGGCGAATTCCTTAAGAAATGCCTGAAAAATCTATGTAGTCAAAAATCTTAACGCTCTGCAGCAATCTCATCAGTCAACGTTCTCAAACATGAAGATTTATGACGCCCCATGGTGTCAAGAAGAGTAACATTTTTTTGATTTTGATCAATATTCTTCTGAAATTCGCCAGAAAATGTACAAATAGATATAAGGTCCCCTCTTGTCCACAAAGACTACACGGAGTCCTCGTATCCTCGGCCACCCGTCCACGGCCCTCTATCTCTAATCGCATGCATTCAAAGAGACGCAGAGAAAGTTTAGCAATTTCGATAACCGGGACGTTTCTAAATCGGGTAACTGAAAGTTCTGCTGCATTTCACGGTCTAAAAATTGAAAAATGGAACGGCTATTGTTTTCAGATTTACGGAAGTCGGTGTCACATTCATCAAATAATATTTTCAGGCATATTCTGTAGGAATCTGCTTCGTTTGGCCTAAAATTGAGAACTTTCTGCTCTAAAAGAATCGTGACCGGTGTTTGACCACAACGTACGGCTTCTGGAGATTCTCCTTCTGGTCACAATTGATGTTCTTGCGAGTTCTGGTGACCTAGACTATCCCAATAGACTAGATGTGTATGGTCTGAGACAACCCCGATTTCGTCACAGAATAGCGTTTCTCATGAGTATTTGGCTGTCATAATAGATACTTTATATCATAGAAAGCCTAAAGTTCATGCTCGCCGCGGTTCGACTCTGCCTTTTCTTTCGATTGGATCGCATGAAACGACTAAAAGGAGCTACGATCGTCAGAAGAACTATAGGAATCTGTTGATTTTTTGGCTGTTTTTTTTTTTTAAAGTCAGTCGTTAGACCATTCGCCATCGAGCTTAGGTAAACGTTCCATTAAAATACAAGGACTGCTTATCACATATGCTTTTCGTTTAACTGAAACAATCTCATAAAACTTCACTGCTTTCACTAGTAAAAATAAAGAAAATCCGACAATTTCTAACGGAACACATTAAAACGTGCTCCGACATTTTTCAAGAAAAGCGAAACTATTGAAACGTTGTTTTAAAACTGGATAGTTCGCTTTAACATCCGAGAAATAGTTCAACCAGACGAGGTTCACGCTTTGTCAATCAGAAATCGATCATTTGGAGTAGCCTGGATGAATTTTGGTGGAAAAACCCCGGAAAAATTATATTCCATTTCTATTCAGATGAATATCAGTTATTGCAGGTGCATTTTTCTCGTGATGTTATATTTCAGAGGTGATTCTTTCTGATTTATTCCAGAGATCATTGAAGCAATCTTATTTCCTGTCATTTTTCGTTTTACGGCTAATATAAAAACTAAATAAAACTACTTTTTCAGGTAAAAATCTCGACTATTTTACATTCTCCGATAAAAATCTCGACTATTTGACCTTTTTAATGGTTCAAAGATTCACTGGCTTCTCTCCTTTCCTTGTTAGAATACAGCCAGAATCCAGTTGAAAATTTATTCGGTATCCTTTCCCAAAAAAGTTCTCTTCTCTCAGTTTCCCATTCCACTTATCATATTCTCCATAAAAACAGAACTGTTGCTTTTCCGTCACCTTCTTTCTGCATATTCTCATTCGAATTATCATAATTTGCATAGTTTAGCAGATGTTCGTTCCACTTGTCATTCCAGCTGTTGTCCACTCGTGTAGCATATCATTCATAGCTCTTGATTCCAATTTCTCTTTTGAAAATAGAATCCTTTCAGGCGTGATTCCCCTCCCCAATTCTGAAAAATAAGAGAATCTATTGATGTTTTGCATTCCACTTTTGCTCTCGTTTCCCTTCTCTTTGCAGACACTCGTCGCCTCCATCTAACCAGATTCAAAAATCTACTCATATCGAAGTAAACAGCGTATGTGTCCATTTAGGTCGCTCACTCCATGGCCGTTTGTTGAGAGAGATTACGCATTATTTCGAAACTTGGAGGGTGCAGAGAAAATAGGGAAGACGAGAGAGCGCCCGCAGACAGTGAGAGAGCGAGGGGCACACACGCAATGGCGGGTCTCGCCACGAAAAGGGGTGTGTACGCAGCAAATAGAGTAGTGTCCTTGGCCTAAACACACGAGAGGGCTCTTCTTTTCCCGTCATTCGTGTTCTTTTCCCTCGCCTGGTGGTGTGCGTCCGTCGGGTCGTCTCGTTTTTAGGCCCACAATTTTGGGACTTTTCGATTTTCGAAAGGTTTTGTATCCCTTCTCGTCTTCCTTCACCCTTCTTAAAACTCCAAACCCTTCCAATATTTAAACCAATCAATTTTCAGTGTATATCCTCAACTCGGTCAACTACAATGGGAAAGGAAAAGGTTCATATTAACATCGTCGTCATCGGACACGTCGACTCCGGAAAGTCCACCACCACCGGACACTTGATCTACAAGTGCGGAGGAATCGACAAGAGAACTATCGAGAAGTTTGAGAAGGAAGCCCAGGAAATGGGAAAGGGATCCTTCAAGTACGCCTGGGTTCTTGACAAGCTGAAGGCTGAGCGTGAACGTGGTATCACCATCGATATTGCTCTCTGGAAGTTCGAGACTGCCAAGTACTACATCACCATCATTGATGCCCCAGGACATCGTGATTTCATCAAGAACATGATCACCGGTTAGTTTGGGTTGGAATTTGCAGGATTTTAGGCCAGAATTTCGGGGGTGGACATCTAAGGATTCTTAGGTTGAGAAAGCACCTTTCAGAATTCAGACATTTTCAGGAACCTCCCAGGCCGATTGCGCCGTCTTGGTCGTCGCTTGCGGAACCGGAGAGTTCGAGGCCGGAATCTCCAAGAACGGACAAACCCGTGAGCACGCTCTCCTTGCCCAAACCCTTGGAGTCAAGCAGCTCATCGTTGCCTGCAACAAGATGGACTCCACCGAGCCACCATTCTCTGAGGCCCGTTTCACTGAGATCACCAACGAGGTCTCCGGATTCATCAAGAAGATCGGATACAATCCAAAGGCTGTCGCCTTCGTCCCAATCTCTGGATTCAACGGAGACAACATGCTCGAGGCCTCCGCCAACATGCCATGGTTCAAGGGATGGGCCGTTGAGCGCAAGGAAGGAAATGCTTCCGGAAAGACCCTCCTCGAGGCTCTTGACGCCATCATTCCACCACAGCGCCCAACTGACCGACCACTCCGTCTCCCACTCCAGGACGTGTACAAGATCGGAGGAATCGGAACTGTCCCAGTCGGACGTGTCGAGACCGGAATCATCAAGCCAGGAATGGTTGTCACCTTCGCCCCACAGAACGTGACCACTGAAGTCAAGTCCGTCGAGATGCACCACGAGTCTCTCCCAGAGGCCGTTCCAGGAGACAACGTCGGATTCAACGTCAAGAACGTCTCCGTCAAGGACATCCGTCGTGGATCCGTCTGCTCTGACTCCAAGCAAGATCCAGCCAAGGAGGCTCGCACCTTCCACGCCCAGGTCATCATCATGAACCACCCAGGACAAATCGCCGCTGGATACACTCCAGTTCTCGATTGCCACACCGCTCACATCGCTTGCAAGTTCAACGAGCTTAAGGAGAAGGTAAACAATTTCAGGTCGAATGGACAAAGCATCTAACTATCCATTTTCCAGGTCGATCGCCGTACCGGTAAGAAGGTCGAGGACTTCCCCAAGTTCCTCAAGTCCGGAGATGCCGGAATCGTCGAGCTCATCCCAACCAAGCCACTCTGCGTCGAGTCCTTCACCGACTACGCTCCACTCGGACGTTTCGCCGTTCGTGACATGCGTCAAACCGTCGCTGTCGGAGTCATCAAGTCCGTCGAGAAGTCCGATGGATCATCCGGAAAGGTCACCAAGTCCGCCCAGAAGGCTGCTCCAAAGAAGAAGTAAATCTCTTCTCCACGACGCCTTACCTTCTACATTACCAATCCGTCTCATGATACCACTTCGCTTACAAAACTGTTAAAAAATCTTGTTAACCCCCTCCCACCCATCGCTCGGTAGTTTTCTCTCTCTTAAAATCCACATTTTTTGAGCATGGGTGCTCCTTGTTTCATCTCGTCCCTACACCCTTAGCAATGAGTCGAGTGTTTGGACACACTGTTGTTTTAAACCGTACCACACCTTCTTCCACCAATTTTGTTTCATTTCCACGTATTTATTAAGGCTTGCACACTGTTTTCTACCCTAAATCAGAGCAGTCTTCACCCAAAATAATAAATACAGTTACTTGTACTAATTGATCATCACCGTTAAAGAACCCCCCGACCCAACCGTCTCCACCCCACCCAAAACCCATTTCCCCAAAACTTTGAAAAATGTTAGGTTTTATACTGTTGTCTTTTTGTATTTATTTTCTCTTGAAACTTGCAAACTGCAATGGTATATTTCCCCCAATAAAAAGAAATGTGTTATTTGAATAGAATCTTTCTATTTCGTTATCTGACGAAATACTCCCGCTGCTACTATCGGCCGTGGTCAATCTGCTTGCAGTGCAATTGACAGATAAGATAGCATCTCTCATTCAGAAAGCAACGTGGTGTGGGAGTTGACCTTGGTCGAATCGTCCGTCGTAGCACTCGTCTTTTTGCATCTCTCACTCACACACTCGACTATTTGATTACTGCTCGGTCAGTGAGAAGTGTAGAAAGTGTTTGTGTGGATGGAAGGAAGGGAACGAATGGATGGATGGATAAAGAAGAAGAAGAAGAACAGTTGGGTCGGACTATTGGAAAAGAGCGTCGGCAAATATTGGACCAGAGCAGGGGTGTGTAGCAATAGGTCAATTTTTGTTTAAACTAGAGCGACACTCATTTGCACACCGGGAGACAGAGCGAGTATGAAGAATCAAAGGAAAGGACCAATGATTGGGATGAATCGACTGGTGGAGAGATTTCGATTGATTGGTCTCGTGAACATGTCTGATTTTGTCTAGAAGCATTTGTAGGGAAGTTCGAAAATCTCCAACAAGGAATCCGTTCGGTAGAAAAACACACAAAAGTTCAGAAAGATTAGAACAAAAAACCTCTGTTTGCACTGCAATGACTTTTTTCTCATTTGTTCGCGTCAAATCGGAAATAGGAATTTGAAAAAAAAAGATCGGTGGTTAGTTAGCGGATTCGAATGAAATGGAACAGGGATAGATGGGGACTTGTTTTCGAAGTTTTCTATAAGGTGAGTCCCAGAGAAATTTGACGCTCATAATTTTGGGTAGACATGTGATTCCAGGAAATTGTATTTTCGTGATAATATGTCTGCATTTTCTAAAATTCTGAATTAAGATAGTGCCACTTCGCCTTAAACTTGCACTGTGAGCGCAATTATCTCGATTCCTTTGTAAAATATCAAAGCATTTTCAACTGGCAAATTGTTCAAGATAATATTAGCAATATTTCAACAGTTGACCGATTTTCGATATCTCTCATGGGATCCGAGATAACTTCAGAGACTTTCAAAATGTATTCACAACTGATGTGTTTTCAAATTTTCCACTACTACGATTCGTTAAAAACCACGATTTATTTTTCACCTGTCCACTATCTATTTTCATCCAAACCGATCTTTTTACTCTTCTACGTTTTCAATGCCAATGCCATCTCAAAGGCAATCTTATGGTTTCCCAACGCAGTTGGTGGTGACCTCTCCTTCCCATCGTTTTTTCCTCCTCTTCCCTTTCATCTTCTAGATAGATTCAAATGGACCGTTATGACGACCGTAATCTGCTCAGCAGTGGTTCGGTAATCGTACACCGCAATAGCAAAAAGAATAGAGATAGTGGACGGGGTCAGTTGGCAATAAACCCCTCCACTTGTGTTTAGCAGACCAATCTATTGAATAGATGTGCTTCGGGGAACAAAGAGAGATGAATAGAGCAAAAAGACAGTACCTAGGTTTATTAGACTAGACAAAATGGCAATATTAAAAATTGGATGTACCCATAAGAATAAGAACCATGAGTAAAGCGAGGGAAAATTTGTCAATGGTTTGCTTCAAGCTTGGCCATCACACCAAAAACTCGAATAACTTCCGTTGAATCGCTCTGGACTGCCGGATAAACTCAGCGGTTTTCGGACATTTTTGTGGAGGAACTTTTTCAGCTGATCCAGTTTTGAGAGAAGTCTGGAAAATGTGGATTGGGCGAGTGCCAAATGGGGTGCATGAAATACCTTCGAACAATTTTTGGGTTATTTCTGGCAATATCCTTTGATTCAGTCGGGTCAGCTGAAAACGGAAGAATGTGATTAAGGAATAATCGAAATGGTGTAAAATGTGTGAATCTGAACATAAAATGTAGAAATTGTGAAGTTTTGACAAAAGTTCAAAACGTAGAATTTTACGAAATAACTCATCGGTTTTTCTCTGATTTCATCGGTTTTTCTCTGATTTTCCGGAAAGCTAATTATTGTGAAAAAGCAAAAAAATACCCTTATGTTTTAAAATTTTTTGTTATTTTATTGGTCATTAAGAAAATCATAAATACCATATGATTCAAATTGAGTCTGAATAAATAATTACCGTAAACACTATGAATGTCCTCAAACCTCTAAACTTGTTGCCAATTTATCTCATTTTGTGTGATAGATATCGAAAAGTAGTCAATTGACAAAATGTTTATTATAACATTTCAAATATTTCAGCAGTTGACCACTTCTCATAGTCGTTAACAGGAAATGAGATAAATCGGTTCAAAATTGATATTGAGGTTGGTGGTAAGCAAAAACCGAATAAGTTTATCAAATCCTTTTTTTTTGGCAACTGAAGCAAAAAGATGTAAACTAAATAGAAAAACTTTGTATTTTGTTTAATAACATTCAAAATTTTTCAACATAAGTTCCCGTATTTCCGTTTTCGCCCACCGTATACGAACATCTTGAGCTCAATTATCTCGGTTCATCCAGGAGATATAAAAAGTTGCCAATTAATATATTATTAATCACCAGCCTGTTTGCCGCGCCTCCGGCGCCTTAAACGGCTGGCTGGTGCGCCTACGGCGCGAGATCGTCGCTTCGCTCTTCTAATTTCATTCTTCATTTGTTCTTCAGACTTGGCAACGCAAAAACTCTATAATTGATCAGTTTTGTCTTGTTTTTCCTCTAGGAAAGTTGCCTCCTGGGAAAAAAAAACGGACAGACAAACAAAGAAGAAAAGAGACACCACATCAGTTATTTATTATAAGAATGATAATATATCAGCAACATTTCATTAGTTGACAGATTTTTGATATTTCTTTTAGAAACCGAGATAATTGAGCTCAAATAACCAGTATGGAGTGCGCTTCTGCCAGTGCAATTATGGTATTTATTGAAACTACCAAAACTGTTCATTGACTGGAAATTGTGATTTTTGTTAACCCAGTTTTCGGTCTTTAATCATATCATATACTCAATTTTTGACTCTCACAAATTTTCGAACGTTTCCCCAGTCGAAAAGAGAGAACAACAGAGCTCTAATCTTTTAAAACCACCATTTTCAAATGTTCTGTTGAAATGAAAATGCATACAACACAAACTTCCGGTTTTTCAAGTCAAACGGTTTCCTATTTCCCTATTGCCAAAACTTTCTTATCAACATTCCATTTCATGATCTCTGCCCTACTATCATCACACTATGAAAGTCAGAAGCCCGTCAATTTTGAAACTTCAGAAGAACGTCAATCGTCAAAGAAATCTTACTAGAAATCCTGAACAATCGTGTCCTATTCTTGTCCTTTGACATCTTTCGATCGACATTTCCAACTATCAGTTTATAATCACCATCGCTGTAAACAATCAAAAGTTTCCCCGTTTGCTGTCAACATGACATTAATTTCAGTCGTACACACACACAAACCGTATTGCAGAGCCGTGATCGGCAATGTTGTAAACAAATTGGAAGCGTCGAAATTTGGGACGATTCGTTCTGATGTACTCCCACTGATTGATACCGTCGCCTGCAAAAGAAAATTATTGAAGACTGAGGGGTTTTCAGTGTCAGTTCACCATATGAATCAATTTCCAAACCAGTAATGGATAGAATCGTTGCGTGCCAATCAACAACATGGAACATCCTGGAAAATTTCTAAGAAATGAAACTCGGTAGTCTAAAAATCAAATGCTGGGTCTAAGAATCAAACGGCTTCTCAAAATAGAAGTGACTAATGTTTTCTTTCCAGAATATCTGTTCCGATTCCAGAGAAGCGTTTTTTGCAAGGTTTGTTTTTTCCTAGCTCTCATTTATCACATAATCTGTAATGAAGTTAAAACGTCACATTCCAGAACTACCTAATACTACGAAACACAAAACAATCAAGATTTCCCCTATAAATAATCAGGCAATTTTCCATGAACTCACATTTCTCTGGTGCCACCTTCTTCTACATACATTGGTGAATGCACAAAAGTGGTTGTTTTTGTACCACCCTCCCAAATAGTGTCCTTTTCTCCACGAAGTGGAGCATTGGATGCTCCAAAATTTGAAGTTCCTCCATTCTAAAAGCTAACAGTATTTCAAAAATTGCTCCGTTCCCCTTCTTACATCACTGGTAAACACGATCACAGTGTTTTCGTACAAATTAGCAGCTTTTAAATATTCCACCAGTCTTCCGATTGCAAAATCCATTGCTGTCAACATGCCTAAATAAAGCTTTTTTGGTTAACAGGATTTGATTTCTGTTCTTGTTTTTTGTGTTCTATCCTTTTTTGAGCTGCTCCAAAACCAAACCATTGAAGAATCTAAGAACCATAGGTCACGTCATTCTTTTTTGCGTAAGTGCAAACGAAGCCGTTTTTTCATACATATCTGAATGGGTCAAACGGAAAACCCCATCTCATTCATTCTGCAAACAACGTTACCGCAATAAATCCGACGATAGCGATTCTTGACTCGTGTGCAATACTTGTCGTAGGAGCGTGGCACCTTTAAAATTAGATTCGTTGCTATTTTGGTGTTTATTTGATCTGGATATATTGTGCTGACGTTTGTGACTCACTTGAAGTGGTGGGTGTACTGCTTGATAGGATAAAAACATAAAGAATGGCTTGGTGGAGTTGTGATTGTCTAGAACACTCATCGCAACGTCAGTGAATAGGTCCTAAAAGTTTGAATTCATGTTTTAGTCCGTCCAATCTTGTTCAGTTTCTACCGAAATTGAAACTCATTAGAGTTGATATGTTTTCATACAAATTTGTCTCAGTTTTCAACCCTGCTAGAAATCTCGGCTTTTTTTCGACATTTGTCTTCAAAAAGTTTAGTTTTTTAAAACGATGTCCCTAAAATGAAAGATTAGAAAATATTAATTTCATCTGTTTTTAAATAGAAAGTGACCGAGCCCGCAAGTAATTTTTTAAAATTGATCTCAAAAATTTTTAAAAGAGAGTTCAGGGAAATGAGCACTTCATCGTATTGTCGTCATACCGATTTTGACGCTTTTCGAGTTTTATCGGCAATTGATTTCAGCAACATTTTGAACTTGTTTGTGAGATATTTTAAGCGATCTTTTCTCAAAGACTTTTTTTTTTCGAAATAACCATTTTTAATGCTTTATTCGAGTTACATTTTACTTACCGTGGAATAAACACCATTTTGTGAGAAATCCGGGACACTCTTGCCATTCCCTACTTCTTCAAACAAGTCCAACCCTTTAACGACTCGTTTCAGTTCACGATGATATTGGTCTGGAAGTACAAATTAGTCCTTCTCTATTTGTAGTTCTACAGCCGCCAGCT
Source organism: Caenorhabditis nigoni (assembly GCA_027920645.1). Taxonomy (NCBI): domain Eukaryota; kingdom Metazoa; phylum Nematoda; class Chromadorea; order Rhabditida; family Rhabditidae; genus Caenorhabditis; species Caenorhabditis nigoni. The sequence goes on from CP115869.1 coordinate 18,550,633, forward strand.
AATTTTTAGTTCAGGGCTGCTAAATGAAGCGGCTTGTTTTTTTTTCAAATTCGAATTAAAAAAAAATTTAACTTGTTATTTTTAACACATATATGATGCCTTTTAGTGCATTCCTATTTTGGGTTGACTATTCCTTCAACATTGTGTTTTATTGCTATTCCCTCGAACAACCTATTGAAATCGAGTGCATCCAATTAACGTTTCCATTAGGATGCGCAACAAAAGATGTTCCAACCGATAAGATTTTGAAAGATCCCGTGAGCGGAGTACCCCGCATAGGATCTTTGCAGAAACGAAAAATCCAGGGGTAAAAGTAATTACAAAACGTTTTTTGCTTGATGACATCAGCAATTTCCTCTCATTTTAGTTTTTTTTTTCTTAAAGCAAAAAAACTTCGATTTTTCCCCTTTTGAGGTTTTTTTTCTATTGTCATTTAAAAAGTCAAAAATCGCTATTGCTCGAATTGCGAAAACTTCCTTTTGAGTTATGATTTGTGCTCTAAAGGATATCGAGCACAATTGGCGTACCTGCTGAGTGATTGAAATATCCCGTTTGTGGTCCATAGAAACCGTAAAAATAGTCAAACCCTCTATTCGTTGGCAGAAATTCTTTTTTGCAATATCCCAAATGCCATTTCCCAACCAAATAAGTTGAATAATCCAGTTGTCTCATATTCTCGGATAAGAATGGAAACATTGTAGGTACCCCAGCTGGCTCCATATGTAGAAAAACTCCAGCCTGAAAACATTTTAATGGTCCCAAAAAATTCCAATTTGCTAAGTACCTGAGTGCCAACCCGAAATGGGTAGTAACCAGTCATGAAAGCGCTTCGTGTTCTGAGAAAATAACAAAAACACATAGTTTCGTAGAAAAACAAAGCGAACAACTCACGGTGTGCATAATTGATTAACGTAAGAGTTTGTCATGAGTGCCGTGTTTTTGTGGAACGCCAGGTTGCGAAGATTTGGCGTGTGTAGTCTGGAAAAATATTTTTGTTTTAAAGTTCTGCACTAATGAAAGATGCGTTCTTTAGTTCCGGGAAAAAATTAGTTTTCCGGCAACTGTACCTTGTCTGTGAACAAAGTTACAGTTAACACAAACCGAAAAAAAAAAACAAAATATTTTCATAGTACTCGTCGAGTTCTATCATATCTACCGTAAAACCTGTATTAGAAGAGCCCCTTTAATAGAAGGGCCCTCTCTATTAGAAGGGCCCCCCGGAAGCGGCTTGGAAAAATAGAAGGGCCCCCTGTAATAGAAGGGCCCCGCAATAGAAGGGCCCTCTGTAAAGAAGGATCCCTTTCAGAATGTGACTTGAATTTATAAACTTTCCGTACGTTTTCAATGAAAAATTATCCGGGAATTCCACAATTTATCAGAAATTTGTTGAAACTCTATTTTTCGATGAAAATTTTGGTTAAATTGGCAGATTTTCATTAATTTTTAACAAAAAATCGTCTCATTTTTCGATGACAAAATACGGGAAAATGACCGGAAAAATAGAAGGGCCCCCTCTAATAGAAGGGCCCCTGTAATAGAAGGGCCCTTCGGAGGTACCTTGGAAAAATAGAAGGGCCGGCCCTTCTAACACAGGTTTTACGGTATTTTAGGTGGTAAAAACATAGATTCTGAAAAAAACTCAAACTACGGCATGGTTTGCAAAGGTTAGATTTACACGTACGTGCGATTTGAGCTCAATTATCTCGCTTTCCGTTGAAGATATCAAAAAGTTGTAAACTGATAAAATGTTTATCATAATATAACATACACTTTATCAGTTGACAGATTTTTGATAGCTTGACAGGAGCAGAGAACAATGAGATGAGACGTGAGAGTTTGACCCTCCGCCATTACTGTTTTAGAAGTATACATGTTCCGAGTATTTTAGAATTCATTAAAAACGTATATTTGTTATTTTTGTTATTGAGTTTATTGTTTTTCCTCTAGTTCAAAAATTTTACATTTTTTTCTCTACAGACTTCTATTTTCAAGACCATCTACATACGTACTTTGATATGTATGAATTCAATTTGTTTGGATTCTTGGTTACTGCGACCTAATAATAAATTGCTATTCTTTCTCAGGTTTCCGTTGAATTTGCGAGCATTTTTGTACGAACTCATTTTTCTTTTTTCTGCTGCTCCACAAATTTTCAGAACCTTTTTTCAATTGTTCTGCCCACTTACGTGCTATCTTTCCAATCGAGATCATTGAAACCCAGGTCATCAGCCATAATAAACAACACATTAGGTTTCTGTGTTGCCGTTTGTCCATCTACATCGGCGATCCCATAGTAGTGTAAAAGTAATAGCAGAAAAAAAGGGAGCGTCGTCCGCTTCATAGATAAAATGGACACAATACAGTGTAAGCCGACGTCGCTGCTTTGCCGTCGGGACTGTGACCGGTGGGAGGGTAGGACAGTTTGGGGTGGAAGGATGATTGGGGTTTGAAGAGAGTGGGAGAGGAAGAGACTGGGGTGAATAGTTCAAGTATTACCAGTATTCGAGAAAAGAATAAGAAGTAGTAGTAGTTTAGAGTAGAATGAGAAAAAAAGGGAATTGAAGAATGGATGATTAGTTTTAGTTTGAAATGACAAATTGGTTATTTTAGCTAGAGAATACTAGAGACGGAGAGTTTTTGAACGGTCTGACCTTGCCGAAAAAATAACTGAATTGCAATAATAAAGTGAAACAGTTTTCTTTTCTAATTTTTCTTTCTCTGGGAAGGGATAAAAAGTTTAAATTAGACCAACTGGTTTGTACTTGTCACACTCGGAAAACTGAGAAACCCTAGAAGTAATACTGATTAAGCAGATAACCTTTATCACGCTCCTCTAGCTTAAAACAAAAAAATACCCCTCAAAAGTAACGGCTGGTTTTTTTTGCTAAAGAAATAAACCGGGGACAGACACTTGTCAGGCGAATGTTTCACTCAAAAAATTTTGAGACGAATTTCTGACAAGTGATGTCAAAGCCTGATTGAATCAACAACCGAAAAACGTTAATGCTTTCTTGTTGCTTCATTGTTAGATATTTCATGCCATAATGACCTTTCCATCAAATATGGTAAGGTCAATAACCGGCACTCGACGTTGAAGCATGTGAGAAAATAAAGAAAAAGCGTAACACGCTTTCTTGAAGGGTCTGAACAGTTTTTTTTTCGTGAAGTGGGCCTTTTTTCGAAGAACGGAATGGTTTGAATGGTATGCGATGGAAAATCTTAATCTTCAAAATACGGATATATGATTTGTGACTTAATAATTCGCGCATTTTCGCAACTTTCATTTGTATTTAGACTTCGTTCAAAAACTCTAACCTCTCTAAATCTTCAAAAAACCCACGTGGCTTTCCAACGGTCAAGGGCGTCCTCCATACTCCACATTCCGTGACCACTGGGAGAAATAAATAATTATGTACTCTGAAAAGTTTCAAACATCGAGTGTAGTCTAATGTCTTTAAAGCATTTGAGTTAGCTATAATGAATTGTAGCCAAATGTGTGAATGAAAATAATTTAGTTATAAGGGCTAATTTATGGAAATGAGGTGTTGCTGAAAAAGGTGGGTGGGTACAAAGATGAATTAGTTAGGAGGTTACTACGGATTTCTTTCTCGAATCATTCTTTTTTTAGCTTTCGCTTTCTGAATTGAACGATTTCAAACAAAACTGTTCCGTTTGAAAGTTTTAATGAGTGACAGTCAGCTGTGAAAACCAGAAAAAGTATTCCTGAATTTTTCGATATTTCTTTTTTTCGATAATTTTCTCAAAAAATACTTTTTCAAGTTTTCAGGGGCTTTTGTCAATTTTGAAATAAGAATTAACAGTTTTTCTTTTGTAAAATTCAAACAAAGTGAGATAAACCGTTGAAAAATGACACAGCTTTCATTTCAGCTGTACTTTATGGACTTTTCGTTTTATCTCGACTTTTCAGAGCGATGGAAAAATTTTTGAATTCTTTTTTTCCGTGCCGGCCCGCCAAAGCCGGGCCCAGTAACAAAAGTCCTGTATTTTTGAGCCAAATAGTTTCCTCTCAATATAATCTTCTTCTTTTTTTTGTTTTTCACGGATTGTTTGTCTGTTTGATCGAAAAATATCGAAAAGAATCCCTTATGAGTTTTTTGAAATTTTCGAAACTGGTGGAATGAAGGGCCCGGTCCGGCCCGGCCCGTTACAAGTATGCTTGAAATATTATAGAAGAAATACCTGTATTAGAAGGATCTGTCCTTATAATACAGGTATTACTGTAAATTACAGTACACCTTTTGAAGACCTATAAATAAGGGACTCATTTTTCTAATTATCTATAAGGTCAAAATTTTATTTTCAGAGACCTCCCATAGCTATTAAACTTGGGTCCCATGTTGCTTCAAACTATTTCTGTTAGTTCCGGGTCTAAAATTTTCATCTGACGTGTGTTTCCCTGAACAATTATTACCCATCATTCTCAGATTGGTGCCCTTCCAGCACTTACATCAGATTTAATTTTTATGTCAGTTCAATGATTGTCTACACGAATTGTTTACTACATAGTTTTTGTTGCCTCCCCCGGAAGATTTCAGCTCTTTGTTATTTTTTCTCTCAGCTGTCCAGACTTTCTGATCGACGTTCCATCAATTTGTGATAGAAGTGTCGTATACATTGCGAATGAGAAAAATGAAGATGATGCTAGAAAAAACACAGCATAAAAAATAACTCTGATCATGCTCATTTTTTGTATTGTAGTTTTTGCTCCATATGATGCATTCCGAATTATGCACCCGTTGTGCAAAAGGGTGAAAAGATGTCCGCACTAATCAAAATTTAATACATGCAAAGTTCTGTGAGTCAGTTTCTCGGATGAAATGAGAAACTTTTGCGCGGGTGGGGTCCACGGCTCAATGTTCACCAGGTTCTCACTTGACTTCTATTTTTATCCCCAGTTTCAATAAATTGAAACCTCGAATATAAATTTTTAGTCTCGAAAAAACCCTGACCTTTGCTGTTAAACTGCGTCGTTGTATTTATTCTCGGTCAGAAGAAGAGGTATTCATTTAAAATTTAGTACCAGGACATAAACCTCCTCTTTTCATTTCTTCATTCCAATTTCCTTCACCCTCTTTTAGATCTAGTTTTAAAGTTTCAGAAAAAAGAGATTGCGTGTCACTTTAATCTCATTTCATATTCCATCTTTCGAAATTTTAGTTGATACTACGCCTGCTTGAAAAAGGTTATAAAAAAATGTTGCTTTTAAAGTTACAGTACACCATTTGTGTTGATTAGGTCAACCTATTTAGAATAGAGCATTGACTAATAATTCAAGATGTTTTCTGTCTAGGTAACTTTGTTTTTAGTGACTTTCTGTTATTGGTTTGCATTGATAATTGGTGCCATATTTGGAAACTTTATTCGGAGAAAAAATATGATTAGTTTCCAATGATCAATTCAATTGGTTTCGCCAATCGTCATTTATATTTTTCTGACATGTTCATGTATATCTTTTTGAGTCAGAGTTTAATGAAATATTTCATTCAAAACTTGAAAGAGGGAGAGAAAAAAACGTTTGAGTAAATATTTTCTCTTATTTTACGACTTCTTTCGGTGGGTAATTCATCATTTTTATTCGTATCCTTATTATCCCATTCTACAGACTCTTTCCATAAATACTATGATATGTCATTCAGTTGGCTCCACCCCCTACTTCGTTTTCTCTTCATAAGAATTACTTCCTTTCTATCTCTTTCAAAAACTCTCTTTTTCAAAAACTTCCCACCATAGTTTTTCGGGGGCTCTTTAGAAATACTACTCCAAGTTCTAGGAAAACAGATTATTACGACTAGTCACCTATTTTTGCTCTGTTAGTTTGGATTCAATGACTTCCATTTCTCGCGAGGGTGTTGGATCTTCAAATCCACCGTAATCCAATCTCCAAGGGGTTTGGAGGGCAAGACCATTGTTCATTATACGTCAGGAATCCGAAGTGGGCGGAGCTTCATTTTCCAAACCAAACTACACCCCTCCCCCACCGCATAAGCTTTCCCCATTCTCATTTCAAAAAGGAGCACATAAGAGGTGAAAGTAGTATTCTTGCAAAACAAAAGTCGTTGAACTTGTTAGTATTTTTTGCAACATTTCAATTCAACTTCTTTCTCTTCTCACACTTCTTTGTTAGGTTCCAACACCAGGCTTAGTGACTAATGTAATGAGAAAAATGGCGGTGCACTCGCACCCTTTGACTTTACGAAATTAAAAAAGAGAAAACCAATTTCACAACCTCTTTTTGTTATTTTCAACTTAATCTTATCAACTCCCCCGAGGTTAATAGGATCTAAAATATTTTTAGCTCAAAATATCAGTTCCACCCTCATAACAAGTAGGCGGTAATCCCTCGTGACGCTCTGAATAAAGTTCCCATTCCCTTATTATATTTTCTGCAGAACCTTGCGTTTGCTTCTCGTCTCTATTCATAGTCTTTGACCAAGATATCAACACAGTCTTATTTTTCAGCCAACAAACTTTCGTTACCTTCTCGCTGAAAATGCTCCGAATCGGACACGTCTTCCTTCTTGTGGTCCTTGCTGTTGCGGTTCTCTCGATTCCGACAAGCTACTCGAAGAGCAAGATGCTCAACAACATCTTCAAGCAGATCCATAACAAGTGAGTTAGATCGGAAAATTTCCAGCCATTTAGAGGACTTTGGACAGTGGAGCACAATGTTATATTAGCAATATAACATTGTGATCCAATCTCTCATAATTCAAACGGCCAGGTCCGTTCATGAGTCTTCATTAACTAAATTTTTGATTTCCAGGAAGGCTGTTGGAGATACATTCCCATACGAGGCATATGGCTTTGGAGACGCTGGATACGGTTTGGGAGACGAGCAGAACTACTTCGTTATAGTTTAATACGCCATACATGTTCTCCTTTTTCTTCTTCACTCAACATTAACTCGATCTCTTTTCGCTCTATAAATCTCCTCCTCATTTTATATGCTTTCCCTAATTTTTCAAAAAAAAAATGGAACTTTCGAATTTCAATTCTCTTGAAAGTTTCTTCTCATCATTGATTCCCGAATGTCTAATTCGTTGTTCTCAGTTTGAAGATAATGAACTTTTCACTGTTATACAATGCCCAATGATCAGATGAAAAGAAGAAAACGTAGGAGAAGAAGAAAGGGAGTGTGAGTGGCAGTGTAAGAATTGGAACCAAGTGTGATTGACGCTGGTCACCCATTCTTGGGATGTTGCCAAGTTGTTGGTCGTTCAAAGTTGTAATAGCAATGACTTTCAAAAAAGCTAATGGCTTCTTGTGTATTGGAAAAATAAAAGGGACTCCGAGAAACGATTTCCCGGAATGGACTGGGTTACAATTCGTATATTTTTCTTTTTGTGGAGGGCTACCGGAAGAGGTACTAGGTTCGAAGAATCACGAGATTTTTGGGTATAGAAGAGTCAGAGCATTCATCATTTAAAAGTTCAAACAATAGATATATGGTTAGAATTTTCCTTGACACACAAGAAATAGAAAAAGTGTAAATTTTGAAGAAAAATCAAAATTTCTTGGCTCTTGGTATTAAAATTCATATCTAAACGTTTAAAATGAACCCTCCTAATACAATAAAAAAAGATAATGTTATGTTTTATGCTTTGAACAGGAACCTAACACTACATTCTTACCACACAGCATGAACAATTACTTGTCTTTTTTTGAATGATCAAGTGGCCTGCATGAAATTAAAAAGAAATATATATTTTTATTAACCGTGATCTTTTGATTCTCCTATCTCATTACCATATTCTCGACCTAAAAATAATAATGATGTCAGATATCCTAACAACAAATCAGACAGTAATACTGAATTTGTTCTTCCGGAAAGACGACCAGAATCTCAAACTACGTGCATTTTGATTGCGTGGGGAAACTCAAAATTGTCCCAGAAGGTGTGCCCAGCTGACACCAAGTTTGTATTCTTATGAAAATTTGTCTATAAGTGGTTTGTATTTTACGTAATGATCATGTGGATGAAATTGTATTTTATTGATATTCGAAAAATCACGAAAATCGTGAAACATGCGGACCTTAGAACACAAGGGCCTGAGAACATATACAAAATGATGGCAATTTTTTGAATTGACCCCAGTAGAATAAACTAATAAAGCGCTTCAGCTTTTTTAAATATCAAAGATCGACTAACAGTTTTAATTTTCAACATTTGTTCAAGTTTTGGTTTCATCGCAAGCTTTCAAGAAAAAGGCTTCAACCCGGAACAGGAAAAAGCATCACTTTTGTTTGTGATTTGTAGTAACATTAAGAAATCCACTGATCCCGTCGCAAGAGATTTATTTCAACGTCTTCAGAACAGATTTGTTCAGTTGATCACACGAAAAAGGGCATTCGGAAATAGTTAGGATATGCAAATGAGATTTCGATTACGTAAGAAGGATTAACTAATGTTTTGATAATTTTTAGTTACGAAAAATGAGTGGAGGAGTTTGCAAACATCAAAAAATGTTTACCACTGCTTCATGTGGTGGTGGTAGGGGTGCATGAATCTTATGCGAAAATTTTGATACAAAATAACCTGAACATGATGGCAACACAAGTTGCTAGATTTTGTGGGTGAAACGGTTTTGTGGGTGAAACGGTTTTTGAAAATTTTCAGAAGTGTGTAGATAGGCTATTTTTAATCTATCCCTAAATATTAATCAAAGCGTGGGGTTAAAAGGCCAATGTTAATAGAATGTGACCCTATACTGAAACTTCAAGCTAGATTACCTCAATTCTGTGAGATAACCGAACTTCGACGACTAAAAAGTGTTTATAATATCACTACCAAAATTTAATTAGTTTGACACGTTTTTGACATATATCACAGGAAACGAGATAATTGAGCTGACACTTCTCCTCAGACATACTGGAATTTTTTTTTGATTTTAAATTCTCACTTAACGTCATTTTCTTTTTTTTTCAACTCAATATGTTGCCAACTTAACCCACTTCACATTTTAAATGTAGCTCAACTCATCTTGAACTCAACTCTGACTTGTGTTACTTTGAATCCGGAACTTTTTTATTTCTGGAATAGATTAAAGTCATCATAACTTTCTTCTTCTCCCCTCATCACTCAAAATCAAGATGAGGAAGATGGGGGATTACTCATTCCGTGTCAGTTTTCTTTTGTCGAGTACATTTACATGAAACCAGCCAAACTACTAAGGAATATTTGTTCAGTTGAAAAGAATTCAGTACATCATTTGACACCGAGCGCCCTCTTTCATTGCTACAGCGTGAAAGGAGGAAAGTATTGACACGTGGACGATGATCGGGAATTGTACGCGCGGGAAGCGCGGAAAGAAAAAAGAATTGCGGAAGACAATGGTCTTGGGTGCGCATCAGGCCACATTTGAGACCAAAAAAAACTTTTTTTGAGTCATCAGCCACCCGGTTGTTATCGGAAGCTGCTCAACAAAGATCAAGGGGAGGTTAACATGAAAAATTATTGAAAAGAGCGGAGGTGCGAAAAATTCCAACGATAGTACAGGAAAAATTTGACGCTATCCTTTGATTATGGGTAACTGGAATAAGCTTGAGCATCACATAAACCATCAAAACACAATTTACGATGTCTAAGAGCAAACAATGTCGCATCAACTTTCAAAAATTGTTTGAGACAATCTTCAGAGGTTGCCGGAAGCAGTATAGGACTGGTAGCAGTAGCTTGAGAATCGTTGAGTTCAAGTTACAGTACCTGGCGGAAAAGCAGCATGTTCTATAGAGAATAATTTGGAACAATTGAACGTTCATTGGGAAAAACCTGCACAGAAAACAAACGAAAAAACAACTACAGTAATCATTCTATAAGTGCGGCTCACATGGAATTGTCAATTATCAGCCCATATATTTTATGTTCTGTAAGAAATATCGAAACGTGGTACACTGACAAAATGTAAATTATATTATCGGAAAGATTATGTCAGTTTACCACTTTTCAATATCTTTCACAGGAGCTTGGATGAGGCGGCTTGATTGGCTGAAAGCCAATAGTTATGGGTTATTCTATTATGTATTAATCGTAGTCAGCGCTTGAAAACTGAGTCTAAAAAGTCCCTCGAATAAAAATAGATTCTTCAAGTTGAAAAAAATACTATATGAGTCATTCTAATGCATTGTGTACGGTATCCTCAAGGATTATGCACTTCCGATCTGTGTTTTTATGTTGTTGCACAAACATCTTCAACAATCCTACGTGCCACTTGTTGCACTTTTTTACATTTTAGCGGGCGACGGATGATTCTATAAATTGAATAAATATTTCCAAGACAGAATAAGGATCACCTTTCGCATACCTGACAATAGATCGGATTGCAACCTGACAAAGTGTCTGTCTCAACGATTTTTTTTTTCGGGACGTCTTACGACCGGCAGGCGCCGCTTAATTATTCCAACGACAATGGCAAAAGCCGTGAAAAAGTGTCCGTTTGTTTATAAGTGCTTGTGCGGTAGCAACTCTCTCGGTGCCGCATCGTCGGCGCGGTACACTCAAATACAAATAATACATACCTTTTTTCATCGTCTCTTTTTTTTTTTGGGCAAGTTACACACATATACACGTGTCCTTTGGCGTTGCCGCAACGGCATCCAGGTACACCGGTCTGTGTTCGGCATAGGTGGAGCTGCTTGGGTGGGTGGAGAAAAACGAGCGAAAGAATAGTCATATAAATATACGAAGCGGGGCTGAAAGTTTTACGTGTTGGTTCGACAGTATTACAGTATTCTGAGTTTGGATACGAAACATTTTTCGAAAAATGAAACAGTATTGTTGTTTAGTTCTTATCGGTTTAGTAGCTTTAACGAATGCCGCCAGCGTTCGACGAGCGAAACGACAATTTGGTGTTGGTATGTTTCAATTTCTTTCAATTCTTCCTCAAATTTCATAGATAATTTGAATTTTCAAATTTTCGATTATCGTAGTTTTTTTCATTTTTCACTTATTCCATTATTTCAGAAACCATCATGTACTAAACTTTTTAAGAGTTTGAATAATTTCTGAACATATGTTTCCCACTTTTTCTTCTTTTTCAATTTTTTCATGAATTCATAGTCTACTGAAGAATACTTTTGCTAGTACAACAAAATTTACTATTCAATTCATAACGAAGATCCACAAAGTTTGATTAAATTTGCTCATCGTATCTACATAATTCTTAATTTTCAATAAAATTACTACTGGCCAGAATTATTTCAACAAAAAATTAGAATTCAGTTATTTTCTTATCGTTATTCTTGAAATAAAATTTTAAAAATTTTGAGCCAATCGGTTTATGTGAAAGTTATCAGAAAGTGGTCCATTGATCAAACATTTCTGAAATTATGGTATATGTTTTTTTTCAGTTTACCACTTTTTGATATCTTTTACAAGAAATAAGATATAACAGCTTAAAGTTAACGACTCGGGAGCATCCTATCGAAATGTTTACTGTAAATGTAATTTCCAAAGTTTTGAAAACATCTGAACATAACAAAGTGAGAAATTTCTTGAAAAACTTTATGTGAAGAAATTATGTTATTCACAAATCGTTATACTGTATTTTTCCAGTCCCTCTCTACTCTTCGTGTAACGAATATTTGACCTGCGCTGCCCCAGCAGTGTGCGCCGCTGGAACATGTCAATGCGCCCAAGCTTATCAACCATCCGGAACTCAATGCGTGCCATCCGCTGCCCCAGCGGCAGCGGTGAACGGTGTTTACCAAGTTCCAGCTGGAGGTGAGGAGCCCCATCGTTTCTAAACAATATTAACAATAACAATAACAAGAGCATTTAGTGGCGCCGGCAACATTCCGAACTGTTTACACTGATGCACTCACCGCAGTCCGTCCAGTTTACCAGCCAGTGGTCTATTACCCACAAGTTGTGCGAACTCCGGTTCTTTGTGCTCTTCCACCATGTCATGAAGGTTGTTGTCTTTGAAATTTGATTCAAGTTCTAAATTAATGTTTTGTTTCTAGTGCCAGCCCCAGTTCCAACAGTTCCAGCTACCACCCCAATTGCTCCAACCAACCCCACAGAACTCCCTACCCCAGCTCCAGAAACTACTACCACTCCTAGAAGGTATTTTTGGTTTGAGACAGGTTATGTATGAATTGAATGTAAATGTTATTGATATTATGCTACCTGCATTGTAATCTGGTGAAGCATGTATTGGAATGTACCGTAACTAGGCAACCTCGCTAACCCGTTTTCCATAATTCAGTAATTCCCATCGCAGACTCTTCGACAGCCCATCCATCGCCTACCCAGGAGACTATTGTGAGCTTCCAACGACTGTTTGCGTAGGAGGAAGTTTCTGTGAAAACGTGAGACTGAGTTTTAATGAATATCTAATCTAGAATGAAGATTTTTCAGAATGTGTGCGTTTGCCGCCAAGGAGAGATTATTCAGAATCAGCAGTGTGTTCCAGTGGTGACAACCACCACCACCACTACCACTGAGGTCCCAACAACTGAGGCTCCAACCACAACAACAACTGAAGCAACTACTACTACCACCACTACCGAACCAACAACGACCCCAACGACCACAACGACCACTACGACTACTCCACCACCAACTACTACTTCAACAACTACCACTACCACAACTACCACCGAGGTAAGCCATGTGATAGAGAAAGTTTCTTAGAAAATCAATTTTAGGCTCCAACTACCACAACCGAATTGGTCACTACTACTACCACCGCGACCACTGAAGCTCCAACTACCACTTTCACCACTACCACTACCACCCAACCTCCATCTACCACTGTCTTCGTCCCAACTGTGACCCCAAGCAGAGAAGAACCAGGATGCACACCATACAACTGCGCCTGCAACCCGATGGGATGTGGACAAGGACAAATTGTCAGAATAAACTTTGTGGTGAGGCCTTATTCAAGTATTCAGAATAAAATTCCAATTTCAGATCCCCGGCCAACAGTGCAACTCTAACAACCAATGCCTCGCCGGATCCTACTGTAGCTCTGGAACATGTAGATGTGCCAACAGCTTCGAACAACGTGGAACCATGTGTATCAGAAGGAGAAAGTAGAAGAATCACCTCCAATCAACGACCCTCTTCTTCCGATTATAATAATTTGTTGCGATTTGTATGTAAATAATTGTAAACGGAATCCGAAAATAAATCGAATAAATATATTAAATCAAGTTTTGATTTTTGGCTTAATGTATTCACGCCTTTTCCGAGAGTGTTTGATCTTTAGACCGCTATGTATACCGTCATTTTCGACCACGTGATTGTTAAGAAGAGACAATAATAATTTATTAAAAAGAGATCTGAAGATCACAAAAATTCACCAGAATGAAACTAATATGAAATGATAAACTACGAATAAAAAATATAGAGAAAAATGTTACACATCATAATGCATTTCTTCAAAATCAAGTTGATTATTTTCTGTTAAAATTGGCACTAGTAAACAGGAAACTTCATTTGTCGGATACACTTCGCCTTCCAATCCTGGAATATCCGAAATATACGTCCAGCGGTTGAATACATCACATTCTAAATTGAAATCTGCTTTCGTTTCTTTCAAGTCAGTTGTTGCCCAATCAGCTCCTTCGATTTTTGCCTGCATTTATATTCTTAACATTATAGTGAATATTGATAAACTCACAAATCCGGAAATAAGTGGATACTTGGAATTTTCGGGAACATCGCATGAGAGATGAACAATGTCACACCCATAAAGTGATTTCTTGATGCAACTGAAAAAAATTAAATTTGATATTTCGTAACTTTTGTTTAGTTTTACGTTAAAGTAGGTGGAATTATAGTTTTTCCCAGCTTCCGTCCCGTTTCTGGGGATGTGAATTTGATCTGGTTAATGTGGCACCCGGCAACCACTGCAGTGACCGTTTTGACAGGATTTTGAATTTTTTCCACAATTTCCACAGTTTTGGTGATAACAATCTTATTAGCTTTCTCGATTTCTTTTTTGACAACTTGAATGACAGGGAGAACTTGAACCACTGCTGGTGGTGGGTCTGGTAGAGATTCAAGTTGGTGGATAACCCGTTCGACAAAACCTGAAAACTAATTCATCTTAGTTTGAAACTTTCATTTTACAGTATTACAGTAAATTATCGTGGATTTTGACGGAAGAGACTGAAACTTTACAGACTTATTACACTTAACATATGAATCTTCATTTCTACAGGGTGGCGCATGATTACCCGGACTAAAACTTACAATAGCACAAAATGTGAGTGAAGCGTTTTAACATGCTGAAATTCAGTGTGCAAAACTTTTAATTATTCATCAATAAACTGGAAAGTTTCAAATTATTTTTGGGAAATAATAACAACACCTAAACATAAAGAACCGCTTTGAAAATTTTGGTAGCTTCGCATCAAATGGAAAATGAGATTGCTACAAGTTTTACTGCTCCCAAGATACTCATGTCTATACCTGTTTTTATAAGTACGGTTAATTGCGCGGCACATTATATTGTTAGCTCCCTCCTGTATTTTTCTGGATGAATCTGTACAAAAAATTTGTCAACTAAATAGTTGAAGCTCAATTTATGTTCTTCCGACTTGAAAATTTTGGTATTATTCAATGAAATCTTTATTTCCACTCAAATGGAACTAAAGAAGTATGACAGTGAAAGGTGATAAACTTTTGGCCGGTACTGTAAAGTTAACTCTTCAAAAGATTGTTAGCATTCAAAAAATTCTAACGGATACTGTATGCTCAACTTTTGTATTACCTCTCTATATTCCTAACGTTTTTCAAAACCAATTGGAGAAAGATCTCACCAACGTCTTCAGGAGGAATCGTAGGTATACATGGTGTACAACTCATCACTAGTAGTCCTAGAATAAAAAACGAATACGTGTGAATGATAAACATAGACGGTCAAAATTTGAAAGTCTCCATCAGGAAAGACAATGTGTGATGATTTGCCCGACAACGCTTGAATGATTTATACGCGACAAAACGCCCTCATAATTTATCTGCTTTGTGATTAATGATAATCCGATTTGGAAGAATCGAAATTCCCTTTATAACTTCTTCTTCTCCTGTATTTCAAAATCAGACAAAAAATTAACAGTTTATTATCATAAGAAAAAAGCAAAAAACATTGATATTTGATTAGAATATCGGGGAGGGGGAAAAGATCAAATTGAAAGTGAACACTTTGGAAGATACAGTTCTTGTTGATGTTAATTCTTTGAGGCATATGGAAAATTGCAAAACAAAGCAAATAATGTTTTTTTTTCAAAATGTGTGGACCGGGAAGTGAAAATTAGAAAGAATGGAAAAAGCAACTATTGAATTTTTTCATACAAGTTTTAGTACATGCGATAAAGACAGTGGACAGGAATTGAGTAAAATAATCTTAATGTGACAAAAAATTAGTTATGACGAGGAAAAAATTAGTTACCGGTATTCAAACAAAACAATCTGATATTGATAAACCAAAAGAGTATTTGGCAAAAAGTAAAAAATAGGAAACTCTAAAATATGAGATGGTTCCATAGAATAAATGCACAAAAAGTGATGATGTTGTAAAAGCTATAAAGCAGATTTGTGTGATCCACGACTTTTATTGCTCAAAGCACTGTTGGTTCTGAAGAAAAGCAGTGATTAGTGTTGAAATTTTTTGCGGGTGATTTTTACCTAGCTCGTGGTCGTTGTGATCTACTCCGCGGTCGGAATTCAGAATCCTCTAGTTCTTCGATCTCTCCGGGATTTAGTGGCTGCAGTTCTCCGCCGAGACACTCGCTTGCGCGCCGATATCTCTCTTCCATGTTTCTCTCAACTTCGATTAATTCTTGTTCCAGCACCTGGAATGTTCTCATGTTTTGAATTAATTTTTGTTGTTTCTTGAAATATCCCGTCTACCGTACTTACTCAAATAGTGGCACATGGGCTTCTATTTATCCTTCTCAGGATGGACGTCTAGTAGGGAAAGAGATTCAATAGGTCAACTGTACAGGAATATTTCATAAACGACAAGACTTTACGAAAAACATCAAAAGTTAAGCAAAAACAGTTCACAGCCAGGTTGGGCTTCTATTCGAGCAAGTACGGTAACTATTGAAAAATATCCCTCTGCTTCAAGTTGCTTACTTGCATAGATAACCGTTTGATACCACCATGCCCGTCTGGAATCTGAGTACTGGGTTCTGTCTCCTCATCTTCAGCATTCTCCTCTTCTTTATCTTCTCCGTTTTCAATGGCAAGCACTTCGGGTTCTTCGGCGATCTCGTCGTCGTCAGACTTTGTGATCTCGTTCTCGATGTTTTCACCTTTAAAAGGGATACGTGGGAATTTATGTTATTTAAAAATTGAAATCATTTCAAACAATTTTCTAGTCTATAAACCACAAACCTGTTGGTTCCGCAGGTCCTTCTGCGTCTCTCTTGTTACTCTCTTCCAGATGTTTCATCAATACGGCAACTACCACATTGACAAGCACAAATTGAGAGATAAGTACAAAAATGACAAAGAAGCATGGTGCTAGGATAGGATCCACACAGCAATTTGTTTCACAGTGGTCGGATGAATCACAATCGTCGCGGAGTGCGTCCTGAAATGAAGTAATTTTGAAGAATCAATCAGATATTTTCAAATATCTTACTTTCATAATTCCATTCCAATTGTCACCAGTAGCTATCCGGAAAAGTGTCAAAAATGCCATTCCAAAATTCTTGAAATGAGCATGTTCTCCTAATCCGTCACATGGATGATCTTCAGAACATTCCAACTTTCCAAACAATTCTACACCAAGAGCAGCAAAAATGAAGAAAAGCAGGAAGAATAGTGAACCAAGATTTCCGACCTAAAAACATCCAAAATAACTTCTCAACTTCAAGAAATTAAAATCTCACCTGTGGTAGCGCCTCTCCCACTGTATCCAACAATGACCGAATTCCCTTTGCCATTTTCAGAAGTTTCAGAACTCGTGCAATTCTCAAAACTCGCATGACACGTATAATTGTTGGATTGATAGGGAGTTCCAAGGCTTCAAACTCTTCGAAAATGATTCCAGCGATCGACAAGATGACGATGAACATATCCAAACGGTTCCATTTTTCAATGAAAAATCGTTTGAAGCCAAGAGCGATGAGTTTCATGGCAGCTTCTAATGTGAATACCGCAGTGAAGAAATAATTGAGCGCTTTGAGAACATATTTCAATCCCATTGGCATCATGTAAAACTCCATAGCCATTGATATCACATTGATTCCTAAATATTCGTGTTATCAATGTCTTTCGTTCAAAGATCTGTCATACCAATTACTGCTGCGATGGCCAGATCGAAGTACTTGGAGGTTACTATTCCGTGTAAGAAAAGTCTGGTATGACCGTAATCATGATAATACGGATAATTTCTTTCCACTGAAAAAACCGATTTAAGTGCGGTACCCACCCACACGATGCGATCTAAAAACAGAAGAAGGTGTTGTTAGTGTGCCACGACAAGACGGTAGGAGGGGCGTGTAGAGAGATGGGAGGATTGATTGAATTGATTGATAGTATCGTGCATTATGCCAAACTTAGAAGGAAACAGAATGTCAAGCGTATACTTTTTTTGCTCACTTCACGAAAAATTTAGTAGAAGTCTCTCATCAAACTTAGTTTCCAACATATCAATCCAAACAAAACTCAAGCACAAAGTAATCAGGGAGTAAAACCAAGAAGCACTTACTCTTCTTCCTTTTTCCAGCCATACTCTCTTCAAATTTCTGACGTTTTAGCTTCCGTTTCAGCCTTTTTTCTTTCTCCTTTTCTCTCATCTCTCGCTCCAACGCTTCTTTGCACTTGTGGAAATTCTCAACGACGACTCCGACAAACATGTTCAATACGAAGAATCCAACGAGCAAGAGGAAAGATATAAAGTAGATCATTCTCCATTCATTGTAGTTTTCAATAGGCTGAACATCCACACCAACTGCATCGATTCCTTGGTACATAATAGAAACCCATCCGTCTTTGCTGGATAACACAAACAATGACATCAACGCTTGTCCCAGATTGTCAAAGTTGTACCGATGGTTGACCCATTTGTTACGTGTATCCTTGAGACAGTCAACTTTCGTGGTTACATTTCCAACTTCTGGTCCTATGCAGTGATACATCATTCCTTTGAATAGTTGTACTCCAAGGATTCCAAAAATGATGAAGAACGTGCAACAGATGAGAACAATGTTTCCGATAGGCTTCAGACTGAAATAGAAAGTAATTTTTCTAGGGACTTTGCTTAATCAGAGCTAACCTTGATATCAACGTCATGACCACCAACTTCACTCCGGGAGCTCTATTAATCACTCTCAACGGTCTCAATGCTCTGAGTAACCTTAACACTCTGATAACACCAAAAATTTTGGGAGAGTCTCCGGTAGCCAGAAGTTCAAAAGCGACGTTGATAAGAGAAATGACCACTAGAATCCCATCTAAAATATTCCAACCATCCTTGAAGTATGCAGACTGTCCGATGAAACATCCATTCGCAATAACCTAGAATTAAAATCTGAAGCCGCTAAAAATCCCTAAAACTACCTTCATCATCATTTCCCCAGTGAAAATCACTGTGAAAATGTAACCCGACACTTGTAGGAATCGTCTTTCAAAGCTGTCAGGTGGGATTGACGGACGTTCCATTGCGAGAGTGATACAATTGATACCGATGAAGAAGAGAATCGTGTAGTCAAACCATTTTTTCTGTGTTGTTTGCAGACATTTGATCCGCAGTGGATTTTTGGGACCCATCAAAAACAAGGAGAACTCAGTTCGGTTGTGTAGACAAGTCTTCTTCAGAAGTTTTCGGACAAAAGTGTTCTGTTTCGCTTCATTCCTTCTCTCTTCCTCAGCAAGTGCTTGTTTCAGTTCTTGACTAGCTTCCAGAAACTTCTCTCTAGCATACGTCTCGATGAGTGCTCGTCTTCCATGGACTGGACAGTTAGGATTGAAATGATGGCACAATCCACTCCAACTGTGTACTCGTTGTCTTCTGTATGGTACTCCATTGGCTACTGGAAGCACCAGACTGGCATGTCTGTTTAATCTGGAGTCATCAGCTCGCCCTTCAGATACTGGAGATCTATCGAATGGTGTGATAGTATTCCTCAGTACTAATCGTTTGTCAATGATTGCATCCAAATTGACAGAGTGCTTTCTTTCCGGAGATAAATGATAATTGGCGGAGAGAAGCATTGGTGAACCTTCTGGAGATGATGGTCTCTGACAAGTGCATTCTGCTGGTGGAACTCCGTTGTTAAACGCTGGTGATGTTGTTTTAGCAATCAAAAGTTCCAGTTCCCTTTTCCGTTCATCCTCTTCTTCTACAGCTTGCTTCCGAGCTTCTTCTTCCTAAAAAGGAAAGTTCATTTTGGAGAGTAGTGGTAGTAATCGTAAAAAAATGGGGATCGTAAAATGAGAAAATAAAACTTTGAATTCACTTACCAACTGACGTTTCTCCTCTTCTTTGCTTTCCTGGAATCCTTCGACCAAGATAGCAACTAGTAAATTGAAGAGAACGTAGTTTCCGAATGTCATGAGAGCAACAAAATAGAGTGCAGCCCATGGATTGGTTTGTGCCATTCCGTTGAACAACACCATGTTCCAGTCTTCTTGGGTTAGAATCTGAAAGATATAGTTGAGAGATGCACAACAAATAAAGCGACAACATATAACAGTTGACAACATATCACTTGATCACGTATACCTGGAACACTGTCACAGTTGCAAACAAAAAATTGTCGAAATTCATCCGATCACATTCACAAATTGCCGAGTTGACTTGTGGTATGGTACATTGCAGTCCGGTATCCGGATGATTGCAGAACTTGCATCCAAACAGTACCATTCCGAGAGTACTGAAATAGAAATACAACACGGATACAAACAACAAGAAGAGTACAACATGGAGTGACAAACCATGCAAAAAATTATCATGCAAGAAGTTTTTTCCTACAATTCTTACCTGGAATACGGTGATCAGAGCCCAGAGCAAAGTGTCGAAATTCTTTCGCTCGCACTTTTTTGCAAGACCACCCAGAAATTTCTCTTCGACTTTGCAAAACTTGCACCCAAACAGGTTCATTCCGAGGATGCTGGAAAATGTTAAATGGGGAGTTTTGGGATTACTGAGAAGTGGAAAAAGAAAGTTGGAAAGATTTGAAAAAAAGGTATTAGTACTCACCTGAAAATGAAGATGAAAAGCACCAGGAGTCCGAAGAAAACTGTAACATTGTCCATAGTTCGGAGCATCACAACCAGTTGATATCGGAGGGCAGGCATAAATCGGACCAGTTTCAGAATACGCAGGAGACGAAAAGTACGGAGAACTGATAGACCACCTTTTCCCTCTTGAAATAACTCCAGGACACTTAGTGCTACAATCCCTCCATCAAAAAGGTTGAATCCGTCAGCGAGATAACCAAAAAAACCACTTGCAATAATCTTTAAGAGCATTTCCAAGGCAAACAAAGCAGTGAAAAACAGATTCGAGTATTCCAAAATGACCGTCAATATCTCGGGTTGTTGATGGTACTCGACACCCATACTTAACGTATTCACCAAAATTGCCACCAGAATGCCTCTTGTGAAATGATCGCAAACCACAAATTTTCGAACCTTGTCTCGAAACCACCGAATTTTTGATGGTTTCCTCTTCTTTTCAGCTTTCTCACCATCATAACTCTCATCACAACTCTGGCTCTCATCAGACTCATCCTCGTTATCCGAATGTTTATAGTGTGCACCATGGGAGTTGCCGTTTCCAATTTTGACCCGCGGCTCTTCTTCAATTTTCACACGCTTTTTTCGGACTCCGTCACCATTGTGCTCCAGTGGTTCTTCTTTGATTTCAGGAGGCGTTGCGATTTCGTCTTCTTCGTCTTCTGCCTTCTCCTCTATCCGGGACAATGTAGCCATATCATCCAGTTTAGACTTTCTTCTTTGCATTCGTTCTGTACTTTTTCTTTCAGCTCGCTGTTCCATATAAGCATTGTATTTCTTCTTTGCAGCTCGTTTAGTCCTCCGAAAGGTGTGACCAATGAATCGAACAATGGCAGCATATACTGTATCACCACCTTCCTCCTTCGTTGATGCTCCACCCATTTCAGATCCGGTACAAGCTGAAAATTAAATCAGAATAAGAGGTCAAAATATTGAAACTCACATATTGAATCTCGATTCTGTAACCTCTTCCGTTCTTGTAACATCCTTTCAGTTTCTCTTCGTTTCGTCTCCGCAAACTGTGTAGCAATAACGACCAGGCACAAGTTAATCATGAAAAATGCACCAATCACAATCAGCAGAACAAAATAGATCCAATTCCAAAACGAGTGAGCATCTTGTACATAATACATTATATCTGTCCATCCTTCAAGTGATATGACCTGAAATTAATTTGGTTGAAAGTACAAAGGAGAGTCTAGGAGCTTACAAGAAAAATAGCGACCCATGCGAAACCAATGTTGTCAAAAGAAACCGAGCCTTGAAATGGATTTCGTTGCATCACCTGAGCAATAATTGTTATAGAGAAGTTTTGAAAGAGAAAATACTAACCTGACATTCGTTGTAATAAATATTCCAGTTAATACACGAGTCGTTCGTTACTAGGTCGTAATCATCTATCGTCAGATTACACCTGAAAATACAAACACGGTAATTTACGACTCATTATTATTCTAATAGGCGAATGATGATGTGTTTTATGATTTTCTTCTTTCGTTGTCGTTCCACAATTTTTCCGGGGGATATATCCAAAAGACCAAATTAAAGTACAGTTAAAGATATTTGACCTCATTTTCCAACATAATAAATTCATTAAATCTTGAATAGCCTCAAAAAAAATCGAACTTACTTTATGCCGTTTACAGTATAGGGTGGCAAATTTGAGCATGTATGTAACCCGTTTGCATCTGGTTGACTGCAAATGTATTCTAGCGACGTGTCCTCTGGGATGTAAAACCTCGTCAGTTTTACATTATTGAACAACGCGGACTGATTTTCAGATATTGACTTTGGCAGATTTATGACACATCGATTTCTGGAAATTTTGGAATTTTTAAGCTCATCTCGATTTTGACCTACCGTAAGAGACCCGCCCATAACTGAACACCAACAATTCCAAAGATGAAGAACACGAAAAAACATAATAATAGGACATTACCAAGCATGGGTAATGTGTCAAGTAACAAGTTTACTGAAAGTTTGATTATAATTCAGTTCAGGAGACTACCGTATACCTAAAATTCTCATAGATGGTATCCGATTGACAGCACGTAAGGGCCTGAGTACTCGGACAGTTCTGATGGCGGTGAGATTGATGTTACCACCAAGATATTCATGTAGTACGAACTCGGCAATTCTGAAATTTTATCTTAAGTTTTGAATTAACTTTTCGGTTTTAAAATTTTGTTCAAAATTTGCTCAAAATAAATTATGTGGGAAAGTGTTTCTCGTGTTCAAGAACCATTGCCTCTCTATTTAAAAAAAAGGACAAGGGGTAGTTTAAAGAGAGAAAGAGGCACATAAGGTATTCCGCCTCGGCATTTCCTCGTTTTCTCCCCATCCCATCATTCTTCACTCATCATAACTCACCCGGCCATGACAATGAAAAAGTCTAAACGATTCCACGTATCCGACATGTACGCCGCAGGTCCGCAGAACCCAAGAGCCATTATCTTGATTACCTAAAACATGTGATCTTCGAGCACCAAGACATGGAGAAGAAGCCTTCTTACCATTTCGATAGCAAAATAAACAAATATGCAATTGTCGATAATGTCGAGAATTTGACATCGATACGTATCACAATCAGGTCCGTCTTCACACGGCCTGTACATTCCAAGTGTTACACAATTGATTAATATCACTGCCATTGTTATCCTGTCAAACCAAGGACTCATTACCATCTGGAGTGCCCATTTCCTCGGGGGTCGGGCTTGATAAAAACATCGAAGCGCCGGTTCGGCAAACCTAGAAATTGTCAGATTCGTGAAAGTTTTGGGGTGGAAGTACATACCCCGGATACGGTAGATCACTATCCTCTTCTTCAATCTGTTCCTCATTTCCCCACTCGATCTGTCGACCTTCCCATCGTGAAGGCGAGGCCTCCGAGGAGGAGGCCAGCTGAAAAAGATACAGTTTTTTTGTAGGTCGGTTTTTTTTTCTGTCGAGACTTCGAAATTTGCATCTTCCAAAAAAACCAGAGAAACTTTTCATTTCCAAAAAAGTCCCGCGATTTGGGAATAAAATGCAATTTCCGCATTTGGTGTACCGAAAACGTCAAAAACCAATAGAACTTTGAACGCACTTTTCAAGCTATTCTGAGATTTCAATATGGATAAAACAAAAAGAAATATAGAGTATCACTTTTAATTGACCGGCATCTTGAAAAACATTTTTATTAATAAAGAAATCGAAAAATCGCTAAAGAATAAAATGTGGCGAATAAGATTTTGAAAATATTTTGAACATTTTTACAGTTGGAAATTTTGAATAAAGTTCAAGAATTGAGATACATAGTTCAAAAAGTAAAGTATGGGGATGCCAAACTACAGTAAAGAACTACAGTATCTTTAAAATGATGGCACTAACCACGGCTTACAGAATTATGATACTTTTTTTTACTGTGTTTTGAGCCAACTTTTAAAAACCAGAAAGCTAACACTCCAGAATCACAAATAACTTTGTGCAAGCTATTTTTAAACTTCACATCAGTACGTTTTTTGGAATTTTCAAAAACAATCCTAATTTTTTTCTGAGATGTAACGGAATACCCTGATTGAGAGCAAAGTTCAGTTATTGCAAGAACCTGATCTCATTGTGAAAAAAAAGAGAACTCACTCGTCCGTGTTCCGACAGCTGCAGAGTTTCTTTCGAGCCTTCGATCGAGCCCAGCGCCTTAAAAATGGAAATATAACATAATTTGACCGGTATATCAGTTTCCAAAGGCTCATATCACTTTTCAAAGATTGAGATTCAGCCCTTATCTATTTTATGGAATACTTCAAGAGAAAAAGTACCTAGAGATAAAAACAGAAAAAAGAGAAGAGAAAATGGAACAAGTAACACTAGAGTTTTTACCAGGAGCGGCGACGAAAAATGATGTACTCGGTGTTAGGGGGAAAAAAGATGAAAAGAGAGAAAAAGGTACATTCCTTCGACGAAAAACTCGGATGGCACTCAGACACTGCTTCTCTTCTCACACAGATTATGAGGATCCAGCCAGGATGATCAATTTATGAGGGACCGCTTGGTAATTAATGACTGGTTCTCTAGAGCAGTTGACATTGTTCGTTGACATCAAAAAAAGCTTTCAAAAATGATTTCAAAATGTTTTTCAAAAGTATTTTCAGTCTTTTCAAAATCACTCATCTACAGGAAATTGGAAATCTGATAGAGAGAGAGAGGGAAAAACATGGAATCTTCATTTCCGGTTGTACGTTTCGGGAGTTTTGGATGTTTGAAAGCTTGGAGAAGTGTGGAGGATAGGATAACTCGGCGGGATTGGTGGTTGACGACTTGAGTTAAATAAAATAGGCAGTTCCAAAATTGAGAACGTGGTGGTTAAGGTAGAAAAAGGAGTCAGAAGATGTTACATGTCAGGATTTATGGCCGATGTGTCCTTGGGTCCAGGCATCATTCCCATCGCTGGCTTTTGTTTCCACCTACTCGTCATATACTCCTTTTCCTTGGGTCCTTTTCTTCAATTTCTGTTTCTATGCAAAACGAGGACGACAACCAAGGCAAAGGAGAAGCAGTAAAATGAGAGAAATAGAAAAATGGAGATGGCCTCCGGAAGGGACCTTGACTAAGTAAGTACCGCTCTCTTGTTAACAAAAAATGGAGGTCCGCAAGGATGCGGGGGGTAGGAAGAAGGAAGCGATGACTCAAAAACAGCAGGAGAAGAGGTAAAGGATTGAAATAGAATGCCTCGTTCCGCATGTGATTTCTACTAGAATCGTGTGTGCAAGTCCAATGTCGGCCAAGGTGCACTCTTCAACAAATTTGTCGACGAGGCGGGTCCCACCGGGTTCCCAAGATTTTTTTTCGCACTTTCAGCTCAAATTTCAAAGAAATTTTCAAAGAAATTCTTTTCTACTGTTCTTGCTTCTCAATTCTTCTTCTACTCTGTTTCAATTTTGTGTTTTGTGACTTTATCAGTCTGAGCTTTCTTAGAAATAAAAATAGGAAATTGAATGAATTGAAAGAAAAATGATAGTGATAGTAGGAGCAGTTATGTTTTCAGAGCTGATACTTAGAACTGAACATGTTTTTCTTAGTTAAAATTCTCTTGGGTTTTATTTCGACGATTAATATTATTTATCGGTTTATGTGAAAAAAGTGCTCACCTCCACATCCTCATACCGTCGTGTAGATTGTGATTGTCGTCGGTTAACTGTGATTGCTGATGTTCTCCGACCGAGAACTGATCTGAAAAAATAGAATGTCAAAAAATTCAAAGTTTGGAATGGAAAAATCTTTTTTATAAATGAAAATGATATCGTAACCATAATGAACAAACACAAAATTGTCATAATAAATGAATCAAGTGGCATTTTCTTTGTTTTCTTTGTTATTCCGCACGTTTGCCTAATACGAAAATCTACAACAAATTTGATCTACCGGTAAAAATTTCGGTATGGGAAGCCTGAAGCACAATATAATAAATAAAATTTTTTTTAAAGATTGGTATTGTATTTTCGATTTAGTGTAAAACGGCGTTCTTAAAAACTATTGAAAACGGTTTTTGTTTTTTGAACTTCTATTCTAAAAATCATTTTTGGCGAATAATATATGTTTCAAAATTATACGATATTCCTAACTGACAAATAGCTTTATTGATTTCAGGGAAGTTCCAATTGAGAATTTGTAATTTTTATCTTGAAAATCCAACTACTGTGACACTCTAATAGAAGGCCGCCCTGAACTTGCATTTTCAGCTCAATTATCTCAATTAATTAGACATAAAGAAAATATGCCAACTGTTTAAATGTTGATGGTATAATGACGAACAGTTTTTTAGTTGACAGATTTCACCTATCTCTTTCGGAAATCGAAATAAATCAGCTCACATTGGAGGCATACGGTAGTCTTTCATTAATTTGTACGCTATTTAAGCATTACCCTTTACTATATTCATAATTCGAAGTGTTTCTGTTTGTATTAAGTTTTCATAACTTTTTCCCAGACATTTGCCTCTCTAACAATAGTTTCCTGAGTCAGAACCCATTGCGTTCCAAAATCCCCGTTCCCTATTTTCAACTTCCACACTTGTATGTCTTTATTTTTCTTCTCCCTTCCCCCCATAGCCCCAATTTTTTTTGAAAAACAAACCTTGGTCCGCCTGCATACTTAGAGAGGGACTGAAAACTGCGCAGTTCCGGAACTGGCTGACGTAGCATTTTCAGGTGACCGGGTCAAAGTGGTTTCTCATTCAGAGTAGCCAGAAATGTGCGAGGACAATGCGGCGACAAGGGTTCTAAAAATAAGGAAATTTTGAGACTGAATAGGAAAACCTGGAATCTAAAATTTTGCTTGTTAAAAACCAGTACAGTTAAGGAAATAAAAATAACAACAAAGTAAATACATAAATTACGAGTAGACGGGTTGGTGGGGGTGGAAGAAGAGGATAAACGATGAGAAAGAGCCTGGACTGAAATTTGAGAATTTTTCGAATCCCCCAGAATTTAGAAATCAACAAGATGTATCCTTCAGATAAGAACAAGACTCCGGGGGGTTTTTTCGGGATGCGTAGAGGAGAACGAGGAGAAAAAAATGGAGGAGACGAATCAAACAGAAAGAAAAAATAAAGAGGGAAGCGGAAAAAGCAGCTGATTTTCAACCGGAAAACTGCAATAGCATTGAATGCATAATTGATGAGTTAGGAGGAGTGTAGAGTAAGGATCATGATTTTTTTCCGCCATCTTCCCTGTCTTGTTTTAAGAATGAAGAAAAATGAGAGGAAAAAAAGGATGGAGAGGGTTCCAAGATCAGTGATGAAATTCAGAATAATTGTAGTATGACCAAAAAATGGATAGAAAAAAAAGCGATAGAAGAAACAATTGAGTTGTATGTGTGTTTGGTTTTCTGTGTGTGTAGAAAAATAGATGATGGAGACCAGAGCGGAAGAAATTAGACGATTTCGGTTGGTTGGTTGAATATGCGGAGCCCTCCGCGAGCATGAATCTGCGCCGCTGGAGCAATATATGAATTGTCTGATGATATTGTTTCTGTGTTATTTTTTCAGAGGGGACAAAGGATTCATTGAGATTCAAGTGTGAAGGATCAAAAATCCAGAAATCGTATTGTAGGATATTTATAAATGAAAAAAAAAATGAAGTAGTGATCTTACAGAAATTAAAAGAACAATGTTTCAAAATTCAAATTTTCTGTCATTTTCCCTACACTATGGAATTCCAGATGAGATTCAAAAAAAAAAGAATGACGTGATTCTTCGAGTCAACTAATCTAATTAAAGAAAGTGCGCATTTCGCTACCAAGCTTCTCTTTGAACTTTCTGAATAAAAAAATTTCGATCCGTTTCAAAGTCACAGAATAGAAATAAGCCAACATGACAGAAAAGAACAAAAAGGTCAGCAGAAGATGGTGGTCGTGTATTCGAAATATCTGTGGGAAAATTAAAGGAGGCAACGAAAAAAGTATCAATTGACAGGTGAGTGCATTTCTTTGGGAACGATGACAGAACCAAAAAATCATGAGAAATTCGAACTTCTGAAATTGGAACATACGTTATTGTTTGGGGACTAAATTTTTCTTTCTTGTAGGGAATTTTCAAGGGACATCTGACCCTGGTTCCAAAACTCAACGACTACGGAGAAGAAGCCCTCCGTTCATGAATCAAAGTTTAGTCGTCTTCAATTCAAAATATCAAATTACGTCTATTATCTTCGGGGAGTGGGAACAAGATTTGGTCAATCATCGGACGTCATTATTTCAAAAAAAAATGAATCGAAAAAAGGGGTTTTCTATCCCAACTAACTGATCTGCATAGAGAAAGACACGGAAGAAGATTTTTGTTGCTTTCATCCATGACTTTAGAGAAGGGACAGCTATCAGGAGAAGTGAATAA
The DNA here is from genome assembly GCA_027920645.1 of Caenorhabditis nigoni. Classification (NCBI taxonomy): domain Eukaryota; kingdom Metazoa; phylum Nematoda; class Chromadorea; order Rhabditida; family Rhabditidae; genus Caenorhabditis; species Caenorhabditis nigoni. Next base: position 18,578,721 of record CP115869.1, read on the forward strand.
TTCCTGGCGACATGACACGCTATTCATTTTTGATGCGCCGTGCCACATATGCAAAACTTAAAGATGAAGAGATGAAATGAGCATGTCGAAAAATGTCTCATCAGAATTGTTTTTATAAAAGAACCATATCAATTGTTAAAAAATGGTGCCCATCAAACTTTGGCACAAAAAAGAAATAAGGCTGAGACCCAACTTTTTCGATGGAGATGGAGAGGACAATTTTCAGTATGTCGCATAAAAAAGAGAATGGACGAAGGGGGTGGAATAGGGATAGGGTGGATAGGGGCATAAAAAATAATACGAGCTACTACTTTTCTACCCTTCTCTCAGAATGCCCCGGATAGAGTTGTCCCTACTCCCAAAAATAGAAGGAAGGAGCCGATCTATCGGTCGGTCTGTAGACGTGGAAAGAATAAAAAACATCATGGACATGAAGAAAAGGAGTAAGAAATAGTAAAAGAAAAAGAAGCAAAAAGGAATTGGAAGAAACAGAATAGATGAGATGACTGGGAGAAGAATGAGAAGCATCGAATGTTGCCAGTACATCCGGCAAAAGGTCATGTCAATTTGAATGAGCACAAAAGAGATGTTTTCGTATTAGGCTACAACTGCGTTTTTGAAAGTTTCTAGTTGAACTAGTTGTTGAACTTTTCACGGTACTTAACGATTCATAATGAAATAAAAATCTCAGTGAAAATTTGTTAATGAAGTAAGTACGAAAATGATTTCGATAACTTTTCCGAGTCATTGAAATTTTGCGTTCCGAGTCATACTTGTTTGCTTCGCACAGAGATTATACTAAAATTCATATAAGCAAAAGAATAGCATGAGAAAGTGGAGATAACAAGAAATAGAATCAAGACCAGCCGCCAGCAAGCCCGGATTTAGGGATTTGATTTTCTCTCGTTTTTCATCATTCGCTATTCTGATCTCACTAGAGAAAAAACATCATCACTGCCGGAAAAGTCAATTTGTTCGTTTATGCTCTTGATGATGGGTTCGTGATTTTTAGCACTGGTTTGGAATTTTTTATTTTTTTTTGAAACTATTTTTTTTCGGGCGTTCATATTTTTCTATTTTTTTGAGGAAGAGTAAATAGAAAAAATATACGATTTAATTTCTGAAATTCTTTCGATGAGAGGATTTTCTTGGAAATCAATAATTTTAAATAGTGATATGATTGTTTTTTTTTTCATTTTGAAATTTGATTTCTCAAATTTTCCAATTTTTTTTTGACTACTAAAACTATACTGGATACGGGCCAGGCTTGATCGAGAACTTATTTTTTGTAATATATTAAATCTCACTGAAAATGTTTTCCACCAAAAAAATTTCAGAAAATTCTTTAAAAATAAAGAAATCAAAATACTAGGAATTGATAGTGTAAGTCGGAATGAAATAAGATTTTCAAGTTTGCGCCATGATAAATTTATGAAATTACACAGGTTGAAGTAATGAAAATTAGATTAGTCTTCAGAACTGTTTAGGCTACTAATCTTGTCAAAATTATTTTTCAGAATTATCTGGCCACATTAGTTAAGATGAATATTTCACAATAAAAAAATTTTCTTGGTAGTTTTTCTACATTATTTCGAAACCAGTAGAGATTTGAAGATTTTTTAATATCTTTTCACCCACAATTTTCGTCGGGACCATAGAATTCTTAGACCCAAAGGTCAAACTCACTACAGCTCTGAGGATAGGAAAATTGTTGCAACTTTTTGAATGAACGAACATGTGAAATGGGTCACAATAGAATAAAAACTTGAGAAAAACGGGAAGGAAAAGTGAAGAAAAAAAAACGGGAGAGGAAGAAGAAGGAAAATTCTCGGATTTCCGGTGCAAACTTCTTGGGAACGAAGAAACCGAGGCGAGGGATGAAAAAAAATAAATGGAGGAAAAGTCAGAGAAAAAGGGCATTGGTCCTATTGAATTTAGTGAAACTTTATACCGGAAGACGAGAAGGATTAGAGTTTCTTCTGTGTAGAAGCCCTCATTTTCTTGAGGATTTCTATGAGTTTTCTAAAAAGAGAAGCTTCAAAGTCCAGTATTGATCAGATTCCTCGAAGGTTAATTGATAACCTGATTGAGTTCTTGCGCTTTCTCTCTGTGCTTTCTCTGTGGGTAAGATTGAGAGCCAATCACATCCCAACCAATCGACATGTTGTAGACACGATGGAACAGTTGTCGTTCGGGATGACCAGCGTCTATCATTCAGGACCCCATTCAAACAGACGTTTTTCATCACTCACGGCACTCTGACAACGGGAGAAAATACGAATAACACTTGTTTGTTGATAATGTACTCATTCAATCGGTGAGTGACATAATTCCTCGGATTTTTTGACAGCTGGAAGTAAGAAACCTAGGTTAAGTTGTATTCAGTTTCTAGGAGGTAGACTAAAGAAGAGAAAATAGTAGTACGTTGACCTCTGTACCATTGTTACACATTTCCTCGTAAAGTTTGAAGGTTTTATAATAGGGCGAGAGCAGAAACAGCTGTTGAATAAAAAACGCGTTAGGTAAGCCATCTCATTGATTTTTTTATGATAGAAACTTGCAGAGAGAAAAAGCAGGAAGTGTTTTATTCCGTAATTTTTTGAAGTGAGTAGCGAGCCTTCCAAAAATACGCAAAGCACTATATGTTTTGCAAGAGAAAAAAGTTATAATATTCATAAGACATCTGGGAGAGGAATAAAAAACTTGATAAGAACTCTCTCTCATAGATCAATCAAACAGTTTTTGCATTAATATTAAAGCGACGCCATATATCAAGCGAGGAGTCTAGAATTTTGCTTACTGACTAGTCACAAACTTGCCACTTCTGTCTGAAACCGACATAAAAGTGCAGTCCAGTTCCGTTGGGTTCACAAAATAGATGCTTTGGATGTCATCCTTTTCAGAAAATTTGGCTGTCGTCACGTCACTCAATTTTTTTTCTCTAAAATATTTTTTGGACAAAAAAGTTGAATGTTTAAATATGCTAACATAGCACCTACAGAAATGGAAAAAAAGAACAAGAACTTGAAACGACAGAGAAGGTGGTCCCATGGGAGGAAGTGATAAGTGTTCCTGTGAAAAGCGTCTCAGAAATTTTTAAAAGAGGAGGTTCGAAAAATTATTCAGACATGCTTAGAGATGATGAAGGGTTCTGAGCTTTTCTGGAAATTATTCCAGAGATACAGTATATATTTCATTAATTTCAACAAAAATTCAAATGAAATTTTTCGAAAACTATAAATCGTAAATAATTTTGAGTGGAAGTTTCTCACATACTTGCAAAATCAGGGCCCGGCCCGTGGCCGGGCCCGGGCCTGGCCGGGCCGGGCCGGGCCGGGCCGAAGATTTCAAGGGCCCGGCCCGGCCCGGGCCCGTGACCCCTCGGCCCGGCCCGGCCCGGCGGGCCCGGGTTCTCCAAGTTTGAAAAAAAATTTGAAATTTCAGAAATTTTTTCAAATTTTTCTGTGAAAAAACCATTTTTTGTGGACACTATAATCTTGAAAAATTTTTTACTCCACAGAAAAATCGTCCATTTTTTTCTGTTAACACCAAAAAAAATTTTGAAAAGACAGGAAATTTTTTTTCCGAAAACCCGGGCCGAGACGGGCCGGGCCGGGCCTGGCCGGGCCGGGCCCGGGCCCTGGCCGGGCCGGGCCGGGCCCTGAAAATTGTGAAAAAAGCCCGGCCCGGCCCGGCCCGGCCCGGCCCGTTGCAAGTATGGTTTCTCAAAATCTGTGAGACAAATCATAAACTAACAAACTAGAAAAATGTTAACGATATTAAGACAAGTATTTTATTGGTTTACAGGATTTTGATTTATATCAAAAAACGAGATAAATGAGCTCAAAGTACAAGTACCGAGCGGCGTTTTATTAAAGCCTTCACGGTATTTTAAAAATTGCACGTTTTGAAGCAGGGATTTACTTTGATATTGAGTATGAATGATCAACTGTAATAATGAAAGGTATCTATACTTCGTCTTATTCGACTCAAAAAAGTGGATGATATATTTCAGTCAGACAATATTCAGTAAGAAACATCTAGTAGGTACAGTAACCCCAAGAGTTTGAAAACAAAAAAATTCACGTTAAACTTCTCATCAAAAATTAGAACCTATCAGAAATAAATTAAAAATATTTTCGTCACTTTGTATTAGTTCCTCATTCTTGATTTCAATTTTCTGGCTATATCAATTGAATACAATTTGTGTTCCTTGATCCATGTCCCTTGATGTAAACAAAAATTCTGGAATAAAAACAAAAACTCTCCCCGAAGAAAAGGAATTGTGCGTGTGTTTTTTTCCTGTCTTTGATCAACCCCACCAAATTGGCCCGAAAATTAGTGGATAATTACAATGTTTTTGGATGAGGAAGACACACGCATGTTGCAAATTTTTTGATTTTATGTTTGAATCTCTATCTTTCTATTTGAGTTCCTATGTTCTCTAATTGTATCATAGCATGAATGTCAAAAAAGGAACATTTTTGAAAAATCAAAAAAAAAATCGAAAAATGGGCGGAGAAAAGGAAAATTAAAAATATAGACACACGTAGAATGGAGAGAAGGAGAAGAAGAAAATAAAATGAAATTGAAAATGTAATGTGATGCTGAAAAGCTGGATGAGAACAAAGTGGAGTGCTGGGAAGAAGGCAGTAGAAGGAGCACTGGTTTTTGTCAAAAATATATTGCCTTCTGGATACATATATTTGAATGCAATGGATGGTTTGACAAGTGGATACTGGCTGACGAGATCTTTTTTTTTCAAATTAAAAACTAAACAAATATCAGCGAATGTCATTTTCAGACGATTTTTATAAAATACGTCTCTGTTTCTGAACGAGTCTTCCTGCAAACGTTAGTAATCTTCCTGCTACTCATTCATCGCATTCTGAAGCTGTCAGAGAAAGTTGAGTTCATTTGATCAGGATTTTTTAAACAGAACTACTAACCCCAGGGTAAATTATCAAGATTCCTTTTCTTGCTATAACTTTTTGGGTGTGGTTCTTCTTATGAACAAGCGATCTTTTTTTCGGTTTGTTGTTTTTCTCATGTCTTTTACTTTTTCCCTCTTCTTTCACTTCTCCCTCCATCATGATGACTTTGTTCTTCTGTTTCTGTCATTCTCTCATTGAGATTCATGTTGATTTGCAAGTGAGAACGGAGAGAAAGCCGTCACCGCCGTCACCGGCCACACATATGGAAGATGGAGATGTCGAATGAGAAGAGAAGGCAAAAAATAGCTCTCGGGTTAGTTCTTCGTCATTTTCTTCCCCGTTGGTGATGGCGTAGGGGTGGGTCCCAGAGGTGAAATAAGAAGGAAAGGAAGCAAAGAAAAAAAAACGTAGAGGAGAATGGGAGCAGGAGGAAAGAGGGCAATAAAAGAATAACAACTAGGCATAAACGTGAGATGGAGCGAGGAGAGACCTTTTCGTTGTCGGGAGTCCCTCAGATCAATTGGTGGTTGTGGCATTTTGGTTGCAGATGAAGAAACAGAAGACAGAAAAAATGAGAAGAAGAAGGTACTAAGAGAAGGACAGAGTCATGAGTTCATGAGTAGGTACGATGTGCTTGGTGCAAGAACAAAAAACGACATCACGAAGACGACGCTCAATGGTTTTCGGATATCTAGGCAACCGCGAATGGAGCCATCAAAAATGGGAATGGCACGGAAAAGGTGATGGATAATCGCAGGTTTCGCAAATGGGTTTGAGTTGGTTTTCTGAGCGATACGGTATATAAAGAGAGAGTGACAAAAAATAAATTGTGATAAAAATCTGAAATATCACAATTTGTTCAAAATCTGAAAAGATTAGAAACATCCATAAGAAAAATATCTTGAAAATCAAAAAACTCAGTTTTCAGAGTATGAAGGAATAGAAGAGATAAGAAAAATCCCAATTCCAATTTTTGTAGAAGTAAGCAAACACATTTTTTGAAAATGAATCACCAATTCCATACACTAGCAAATTTTTAGTTTAGAGTGTGCAAAATTTTCGAGAAACTAGAAAAAGAAAGGGTTTTCAGGTATTTTCAGCAGGTTACTTTTTAACTGTGGTTCAGGATAAAAACTTTAAAAAAACTCAAAATCGAAGATCAGAAAAATGTGAAAACTGTCTGAAAAACAACTAATTGCATAAAATAGCAAGTTTGTAGATTCAAATTTCCTTTCAGTTTTCTAGAATCTATTTTCGCGAAAAAGAGGATTTTTCATACTTTGAAAGTTTTACTTTTCAGCAATCTAAATAAAAAGATGTTTTTTAGTAACTGTTTACAAAATCACACGAGGTTTGAGATTACTGTAAGAAAATTTATAGAAAACCGACCATGTTCCCTAATATAAAACAAGGAACAAATCAAAATTTCTCACACTCAAAAGGCTAGAACCCATGTAAGGGACAGCTGCAGCCTCCAGAGAGAACAAGATAAACTACTAGCACTTTTCACTAAATTAGCATGAAAACATACATGAATTACAAGAAGGGTCCGTCTGACGCCACCACCACCGTCAGAGAATCTAACGCCTCCGGCATTACCACATCTACAAAGTCAGGGGTTGTTTTCCACCAATTCCTTTTCTTATCCGCTTTTCCCAGCACCAATTCCTGGTCGCTTTTCAATTTGAAAACTTTTTTCATTTCTTCACGTTCAAGGTGAAATATTTTCCGAATCTTGCTGTTATCCCCCGACTAACTACTGTCATTGTTCCAGTAGCCAACCCAGAAAAAAAGGAGAAAACCTCTGTCAAACGCATTTTTTTGGCAGAAGAAAAGCGTTCAAAACACCATTAGTAAATAATAGTTAGAAAAAGGAGAAGAAAATGACAATAGCAAGGAAGGGGAAAGAAAAGAAAAAATAGGGAATAAATAAGTAAGCGAGGAGAGAATGAAGAAATCAAAAATAGTAAAGTTTGGAGAAATAAGGAGAAGAGAGACACTGAAAAGAAGAAAAGGCATTTCATGAAATTACCGTTATAAGATTAGCATTAGGTTTCCTGACTTGCGTATTATTACACCTGTCTACGAAAATGGACAGAATAATTTTTTATAATTTTGGCTCAATTTTTTTTTGAAGATTATGTTCAGAACTTTCAGGTTCTATCTCAAATTTTGGTAATATTTCAAGAAAAAATGTCACTTATCATCAAGACTACAAATCCAATTTCTTTGAAACAGAAAGATGGCAACTGATGATACTAGATAATAAAAAAAAATTCCAATCATAAAAAAAAGACTGATCACTTTCTTCCACCCTCATCACCACTCTCAAAATCCAACCTTTGAAATAAAAATTGAAAACGAGGGACAGGAGAGAAATGGGCGGGGAAAAACTGAGTGGAGGGCCCCGAAACGCTCACGGGCTCCGTCGGAACTATATAATTCCTTCTTATGACTGTCCTGGGAATTGGGCCCGGAGGCACTAGGGCCAGAGGCTAACCCAGAAAAGCAGTGCAGAAAACTCCCAGAGCCGTGTGGAAATGTTCCAATCTCTCGTCTCAGGCAATGAGATTGAGCGACAAAAAAATGGAGAGAATAGGTTAGGAGACACTGAAAATTTCTCTCCATATACATACAAAAAAGAGAAAAGAGGGTCCGACGACTAGGGAACACTTGCGATTTGATTTGCACAGGACAGTGAAGAAAAACTAATTAGGTTAGAGGGGAAGGGCGGTGCACAGCTAATCTCAACCAAATTGTTAGAATCGAAATGGACAAAAAACGACAAACGAGAAAAGGGTGTAGAACCGAAAAAAAACATTTGCAAAGATTCCAAAAATTGAATTTAAATCAGCAGACTTTTTTGAACGGATTCAATAATTATTCGAAAACCAGGTACGTTAAAACCTGTAATAGAAAGAGAAGGCCCCCTAACCGGCATCTGTCATAAATCTCAAAAACTTGTCAACTGATAAGTTGTTCATCATAACATCACAACATTTTATCAATTGACAGATTTTCTGGTATCTTGAATAGAAGCGGGGAAAAATAACCTCAAACTTTACAAGGTATCTTTCTTATATATAAAACGGTATCTTTCTTATATATAAAATTCTAGAGGCTTCTGTCTGTCCGGATAAGGATCTGTGGATTTTTGAAAAACATGAAAAATAGATTTACGTAACCCATTAAGGAGACATTAGGAGGGTAGCGACAAGCCAGTAAAAAAACTAAATTGAAAAGCGCCGAAGGCACACCAGATTGCTGGTATTCCACAATGATAAAACAAATTGGAACATACTATTCAGAAAATAGAAATTAATCTTTAAAATTCGAAATTTTTGCAACTTGTTTTTCTGGAAATCCTCATAAACCTCTGGTCAATAGCAAGTAGTAACACCCCATAGACACATTAGTCAGTCAGTGTAGTAAGATATTCAAAAGGCATGTTGCATTATGTCAGTCTGGACTACTCAGAAGCCCTCCTACTTTCAAAGTTTGGAAGATAAAACGAAAACAACCAACAAAAAATGACTTCACGAAAAAATTCGCACCATTCCAAATAAAACCAAAAAGTGGTTCTTCTTCCGCAACAAAAAAGGACGACGAAGGCATCTGAAGCATTCTCATCAGTGCATGTTGCCTTTCATTAAAGCGAGAATGAAAAATAGAAGAGAAAGGAAGACCCTTTGCCTCCTCTCGTAAAACATCGAATGCTACCATACGGGGACCATCGTTAACGAGCTCTTTGCTGTTGCTCCTTGGGGTTCTGGAGTGGGGAAATGGAACAAAAATTGTATTGGAATCTTGAAGAAAAGGATGATGATAGAATCAACTATGGTTTTATATTAGCTTTTTCCTGGAATGGTGTGGTTCTTAGAATGACCAGTTAGTTCAAAATGAAAAATTAAGGGTTTCGAATTTGGCAAAGAAAAAAATCATTTTCATAACATGCTGTACCTATCAATGTATACAAAAACGTAAATTTCAATGTTAGTTGATTTTAGGCCGTTTTGAACATTTTCAGGAGTCTAGAGCTAGACTGCCAAGTTTCAGATTGTTTTGAAAATGTTGAAAAATGTAAAACAAACCTAGATTTGAAATTTTGCATTTTTATAATTTTATACAGTTTCCAGTTTTTTAGCTATTTGCGGATTTCTGGAAGAACCCTTCTATCAGGTTTCAGGAAAATTAGGGTTTTTTTGAAAAACAATATGAAAGCAAAGTTTTCTATTTAGGTATGTTTCGCACTCTTTAAACCTCCAAAAACTATTTCAAACTGGACAGTTGGCCTCCAGACTCCTGAAAATAGTCAGAATGGCCGCGAATAGCCGAAAATGAACTATTTTGTTGTATATCTTATGAATCGGTACTGTCAATAGAAAAAACTTCATAAATACTGAATTTTTTTGAGAGTGCTTACTAGAAAATATCCCAAAACTAAAGGAAAAGGTTTTTCATAAAAATTAAATCGAACAATAAGTTTCGAAAAACTGGTTATCCTCAAAATAAAAACAAAAGAAAAAGACCTGTAATAGTTGGGCTCCTTGACTGCCAATTTCCAGACAGTTTCGTTCGATTACTGTCAAATATATCAAATAGTGATTAGCTTACAGAACCTCAATCATTTATCTGAATAATTTTGTCAGATGTAAGCTTTTGAGAAATCTCACCGAGATAAATTGAAACCAAGATAAATTCGATCAAAAATGAAAAATAATACAGGTTTCACAGTAGCTTCTATTCATGAAAATAAAGAAAAGTCTATATTAAATGAGAAAAACAAGTAGATTACGGTAGACGCCTTGTTTCTCAAAGTCATCACAATTTTTCTCACGGTACCAGAAAAATCATGCATTAAACAAGACAAAACAAGGGATGAGTGAGTCAAAGTCGTTTTCCTTTTTCCTCCTTCATTCATTTTAAGCTTTTCTACTAGCCCTCTGGGTGAGAAAGGCACTCAATCATTTTGAAACTCTTTTTCTCCTCACCATATGCACTTTTGAACACGTACCAGTGGCCTTCAGCCTCTCGCTCTCAATGAAAACCTATCAATAAAATGACAAGTCCCTGGAGGGATAACGTCTGCAACACATTGGAAAACGGAACATTGAATCACACAAGAAGAGATTGAAATGATTAGATAACAAGATTGAAATGAATTGTGGAATTGAGAGGAAGCCAACAAATTTTATCTCGTGTGTGTCATGTTTTTTGATTGGGTGGCATCTTCTTCTTCAGCGACGAAGTGAACTTTGAAACTCATATAAAAATAAGTGCACTTGGAGGAGAGGAACTGAGAATATGATGAGGACAAGCTTCTAGATGTCAACTAGAAGGAGTAGGAGAAAAAAAAATTGGAAATTGAATTTGGATCCCATACACACAAGCCCATAAAAACTACCCCCACCCACCCATCAAAATTCTAAGGGAGAGGAAAGGATATGCTTGAAAAGATATTCGCGTTATGAAACGAGTAAAAGTCAAATTGTCTGTTGCAATATTTCATGTGAATTATTCATTCTTATCTCCTCGTGTAAATTAATTGGAACTGGAAAAAATGAAATAGGGCAAAAAGTAAAAGGGATTGGAATAGTTAAACTAAGCAATTTGGTAGATATTGTCGAAAACTCAAAAATCCAGGTTCGAAAAATTAGGAAGAATTTGCACATTTTACTACAAAGAATTCAAAAAATGTGAGAAAAAAATTCGTGGTATTTTCTCGTGCCACGAAACAAATGATTGTGCAATCATCTTGTAAACAACAGATGAGTGAAAAATGAGCCCAAGAACAAAGCAAGAAAACATGATAGGGGGTCAATGATGTAGTCTCTCTTTTTCCATTTCTCTCTTCAACTCTCGCTCCCTCTCTTCTTTAAATGAACAAGCTCTGCTAGTGCATTTCTCCATTTTTCGAATTTTCCTTCTCCGTTCACTTTTGTGTTAGACACGAAATGTTTGACTCTCTGATAGAATATCAGCTACAAAACAGGAAAAAAACATTTTCTCAGAAAACCTAACAAAAATATAAAAAAAAGAAGTTATGAATGATATCAACGATGATTGCAATATTAATCGAATATTCTAGTATATTTACGACGATGAGCCATAGAAGGGATGGCTCAAGTTTTTTGATATATTTTTCAGATATTTTTAGACATGAGATTTTCAGAAATATGTTGGCTTTTTTAAAGATTTTTCTAACTGACGTCTCAGTGTTCCGAATCTTTTGTTCTTGATGAAAAATTGAGTTTCAAAGAATTGACTACAGTAGTTAAAAGAAGTCTACCAGGCACATTAGCAACATTGATATTGAATAAGCCGTGAATATTCCGATAAAATGTCTCCTTGGTTCTCCACATTGAGCCCGCATATCTCATTTCTTGTAAAAGACAGAAAAAAGTAGTCAATTAAAAAATGTGTATCATAATATCAAAATTATTTTGACAGTTATCCACTTTTTGTTATCTTTTACGGGAATCAAGATAAATTTACTAAAAGTTGAAAAAGGGAACTCTATTGGAGAGTGTAATGTACACATTTTGTCCTGTTTTGTTGAACATGTAATAGATAAAGAATGAATTTTGAATTTTCGAAAATGAATGAAAAATTGTTCATTTGCAGAAGACAGGAGCGTTAATCGCATTTATACCATCACACAAGGTTTATTTTCTTGATTTTCAAAATTCGTTTACGATTTTTAAACTATTGAAAATTTCATCAGGTTTAAAAAATAGAAGTTTCAATATGAAAAATGTTATCTATATATTCTATTCGTTAGCTGTAAATTCCAAATCTTTACTAATCAAAATACTAACCTTTTCTTTGCTGTCGTGCCAGATATCGGACGGGTCTGTTTGTTGTCTGTAATACTATTAACAGTAATTTTAAGTTTTTCGGAATATGAATTTAAGGATTGGATAAAACATGAAGGAATGTTTTTCCAAAAAGGGATAAAAAAAAAGGAAATAAAATATCTTTAAACGAATATTTTGTAATCTGAAATTCAAAAATGAATTTTGAGCTGACGAAAAAAAAAGCGAAGGTTGAAACTGGCGTTTAAAATCAAACCGTTTCAGAGGAACTCCTAAACAGCTGACCAATCTAAGAAATCTGAACCAAAAATGTTTCAACGGAAGTTGCCATATGGGAAGACAAAGGAGAAATCTTGGTGGCGTTGGGGTGGTGGTGGTGAGGGTTTTGAAGAGAAAATAAAATTACGTTTTTTTTTGTTGGCGAATATTTGAGTGAAAAAAAGACACACCGAGTTGGGATGGAGGCGGTAAGTTCAGTTTCCAACAAACAACGAAGTATTTTCGACTCGTTGAGTGAGGTTAGGTTTTTGGTTCCATACCAGAAATTTCGAACCCAGTTTTTTTTTCTCAAAGTTTTTTCTTGTAAGCAAAGTGAAACTATGTGAGAATAATCTCAACTCTCCCTCGCTGATGTCACAAAATCGAGTGGGAGTTGAAAAATGAGAAGGAATTAAAAGAAAGGGAAGATGGACTTGGTTGTCCAAATGTCCAGCAGGAAACATTGCTATTTATGGTAGAAAACAGATTTTCTGGAGTGGAATAGATAAGCAAAATTTGTAAAGATTGGAAAAAATGAATGCAAACTTCCCAAAAACAAACTCAATGTCAGACTAATTGCATATTTTCTGAAAATCATTTCGAACACGTAATATGTATTTTGAGAATGGAATTTTGAGAAAAGTTGCATGATGATTGAAATGACAGCTTATCAAAAATAGATAAGCGTTGTTATTCAAATTCATCTACCAAAATGTACATGCACATTTTAGTAAGGGCTTCAAGTCTTCTTGACAAAAAATAAACATGCCGGAAAGAAGAAGGAACGAGAAACAGAGAAAAAAGTATGAAGAGCGATCGAAATGCATTTCAGATGAGTTACCGACATGCAGAGGAGAGAGGAATGAAAGAAGAGACAACAAAAAATGTTCTGGAACGGACGGCCGCACACACAATACAATTGATACATCTTCTCTTCATACTCTTTAAATATTCAATTCAGTGATCCAATTTTTTCTTCTCTTCTTTTGTTTCTCCTTCTTCTCTGTTTTTTTGTCGCTGTTCTTTTCCTCGACAAACTACGAATTCTTAAAAATGAGAAAATGGTTGTGGCGGTGCTAGGATACCTCTTGCACCTTCGTAGGCAAATTTCTACCAGCAATGTTTTCCCTGCTCACTGGAGCATGAAAACCCCATAAAAACAAGGAGGTTATGATGGGATAAAGGAAGGGATCCAGGTAAGGGTGAGCAAAAAAGGAAAAAAAAAGAGAGAAAGATGAATGGAGAAAGGATATGTTTATATGAAAGGTGTAATCATTTCTAACGATCTTGGTTTCTGGAAAGGTTTGGAATTTTTGGGGGAAGATGAAAGGGGTTGAGAAGAAGAGAATATAATAAAACTACAGGGTTTACAGCCTGACTGGCAGTAGCGGCCAATAAATTATACAAAAACCTACTTCTAAAGTAGTTTTTGGGTATTTGGATTTTTTTCAAAAGTTTGGTGCTCGGCTGTCAAGCTTTAAATCACTTTTCAGACTTTGGAGGATGTCAAACAGACCTTGATTGAAAATTAAGCATTCACGGAATATTTTGTAAATTTCTAATTTTTCAGCTGATAGCCAATTTTGAAAGATACCCCTAATTTACCCCTATTTGTACTGAAAATTTGAAAAAAAAAAGTTCTGGAAGACACTTGCTTTTTTACGTGTTGACAATATGGGATAAAAAGAAATGTCTTCCAAAAAACCGGCAAAGCAGAATTTCCAAAAGCTTTTTGAATACATTGTTTTCAATCTAGGTCAGTTTCACACCCTCAAACATTTTCAAAGTGATCCGACATTTGACCGAGCTCTAAAATTCTCAAAATGGTGAAAATGAAGGAAAAACATCTGAAAAACACGTTTTTATGTCTTATAGGCCGGTACTGTATGTATAGATTTATAGTTTATTAGTAGAGATTTATAGAATTTACCCTAATCCAAAAATTCTAGTGTTAACGATCTGTACATGAATAAACCCTGCGCTACGAGAACTCGAAAACTTTGAAATTGAAATCTGCCAGACATCCGCAACCATATGTCCTACTCTCTCGGTTAGCCCTCCCGACTGTTGGCTATTGCCACTTGACGCCCCGCGCACACAGTTTCCAATCACAAACTGCGGTGTTAAAATGATAAATAAAGTATTTGGGCTAACAGAGAGCTAGGGCAAGAGAAGAAAAAATCGGACACAAAATGCTGCTAACACAAAGTCAATGAATTTCGAGGGCAATGTGAGACAGCGAAAAAAACGGAATTTCGGCTCTGTTTCGATGCTTGAAGAATGAGACAAATAGGAAAACGAGGATGGATTATTCATTTCGGTTTCTCGAAGCCAAAGAGTGTCTCATTCAACGCCTCTTGTTGCCCAATTCAAACCAACAATTTTGTGACTGGATCTGGTTTTTGGAAGGATTCCATTAAGATTCCAATAAATCTCTTCAACAAGAAACAAAAGAAAAGTCAACAGCTCTCTAGTGTTCAAAGATTACGGTATCGAAAAATTCAAAATTTTTTATGATGTAGATTTTTCAAAAATTGAACCGAAAATGTTCCGTCATTCAACAGACACATTCCAAATAAGAATCGAGGTTTCTAGTTTCGTTTCTCTTCACACTTGATTGGTTCTAAATGTGTTCTTTCATCTCCAAGCGTTGGCTGAATAACGAACGAGTTTTTTCTTTTTTTGAAGGCTCCATGTGATGTGAACCTTTTTTTTTTGGAAAAATATTGGTATGTTCTGAAAACTCAAAAACTTGCTTGGAGAAACTTTATGTACCGTAAACACTTTGAACAAATTTATCTCGTTTTTTGTGAAAGATATTGAAAAATGATGAACTGATAAACAATTTTTGAAATTCTGATAAATATTTTCCCAGTTGACCACTTTTAACTATCTCTTACAGGAACTGAGATATATGAGCTTAAAGTTGACGGTTCGGAAAGCATTCTAGTTGAGTATTTACGGTATCTAGATTGTAAAACTGTACAGAAATTTGAAAATTCATTCAAATTATTTTGAAAACTACACTGTCTTAGAAATCATATCAACTTTTTGGTTTGTACCGATTTTCTCGGTGTAGTTTTTTTCGAATTGTAACCACTTCCCGCCAACATCTTTATCTCCGAACTTGAGTCATTGAGCCGCGAACATATTTTTGCGAGATCAAGTGGCTCTTAGAACGCGAGTGACAATTACTTTATTTGACAACACATTCGACTTCATTCAAAGATAAGTTCAAAGTTTGGGTTTCAAGTTTACAGACTTTTCTGCAAACCAAAAGCAAAGAAGCTACACTGCGTGGGTTGTCGGTTACAAAAGAAGATACAAAAGAAGATGGTAAGAAAAGAAAGGATAACAATTAGTATCTCTTGTCAATGCTGAACTCGTCGCGGATGATCTTCGGCATCTTTCCGATTTCGGATCTCCAGTATTGAATGTATTCGCCCTCCCAGGTCTCATGAGCAAGAACGGACTGCACCTTAATTTGAGGATGATTTAGAGAAATTGATTGCGATTCGGTTGAACTCACGCAATACTTGCAGCGGATCGTGATCACGTTGTCGGTATGCTCGACCTTGAACTCCGAGTTCTGAGATGACACCTTGTTCTATTACATTGGAGAATAGCCATTAAAGTTTTAAGTCTCTTACCTTTGTGGTGCCTGGTCCCAAACCAGCATGATAAGCCTTTATGGCGTTGATAATGGAGTCGACTCCATAGAAGCTCTCCTTTCCCTTCTCGATCAACACAGCGCTGTCATCGTAGAACTTCAGAAGACCTTCGTAGTCATCAGCGAAGACGGTGTCGGAGTACACCTTGAATAGCTTGCAAGCATAGTCGTTGACATCTTGAAGATAAAATAGTATTAAAGCGGAAAAAAAAGAGGAAACTTACCGCAAGAAGCAGTTCTAACTTCCATCGTTAACTCGATTGACCGATGAATGTGAGAATGATACTGGTAATACTATCAACAACAAAAAGGCGGTGTCGGTGTCGGAATTCAGTTTCAAGGCTGTTATAACCTCCCCTCCCCTTTTAGATATTGTTTATCACCCGATTAGTAAGAACGCAGTAATTGAGATAAGGAGAGAAAATAGCCTTCAAAACACAGTTTCGTCGCAGGAAAAAGACGGTGTGGAACGGAAATTTATTTTGACAGTTTGATGAATTACCGTTTGGAAAATGGAAGAGACAATAACAAGTAAAATTGTCTTTCTTGAGAATCTAAATGTAGTCTAATGATATTGAATGAACACGAAATGGCTAGGATGAATACTACCAATATCCGAATTGAGAAAATAAAAAAGTTGAACATGTTGGCTGGTATTAAATGCAACATGAAGATGAGATAATACCGAAAATTCTGAAAGTGTGACCAGTAAATATTACTGAAAAAAAAAATTAAATTCGTGACAAAATTTAACATTAAGAACATTTTCCAATTCAATTATTCAGATCCCCTCAATATAGGTTTTAAAGCCATTGGTTTAGTCAGTAAAGCAAAAACATTTTCACCACTCAATTTACTTTTTTTGAAAATCTTCCACAACATGATTTTTATTCACGTATTGTATGTAATAATACTTGGCCAGTCTTCTCTGTGAAAGAAGGTTGGTATCTAGTTTGGTTTTTGAACAGATGTAAAATCGGCAAACATAAAAAGAATTTCGTTCAAAATTTGTTAATTGATGATTGACATTTTTTCGACTTGATTTATCAAATCAGGAAATAGCTAACGTGGAATGAAATAATCTAGGAATACCGTAAACATTTGCAGTTTTCAATGTTCGAAATTCGAGATATTTAGTCTAAAGATGAATCAAACAAAAGCTTATATCTTGTTTACAATACAGTAGGCCACTGCTTCATTATTTTTATTAACACTACAGTAGGCCATTGCTTCATTTTCAGATTATAGACTTTCAACAAAAATTCAAAATATACGATTGCCACTACATTCTTTGTTTCACATACTGCATTCACATTTGCTTGCTCCAGATGACTCAACGTATGCCCAATTGTACAACTTATTCCATTGTATTTTTTGGTCACCAACAGATCCAATCATCGTCAATGTTTAAAAATGCAACGTTTGCCGGTTGTGACTCATGGAGCTCCGCCTTCTTTATTGTAGCGAGCACCAACATGTTACATTGCTTCTTATGATTGAAACATTCGACTTGCTACTTCCTGTGTCTGTCTGCTACTTTTTTCGTCGTTTTTTATTCCGAACTGTTTTCAAATCGAAGATTTCGAGGCCTGAATGCAAGAGTCACTTTGAGCATACTGGCCTCCAAATTTTCGCTTTGAATTTTGGTTACGCTTCATGACAGTAAGTTTAGGGACCCTTCCCAACAAAATCTCGAATAGTGGCATTTACAAAAGCAACGTAATGTAATGCCCTGTACGAGATTTAGTTGGAGAGATGTCTCCGTGATAAGTTTAATTTTAAAAAGGAAAAAAGAAAAAAACTTCTATTTACTTGTACTGTTTCTATAATTTGATACAACGTCATGTGAAAATATGTACTTTGAGAATTCCGGTGTGTTTTGGTGTTAAAACAGTTAAGAAACACCTTGCAGAAATTAATGAAATAAATCTTTTATCTGAAGAAGAACGTGACATGCAGTACCGGTCAATAAACTATACGAAAGTGTATTTTTCAGTTGCATTGCCGTCATTTTGACTATAATCAAAGGTGATTAGCTTTACAGTCAGGTTTCCGACCAATGTGAACATTTCGGAGAGTGAAAGACAGATGTGGATTTCGGAAACTTCCTATTTCGGCCCGTTTTCGAGCTGAAATGTGAAAAAAAGATGCATTTCAGAAATTGGGAAATAGCTGAAAAACTAGAAATATTAAAAACCCATTGTAAATGCAATTTTTCCAAACTCTCTGTTTTACACCCTCCAAATTTCAAAAAAAAATTAAAGAAACAATGAACTTCACAGCCGAGCTCTAAGCTTCTGAAAACTGTTGAATGAGCTCTGAAAAAAACATTTTTGTTTATCTTATGGACCATTACTGTATTCGATTATCACACACATTGATAAACAAATACAGAACGGTATGTTAAAAAGGACATTATTTCAAAATTTTGGAGTTCTTCTGCAATTCACGAGTTTATCAAATTCTGTCTTATTATCAACAAACATTTTTTACTAATCCATCACTATCAAAACACAGCTTGTCTGACAGGACATGTGCGAAACATTACACCGATTCCTCGCCATCTTCTAATGACGGGGATCCACCCGCAACTACCTTGTGTAACGAGATAACAAGAGAGCAATATCTCTCTTTTCGTTTCTCTTTGTTCAGAAAGCGCATTACACCAGCGGGAAAAAGAACGAGAAGAAAAGAGAAACAGCAGGAGAAGAAAAGGTCCCGTCATCAGTTGAACTGATTTCTCGTCTCTCCATTCTTATTCTAGTTACTCACTTCGATTACTCTTATCAGCTATGCTCAAAGCAGGTCCACAAGGTTTGACTCCGGATGGTGAGAAGAAGAAAGCGCGGGTTTATACAGATGGATTGTAAGGAATACTGTAATTTGATAAATAAATGAAAATGAGATGTTTCAGTTTCGATTTTGTACATTTCTCAAACGCAAAACTGTTATGGCCAGCTAAACAATATGGAAAGAAACTGATAGTTGGAATCCATTCAGATGATGAGGTAAAATAATATTTTCATAGTTTTTATTATTCGAATAGTTTTTCTAAAATATTAGTTTTCTCCAACGAGTTTCGTCAAAAATTACTATACTTTTCAGCTCGACAACAATGGAATCTGCCCAATTTTTACTGACGAAGAACGATACAGGCTGATTTCAGCAATACGATGGGTTGATGAGGTACGAATCTTTTTTTAATCTACAATGTTTATAGTCTACAATTGTATTTTCAGGCTTTTGAAGATGCCCCGTTCCAACCTGAAATGTCGACGCTCAATCAGTTGGATTGTGATATTATTGCTATTCCAGGCAAGTGTGCACTGGCCATAAACCTAAGGGGATCCAGATGTTAGGACACATAGTCCCACTCTCCTTTTTTTTATTGACCCCGAACCTTTCAGACATAAGCCACCCAACAACTGTGGAAACTGCAAGGTACGAAGAGATTCGGGGCAGCGATCGGGCAAAACAATATGTTATTTCGGAGCATGTAACCGATCAGGTACGTACTTGATAAACAAGAGAGGTGATAAAGCAAGATTTATGGAGGATACTTGAGTTGTTGTTAAGTAAAATGGAAGATGAGGCTATTGCTGAACCCATATTTCGCAATACATTGAATTCAATTCCAGGAGGTCGCAGGACGACTAATGCTTGTAACTAAAAGTCATCATATGGAAACCGACTCAATTCTAGAGTTCAAAAGCGCAATGTTGCCCTTTGCTCTGGTAAGGTGTCGCTAGTTTCTCATGACACATAACATATGTTGCAGGATCCCGTGAGTAACGAGCCTGTCATATCGGTGTCCCTTTTCAAACAAAACTATACATTTGCTCCAATCGTCATAGGAAAAAAGCCCAAAGCGACAGACAAGGTGAGGGAAAGAGCACATACGAAACTGTAAAAAATACCAACAGGGGAAAACGATAAACTGTTTGATATGTTTACAAGTATTTTCTGGCATAATCTCAATTTACGCGAATGATACCAAAGTTTGCAAATTATCAAATGTTGGAGACACTATGAGAAACATTTCATCAGATTTCAAATTGTTGATATCTTTTACAAAAATTTAGATAAATGAACTTAAAGTGCAAGTATACGGAAATACGGAATACAGCGTGGCGCATAATTACTTGCACAAATGAAAGCGATATAGTATAGTTGATACACATGTACATGATTCTATAGGCTGTTCTAATTTTTGAAATCAAAAAAAATACGGTAAAAAATAAGCTTCGTTTTTTAAGCTTGGTTTTTTTTGGAGCAACTCGAAATTTTTATTTTTGAAGAAATATTGATCGACATTTTTTTTCAAAAATGCGGCAGTCAAAACTTCAAACTTTTCAAAGGAATACAAACCATGTTTCTACCTTCACAATTGAACTATTGTAACTTTCGATTTTTCTAATCTCGAATATATTGATTCTCAACGCTTTTTCTTGTTCTCTCCTGTCCCCTAATACATGTTGCTTCTGTTGTCTCCTTTTCCAAAAGAAACTTTGCGACGATGACGTCCGACTTTTTTGAGTGCTCTCCACTTTCAAATTTATTGTCGTATTGTCAGAATGCTTGAAACTCTTACCTCGAGTATGTCTGGGTCCCTCGCCCCAAAAATTCGCCGTCACCTGCGCTCTTAAAACTATACGAACACTTGAGACACCAAGATGGATAGCACTAATGCCGAATTTTCGTATTTTCTAGAAAATCACATTAGTCATTCCTCTTGACATCACAGTCTTCTCAGGAAAAAAGCAACAGGTGAAAATTGAGACGGAGTGATGTGATCTTGTCAATACCGTATGAAAATTGTTATTCAAAATGGGAAAAAATACAGAGAACATGAGGGAACACAACAACGAGTTCAGAACACCACCGGAACATGTTATTTCAATTTTCAGGTGATCTATGTAAGTGGAGCTTTTGATCTCTTCCATGCAGGACATTTATCGTTTTTGGAAGCGGCAAAGGAGTTGGGAGATTACTTGATTGTTGGAATTGTTGGAGATGATGTGAGATATTAACTGAACTGAGTGAAAGGCATATATTAAAAATTTTTAGGATGTGAACGAAGAAAAAGGCACGATTTTCCCAGTCATGAACTTGTTGGAACGAACACTGAGTGTGGCCTCATTGAAAGTAAGACTTCTGATAAATGTTTCAATCGATTTTTTGAATTTCAGATAGTGGATGAAGTATTTGTTGGGGTTCCTCCAATTACAACAACTCGATTTGTGAATCTTATCAAGCCAACGGTAATACTCGTTTTTTATGCACAGTGTAATTTTTGAATGTCTTCATTTTTCAGAAAATTGCCATATACCCAGAAACGCATCCACGCCGCTTTGCAGGTTGTACTCAACTTGGAATCATCAAGGAGGTTGCTCCAGACTATGACGCCACCTGTGAAGAAATTCTGGAGAGGATAACATCTAGAAAGTAATAAACCCCCTAATGTTTTTGTATAACCATTGTACACTCATTCTCATTCAGAATTGCATCATCAGAAGACGACGAGATTGCGTTGTTCAGTGGGATCCCTTTGAATAACAATCAGCATTAACTTTCAACATTTTTTCTTCAAATAGATGAATATGTAATTAGATGGAAGAGTTCAACAAACTTCTTTTTCTAGTGATGTAGTGTGTGGAACCCCTCTCATGGAATTATAAATAAACATTTTTCTGATTTTTCTGAACATGAATAAAATCTGAATGTCTAGACTCCAAGGGCCCACCTTGCTCTGTTGACCTTCCACGACTGCACAATACATGAAAATGATGTATGTTTTTTGTAGTATGTGTAAGTGCTGAAAATAGGAAGGAGATGCATGAAGAAAGCAATTGGAACAAGCTTTGAATTTCAATTGCAAGAGGGCACTTTGCCATTTGAAACTGAATATCAGGAAGAAGACCGCCGTGGTGCGAGGGTGAGTGCAGACTAGCCGATAGCGTCATATTCAAAAAAACAATGCGAATCCTATTTTGACTTCCGCAAAAGTTTGACTTTTTGAATTTGATGTTTCCGCGTTGGAAAGGCCAATGTGAGCTTTTAGAAGTCTTTTTTTTGTGTTTTGCAACTCACTAAAATCTTCTTCTAAATTTTTTTGAAGTTTAAAGAAACTTCGACCTGAAAAAAAAATATAATTGCAGTATTAGAATCAGGGATGTTCGGAACGGAATCCGGAATTCCAAAAATTCCGAAAATGCCGGTCATTTTAGGAATTAAATTCCAGGAATAACCGGAATGATTCCGAGTAAAAATTAAAAATGAAATTCCGGTCGGAACATTTCCGAAACAATTTTTTTGGAAATAGAGATTTTTGGACTACGGAATGTTGCAAAAAATTGCTTGCGGACAGTATTCCTCCCAACTTTTCGCATTTTCAAAATTTTTTGTCAATTTGGTACTTTTTTTCGTTTTTGCGATGAAAAAAAAACGACTTATACTTAAAAATTTGAGTTTCTAATTTCGAAATTCCGAAATTCCGAATTTTTAAAAATCTGAAAACTCCGAGATTTCAATATTCAAAAAACCGAATTTTCGATAGGAATATCAACAAAGGTCATTCCGAACATCCCTGATGAGAATTCTCTAAATGTGTATCTTCTTCGTTGAAATTGTTTTGAGATTTTTGAAGATTTGGAACTGCGTATTTTGCAAAAACATTTCTGCAATTTTAAATTAGTTACTCATACTATATCAAATTAAAAATTTGATAAGTTTATTTTGGAAAAACATGTCTGCAATTGTTCACTTTCAGTCATTTTCCGGTTTATTCTGACCAATGACTTTTGAATTACTCATCAATTATTGTAAACAAAAATAAACTATATATTTAGTTGGGCGACACTTGCAATTCGTGACTTTTTCACAACTTTTTTCTTCCATTCATTTTTCTGCTAACTCATATGACGAATTAACATACATCCTTCCTCCTATTCTTTTTTCCAATTACCACCGCAAACACATAGTTAATGAAATTTGACCTTCCTTATCCCGTGTTTATCCCCTTTTCTAAAATAATGATGTAGTTCTAATGACAACAGAAGTTATGGAAGAATTTTCTTCTGTTTTTCCTCTATCGTGTTTTGGATCCAAGTAAAAGATCTGAGATATGTGGTGTTGATGCTCAAAATAAATGCCTAAAATAGCTCCAACACGCGCCTACTCCATCTAACATTTTCTTCATAATTCGGACAATTCCACTGTTAGACAGGTGATTTTTTGTGACGGGTAAGCGTAACAAGCTTCAGATCTCTTCTAGCTTCGCCCCCAAAAAGATCCGTCGATATGCGTCGATAGCCAAAAATCACCTGTCCTGAATGCCTTCATAAGCCCCTTCTGAATCCATATTTTCCAGTTATTCCAGTTTTCTCCTTTCTTTTTCTTATCCTTTTTTTTATTTCTCTACCTGCTTTCAGAATTTTTATGGGCGGAGCCCTAAAAAACTTTTTGAGAATTCCGTATCCCAGAAACATAAAAAAGGCTCCACCTACTCTGAAGGGGTTTACGAGCTGGGACCTTTCAGACGAGCGTCATTCGGATCCCAGCATTTTTCGAAGTTTCATTTTCTCTTCTTCCCTTTCTTCTTCATTTTTTATAACTTCTACTACCTTCCGTTTTCTCATTTCAAATTCGTATTCAAAGTTCTTAAGTTTCCAGGTAACGCTGAAGACATAAAACATGTTCGGAATCACGAAATTCGCCGTGCTCGTCTTGCTTTTTGTATGCTTGGTGGAAGGAGCCAAACGTAATGCTCAATGCGATCTGGTGTGCCAAAGGAAGATGACGATCGAATGCTGCGAATGCATTGGATGCCATCAAGGAATGCGTTTCGGAAAACGATCGTCGCCATTCTCCACTCCGGAGCTTGAGAATGCAGCTATTGGTGGGTTTTCCAGACAATGGGTTACTGTAACTCTTGTTTTTCCGTGATAAGTTCGAGTTCTGATATTCGAAATTTTCAGCTGCCGCCGAGCTAACAGCCGTTGAACAAGCTCTTCTCGAGATGGAATTGGCGAATGCTGCGGCCAGAGCTCCATCCCGTCGAATCACGGATAAATTCTATCATTAATTATTCCCTGAACTCTCATTTCTTGTTCTCCCAATCTTTTCTCTAATAAATACATCTCTAGCATTAAACCATCTCTTCGCCACCCCTTTCAAATCTGAAACAAAAAACAATTGTGATCGCTGTACTGGCTAGACCGTCTTCTTTTCTTCTTTTCCTTCATTCGAATAAAGATTTGAATATGTTAATGGTTAGATAGAGGTGCAAGAAAATCCGCTACATAGAGGAAGCATTGAATGAAAAAAGGGGTGAAAGAAACAGAAAATGGGGAGCAGAATTGGATAGGGTCTGTAATAAAAACCAAATAATTGGGAATAGAGATGTGGTTTATAGGCAAAACATTATAAAAGCGGAAAGATAGTCAAAAATGGACAGACAAGATTTTAAGGATTCATCATCGAAATTGGGAGTCTAGATGATGGCCGAGTTTGCAAGTTTGAATATGCACCGAATATCCTCCGCTTATGTCACCGATGTTCCGTTGAAAGCTAGATTTCCGGTAGCCTGAAAATAAGTGGTTCCAGTGACATCATTGCTTCTTATTCTCCTTTTCATTGAACTCCTCCATTTAGAATCTCTTTCATTACCTACATTCTGACACAAACACTCGTTCACTTCTAATCCGCTTACATCTAATCCTATGCAGTCATAGAATCACGCACGTTTCTAATAAAAGAAATGCAATAGATTTTCAGGTGAGCGCCATTTTGCTTGGAATTCCTTGTCTTGTTGCCATAGGTATGGCCTTTAAAATTCAGCTGCAGGGCACTAGCCACACTTATGTTAGACCTTACTACTCAGAAAATCGATGAATAACAAGAAAGCAGAAGTTTAGCTTACCTTGAACATTCCTCTTCCGTTGAAGTCAACGACTTGTCTTGGGAGTCCACAGTTGGCGAATTCCTGATGCACTGGAGCAGAATACGGCAAGCCCGGGTACTGTATCATCAAACGTGGTGCTGTTGCTTGGCCGTTCGGCAATCCAGCTGGCTGCCCGTACTTCCGTTCGAGCTCTTTGACCATGTCGACCATCGAAATCCGATCAGCGGCATCGCAAGAAAAGTTGGTCGATCGCTCAGTGGTTTCGCTTTTTCTCCGCTTTGGGACACTCGCTTCCTGTGGAGCTTTTCTCTTGTTGGATGACGAGCTCACTGTAGAATCCTGGCACTCGTCTTCGGAAGAGGTCGAGTCGGAGTCATCATCGGTGTCTTCTGCTGTCTCCGAATCGTTGGAGTTGGTACTTAGCACGATTCGAGACATTTCTCCAGCGTATACAGTGACTCCCGGAGTGTTGCTCAGAGCGAGCTCCTAAAAACGAGGAATTCAAGACTTACAGAAGGCAGAGAGATAGAATCTGATGGAAATTTATACCCACCAACATCTCAGTCACAAACGCGGCTGACGATTCCGGCACAAAAAAACCAACAACACGTTCTGGCTGCGTCGCGACAGTCTCTGGATTGTACTCCGCCATAGTCTAAACAGAAGGAAGAGTTTTGAAAGTCAGTGAATGAAACACGTGAGGCGATGTTGGAAAATCGGAGAAAAATGCGAAAAATCGCGAGAGTGGAAATATTTAATTAGAACCAATGAGTGGAGAAATGGCAAACCCGAGAGTGAGGAGCCAGGAAAATTATTATTTACGCTTTCATTCACCTAAGGGCTCCTCTGTATTCCCCGAGCCGTTCCCGTATAATGCCGTAATGGCTATTGTGGTGGATGCCACCTCCTAATTAAATGAGATGGGCAGGTAGGTGTCGGTGAGAAGGAGCGGGATTAGGCACGAGCCGGTACCTTTTTGTTTTCAAGGCCTCGAGCTTATACGGTCATTAGCGAGGAGTAGGGAGAGCAGATGGATATGGGTCATGAGCTCTTACTTCACAAAATAGAATTTCGAAAATGAAGATAGCATGAACTAAAAAATTCTGTCAGCATAAAAGTTTCCACCCGATAGTTGTAAAAGAAGAAAATCTGGCTTTGGTATTATAATCAATTGAAAAAAATTGAATAGGTTCTTTTTTCATAGACATGCTAATAAGATATTATATTTTTACAATAGAGGCAAAGATGAAAATGTGACATTTGAAGTGAGTTTTGAAGAGATTTGAATGGGTTACAGTATTCTCAAAGGGGGAAAATGAACTAGAAAGTCCGAAAAGAAAGCGAAAAAGCTGAAATGATGCTAATAATTTTTTTTCTAGAGATTGGAATGATTTTACTAGAGGCGGTGTACTTTAAATAATCATTTTCAATTTTTGTTGTACTTTTCACTCATCCTTCGTTAGCTGTGAAAAAGTGCATCTAAAATTTTTTACTCCTTTGGAATGAATGATGAATGATACCATGAATGTAATCATGGAATTTGAACTGATTCAATTCAAATGAAATTCCCTTCTCAGTGATCGTTCTACTAAATTTGAGTTCAGAAGCGATAGGAAAAAACTAAAAAAGATATGTTTTTTTGTTTAGAAATAACGTAAAAATATATGGCTTGACTCTTGATTAGCGACAATTCAAACGTGTCAGCAGAGTGTGAGAAAAGAATATGTACATGTAAACGTTACAAATTACGAGCAGTTTCATATTCATTGGCTCAATCTGAGCTAGAGATGAGCCATGTATTCAGAACAAGAGAATGTGTGAGAAGGGGCGATGAAGTGAGAGGTAGAACATAAATAATGGTGAGAATCTCATGGGAAATATAACGGATAGGTAGAAGTAGTGGCAGGAGATTAGACCGTGATTGGAGTTCTTCCTGACCGGATATTATTTTTCACCATCCGTCGTTGGAAACCGAGCCAAAATCTGACCAGTAACCAATAATTTGAAGAAGAATGGACCGATAAACAAGAAATGGGAATCAGAAAAAAATCAGAATGGAAGAGTGAAGAAATGAAGAGATTGAGAAAGTCTCTGACTTCAGAATGAAGCATGACTAACATTGGAGAAGGTGTTGTACGGACTGGCACCGAAATTTGAATTCACACACAATTTTTGTAGTGCGTAGGTCAGAAAATACAACAAAAACCTTCCTCATCTCCGTCAAAACAACACACGTCGGCGCAGTGTGAATCGGATTTGGTGGGACACCATGGGATGGTGGATGATTCGATGTTATCCTTTAATTCGGATTATCAAAAAGATTGAGCAATGTCATAGAAGCCACACACACGGGCCCGCGCACACACCCTCTTTGGTTATATGTGAATAATTTTGTGTTGCTGGATGTGTTAATGAACGAAATTTAAATTAGTTGTAATTTTGCAGAAGCAAAAACCAATTTGAAAAAACGAATACGGTATATCTGATTTGAAAAGTACGCGACTTGATGGGTTGAGAAAAAAATGGAAGCACTAGATTTAAAAGATGTACATATAGAAAAAAACTGGCGCTGGAACAACTGTTAATGTTCAAATGAATGACTCATTCAGATTTGAAACATCGAATAATCAATATCGATGATTACTCATGTCAAAAATCAATGCATTTTGAAAGCGAGAGTCTGGTTGAACGCGTATGTGAAGACGCAACAGCCTGCTACTGTACTTTTTGAGCCTATTTAGAACAACATTTTCCAATGCTCTTAATTTTTTTTGACGATTCATTATTTTCGAATAAGAGTAATAGCCCAGCCAAAGTTTTACCCCAATATATTCTGCCGAAGATTTTCAATTATCTAGTGAAAACGAGAATTTTTAGGATATATATTCATCATCAGAATGAATATGTATCCTAAAAATTCCAGTTTTCTTGTTTTTTAATAAAAAAATAACAATGCATACTGCTTGGTTCACAAAATAAACGTTAAAGAAAACGTTCAGGATACAATAAGGCTGCAATACGTATTTGTTTTCAACTAAAATGATTCACTCAGATTTCGAACTGCAAAATATCAAATCAGCACGTGTTCAACATCTATGGATTTTGTTAAAGGCGCATTTAGATGCGCAAGAGCGGACTGCTGTATTTTTGAGCATTTGTAAAATGTTATTTTCCTAATTTCTCAATTCTTTTACTAATTTTCGTCATTTTAAGCCTGTTTGCCGCGAAAAGACTTGCCAACCCAAAAATGTTATGATAGATCTGATTTGGTCAAGCGGTTTTTTTCTTTTTTGGGATAGTTGACTTCTGGAAAAAAAAACGGAATGACACGCAAAGAAAAAAGAAGAGGACAGGCACCACTCCATTCATTTATTATAAGAATGATGATACATTACAAAGCTCTTGTACCTTAAAATGCGCTTTGTACGAGATCCTCACTTTTCAATGTCCATAAATTTCGAAAAAAAAGTAATAGACCAGCTAATATTCAATTTTCAATACATTGTCAAACACCTTTGCAAACATACCGTAAGCATTCTAATAGAACGCCATCCATACCGTCCACTTTGAGCCCATGTATCTCATCCCCTGCAAAAGATATTAAAAAATGATCAACTGCGAAAACGTTCATCCAAAAAATCAGAGAGATTTTATCAGTTAATCATCTCTTGATATTTTTCATGACTAACTCAAAGTTGACAGTTTGGGTGGCGTTCTATCAGGAAACTTGAGATAAGTCAAAACGAGAACTCCCAGGAAGTATATTTATAATCAGAATACAAAAACAACAGTAAGTTTTTAGCTTACGAAATAAGAGAAAAAATTTTAGGATACAACAACTTGAGTTTCAGGATAAGTTGGTGGTGGAGTTGGAGTGGCCTCAGATCCAAAAGCGCTATTTGAATAAGACTCGAAATTGAAGGAGAATGAGTTCTCACGATCTTTCAGGAAGTTATGGAAGGTGTAAATAACCTGAAATTCGTGTGGTTTCTAGGGTCACACACATTGTTGCCGCTTACGTCAACGAAATATGCCTGAATCAAGCCACCAATGCATAGGAAGAGAATGAAAAGAACCGTGAAGACTGCCAAATCTAAAACAATCCAAAGTATTACCGTAATCCGCCGACTGAAAATCATACCTGCATCCAATTTCTCTTGTCCCGTTGTTGTATCTACATTCCCCACATTTCTCGCCAAATCCACCACCATTGAGGCGCCAACAGCAATAGAAATCAGGAAAGCGAATAGAATAATAATAGAGATGGCAATTGAGATAATCTGAAAATAATGGGGAAAATGAATCATAATAAAACATCATTAATCTTTCACTTTGTGAATGTCACCAACCTGGAAAAACAAGTATGGATACAAGTAGAGACGTTTCTCCTTCCACACTCCATAGAGCAGACTTCCAAAAATGACAATAGAGAATGCGGTGCTAAAATATTGAAAATAAATGATTTTTTTTCCAAAATAGGAATTTTTATTGGATGACTCTCACCTCATACACGTGTATACGAATACCGTGGAACTTCTGGTGAAACTGAAAATTATATTGATAGCAGTTAGAACATTCACAAGAATCGCCACGATGCGAGCTCCTTTCTGAAAAAATAAAATAATAATCTGCAATTGAAAAAAAAGGTTCCCAAGACTAACCTTAATATGTAACTGTCCGCAAAGACACTTGTACTTTCGATCATTTTGATCAAACGGGACTCGATTAACGGTAGCGGCCATTTGAAAATCTGGATAAAAGTCATCGAAATATTCGCCGCTGTCTCCCCGCATTGGGCTGGCACAAACAAAGGCACTGCTCTGTATTTGATCAACTGCGTTTGCATATTCGTCGTGTCACCAGTATTGAAGGGGGACTATGGAAAAAAAGATAGCGTTTCACACAGTATATGAGCGATTATTCGACAAAAAAGAGATTCGTGGAAGTTCATTTTTGGTGATGGAGTGAAAAAAAATAGGGAAAATATAGAAAAACACATATAGGGAAAAGAGGTTTGAATAGTTTGTCAGAATTTCGAAACACATAATGAAAGGATTGATGTCATCGAATGAAAGGAAAAATAGTCCACGCGAAAAACGGCAAATTTAATACTGGGTTGGCGAAAAAAAAAGTTGCAGAAATTTAGTGATGAGACAAGAAAAATATGATAGACGATTCAAGTGCTCCAGCGGAACAGCTAGAGCTTCGATGATAAGAAAAGAGAAAGATATTGTGGTCTAGTGGTTAGGATTTATGGCTCTCACCCATAAGGCCGGGGTTCGATTCCCCGCAACGGAAGAATTTTTTTGATTTTTGAGATTGATGATGATGTCCAATTTTTAACTTCAAACAGATTCACAGAAAATTTCCTGGAACCCCTCATGGAAGTTTTACTTGCTGAAAATTTAAACTTTTTTATCAGATTTTCGAAAACTATAAATACTTTGAATTGGTTTAGAGACACTGATAAAATATAAACGTTTGAACGACAGTTTTGTTGAAAACTCTGTAATAAAAGAATGCTTCAATCGTTCTCATCTCTGTTGTGTTGAAATTTGCAGCATTTTGGTGAAAACAAAAAGATAGGAGGATTTCAAGTGCGCTAGCGGAACAGCAAGAGCTTCGATGATAAGAAAAGAGAACGAGATTGACAGAAAGCGGAAAGCGCCTCGGCATATGTTAATGAAACGACTCAAAAGATTCCATCTCCGTTGTGGTCTAGTGGTTAGGATTTATGGCTCTCACCCATAAGGCCGGGGTTCGATTCCCCGCAACGGAATTAGTTTTTGAAAAAATTTCTTGGAACATTCTGGGGGCAAAGCGAGATGGATTGCATTTTGTACAATTCAATTTTTTTTGAATATTAGCTTGAATATGTATTTTTTCTACAGTTTTCGCCGAATACAATTGTTGGTTCTTGTTCTCAATTTTCTATGAAACGTTGTTTTTTTTCTTTTTTTTTCAGTATTTCCAATATTTCAACACAAACTGATTCTGTATATTTATTAGGAAATAATTTACTGGAAAATTTTCAACTCATCAAATCTTTTTATCGAATTTTTTAATTTCTGAACGGAAAAATTCTCACAAAACAGAAAAAGTATCTTCAATTTTTTTCTGTAAGTTTTCCATTCTCTCTTTTCTAACCCAAAACTTTTCTGCGCAAAAAACAATGTTTCTGTTTCTATCTCTCTTTTGTGTGTATACATTTCTCTTCTTTCAAATGCCGCGAGGCGGCAACTTATATACTTGAACTGCGTCTCTCTTCACCATCTCCGTTGTGGTCTAGTGGTTAGGATTTATGGCTCTCACCCATAAGGCCGGGGTTCGATTCCCCGCAACGGAAGAAGATTTTTTGTTTTTTTTTTTGTTTTAAAGACAAGAACACCAATCATATTTTAAACATTTCGGACGCAGGACATCACGGAAAACACCATTTTTCCACTTATCTGAAAAGAATTCTTATTTTTAGACTTTTAAAATTTGGAAAAATGAAAATTGGTTCAGATTAAGAAACAAGTTCTAATGAAACATTTGTTTTGAGAAATTGATAAAATTTGATGTTGAAAATTGAATGACAGTTTGGTTGAAAGCTGCCCATCCAATGACTGACAACCATGGTTGAGAACACATAATGGGGAAACACATCAATTCATTCCATCTCCGTTGTGGTCTAGTGGTTAGGATTTATGGCTCTCACCCATAAGGCCGGGGTTCGATTCCCCGCAACGGAAGAAGTTTTATTTTCTTCAGTTTGATGTTACCCATTTTCAGCTTAAATCAGATTTGCAGAAGGTTGGATTAGAAAGTTTCCTAAAACACTTCAAAAAAACTACTTTAACCGAAATACAGGAATGACAGTATCCCACTTCTCATTGTTCTGTGTTTTTCAACTGAATGTTCTCTCGAGCACAAAAAACGTCGTGGAAAAGTGTAATTAGCTCTAATTGCAGCAGTTATTCACCCACTTCTTTTCTTTGGAAGGGGGACTCTCAAAACGTTTTTTTTTGCGTGTGCTCATGAGAGACGCCTAATTCCCTCAGTTTTTTTCTGCCTCCATCTAAAATACTTTTTTCTTCTTTTTTCTATCTTCCTTCCGTGGCCGGTGTCGTTGACGCACACCCAAGGAATTGTTTGCCAACATGGACGGGGCACAAATTGCGGAGAGCGAAAGTCTTCTGGAAACACCAAAATATCTTTTAGTCTTTGTCTGAGATTCACCCCACGCAAAAATGTATTGTCTTACACACAGAAAAGAACACAATTTGAAATGAAGTGCTGTAACACTCATTTTAAGATCAGGGGCTCAAACTTTAGAGCAATACTGGAAACCCCGTTAAAGATCAATGGACCAAATGCCAATTCAAAAATTAATTTGTTCTTACTAGAAATTGGTTTTGGTGTTAATCTATTACACTTGAAGTCGAACACGCCTTATAAGTGGCCATCTGCCAATTCGATTAGGACACATGAGCTGCCTCCCAAACACCAGATTAAAAAGTAAACTTGTGTTTTGTCAGCTTCACAAGTCCTGACTTACTTTCTTTATATTCAAAGGCTTTCTTGAAAAATGCAAATAAAGAAAAAAAGCAGAGAAAAATTGAACTTTCCTCTTTTTCTTCAATTTTTCTTTTTTCTCCCTTATTTTTCATTTCTTTCATCCTCCAAAGTGTATTGCTCTTGTGACGATAAGACCAGAAAAACATTCATTTTCCTTGATTCTTAAAGTCTAGCTGTCCTTGCTCTTTTATAAAATATTGCTTAGTTTCCTTCCGTTTTGCTTGAATGCGTTCCTATACGATGATGACGATAGTTTAGCAAAATGAAAAAGAGACTAGAGAGAAAGGAAAAAACTGAAAATCCAGTATCATGAATTATTAAGCCTCAACCTGCCCGTTTGCCTCTAACAGCTCTATTCATAATTCACAAGTCTGGGATTATTTTTTCTTTCTAACGACACTTTTTTTATCTGAACATCCCCATCTTTTCTTTTGAACTTTAAAATACGAACTTAATGCCATAAGAGATCCATCAAGTTTATGATGCGTGCAAAACCCAGCGTGACAGCTGGCGTGCGGACTACGCGGGAGGTTTCCTCCATTTTTGCGTGTTGCGTGCTCATTTCACTACTTACATATTACCGAAATTCTTGTTGACAGATTATCTTGTTATTGTTGTTGTAAGAAGACCAATAAAGGCTAAAATTTATGGTTGCCAAATTATTTGGTACCAAATTACATCTCAAAAGAGCTCTATTCTCCCACATTTTCTGTTTCGGCCGTCCTTCTTATTCTTCTTATTCTTCTTTCTAATGCTCATTTTCATCTTTCCTCGTTCTCCAGTCTCATTCTGCTTCTTTTCTTGGTTCTTCCTACTTCTTCTAAATTCTGGTTGCTCATGTTCTTAGTACTCTTACTATATCCTACTCCACCACCCCACACATGTTCGTCACACTTGACGGATTTCCACAAAGATTATCAGTTTATCAGCTCTCCTTATCTGCACAGTCATTGTTAAATAAACCATGTTAAGGAGGAAGTGACACACAAGAAGTTCCAAAAAACTTTGTTCCTTTTTTCTCTTTTTTCTTGCTTGCTTTTTTCTATGCTCCGACATTCCCGCGTTTTTGACATCAAAATCTTATTAAGCTTAAACTCGTTTTCTCTCTGTGTCCCTGTTTTTTCCTAGTTTGTTTTCAGGTAAGTTTTGAAGTGGATGTGCCTATCGAAATGACGTCGTTTGAAAATCAACCAACATCATTTTAGATAGCGTTCCAAAAATATGAAAGTGGTTGGCTAAGATGACAATCTCAAAATTAAGATCTTTATATCCTGACAAAGTATTTTAGCCTCCCTCGTCACTCTGCACATTTTCAGAATAGACCAAAAATTTCAGTGGTCAAAGAAGAACTCATTCCTGTAAGAAAATTCATCAGAGCCATTCTTACGCCACACGCGTAGCAAAAGTTTTCCTGAAGAATATTCGTTGGGAGCACATTCTTGACTATTTCCTGCTTGACATCATGATTGCCCTCGTTTTTCCCTTCTTTGAAGAAAAGCAAACATTAAGAGAAAAAAGAGGAATACGAAGATTGTGTCTCCGCTACGTTTCCTTTTTTTTCCTTAATCGGTCTGTTCCGAAAGTCTGAACTCCTCCTCTTTTCTTGAAGCCATAAATCATCCAGCCATTTTCAGAGTTCCAATTTTTTTCTATGTATTTATTTTTCATATTTTTTTCTTCACTAGTTTCATTTCAGAGCTCAAATCCGTCAATGTTTTCCCATGGGCCAAGAGTTCGGACTAGCGGCTTTGACTCTGTTTATTTCCTTTTCAGCTGCATTTTTCTCTCCTATTGTGCTCTGGATTTTGTGCTCGCCCCGCCGCTGCCACACGAAAATTGATAACTCTGACCATGATATTGTCATTTTTGTGCTGGCGTGTTTGTTAGTAGGGTTAAATGTGATATGATAAACGTCTTAGTGGAGAGAGGAACAACTATTTTGTAGTGATAATGCACCCCGCTTGCGTAGACACTTGCATGTTGTGACGAACACATTATTATTTTTTAGCTTTGATTTTTTCTAAAATCTGAAAAGTATAGAATCAAGAAAACAAAATTGCGTAGCATGTCCTTAAGTTCATAACAAACTTTGAAAACTTGAAAACTCACAACAACCTTTTCCCTTTTTCTTCTTTTCTGATTTTCTAAACTCAAGAGTTCTAGCTAATGTCAGAATCAAAATACCAACAGAAACATTTCATATTCTTCACTTTCTTCATTCACCCATTGAATTACCCTTCTTCTTGAATCTTGAATGTGATGTCCTGGGAAAGGCAAATAAGACATTTAGTTAATGAAAAACATATCTCAAGAAGAGAAGGTTGAGAGGTTTTTCAGTTGGATTTGAATACGTCATTCTACAACGCCCACAAAAAACCGTTGGCGGGGAGGATTACAATAGTATCCAATCATATTTTCGGATTTTTTCTTTTTCATATTTCAGATTTCAAGAGGTTCTAGATTCCTTTCTTCTCCAGAACATTCTATGACATTTTCCAACTAACACAACTGATTAATTATTGATAGACATCTTTTTCTGCTTCTGTGGTCCTCTTTTTGTCTTCATCCTCCTTTTTTCGTTTCAAGTTGACTTACTTTTTCCTTTTAGTAAAAATAGAACACAAATTTTCAGATAGTGAGCTCCGGTTGAGCACACAGACACATTATCTTTGACTTGGGCGCTCTTATCAGCAATGTTTTCGTTGCCTTGTGATGGCCCATTCGGCTGTTTCGATTATCACGGTTCAAAACTAGTGTGCATTGACGAGGGGAAGAATTTGGTATGTTTTTGAGAAGAAAAATGTTCTTGAAGAGCTTCAAAATATTTACGAGTCTCGAGGGAATATTTGAGATTTTTAAGGTTCTCGTTTCGAACACAGATGGGACAGAACTCGAACAGTTTTCTCTGCCAAACAGCTTGAGTAAGGAATTCTATGTCTGGGTGAAAGCGTGTTACATTAATGGGTAAGCTGGATTTTCATGAATTCAGTCATTCTGGGGTTTTCAGACGATTCCTGCTTGGTCTGCTCAAATCTCATCACGACAAATCTTTCCACTTGATGACAATTA
This sequence comes from Caenorhabditis nigoni, assembly GCA_027920645.1. Lineage (NCBI taxonomy): Eukaryota > Metazoa > Nematoda > Chromadorea > Rhabditida > Rhabditidae > Caenorhabditis > Caenorhabditis nigoni. The sequence continues at coordinate 18,613,929 of CP115869.1, forward strand.
GTATAAATCCAAATAAAACATGTTCAATTATGAAGCATGTGCCGACGAAAATAATCAGTCACGGGTTACGGGTAAAGGCTACTTCTCACCTGTCCTAATTACAATTTTTTCTGATTTCAGGTGGAGGCACACCGTAGTATGAGCCAAATTGTGTTCAGCATTTGTAATACAAAAGTGTTGATCAAAAGACCAATTCAACGAACCAGTGATAGGCAAAGCTTCATGAAACAGTTGCGACAGGATGTAGAAAGAACCAACGGGTTGAATGGGGAGGTTTTGGAGAAAGTGGTTGAAGAAGTGATTATTGAAGAGAAGATAGAGAAAATACAAGAAGTAGCTCCAGTTGATGATGAGAAGAAGATGATTGAGAGTGTTTTGCTGCTAGTGAAAGTGGAGTCTGATGGAGATATCATTCCGACCATTCTCTCGACAGGAAGACGACGATATGGGATCAAAATCCATCGAACTAGGAGCATCCGGGAGTTTCGGAGAACATTCAGCACCAAATTCATGACAAGGTAAATAGATCATAAGTGTATTGCCACTTATTTTATTCTTTTAAGATGGCGCTGCTTGGTACCAGTTCAAAATACATGTGAACCATTTCTCTGGGGTAACAATGCATGCATCATCTCTCGAGACAACCCAACGTGCTTCTATCTCGCTCATACCATACTCAATCCAAAGAGTGGATTCATCGCGTCTCTACTTCACAAGCTGAGCCATCGCTTCAGGTACAATCCCTGTTTAATCGGACTCAAAAACACTAATCTTCTTTTAGAACCCACACACCAGTCACAGAGCCAATCCAAAGTCCGATTCGTGGTCAGGGACCGCCGCCTGATCTTATTTGGAGCAATATTGACATCTTGAATGGGATGCCAACGTTCTTGGCGATGGTTAGCTAACATTAATAAGGTTTACTCATATCCGTTTTCTATTCAGAGCCCAGAAACGCGGCGAATAGTGAAATGGCAAGTATCTCGGGACGTTTACGGGCACTTTGACTGGAGGAAGACTGAGCTGGATATCGAGGGACCAGAAGACACATCGCGTATTCTGTTCAAGTGTAATTCGGAGAACAACAACTCATCCGACTTCACCATTCGTTTCCAATTGCAAAAATCCGACGGAAAATCGCACTTTTATCATTTCTCGATCCCACGAATTGTGGTTCAAATCTCATCATAATATGGTTCCTCAACCCCATTTCCTTACTAATTTCATTTTTAATCTTTTCTCACTTTCTAGATTCCACTTTGTTTCGCTTAGACCAGCGTGACCGGTGACCAAACTCCCGCTATGCATCTCATTTCTTTGAATCTGAATTTTCTGATGGTTCTAAACCATTCTCTTCGGAACGAGTTTCTTGGGAAAACAAGCTGAATTTTGATACACAATCTTTGAATAAATGGTGTTGACTGAAACAAATCACTGGAAATTTTTGAGAGATACATATGTTTGAAATTGAACTTTTCTTTCATCGTTTTTCTGAAACTTTTCAGAACCTATTCGGAATGAATAGTGAAATGTAACGACTAATCGCAGGTAATGTAGAAGAAGACTGCAATGTTGGTGTTGGTGAATTGGTGAAAACCGTTATTGCAGACGAACATCGCAAACTGCGAGCGCTGCTCTTGATGTATCATCTTCCTATTTCTAGACCTGAAAAGCTGCAAAAATCATATTTAAAGGGATACAAAAGAAACGAAATTCAGGCGGAAAATCGATATTTCGCTATTGGAAAAGTGTTTTTGGAGTATAAGACCAACTTTCATCCGCACATTCAAGAAAAATAAATTTATCGTAGCTAAAAATTGCTTATTTCATTAAAATTATTTGAAAATATATACGAAAACGTATCAAAATGCAGAATCCTTTGTTTTCTGAAGTGATGCGACGAAAACAATTCCTCCTCGTAAATCGACAAGAGCCGCGGCCGCAAGGCGTAAGTTACGCCATCTCACCTAGTCCCCCTCTTCTTTCAAACCCCAACCCCAACCCCCATCCCTCATCTTTTCTTAGTATCATTACCTGCATTGTGTTGTGTGGTTGCACTGGGAAATCAATTGAACTCCACATATTTCTTCTTTTTTGAAAGATGCCTGAGGTTTCGTATGGCGTTTTAAGATGTATAATAGAACACATGAATTTTGACACCAGGTACGTTTTTTTTGTTTTTTGATGATAGTTATTGAATTTCATTTTAGAATATCGCTCTCTTCCCGATGCTCCAAAATCTCCAGAGTGGAAAAATCAATACCGTTGCGAGTCAATGAAATATCGTTCACTCCCGACTTAGTGAAAATTAACAAAACTCAATACGAGATTGTCTCAGAAGATCCGAAAATGAAAGAAAAAACGCCACACCAGACGCTGGCTTTGCGATCAACTGACTACTACTCAAATTCCTCTATCGTGAAAAAATTTCCGATTCATTATGGAAAGGAAGAAGCTTCTAAAAAAGCTGTTGAACTTTTGCTCGGAGGCAGAAACAGTATTCGTGTCAAAGTTTTCATAATCAATCGTCGAAGTTACCATTACATGGAACCTCTTTTCGGGATATCGACAATGAAAGTCAGACTGTTCAGAAATTGGGATGTCGGTTTGCCGAAACTTCATCCGCTCATTGAGAGTCCGGTGAAAGAGTTTGGTTTTGAATTAGAACATCCAACTGATTTTGAAAACCCGATCGCCCAAACCGCTGAAAAACTTGTGATATGGCGTTATACATTCAACCAAATGGATACTTGGGTGGAGGTCCATGGAAACATACCCAATAAGGATGTGATGATTGAACGTTTTTCTCCCGTTTGGACCGATGACAAAATCTTCGAACTGATCGAATACTGGATCAAAACGAGGAAAGCGGTCGGATCGAAATTTAGTGTTATAAGGGTGACTCATGGATCTATCGACATGTTTCTGGAGAAAATCAAAAAACAATTTGGAGGCACTTTTGTGAAAGTGGAAGACACGGATAGGAGGTAAGAAATGGAGAATAAAATTTAATAGTATCTGTGAGTTTTCAGAATGGTCACGGAGGTCACTGCTATTTCAATAAAACTCAATTTGAAATCAAAAATTGTGGTCCATGAAACCTTACTCGGTTCGTCAGAAATGTTTAGACTCTTGATCAAAGTGATGGCAGATGAATCGGAGGGACAAAACCTTGTTTGTTAAAAACTTTTGATTATTTACCTCTTATTGTATTTCCTCTGTTGGAATTGTTAATGATACTTAGTTTTGCTGGTTTTTTGTTTCATCCATTTATTATCGACGATATCAAAATCCTAATCTAGAATTGAGTACCGCTCAAAACTGTTTCTTATGTTTCAAATTCCTTCCTGCTTCATTTATTCTCCCTTAAGTTCCTAATTTTTTGTTTTTCTTTATGCAGGAAGACGTCAGATGTCATTCTTCACCATCATACAGATTTTTCCTCATTTTCCTTTCCTTTTTTGCATTCATTCGTTCTTACTAGCATGTTTTCTAACAAGCGACAAAACTATCGGATCTATCGTGAGAACGACTATTTCATGATTAAAAAATAAATTTTCAACTGTTTTTCAAAGCAAATTAGGTTATCGTAGCCTAAAGTTGTTCATTTCAATTATAATGCCTTCAATTTTCTAGAAAAGGTATTGAAAAACAAACTTCTTGTCTTTTGCGAGATTATCATTCTTATAATAAATAACTTTTTGTTTGTCTGTCCGTTTTTTCCCAGGAGGCAACTTTCCTAGAGGAAAAACCCGCAAGACAAAACTGATCTATCATAGAGTTTTGGCGTTGGCAATTCTGAAGAACAAATGAAGAATGAAATTAGAGGAGCGAAGCGACGATCTCGCGCCGTAGGCGCACCAGCCAGCCGTTTGAGGCGCCGGAGGCGCGGCAAACGGGCTGGTTGTACAAAAACAATTCAACCTCGTAAATCGACAAGAACCGCGTCCGCAAAATGTTTGTTAAGTTATCTCAACTAGTCCTTGCCATTTTTTGTCATGAGACAACGATAACAAACAATTATTGCATTTTCGGAGCGAAAAAAGATCATTTTACAGATCTTTCATGTCTCTACAAGAAGAAATTTGAGTTTTTCAGATCTAGAATTAGAAAAAAAAATGGAATGAATAAAGTTTTCAACGCATTTCTGTGTGCAGAATAGAAATTAAACTGGAGAATTACTCATCAGCTTTGATTTAGGCAGCCACGGAAGCTAGATTGTTGCATGGAATCAGGGTTTGAGGTCAAACAACTTGTTATCACTGTCAACAAAACATGCAAATCCAGGAAAACAATATTCAACAGTGGTGCGTGTTCGTAGAGAACATTTTCGTTTATGTTCCTTTTTGGAACGACTGAATTATTGGTGGAAAAGGATAATTAGCGTCAGAATTATTGGATAAACTGATAAAAACTGTAGCTAAAGCCGCGAACACCCAAAAAACTAGATTTCAGAGTAAATCTACCATTCACACATATGTTTGCCCAATTTCCAATAGAAACCAAAAAAAAAAAATCAAAACGATCACAGGTTTTATAATACTCGAAATTGTAACACACACAAGTTATTATGACAATATTAAGTAAAAATTAATAAGCTGCATATGAGGCAGTGGTGGTTGGTGGAACATACGAGGCAGTGGTGGTGGTCGTGGCTTCTTGGGCAGGAGTGGTGGTAGTTTCCTGGGTGTAGGACACCGTCGTAGTGGGCACTTCAACATCCCGGGATGGAGTGGTAGTGGTTGGTGCCTCATAAGCTCGGGTGGTCGTGGTCGGAGCTTCATAGGCCTTTGTTGTGGTGGTTGGGGCTCTGGTAGTGGTGGCTGGAGCTTCGTAAGCCTTCGTTGTGGTGGTTGGCTGTTGGTAGGCTCTGGTGGTGGAAGCTCTATAATACTGCTCACTCGAAGTTGTCTTCTGAGGCTGGTACGGAGTGGCGGTAGTGGTGTAGCTTGGCTCATCAGCGGCTGGGGTGGTGGTGGTGACTGGTGGGATGTAGGCAGATCCGCACTCCTGGTTGTTACTCTTGTAGTCGCAATGCTGATTTTGTCCGTTGAAGACCAATGGAGCAGCACATGTTCCGGCCTGGAATATGGAGCATTCTTTGTTGAAAAATTTTTTCCACAAAAAAAAACACCTACAATAGCACGATTGTTATCGCACACCACGTAATGCGGGGAGCAGGTCTGGAAGGCGTGGAGTCCGTTCTGTCTGATGGTGCAGAAGTCGGATGGCACTCTGAAATTTGAGTTTTTCTTCAGGTTCGGGAAGTCGCTTCACTTACGCTGGTGGAGCTCTGTCAGGCTTAGCGGAGATGGAGCACTCGTCGATGTCGGAAGCGTATGTGCAGGTGGACTTCTTCTCCGAGAACTTGAGCTTGTTTGGACAAGTCATCTGAATTAAACATATTACGTTTTCACTATAACTAGTTGAATTTACCTTGCGAATTTGCTCATCAATGCAGGAGAAGTAATGAGAGGAGCAACCAGCGGAGTAGTAGCCATCAGACTTTCCGGAGCAAGCGTTGGTGGAAATGCTGTCAGATCCTTTCTTGCTGAAAACCAAACATGACTTTAGTTTTAAAATATAATAACAAACATGGTGCAAGTCTCAACGTTCTCCTTGTAGTCGCAGAGTCCAGTCTTTTCGCTGTAGAAGAGTCCAGTGGCGCATGGAATGACAAGGGAACGACCTGAAAGTATTCAATAATCATTTTTAACATCTATGTATTTTAATACTCACCATGGATGCATTGAACGAAATCCTGGGAACAGTATGGGAGAGCGTAGATGCCATCTGGACGGCCGTAGCACGAGAAAGCCTCAGCAATAGTTGTGGTATCAACTGGTCCTGGAGTGGTGGTGGTGTAGTCGATGTTTGGGTACTTGTTCGGGATATATCCGTACTTTGGAGGCTGTGGCTGCTCGGCAGCTGGAGTTGTGGTTGGAGTTGGCTTGTATTCTGGGCATCCTTGGACGTTCTCCTTGAAGTCACATCTGTCGTTCTCAATGCTGTACCAGAGTCCAGCTGGGCATTCCTTTCTGTAGGTCTCAGTCAAGTAACACTGGAAAAAGTATTGCTCGCACTTCTTTCCGTAGTTTCCATCGGCGAGCATTTCACAGAAAGCGGAATAAGCTGGTCGTTGTGTGGTTGGAGCGTAAGATGGAGCGTATCCTGGAGTAGTCACAGCTTGAGTTGGGGCATATCCTTGGGTGGTGGTTGGTACGTATGCTGGGGTGGTTGGTCTCTGGGTGGTGGAGTATGGAGAGTAGTGGCTGGTGGAGCTCTCCATGTAGACGTAGGCGCCAGTTGTGGTCTCTGGTGGCTGGTATCCTTGACAGTCACGGACGTTTTGCTCGTAGTCACACTGTCCAAGGTATGGGTTAAAGACGAGGTTTCCTGGACATCTTGTAGCGGTGATTTGATTGTTGGCGCAAGTGTAGAACACATTCTTGCAAAGACCGGAGGCATGGTTTCCATCGATCAAGTTAGCACAGGAAAAGCTGAAAAAATGCTTTCAGTGTCAATTGTGTCCAAAATAAATTAACAACTTACTCATCAGCAACAGTTGGAATGGTGACTGGAGCTTGAGTGGTGTATGGAGCCGCTGTTGTGGTTGGAGCTTCATATCCGACTGTGGTTGGAGCCTTGGTGTAAATTGGACGGGCGTAGATGGTAGTTGGACGTTCTGTATCTCTTGGTGGCTGGGTATAGACTGGTTTTTGGGTGGTGTAGACAACTGGAGCCTCGTATCTGACTGTTGGTGCTGGTGTGGTGGTCTGCTCGTAGTTGTGGGATGGCTCGATGTAGTTTCTTAAACGTTTAATATATGCAAAAATTGAAAAATTGAATCACTCACCTGTCGCAGTTGTCAGCATAGTCGCAAGTGGCAGTAGCCTTGTTGTAAACCAAGTCAGCTGGGCATGTTTCGGCAAAAGCTCTTCCATTTTCACAACGGTAGAATTGATGGGTGCAAGATTCCTTGACGTGGACACCATTGACCTTTCCAGTGCAATCAAAGTCAACCTTGATTTCGGCTGGCTTATCATTGTTGGCTCCTCCATGATTGTACATATCTACTGGCTCAGTTGGTTTGATTGGGCTTCTGGAATAAAATTAGCTATAAAAATTAGGACGCTGGAAATCAAAAACTCACAGGCAAATATCAGCATGGTCGCACTTTGTTGTTCTTGGATCGTAGACTGAATTTCCAGGGCAGATGATAACGCGTCCGACTCCACCCGAACAAGAGAGGAACTTCTGATGACACTGTTTGATGGCGAAGAATCCATCCTTGTTGCAGTCTCCGTGAACAGCTGGGTTGTAGACGATGATTGGTGAAGAGGTAACTGGTGCTGTTGGAGCTTCAGCTGGAACGTATGGCGCAGCGGTTGGAGGAGTAGCTGGTGGAGCAGCGAAGGTGTAGTGAGGTGCTTGTGTGGTCTTTGGTGGAGCTGGACGAGTTGGACGTGGTGGAGCTGGAGCTGGAACGTATGGAGCAGGAGCTGGGACATATGGAGCTGGATCAACTGGAGTTTCGTAAGATGGGCGAGCTGGGCGGGTTGGGACGTATGGAGCAGCAGTGGTGGTAGTGGTTGCCGGTTGCTCGTAAGATGTCTCGGATCTAAAAGTTTATATTTGATTTTTTAAAAAAATTCCTTAAAACTCACCCATCATACTCTGGACATCCCTTGACTCCTTGTGGATAGTCGCATAGATTTTGGCTGAGCACGTAGATCAATCCTTCTGGGCACGACTTTCTGAAGAGTTTTCCATTGGAGCATTGCCAGAAATATGGTGAGCATTGGTTCTCGTTGGTGAAGTACAAGTCTCCAAGGACAGCACAGTCGATTCCTAAACACATTGATAAATAACGAGCATGAAATGACAAACCACTACCTTTGTGTCCATTGTCGAATTCCTTGGTGGTGACGACCCAATTGTCAGCTTCATAAGTTGGCGATGCATATGCGGCAGCAGCATATTGTTTGACTCCATCAGTAGCCTTGCAGTTGGAGGCGTAGTCGCAACGCTTGAGAACTGGACTATAGACTTGGTTGTGTGGGCACCTAAATAAGTTCTTGTTTGAGGAAAAAGACAAATTGTTAGCCTACTTTCTCATGTAGAAAATTCCGTTGGCACACTGGTAATAGTTCTCATTGCAAACGTTCTTATCCATTGGGTAGTCACCATTGAGTCTTCCAACACAATTGACGGCACTGAAATCAAATTATCCGAGTTTTTGAGCATCACATTGAGTTCAAAACTTACACAGCCTTCTGACGGACGTTGAGGGTTCTTCGGTTGGCATCATTGCAGAGATGGTTGGCAGAACGACGTTCACATCTGGCCATGAGACGATCAAAGTAGAGACCTTCTGGACACGTTTGCTCATATTCCACATTCTGAAATACAAGGTCAGTACTTATAATCTTCAGAAAACTCACATTCACACACTGCAAGTACTTTGAACTGCAGCCAATTGCGTAGAGACCATCTCCATCGGGACATGGTGGTCCTTTGAGAGTGACCGTGTTTCTTCCTTCCAACGGAGTCAGAAGGATCGCAGTGGCGACAAGAAGTGAGAGCTGACGCATCTGGAAAAAAAAGAAGATAAAATATAAGAAACGGTTTGAAATTGTGGGAAACAAAGTTTAGAATGATTCAGCTGCTTGTGGCTCGTGGCTTTTATAATGATGGTTTTTTCAATCTAGGAATGTGGGCGGTTTGTTCTAGAAGAAACCATTTCGATCTGGTACAAGAGCAACCAGGAAAACAGAGAGTGAAATGGAATGTGCTTGATCAAAAGCTCAACAAAACGAAACTCTAGATTTTTTCCTGGTTCATTTTTTGAAGATTATCTGAATTTCAAACTTTGACTTTAAAATTTTAGAAAAAACAATACAACATTTAAGGGGTTGTAAATGATGTTTTTGTTATGGAATTCCGGTCACCGTTTGACCCGATGACAATTCCGTACAGCAGTAATTATGCGCTTATTGAGAAAAGGATGTTTACGATTAAGAAAACACGGATTTTTTTTTGCGAAAATCATGCAAAAGTTCGAACAACCTTGGAAGTGGATGATGTTCGATGCATGTGGTTTTTTGAGGAAAAAAACTGTGTATTTGATTGGGACCGTATACATTTGCATTTGAGTGGTGATAATATAACTGTTTTGCATTTATTATAGATTTCCTCAATATTTGTTTTGAACATTTCCATTTTTGGCAATTGTTACTTAATCTACCGGGATACCTGTAATAGGAGGTGCCCCATACTCTCAAGTTCGAGCTAATTATTAAGCTGCTATGCGAGATATCAAAAATACGTCAAAAGTTAAAACATTCCTTATATTATGATAAACATTCATGCGGTTGACAACTTTTCTATATCATTCGCAGGAACCGAGAAAATTTCGCTCAAAGTAAAAAGTTAAAGAGCCCTTCTATTACAGGTTGTAGAGTAGTTTTTAGTAAAACATCCACACCACATCATATAGTTATTCCCAGTTCTTAAAGTTTCTTCTAACCTTCTGCCTCTTCTTCATTAGTGTTTTCAGTATAATTTGCAAAATAGCAATATAGACAATCATGTTGAGTAATGTACCTCACTAATGACTCCCTTTTCATTATATATTTTGTCTTAGCTTAATGTAAAAAATGTCTCCATCTTGCTCCTCTCTTCTTAATGCTCTCACCTTCTTCACATGACCTCTGGAATCCTATCGACACTCCGCCCACACAGATCCTCATTTCTGTTATCAATCCGCCCCGTCGGCTGTAGCTTTGTCCTGGAAAAAGAATGAAATATGGTTTTTTTTTCTGCTGGTAAAGGCAGTTGGCTCTGTTTGCGAGTCAAAGGGATGGGATGGAAGAAAAATGGACAAGAAGATATGGAAGGCTGGGAACCAAAAACATTTTCTGACTCACACCATTGTTTCATTCTGTCATCAGAGGTGACATCATGGTTCATTTGTCGGGTAACTGGATGATGAAAAACACAAAATGAGCATTGGATCTGAAATTTTAGTAGAATCGAATGGTGAATGTGTCACGTGATTACTCAGAAAAATCAGGGAGTGTAAACTCGCTCTACTGCACTATTGAAATTTACCGCCAAACCCCAATTTTCAAAACTGAATTTTCTCGCAAATGTTGGAAAACTATTCAAACGAAAAAAAAAAGATTTTTAAACTCGAATATGGAACAATTTGTCGCAAAACTTCGAAAGATAAACTCTAAAATTAATTTCATAGGTTATGAAATTTTTTTAAAGACATATTCAAATTTTTTCGAATATCGGAATGTGTAGATATACTAGTTTGATAAATCCAACTTTTTTTTGTTTTCTTTCTAAAAATCAGAGAAAACAATTCTGAATAACTTTTTATTCCATTAAGAACATTTCTTCTTCAAAATGTTGTGATAATGATAATTTGATACTATTACGCCTCAAAAGTAACTAAAGTCCCTGAAAAGCTAGAATAAAAATGGGAGAAAACAGGGAATTGCACACCGTGACGTGTTAGAATGCATTTGGTGACGTCACGCCGGCTAATAAGAGAAGAACGCAACAAACAGGACGCATTATTGATCGGACCATCTGCCCGGAGGAGGACGGAGAAACGAGGTCAACTTACTTGCGCACCATCCCTCCAACGGTCCATTGTAATATGGTGACGTCACGAGAACGACGTCACAGAACCTTCTACGATAAATTGCATGATTTTGCATCATATCTATACATTTCGAAAGATACAGAACCCAACAGTTTGAAAATTAAAAATTTCACGTTATTTGAAACTACTCCAATCTGTGAAAATACTTGAGAAAATCCCTGAAAAATTTTTCCTCTTATTTTCCCACATTTTAATCGCCGGGACTTGTTCCCTTGTTAATATCCTGGTCATTGAAAAATTTTTGAACACTTTTCCTGGAAGGTCATTTCAAATGGATCATATTGCGTGCCGATTCCACAAAATGATCACATGCCTTCCCGAAAAACGGCGCACATTTCGGAAATTCCGTTCGCGCACGACTTCACTTTACCAGGTATATCCATCTCTTTCTTCTCCTTGACATATGAATTGTGATGATGTCATGAGATTGAATATTTGTACTTTATTCGCGAAAATATTTGAATTCGGGTTGATAAAAATGGATGAGTCATTCAGTTCGTTAGTGTGATTATGAATGTTTTCATGATGTGGAATTTTGATCAAGTAGAACATAAATTTTGAATAAACAAATATTTGAGAAATTTGCCTCCCGTAGGCTGGTCCCCAAGCTTTCATCCAGAAAACCCTATGCGCTTCAGTTGAGGCTTCTTTGCAGACCAATCAAGTTTGACATTTTGACCAGGTCGCTGTTCCTGGCAGTGCCAGTTAATTTTTTTCGGCTGTCGAAATATCCAATTTCCGAGAAAAAACACTGTTAAACTTTGTCGCATAGTTGAACGAGTCGCCACAGAAAAACAACTGCTCTTATCATCGAACGTATTTGATTTGTGTCCTCCACACATTGGACGTTTGCTTCTTCTTCCCTTGCCCGATGGCCTCACTCACTGATGTAGCAAAACTTAGAGATGGTTCGGCAGTTGTTAGATTTTAAGTGTAATCGTGAAGGAGTCTCAATGCCGTCAAGAAAAAAAAAACTTCTCCGGCGAGGCTCGGGCGTTTAACCTTTCAAAAATATCGGACCAAGTGTAAAAATAATAAGAAAGAATAACATTGGTCCCTGGGATGATCGTGAAGATAAAAATGAACCGGGAGAAAGAGAAAAGGGGAGCTTCTGAAGTCCCTTCTTTCTAGTTCAAAAAGTTTTCAGGTATTATACAAATCACCTGAAAATGATAAAAATTCGTAATTTAAATGTCAAATGCTATTTTCAAAGCAGTAACTTATTATTAAAGCCTCTAGACATGATGCCATTGGCTGGTGCATTAATTGAGTTAATCACATCATTTCTCTATTTTGAGAAATACTTGGGTAAACATTTATTCTGTGAATGTGGTGGAATAACAATATCTGTAACTTAAAAGATGTCAGGAACTATTACAGAAAAGGAAAATCTGAAAATCTGAAAAAAATAATTGCAGGAAAACTTGAGAGCAAAAAGCAATCTGAGATAGGGCTCTGTCTAAAAGGTCAACTCATCAGTTATCTGAAAAAGTGCAACATTTGAGGTTCATCTTTCCCTCGGCAAATTGCTATCCACTTTTCAACTTCTCAGTTTCCACTTCTCATTTTCCATTTCCCCGCTTCCCAAAACGTTTCAATTTTGAAAACACGAGCACATTCCGTGTAAATTCTCATGTTTTGATGTATGGTTGTGATCATGCCCTTTTGATGAATGGTTCTTTATTATCCCGCGTGCGAGTTTGAAACATCACAACGTTCTTATTCTCAACCCTCTCATATGCTCACTGAGAATACTTTGAAGTTTTGCAAGGAATTTTGGAAGTTCAATCCCTTTTCTTTGGATATATACAGTCAGAGTAGATAATCACGGCATTATATCGCCCACGAATTTCCTTTCTTCATTCTTGCCATTGGAGTTGATGACGAGTCCATAAGGGAGTTATAGAAATAGAAAGTATGTGACTAACCCCTCAGATTAGCTGATGAGTGATGTGAATACAGAAACTGTGTTTCATAATCCCCCACTAAAGAAACAATAGGAGATATATACCGGAAATAATACTATATAGTAGACCACATGAGCTCGGGAAACGGAAGAACGTCAGTGATAGGTACGGAACAAAGACTAGAAATTGAATATGGCGTGATTATCGGAGCTGTTTGTCACATGATACAAATGTGTAATAAAAGGATAGGATTGCATGGGCTACTGATACGAACCAACTAAATAAAAGCCTACTAAATACAAGTGACCAGACTCAAAATTGTGGCTGGGATCCGGAGTTTCAAAATTATGGAATTCCGAAATTTGGGGAACATTCTGGATTCAAAACTTTTAAAATTGTTTGCGATCATTTGACATACCGTAATCTAGAAAGCGAATTTTCAGAATTTTGATTATTTCTCCAAACATCCTTGAATTAGCGATGAAATAGAAATTTGAAAGAATCCAAATCCCTGAATATTTTCACTGCATTTCATGTCTATTAAAATAATACTCTACTCGAGGAGCACCTGTGGTCTTTGCTTGGCTGCAACGTCATAAAATGTGATTTGAATACGTTGCATCTGATTCCGGTCAACCGGAAGAGGTCACAATATTTCTTACTATCACGTTTTTCTTTCCAAAGAAAACATTACGTAAAATCATGTACCAGAATATTCTCTCAAAAATACAGTATATCGCAGTTCAACACGGATCAATCTGTCCCCAAAATATTAGATTAGGATACAGAATTGTTCATATTGTACTCCCGATTTTCACACCCCATTTCAAAAATAAAATCAACCATTCTTGTGGTCTGCTTTCATTTTTCTAACCGAATCCGAGATATGAACTCATCTTCCAAATGACACTCCTCATATCTAATCGGATTATCCAATTTTATGTTTTTGCCCGAGCAATTTTGGAGCACACATCCTCAAGCGATTCTCTGAATCTATTATCAGATGATGAGATTGAAGAACGTTTGTTCTTAAAAAAATAATAGATGAAAAGCAAGTGGATATTCATTTCTGGATTAGGAAACCTTTGAAATCCAACAGGATAATCCTAATGTTTTGATCGAAAGGATCAGGCGGGATTAATATGCTTGATTGAAATTTTTCTTCTATTTTAGAAGAAGATAAGGCACAAAGATTATCATGGGAGAACACCTTGAAGACCCTCATTTTTATAGGTTCAAGAAACCATCCCTCATTCGGACTACATCTGAAAAATGATATCAATGCTGGTTAATGAATCAAGATTCAAGAGAAATGCCGTGAGAACAAAGGAAATTTGTGCCAGCCGCCTCCAGAAGTCACAGAAATGTTGTAAGATCAACGGCGCCAGAACCTTCGTGCCAGGTGCCATGGGAAATTCTGTGGGAAATCTGAATTTTTTTTAATGTTTTTTTTTTTCAAAAGAAGTTTCTCAATCTGAAATTTCAGAAAACAAGGGTGTGGGAATCAGAACTTTCTTCATCCGTGAGAACGTTCATTGTACCCGATTCCCAGAACAAGTTTATGAACCTCGTTCTGATCTCTTTGACTCATCGGATGAGGACTATGCAAATTTTGGTGAATCTACCGGACCCTTCCCATTTGTCAAATAGAGATCTTGAGAGGTCAAAAAAACGGCTGCCCGCAGTGCTTTTTTTTGCTTGCGGAGCTAACAAGGGGAGACGCCGCCAAGTATTTGTTATCAAAGCTAGCTGGCAGCTTCGTTCCAATTGAGGACCAACCAAGTCGGAAGCAAATAGATCCTGGCCCTTGAGACGAGCGATGTCTCCAATTTCAATGACATTATTTTGGTTCCAGCTAGGCTCGTTTTCTGGAACAAACTAAAAAATAATCGCGTGACCTTACAAGGACAATTTTTGAGGATCTCTCAAAGATTCAAGTGGACAGGAGACTTCATCAGAGATGATAAGACGAACGGAACGTTTTATCACAAAAACTGCCTTTTTTCTAGATTGCGAGAATAATCACAAAATCTTCCCACATTTTCTAATCTAATAGAGTAGCTTTGGAAAAAGTTGTGGCTTTGACAAAGATCCCGAAAAATCTGGGTGCTTATCATAGACTATCCGCGATTGTATTGTTTGGAATGATTAAATTCTCAAGAAAATTTTGCTTCTAGTGCATTTCATTCCATTCCAAATTTTCAATTTTCAAAGGACTGATAAATGATATCATAAGTTGGCATAGGACACACAATTTTGTGCCCATGGGCCTTCAGGGACCTCTGGATAACACCCACAGATATACTTTTACATTCGGAAAAGGTGTACTTTATTGAAATCATCAAAGATTTTGACATTTAGTCATAATGTCTGTCTGGAAAAACTATTTCTTGTCTAAACCAAGGTCCCTTGGGAGGCCTCGAGTCATACATAACCACTTTTTTCGTTCGATTCCTGAAAACTCAAATGATCAAGCTAAAGTTACACGTGCAGAACTCAATTTGTTTTATGGAGAATTTTACTTCCTCGTCTAAATTGGTAAATTTTAAGATCTCGATCGGAATTATGTTCTAGACAAACCAGCAATGATAAAGATTGCTCATACTTGAACTCAAAATGGATCTGAGTTTTTACTTCCTGTTCGGAGCCTTTAAGATAGTATGATGAATTACCGAAAATTGTATTTTCAGTGATTCACTAAGAAAAACAGGTATTCGGAAAGTATTGTATGTACATTGGTAGTTGGAATTGTATGGTGATTAAGACCTGAGCAGAGACCGTGACATTTTAAATGAAAAATAGGAAATCGGAAATCAAGAACATGGTTCAACAGGAAGTAATAGTTCCAAACGGAAATTGGATGCGACTTTCAGACTTTATCATAAAACAAAGGTTTCTTTGTACAAAATACTAAGTATCCGGTAGACAAAGAGTGAAATTGAAAGCACCCAACAAAACGATAATTAGATAGAGGCATATAAGAGCCAGGTTGGGAACTAATGTTACAGTTTGCAGAGATCTCCACCGATTTGCAAATTCATCTTAGGTCGCCACCAATTTGCAAATTCATCCCAAGAACATTTAAAAAAATTTTGAAATGGTGGACCTATATTTGAGTGATCATGATACTTTAGAACACAGTTTATCAACCGATTCATGCATCTTTTTCTTGTTTCCCTTTTTTAGATTTACTTTCCCAGCATTACCCAATCTGTGCCATATATCTCCAACAAAATCGCATTTCATAAAACTCATCCTGCCAGATAATACTCGCCATGTGTAGTTCTTTGTATTAGTGTACACCACTAGTCAAGAAAACATGCTCAAATCCTCTACTATAACCGTAAGAGACCATCTCAGACATCCCACTCCCACCACCTGACCAAAAAAGACCATAAAACACCGTCGCATCTTATTCTATTTTTGTGTATGTTTTCTTTTCACAATCTCTAAATACTACATCTTCAACATTCCGGTGATGGCTCTGATTAGATACTATAGTCAATGAGCTCTTTTCCTACTCAAGTTCATTTCTCCACGTGCATCGTCTCGTAGACTCCGCCCATAGACAATGAAAAGAAAATTTGGGCGGGGCACACCTTGGCAAGAGCGCGAGGCCCCGCCTCCAGTTTCTCTTCTCTTCTTGAGGTGTTCCTATAAAAGGAGAGATCGGCATTCACTACTCTACCCACCAGCCTCTTTTACCCGGACAATCCTATCTGCCCCCGGTGAAAAAAAAAATGAAAGTTGGTCTTCTCATTCTACTTCAATTTGTCTCAACCTCAACTCTCGCTCACCCCACGAGCTTTGTAAGTTCAATAAATGAATAGATCTATTATAGATCTTATTTTACTGGTTTTCAGGATGTCAAGCAGGTCGTTGCTCTTGGAAAAGAGTTAGACAAAATTCAGCTAACTGCGAAGCCGTCGATCAAACTGACATCACGCCTTGAGGATGTTGCAGTGAAAGCCGGAACTTCGATCACCCTCCGGTGTGAATCTCTCTCCACCCCATCTGCCAACTTCCAATGGGAAAAGGATGGCGAGGTTATCCAGGGCTCTCTCGACATCAATGTGGAAGAGAAAATGCTGAACATTGGCCAATCGGTTGTTAACTCCGGAATCGTAACCAGCACCTATACCATCGAGTGCCCAACCGAGGAAGACACCGGGGTGTATTCTTGTGTCGCCTCCAATGGTCATGACACCGTCCAATCTATGGCCACCGTCGAGATTGGTGAGTTAATCAGATGAATAGGTTCAGATCTGTTCTAACGAGGTTTTTTTCAGAGGGCGAAACCAGCGAATGCCGTCGCAACCATCGATCTGCACCGAAAATCGTCCAATACACCGACTCCCGTTTCGAAATGCAAGGCAACATCGTGACCCTTTCCTGCCGTGCCGACCGCAAAGCCATGTGGGCCTGGACCTTCGAAGAAGAGAGACTCCCGGAAGACGGTCGCTTCGAAATCCTTCGTAATGGAGACCTCCGAATCCGCGACATTGAATGGTCCGACATGGGCACGTACCAATGTATTGCAGCCAACAAACATGGAGAGAGCACCCAAGACGTTTTCCTTTATCCAACCAAAAAAGTCTAAAAACCCCGAGTCTCCCACGTTCATTCCTTGATATGTTCTTCTCTCCCCCTCCTTCGTTTGTACAAACACCCCCAAAATCGAAACTTCTTTTTCTATTCGTGATACTTTAATTCCATCCCCAGTGACCCGAATCTTTGATTCAAAACTTTTCTGTTGTTAATGATCTTGATGAAAATAATAAAATGTGATTAATTGAAAAATTTTGTTTTGTGTTGAGAAAAATTTCAGGATGAAAATTTGAAGGTTTGAAACTAGAGAAATGAATAGCAAATTCGGAGGAGTTTTCGGACGAGAGCAGGCTTATCACTTATTTCGGCGTCTACTTTCACAGATTTTTGGAACTTCCGAAAAATGGGAAACAACCGCTCCGATTGTTCAGAATTATCAGCACATCTTTCAGCATAACAGTTAATGATGAAGGACTACCATTTTACAGGATATTTGCTACTTTCTCGGCAATTTCTCTAGAAAAAATTCTCTCATTTGCCCCTGGAACCACATTTTTTATATGAAAAAGTTTTTAGCCCCCTCTATTTTATAAGACAAAGAGAGATATCAGTAGATATAAGAAAATTGTCCGGCACCCTCAATACCCATTTAAAAGATCCCGTTACCAAAGCAACGGCTTTCCACTATCTTGCTCCGAGTGCGATGGCACATTCTGGTACATGAGACTTTTTGGAATCTTCTTGAAGTTAGGGTGTGCATTCTACTGTAACGGTGTACAACGCTAAATGTCACTCTGCGTACAGAGGGGCCTATATAAACGAAATTCCAAGAGAATTATTTTTTTTATGTTCCTGCACCTTCGATCATTATCAAACCTGTATAACATGTTTCCAAAAAAGTGTTTACTTGCTTAATCGTTTCTCAGAAAGCGGTGAAAGGGATGATTCCAAACATGAACAGGTACGATACATCGAGGCTTTAACTAGCATTTGAAAAAATCATCAATTCAAATTATTATCATACATTTCGGATATGTGTGAGTCATATGTTGTTTTTTTAATTTCCCATTTGAATGAATGTTTTACCAGCAGATGATTCATTCATTTTTCGCAGCGCTCCGTTCCTCAATCGTTTTAAAGGCCTCGTGGGCACTATGTACTGGTAGAATTCCTAAAATCCTTGCAAACGAGGCACTTTGAGGTGTATCACTCTGTACACCAATTTTGAAGATGTCATTCCATCAGAATAGATTCAACTGGAACAGCTCTCCTTTTCAGTTGCTTCCCGGTTGTTTCTTCTGAAAACCAATGTATTACCCTTCTTCGTTTGATGTTGTTTGTTCCTATTATCATAGTTGCGAACGGGCCGGCCCGGGCAGATGGCGGGACGGCAGATAACTCTGCTTCTGAAAAAATATTTAGACGGATTTCAAATCAAATGATAGATCTCGACGAGGTCCATCTTAGCTTTACCATACGGGCCGGCTTCAGGTCCATTAACATGTCGCGGGCCGGGCTAGAATGGTGAAAAACGCGATTTTGGCCAAATTTGCCATTCTAGCCCGGCCCGCGACATGTTAATTGACCTGAAGCCGGCCCGTATGGTAAAGCTAAGATGGACCTCGTCGAGATCTATCATTTGATATGAAATCCGTCAAAATATCCTGTTCAGAAGCAGAGTTATCTGCCGGCCCGCCATCTGCCCGGGCCGGCCCGTTCGCAACTATGATATTTTTCTCAAGTGCACGTCACACCAAAAATGAATTGTCACTCTTTGCTGTTGTTAGTGTCTTGCGTATTGATTCATCTTCATTTAGCTCTCCTCGCTCCCTCCTCCCAATCCCATAATTTTTTTTCATCGTATGAGAACACATAAACGCATCAAAAGGGCAAAAGAGAGAATGGGTGGCATGCAAATCTCAATTTTTGTTCACAGGCAGCCCGAGCGCTCTCCAAGAGTGCTGGGTGCCTTTCCTTCTTCTTCCCCTCTCCCAAATTTTACGAAACAATCATGTGAGAACCTTTGTTCTGTACATATGTTTATCGACTTTTCACAGACTCAGATATTCAGAGGTTTCCTTGAATGTGCTGTTTTTTAACAAACTTATCTGTGGCAAGTTAACACGGTAGACGTAACCTCTTCTCAAGCTCTATCGTATGGTTCCTGATTGGTTTGAAAATTTAGTCTGGAAAATCTGTCACCCAGACTATTACGAAATGAGATGCGAGAGGGAGAGAGGGTGCCACAGAAAAAAAAATACAATAGCACTAACAGTCACGAGAAAGCCATGTCCCACTCTTCTCCCTCACATTGCACTCTCGTTCTCTTTTATGATAATCAAACGTACATATATCTTTTATCGCCCAGACTCTCTTCCTTTCCATTCTTTTCCTTTTTTCCGAACAGTGCTTTTATTCTACCCAACTTTTAAAATACCTCCGAATTGTCCTCTATACACGGTCCAATTTCAGCCATTTTCCAGTCATCTCAAGAGAAAATGGACAGAACGCCATTTCTTAAGGAAATGCGTGAAGTGAAGAAAACGGTAATTTTTTTGATCTGAAAACAATACTTATCAGAGTTTCTTACCAGGCTGGCAATGCTTCACGTGATAAAAGAGTTCTCGCTCGATTCATGAAAAAGCCAGAAGGGACATTGTGTCCGCTTACCTGGGAATGCGCTATTCCAGGAAAAGAAGGGACCATTTGGGAAGGAGGACTCTACAGAGTGAGATTTGCTGGAGATACAAATGTATAATATTAAGTGTTTTCAGGTCACCATGTATTTCAGCGAAGACTACCCATCAACACCACCAACTTGCAAATTCATCCCAAGAATTCCTCATCCAAATGTTTTCCCCAACGGTAATCGTTAATGTTTATCTATTATACTGTAACCCCTATTTCAGGCAAAGTGTGTCTGTCAACTCTGTCATTCGTTCACTGGGATCCAAACATGACCCCGTTGAGAATCCTATTCTGCCTCCAACAGCTTCTGAATGAGCCTAACCCAGACAGCCCAGCAAGCCTCGCAGATACACTCCGGTTGGTCAACGATCCGTGAGTTTAGCTGACATGAGTGGCATGATATAAACTTGTGTTGTTTCAGGGATGAGTACAAGCGTCACGTTGTTGCATTTGCCGCTACTTACAACTACAATACAGTGAAAAGCGAGTACGAAGCCGAGCGTCCGAAGCCGGTTGAAACTTCTGTGTCTACAGCTTCAAACGAGACTAATACATCAGAATAACTTCAACAACTGCTATTTTGTTTACTTTTCAGGATACTGTCCATTTCCATGCTATTTTAAACATCCTTCGTTTCATTTTTTTTCGCACCTCATTAAATTCTAATCAAAATTAAGCACTAGTTATGAGCCGAAACCCTGATGTTTTTATTCCTGATTGTTTGTGATTTTCCTATTTTTATGTGACTTTTTTTGTCTTCCTGAGTTTTTAATTTCATTATTTGGATTATCAACGACTGTAATGTGTTTCCTTTCCCTCCCCCCATTTTATATATTCATTTCTGAGACAGAACATTTTACACTTTTCCTAACCATCGAATTTGTGCTGATGGCCGATTTATTTGAGTCTTCATTTTCTTTGATTTTGCCGATTAAGTTGTAATTTGGTTTCAAGTTGAATAATAAAGGTCCATGGGAAAAAATTTATCTCCAGTCGTTTTAGTAATTTTTCTTCAGGATTCTCGTTTTTGTTTTGTCCCCTTCAGAGCTTTCTGGTAGATTTTAACATATCTTTTGGAAAAAAAAACGTTAAGCTGGTAGATCTTGGCATCTTTTTGAGATTTGTTTTACTGTTTGGTAGAATAACAATAATTTATTTGATTGAAAAGAGCTTACTATAATTCCAACTTCCCAGTTTTTCCATTAGATTGATTATTACAATTTCCGATGGTTGCTGCCGTTTTCTATTTTCATACAAGCCAAAGAACGTTAATAGATTACCAGATTAGTGAGAGAACATGATGCTCCTCACGTTTTATTCACCGGTCGGTGTATTTTACGGAAATGTTCGTAATGTTACATTAGTTTCAGTTTTATTTCTGTCTGGGGCACATAATCTGTTCTGAGCGAACATTCGTCATATAGAATCACCTGGCGGATATGTGACTCGGTTATTCTGAAAAATACTGGGCAGATAAGAACATTTCGAGGTCCATTTGTTCACAAACCAAACTTATTTTCCAGGTGCATGAGACGCTTTTTGTCCAGTCTAGTGTGACACTTCTCATCTTGCTAACTCATTGAAACTATTACACTTATTTTTCTCCCAGCACCGATAAGTACGGCTGTTCCACGAGACGACTCGCAAAAAATAATATCCTCTTTCCTGAGTTTTTTGTTGAACACTTGGCACCGTCTGGCACAAAACATCTTGGCACAATTTGAAATTTGATGTGAAGGATCTTATGAGTGACCAATAACTTCTGGAGTTCAGAAAGTTCAAATATTTTTCCAAGTTGTGTTTCTTTTCCGGAATTAGAGAGCCAGCTTAAAAACCAGAGACCGGCCGCAAGCAGAAATCTAAAAAAAGAAGCAGACCTCTTATGTTTGATTGAATCTAAATCCAGACAAAAATAGCTTGACCGACGGACTCTTAATTAGTTTAGTAACGCCTTGAGGCCTTTATCTCGTTCTTGAGTCCAAAAATAATTTTCTATTTTTTCTCTCTCATTTTCTCATTTATTTGAGATTTACTTGTCCTCTAAAGAGTGTGAGAAATCCTTTTCAAAGATTACACAAGCACAAATGTATTTTAAGACTCATTAACTGTTGAAAATGTCTGGGATTCAAATTGGGACCAAAGGTTTCGGTCCCTGGAGCATAAAGTAATACAATCGTCTCTTTTGAATGGATGATTCAGCATATTCTTATTGAAAACGTTGAATGGATATGAATTAAAAATTCAGGGAAAAGGAAAAAAATGAATTGGAATGAATTGAATTCGTAAGAATGAGGGATATTGAAATATGCTTTTCTTGGAACACTAGTATAGTTTTTCTATGGGAAACAGAGAGTCACAAAGTTATCAAATTATCAGATTAATGGGAACGGATTCCAACGACGTTCGTGGAACAGAATGACTGATCAAAAAGACAACGTGAACACCTAAAAAACAATCACAGAGAACACTCAAACATTTTCAATGGAAACAAAAACTTTGAACTTTTGGAATTCCAAATACGGAAAGTTTCCGATGTTTTCAAATTATATTATTATTGTTGTATGACAAAATTAAGGTTGAGGGCATTTTAGGTGTATACGGTAGGTATCTCGAAGCGGCCACACGAATGAACACTCATCTGATGAGACAGTTTTTTTTTGAATATTTGTTTGCGTCTCAACCTTTATTTTTTTGGAAAACGATAATGTTTTTCCTCAAAGAAAATTTTCATAAAATTTATGGTTAAGATGTCCTTTTCATTATTTCGTTATGTTTCATTCCTCACTTGAATAATTTATCAATGCATTCTGTACATAATCCGAACTATATCTTTCATAACTGGTTTTCAATGTTCCTAATTAGATAGTTCATCCGACGCATTTGTTTTTTCCCTATTTTTGTCCTTCTTTTGTTCTGTGGCCCTTAATCATATATGTTCTTAGCACATTTTTTCCGTTTCACGTCACCTGCTACCCTCGCTGGCTTCCGAAGCTCCGCCTCCGTCTCTCGAGAATCAAGAACACGGGCGCCGTGCTGTGGCGCGGAGCTTTGGCAGGCTCCGCCCATCCGCTTTAAAGCCTGCCGTTCTGAAGCAGTTTCCTCACACTTCGAGTTCCGCCGATTCGTTGACCAGTGTCCCCTGCCGATCCTAGCTGATCCAATGATGAAGATTTCTCTTCTTTTCCTGATTGCCGCTGGCACATCCGCTGCACCATCCAAGGTTAGAAGCACTTCTAATGTTCTTTCTTAAATTTGCTGAATTTCAGATGGACGACTTGATCATTGAATTGGATAAAGAGCTTACCCATAAGCCTTTGATCAAAACAACGGTCAAATTGGAAGACATGACCCTTCAAGCCGGACAAAGCGCAGTTCTCCATTGTGAGATATTGGCCATTCCATCAGCAGTCATCTATTGGGAAAAGAATGGTCAGCTAGTTCAAGGAGACCATGAACTAAATATTTTTGAAAAACTGATGAACAGCGGGAATCCACTAGTTGACAATGGAATCGTTTCTTCCAATTATCATATCCCATGCGCCACCGCAAAAGACGCCGGAGTTTATAAATGTATTGGTTACAACGGACACAAAAGAATCGAGACCACCGCTGCAGTTGAGATTGGTGAGTTATAAATCAAACAATTTTGAGACAAGAAAATGAACAGTACATTTACAGAGGGAACTGACGCGGCCTGCCCAAGCACTGATAAAACCGCCCCAATGATTACGCTTCAGACTGAGAGCCGGTTCGAGATGTCTGGAAACGCCGCAACCCTCATCTGCCGTGCCAACAAGGAGGCAACCTGGTCATGGACCTTCGATGGAGAGGAAATCGATTTTCATGCTGGTCGCCATGAGATCCTTCCAACTGGAGACTTGCTCATCCGCAACATCTCATGGCCCGACATGGGAGATTACTTCTGTACTGCAAAGAACAAGTATGGAGTTGCCGAAGGAGAGACATTCCTCTATCCAACCAAGAAAACTGCATAAATTTTCGTTGTTCTTCTTCCCCACTTTCATTGTACCTTTCAAATTCCACGATTCCTTCTTTCTCATCTCTAGCTAGTTGTCTGTTGTTTCCCAGAAACTTCTGTAATTCCATCTTTCGGTCAATCTTTTTTTGTTCTCCCAGTGCTTATGGTCAATTCCTTGGTCCTCGTGTTGAGGTTATGAACTCGTCCCCGTTCCATCTAGCCTAATAAATAATTTGATTTTTTTCAATGGAGACTGATTGAATAAAAATTTGTTAATAGAAAAGTTTAGTTTTTTTTTCTGAACAGAATTTACAGGACGCGGAATAGATAGACGAAGAGAGAGGATACACCTGTGTGTGTGCGCGCGTTCTTTGCTGCGGACAATTGAGGCCTTCCCCTCTTTTTATCGAACGGGCCCTCTCCCCCTCCTCTCCCCCTCCTATTCATATACGAGTCAAGGTGTCCCCTCTCTCAGCAGCAGCGTGGTTGAGTGGTAGTGTGCGGTACTTCGGTCCTCGTACTCTCTGGTTCAACCCCCGCCGCGGTCAGAATGATGACGCTACGACCCATCCTCTTCTGTCCGTGATTGTTAGGTGTGCTTCGGCCCCGAAAACCCCAAAACCTGTGATTCGTCACACGTTTTGCTCTTTCTCTTTGTGTAAATGACAGTCTACAGACGTCACTAATGGAAACCATTCAATTTTTTCTCTCTTGATAAGTAGTTGTTTGCGCGGTAGAATAAATACCAAAACTAAATTTGACACGTGGGATTAGCCAAAGAAAGATTGTCTGAATATCAGTTAATCGTTGCTATTTCTGTAATAATATTTTGGTATATTGGATCTGATTACAAATGCGATTTGGGAGAAAAATCTTGGGATACATAATTATTGAGCCGATTTCTTAAATAAGAAAAAAAACATGTTATTTTACAAATACATTTTTGGACGAATGTGTTTGGCTTTGACCTTATTGTACATTGGAATATTAAAAATTTATTGAACGTGGAAAACAGAATAGTAATACACGAATATTTAAATTTTTAATCAGAAGTATATTCAGTTCGCCGATTTGTGGAGATTTGAGTGCAATTTTGATCAAATGTTTCTGGAATTTCTGGAACCTACAATGCATTTGACCCCGTGATAAACCTCCTGCGAAAAAAAGAATATATACATTCAAACAAAGTCTTTGTATGACTCCAAAACAGCTCACATTTGCACATTATTACTTTGGATTATTGAATATTTCTTACACTACAGTGAAGTTCAACTTTTTTTGTGTCCTTTTCCAGCTTGTCCTTCTGAAGTTTATTGAGCGCTTGTAGTTCCATATATTCTTAGAAAAAATTCCCATTTCTTCTGAATAACCTCAAATTGGAGCCGAAAGACCTCACCTTTATTTCTACACTCTGGACCTTAAGAGCAAAGAACAAAGTCATTTGATCGCGATTAGCTTCATTTTAATGCGAGGAATCCCAAATATAATTTTTTATAAATGCAAATTCCCGGAATACACCTTTAAATAAAAATTGTTCTCATTACGGTAGGAAGCTGTTCAGAGCAGATGTGATTTTGTATTAACATTTCACAATGATGCTTTGAATTTTTATTAGAAGAACGCATAAAATGTTATTTTCCATTAAAAAAATGTGTTCCATTATCCCTTTCCAAAGTGATAATGGAATCAATTTTCGGCGATCATTTCATTGCTAACGTAAATTTCCATAATCTGAGTATTCATTGGTGACTTCAAATGGTTCAAAGGGAAAATGACGAATTCAACTAAAGTTAAAGTCTAGACATTTCTGAAAACATTGTAAGTTTTCTTCTGCATCTCACTTTTTGATTTTCATCATCATCAAACCGAGAACATGTCCAGAAATACCCCGATTTTTAAAGTGTTATCACTTTCAAGATAGTTTATTTCAGGCTTCAATAATGTTCTGTTTCTCTCGCTTTTCCAATATTTCCTCCATTGGCAATTGAAAGTTCAATGTTCTCAGTGCACTCTATTTTTTCAACCAACCATGTTTGATCCTTTTCTTCAGAAGATTTGGTCACATGGTGCGTTTTGTACCAAACGGAAATTTTTTCTGGAGAAACAAACTAATGACGTGAAGGATAGGGAACTAGGAAAGAGGACATGCATTTTTTGTGCACTTTTCCTCAAAAGCAGGCTTCTCCGGGGAGAAATCCTATTATGGGGTGCTGCAGGGTTCCTTCTGTAGAGCCCTTCACCCAGAATGTTCGAAAACCACAAAAAATGCCATCGTTTCACAAGACGATGTTTCATTAATAATTGAATTGTGGGGCGCGCATCTTTTTTGGTTGAAAAAGGAACTAGCCTTTGTTTCTAATTGGATTAGAACTACTGTAAGAGACACATTATGACATTTTGTTCAGAAATAGAGTTTTGCAGAGGCTGCACCAAGAATCTATTTGCACTAAAGTGAGAAGTTCAAGGTGGGAAGAGAATGTCTTGAACCTAGAATCATTGGAAACTATGGTAGTTTCTCTTTGAGTTCTAAAACTAACGCCACTCTAACAGAATCTTGAAAATGTTTGGACTTTTCTTTGAAACAACACTCTAGTAGGATCATATGATTTTCCAAGAAGAGTTCACCACCGAAATCACAGAATTTCCAATGAAATGTTGTTCGATCTTTATTGTTCCAGAATTTATTTATTCTGATTGCCTCCGGTGATGTATTAATAGAATAGTCTATTTGAAGATCGAGATTTTCGTGACTGTTTTAGAATATGTGTCTGAGAGATCGTTGACCGAAAATTGGCTGAAAAGCATTCCTGAGATTTAAGGGATTTGGAAACAAATTTTGTTGATAATTTATTTCATGATTCGTAGAATTTTGAGCTAATAATTCGCATGGTACACAAATTCTGGGGTCATTGGGGTACAAAATCTACAATTCAAGGTACAAATTTTGAGTTTTTTCAGATATTTTGTACCCCCGAATTTGGATTTTGTACCCCTGAATCAATTTGTTCCCCAGAGTTGTTGTACTCTCCAAATGTTGTGACAGAATTACACGCTTTCTAAGAAAATCAGAAACAAAAATTCACACACGAAAATGGAGATTCCTCAGATGAAATTAATATTTTCATTACTTCCGGTCTATATACATTGTGGGACCAGGAAGAGTGATATTAATCCAACCAGGAACTAAAAATAGGAATTCATTTGAAAATCTCTTCTAGAATGCTTCAAAAGTGCAAAATGGGAGGCCTAAAACGTATTACCAAAAGTTGTAAACAAATTATTGAGAACTCGTTTTATAACCTTGAGTGTGGCAATCTTGAGATGCGCTGCCGACGTAGAAGTGACCTGAATTTGATTTTGTACCCAACCATACGAAAAATTGAGGCCAAGGCAACAAAAGATGCCTATCCGTCAATTTCCCAATGCCAAAAATCGGAAAAGTGCACTGGAAGTGATGTTGAATGACGGTTTGGAACTTGGGTTCGGTTTTCCCTCTGAACAGGGACCGAAACATTTATTTAGAAGGCAGTGGGAACGTAGAAAAGTTGAGAAATTAACAGTTTATTAGAAAATTCGAATCGCAGAGTTTGATTTCAAGTACACTAGCAAGTATACAAAATATTCTGGTCGCTAAAAAAAAAATAGAAACACAGCACACAAATGATAACTGAATAAATATATACATGAATAAGTAAATTAAAAATTTTGCATCGTCAATTCAAGATGGAATGGTAGTGAGTTCCCCTACGAGTCAAATAAGAGCTCACTGGAATTGACGATGGTGTGGGTGGAATTGTCAGAAAACAGATTTGTGATGGTAGATAATATGGTTATGAAGTTTCGTTTTGGAAATTATTGCACATTTTTGGCTTCATTGGCATTGCTCATCCTTGTTTGAGAAACTGAAATAATACTTTTCCAAATACAATAGATGACAGTTGTGATAATTACCGCTGTTGGGATGGAAACGCGTCTTGGAGTGAATGCTGGTTGAGACGTGGTCACAGTTGGTTCCTGGAAAAAGTTTTTTTTTTCAGAAATTTTCAACAATTTTCTCCTTTCCAGCTTCTCGCTTTGCGATCTTTGCTAATAAACTAAACAAAATTCAACCTCATTAGGGATTCGCGTTCCCGCATGATTCAGGCCTTCTTCCTGCTCATCCGTCATTCATTATGTTTCACCCGTTTGCAAGAGAGCACATAGTTCTTTGGTTGGCTGTATGCGAAGCAATAGCCTTTTCGGCCAAAAAAGGACCAAAGTATCTCCGCTCATCAAAGTTCACCCTCGGGGCAGAAGCAAAGCTCACACCACATGTTCGGTGACGACGCCGAATTGTGTGATGCATAGCAAATTTGAAGGGATGGTCAAACCGATGAGCTTTTTTGGTAAGATCTTCTGTTTCTTGCGTCACAGTCTTGAACTCATTGAGTATGGTCAGAACTGTGAATGTTGAAAGTATGAAGCTAGGCTGAGTGACCAGGGGAGTGAGAAAACGTCTTTTGGGAGGTTTTGTTTCAAATGTTCACCTTTTCAGTATATTTGGGGCATCTGTCTGGGTTGTTCAGATAAGCGAGGATGTCGTCACGAGGATTGTGGGCATTACGCTTGGAAGAAGAAGTTTCAGAGAGTCGCTGGAATGAATCTATTGATTTCACACATTTTAAGTTGAAATTTCAATCATACAAATATACTTTTTCGATCTAACAACGTAAGCAATTTGCGGCTCAGTCAAGAATTACCGTAAAACATGAAATAGAAGAACATCCTAACTTTTTACATTGAGTTAATTGATCTTAGTTAATGTAGAATATGTGAAAAAGTTGTCAACTGATGAATTGTTCATCATAAAATCACAAACATGCTATCTGTTGACATATTTTTGATATCTCACATAGGATCCAAGAAAAATTTGCAGAAACGTGACAGTGTGAGGGTCAGGGCCGTTAACTTTGAGCTACTGTATCTCATTCCCTGAGAAAAATATCAGAAAGTGGTCAACTAGTAAAATAATTTTAAGATTATTATAAACTTTTTATCTGTTGATCACTTTGTGATATTTTCGACAGGAACTGAGATAAATTTGCTGAAAGTTAACTAAATCACTAATCATAACATCAAACGTTTTCAATCAGAAACATAAAAAACACAGAAAAACATTTATTGACAGGACATGAACGAACACATAGAGTTAGTAAAAACGTGTTGTTCCCGGGTGGGAAGTTTTGAAAAACAAACATGAAGTTGGTGTTAAATGATTTTTAGTTGTCAGTCACAGAAAAAATATACTAATCGCTTTGATTCGATCTATCGATGCGCATTACATCTACTCTTCTTCGTCTTCATCGGCAACTACTTCTTCCTGGAAAAAACAAAAACTTGAAAACATAACACTCGACAAAACTGGTTACCTCAACGGCCGGAACAATCTTCTCATAGAGAGCCGGTGGCGGTGGGATTCCTGGGAAACATGGATGAGCGTTTCTCTGAACACAGTTAGAACATAGAACATATAGGACATGGGACACAACATACTTTATCAAAGACAGAACGACGTTCACGGAAGTTACGACGATCAACCTGACGGTCGTACTTGGACACGATTTGGACCTTTGGCTGAAATAAAAAATCTTACATTGGTGAAAAGAGCACAGCGGTCAGAGAAAGCTTGAACGTTTTGGCGTTCAAATTTAGAAGCGATCAGTTGTTTCGGCTGAAAGTTTTAGTCATTTTTCGGGGTTAGGAGTTAGTTAGGATTGTAAAAAAGTTTACCGGGTATCTGGAATTTCCAACTTCAGCTGGGTCAATGCCCTTCTTGAGAGCGGAGTTGCGGGTTACTTGACGTTGACGCTCGTTGAGCTCTTTCATCTGAAACATATGGTTCATCTTTCTGCAAAAATTTGATAGAACTACTCACGTCGTATTCTTGACGCTCGTGACGTTTCTCGAGATCGTACTTCTCGGCCTCGAGCTTGCAGATTCTCTGATGGAGCTCCTTGATCTTGGCCTTTAGCTCGCTTTGAGGGATCTCGGACGCGTTTTGGATCTCTTTGCGAATGGTCGCGAGGAATGCCTAGAAATAGCAAAAATATTTGTTGTTACAGTAGCTGAGTTTCAAAAAGGAGGGGTTGGTTTGAAAAAGATTATTAATGGGAATGAGTAGTTGAGGTAAATAATGTAATGTAACTCAAAGTTGTTGAGAGAAAATATTGATAAAACAATTGGTTATGAGAACATAAAATTGTTAGCAACCATTTTCAGATACCTGATGGTTTTCGAGAAGTGGATCGTCGCTAGAAATGAAGCTTTGATGATCGGTGTCAATTAAGGGTTAGTTCTAACTTACGCGCTTAGCATCGTCTTGTTGTTCCTTGGTCATTCCCATTTCTTGCTTAGCTTGGACGATGTTTCCGAACTTGTCATTCTGGGAAGCCTTCTTTGGAACAGTGAAGTTTCTAAAATTCGGTTTCTAACTCTCGTTTCGCGTTGGGAAGTGTTTACCTTCCACCTGGTTGTCCAGTTTGGAATCCACCGAGTTGGTTTCTCTTGTTCTTCTCTTCCTCACGGTTTCTGCGGTCGGCATCGGTCTTGGCCTTACGCTCTTCCTGAAATTAAAATATTTTTCTCATTTCCCATTTCCTTAATCAGTACTTCTTCCTGGCGACGGCGATCATCAGCAGCACGACGACGCTCTTCGGCCTCTTTCTCCTCTTGTTCACGCTCCAACTTTCTTCTCTCCTGTTTCTCCTTCAACTTCTTCAATTCCTCTTCCTCTTTCTCACGTTCGGCACGACGGCGCTCTTCGTAGTCTTGAAGTTTTGCGTGTTGATCTTCTTCATGACGGCGTTTGGCAGCCTGTAAAGAAGTTAGTGGTTTTCAAGGCCAAACGGTACATCAATTTACCGCCATAGCGCGTTCTCCCTCGGTCAAACCTTCTTCGTCTTCGGTGAACGACTTTGTCTTTGGTCTGCAAAACAAAATAGTATAGGATGAACTAGAAAATTGAATGAATGTGATTACCGATCAGATCGAGTGGTACCAGTTTCAGAAGGAGCATAGTCAGCCTCGACTTCTTCTTCCTCTTCCACCTCCTCGACCTCTTCGTCAGTGCTGAAAGATTACGATACATAATAAGACATGATATAAGTTCCTATGACAGTTAGAATCCACTATAAACTACCTCCCTCACAACTACTCATCTACCAAAACCAACCCTCTACGACGCCATCTAGGAATCCATCGCATGAGGCGCCTTCTGGGCTTCAGACGGTTTTTGTGTTTTTCAAAGTCAACGCGCTTTAGATCAACTTGAAAATCTAGCCAATGTCGTCTTGGTTGCTGTTTCTTCACTATTTTTGCTGCATTCAGACGGATTGGTTTCACTTCTCTGGCTGGCGTTGGTGATCGCATGCGTGGAGCTCGACGGTTGATGAATCTCGCTGGTGGACTGGTGCATCGCTCTTTGTTAAACTGTGACTTTAGTGCTCGAATTGCGTTGAATGGCGATAGAGCCCGGATGATAGCCTTGGGGCGTGGAATGTGCATTTGGGAGGTGAATCGTTCGATCAGTATTTTATCTGTTTCTGACAATTCCGCGAAGTGGTGTTGTTGTTGGTGTTTTGACTCGTAGTTTTTTGCGGCTCCTCTAGGCTTCGCGGACAGCGCTAGGGAGCCATGCAAGTTTAAATGCTTCGAAGATGAAGCAGGCGGCGGTCTCCTCCTTGGTATGGGTGGAGGGTCCGGTTCAAGCGGACTCACTATCCGTATCCGTGGAACTGGACTGCTTGGAGTTTGTGGTGGGCAGAAGTCCGAGTATGGAGCACTAGGCTCTTCTTTGATGGGTGTTGGCTTTCTTCGGATTGCACCAGCTCTTCGAAGAGTTGATTGTGGTTGTGACAATTGTTTTTCTTTGGGCTGAACCAAAAAGCCACCGATAATAGGAACCCGTTTCAAACCGTTTTTTACACCCATAATGTCCTCAAACATTTCAGCATTGCTCTGCAGGAAGTACTCGGGAATTTTGAGACGATTAACTTTCCGAGTCTCTTTTTCTTCTTTCTCAAGTTCAACAGTGAATGCTCGGTTGAGTCTTCCGATTTTGGGTTTCGGAATTTCTTGAGTTTTAGTTCTTCGCACTGGAGGTCGTGTTGAGAAGATGCTGATATCTTTTCGGACGTAAATGACACGTGGAGGTGATGGGAGAACAATAAAAGCACAACAATTCTTTGGTGCTCTTTCGGTCATCCTCAAATTGAGCCGCACATTTTTCTCGGCAAAGTTATCTTTGGCCAGTTGATTATAAAAACTGCAATGTTGAATTGAGATCTCGGCGGTACTCGGAATGACATCCATCTTCTTTCGTTTCAGACTAGCCAAAACATTCTTCTGTTGCACTTTCACATTGTCATCATACGTTTTCCTTCGTTTTGGCAAGGTTGGCTTAGTTAATGTTCTCACATCTCCAACACTGAAGCTTGCGCTGATTGATAAAGATGGTCTGGGAGCATCCAATAGCTTCAAAACATCTTCTTTCAAGTGAACGGCTCGAAGTGTTTTGGTGCATTTGCTCACAGCTTCCTTCAGTTTTGGAATGAACTTCTCCGGCGTCTTTTTCAAGTCCTGACGTGCTTCCATCAACACTTTTGGAGTTGGTGCAGCTGGTAGAGTGATAGAAACTGCTTCCGTTGTGTTTGATGGGAAAGTAGCTCTGGTATCGCATATTGTTGACTTTTTCTTCTTATTCGTTGCATTCAAGTCCTTGGCCTTGGTGACAGATAAACGGCAAGAATCCGGAGTGGCAGGTGCATGAAGTGACTTTGAAGCTTTTTCATGTTTTGCTTTTTTGTCCAAATTGAAGTCCACATTTTCTAACTTCTCACTGTAGAACGCTCTCTCCTTGGTGTTGACAACGTAGTTGTGAACAATTTGAATATCTTCTTCTTCTCGTTCAAAAGCATAGTACTCCGATGTATCCACAGCAGGTGGTTCTGGTGGTTGTGCCGCTTCTGCATTGCTTCGATCGCTATCATTGTCTGTCGATAGGCCCGAGTCGCTTGAACTGCTGGGTGTACGAACCCGTCGGTATCGTTCCTCCCGAATGATCGGAATCTCTTCCCACGCTCTCAAGTACTTTCGCTCATCCTCACCGCTCAATCCACGTGATCGAAGTAAGTCATCGACGCGATTATGAGCTGCCATAAGGCGTTGCATATACTCATTTTGATTCAAATCCTGCGAATCAGGGACACTTTGACGAGCTCCATCTCTCCCGAAAAGTGACGATGATGTTGATGGTTGATCTCTATTGAATGGTGAAAATGAAGATGCTCCGAATGGTCCGGCTTCAAGTGACTGACGACGTTGACCAAGTACAGATGACGATGGCCCACAGTCTGGCTCTAACTGCTGTTGTCTGCGCTGCTTAAAGTATTGAGACGTGGAACTCTCACCTACTGATGTCTTACGCGTCCCGTTACCGTACCTTTCGAGCAACCCGATCGTTTGCTCATCGCGCGTCACTCTACTACTGATAGGCGCGTCCTGTGGCCTACCAGCTAAACTACTCGACCTAGGTGGGTAAAGTCGCGAGGGCAGCGATTCACGGTTCGACGAGTCTCGCTGAAATGGACTACCGTAGTCCGTCGCAGTTCGACCCGACACCCCATGTGAACCGGTTGCCGATGATCTACGAAAGCCTAATTGCGATGAAGAGCTACTATAAGACAGCGGGCTAGATGCGGAGGATGGGTTAAGCGTGGAGGAGGAAGAATACGATGATGTGAAACTGGAACGCATAACCCACTATTGTTCTTCCTCGTCGGACATAGTAGAGTGGCGCAGCTGAAAAGTTTGCATTGATTTACACTCAATTATCTTGTGTTCTTATTTGTCAGTGTTTTTGTTTAAATTGTTGTTTTTCTTAATCTATTCTCATGGGGGGACTAAATATGGGGGACCCTTAGTTCTTAAATCTCAGAACACCTCAGCGTAGCAACAGTACACCAGACAGCCAAAACTGAAATAAATTTGATTTGATAGGGTTGAAATTGAGAATAAAAAAGCAAATAAGAGGATATAACGGTTGGTACAAACTATCAAGGATTGATTCTACCGTATTTCCTCTAATAAAAGCCTACTTCAACCGTCAACTTTGAGCTCAATTATCTCGATTCCTGTTACAGATATCAAAAATTGGTTGACTAATGATCTACTGATAATATTATGATAAGTAAATTTGTTGAGATATTTTTAATATCTCTAACAGTAAACAAGATAATAGAGCTCAAAGTTGACGTTCTGGATGGGCTTCCATTAAAGGAAATACGGTACCGTAAAACTTCTAATAGACCGACACCCGGATCTGCCACTTTGGCCTATATATCTCATTTTCTGTGAAAGATATCAAAAAGTTGCTAACTAGTAAAATGTTACTGATATCCTGATAAACATTTTATTAGTTAACTACTTTTTGATATCATTCAAAAGAAGTGAGATATATAAGCTCAAAGTGGATGATCCGGGTGTCGGTCTATTAGAGGTTTTACGGTATATTAAATATAAGGAATAATTAGAGATTGATAAGTTTCCGAACTATAATTGGCTGTCTGGCTTGGTGTGCACTAAAACTTAAAAAAAAAACTACTATGGGACAAATCACAACTATTCTCTCCACCACATTTTCCTAGTCATACGTTTTCTTTATTTCAAATCACAAAACCTTACCTCGGCTGAAGAGTAGACCTAGCTAGTAAGTAGAAACAATAAGGCGAATGATGCCTCGTCGGGATTAAAAGTGGGTGGGAAGAGTGGGAGAGAATAGTGTGATAGCCACTTGCGCGGTTTATCATTACACACCAAGCCAGATATTCGCGCTGTTGATTCAAATTGCTCGCCCCAATTCTTCTTACTATTTGATGTCGAGATAGTGAGAAGTTCAATAAGAAACAGAGAGATGAATGAGAAATCAAATAGAGCTCCGAGATAGTTTCCATTAGAAAGTGTGAAGATTTTGGCGATGCGGGGGAATCAAAATCAAATGAGGGAAGGAAATCACAGAGCTTTGAGTCTCGAGCCGCCGCAATTTTTTCTATTTGCTCACTTGAATGGCACAGTAGGGACCTATCGTTGTCTAGAACGCGGCGTGGTGAGACAACTAACCTAGGGACTTTTTGTCGAAAACAAGTTAGCGGCACCAGTTGCCAGGTACAACATTTCAACACTCCTCCTCGAAGTTTTTTGTGTCCAGCCTAGACCTCGAACGATGATGATGAGGGGAGTGATGATGATCAAAACAAATTCCCTTCTTCCAGCCCAGTTTTTTGCTCCATACCCTGGCCCAGTCACCCCCACACATCACATTGACGTCTTTGTTTCCTTCCGTCCACTTTTTTAAAACGCCGGAGCCTCCCAACTCATTCATTCTACGACCAACAGATGTCCCCTCTTACTTCTATCTCTCGATTAAAGCTCACACCAACTGTTCGATCCCAAGGGGTAATGTTTTGCACAATTAAAGGTGAACAGCCGAGGGCTCACATTAGTTTCGGAGGATTCAGACAATGAGTGATGGTAGGATAACGAAGGGGTTGGAAGACACGAGAGGAGGTACGTCTAGTGGTCAAATGAGATGAAAATAGATTCGGCACTTTCGAAAATAGGATGGGGAGGATGTGTATTGAAAGTTGGTGCTGTTGAAAAAAAGCTGGAAAGGTTAAATTTAGATTTTGGAGAACAGAAAGCAAATTAATCAAATTGAATGATTTCTCTAACTTAAAACACGGGAGATATTCATCACCTTTACCAAAAAAGCTTCGTAAAAGGAAAAGATTGAAACATGATTTACCACTACAGCTCATATAGAGAAAAATGAAATGAATGTTGTAATTGAACGGTGAAGAGAATGTCACCTTGTGGGGTGTTGGATCCCCCGAGACACCTCTCGAAAGAGTAAAGCGACCTGTGTAAATGCAAGAAAATCCTAATGTGTCTGTAGCGCTTGAAGTGGGACGAAAGCGGGCAGATAAGCTGTGTGACGAGTAAACAGTTGTAACTCAATGACCCATTTATTGTGGCGATAATTAGTAAAGCAATGATAATTATGGGCATTAAATTGAGCGGTCCGGAAGACGTGATGACGTTGATGAGCATATAAATAGGGAGAAAAACCGGACGAAAACCCTAAAGCTTGTCGGCCTTATTCAACTCCATTAACTCTACACAACAACACACGTCTTCACACTAATTACTACGGAACTAGGCTTGGAGAGGGAAATACCTGTATTGCCGCGAAGCGGACAAGACGCGATGGCGTCGGAGACAGAATCCTCGAGAAGCGGTCGAATAGTTCAGCGGAATAGTAGTAATAGCGGTCAGAATAGGACGAACAACACAACAACTCTCTTGTGCGGTGCGTTGAGTGCAAAGCGGGATGAGGCGCGTGTGTGCCCTCGCAGAGTGCGTGTGTGCCCCTCGGCGAGGGAGTGTGTGGGTGTGCGAGACGCAGAGTGTAAAGCGAGGGAGTTTGAATAAGGGTTTTTGAGGGAACGCATAGAAAACAAGGATAATAATGGGAATAACGTTGTAATAAAGGAGGTTTCTGAGGAGCAAGCGAAGTGGGACGAGCCACAGAGGTCCTCAGAAGACCTTTAGGTTGGCAAACCTTTTCATGGTCACATGGGTTTGTCAACATTCCCGGGGGCGGGGGGTGACAGAGAGTTAGCGGTCAGTGAGTGCATTGTAGATGAGCACGGTGCTCGAGTTAGGCGTAACGTATTCTCTGGCACATCACGCAAGCAGTCCTGACTTTTCATAGTCTGTGATGGACATTTTTGGAAAAGTGGTCTTGTTGGACTGTAGTTAAGCGACTATGACCAAGAGCTCTTGTTCCTCCGGATCCTGTTTATCTATGGTTTTACTGTGGGAGTGGTAGTAAAAACGTTCTTTTGATGTTTGGCAGACTCAGGCATATCAATGGATTTCTAGCGGCCATCAAAATCAAGAGGAGTAGATGGTGTTTCTCCTTAGAAGCGGTCCGTGAAATGTTAGTACTCGGCTGATCCTCTTTTAGTGGTAGGTGGTTCAGTAGATTTTCTTTCGAGGGGCACGAGGTACTGGTGTTTAGATAATGCCTTGGTACTCTGATATGATGTATTCACTTTCTCTCGCCATTCTTGAAAGTGGTTTCACTTGCTGAAATCCCTGCCACGGATATGGCAAAGTGATCGTAAGAGGCTGGCAAGATCGGAGCTGGCTTTCTAACTTCTTGTGGAAGTATTAGGGATGTTATGTGCCGTTTTGGCTCGTAAAGTGTCATCATTATCAGAGCTAGTCTGCGGTTCAGCGGTCTGGCACAATCATCAAGTGTTCACTTTGATATTATTCACGGAATATGAAGGTCTATGGACCTGTAGTCAGTACTTGACTTTGTGAATTTTGGAATGGAATTGTGACTCTCGATTCATGTGGTCCTACTGAACGTATAGAGAACGGAAAATGCTACCACAGAAATGTGAGCGGTCTTGGCTCTTGTGGGTTGTAGAGATGACTTGGTTAGAAAAGAACAGGTTGGCGGGATACTGTACGAGCGTCCAGATTTGATGGAAGAATTAGTAAGAAAGGGTATTGAGTAAGAGCTAAAAACAACGGGTTGTAGTTGGCAAGTCTACGTCTGACACAAAATCGGCATTGATCTTTGTGTCTGCCATGATGCTTTTGAAAGTTTAGTGGTTGTTTTGCTCTGAGTCGTCTGAGTCGACTGTGTTCTCTTCTTTCTTTGGACAGTTTGCTCTATTTATGTTCTTTCTACCAGTGGATGTTTGGGCACTCGCTGAATAGATTGATGAGCTGTTCGGAATACTCATAGCCGAAGTACTGGCTAGTTCTTGGAATTCCTCCTCCAGTTCCAGAATAAAAATGTCACTTGATGCTTTGGCGATGATATCCTTGATAGTCATGGGGTCTTTCTCGCTCCAGTCGTCCAGTACACTATCTCTGAGTGTTTTCGGAAGCTTGCTGGTAACGACCTTGGTAATTCTATCATCGGTGTCAGATACTCCCTTTTCTAGGAGCAACATACTGATATTGGCAATAGTGACCATATCTTGACGCATCTTTTCAGTGTCGCTTTGATGGAACGGAAGCTTGGCGAGCTTTTTGAGGAGTTTCTCTTTGGTATGTACTTTTCCGAAAGCTAGTTTCAAGTTAGCGAAGGTAGCTTCAATCGCCATGGAGTGATTTTTAGAAGTCGCAACACAGCACTCGGCAGCTCCGGTTAAGTGGTCTGACAAGATTTTGTGTTTATGCGTCATCCTGATGTCATCTCTACTCATGATATCGTTGTTAAATGTATCTCGGAATTCCTCCCAGTCACCAGAACCATCAAATTTTGGGAATAGTGAGAGCACGGTAGCAAGCTTTGGTTGTTTTGAAGTCTGTCTCTGGTCTGCAGTGGCTTTTGTATCGTGTCGCGAATGGCGACGATGACCATCGTAGTCGTCTTCACTGCCACTGGAAACTTTACGAGAGTTCTCGTCGTCACTGTTGAGACTAGACTTTTGCTCCGTTTCTTTCATACCAGCGGTCTTTATACGCGTGTTTAGCGTGTTGTGCTGGGCTCTTGGCGAGATTCTGAGATCATGTTTGGATTCCCGAGCTTCCTCTCGTTCACCATTATCTTGCTCATTGCCGGCACTAGATATTTGTGCTTGGATGTTATTGATGGCATTCATGATGTCAAGATAAAGGTTCGGAGGGAGTTCCGGTTGCTTACTGGAGATGTCGTTAGCTGTGTTATTGATGTTATTGACTGAAGCGGTCATGGTTTGTTGCACTAGCGGTCTTACTGTAGCATGAACAGCGGTCATATGATTGCTTTGAGTTTGCTGTTTACTCAGTGCAATTTGTTCAGTCAATAGAAGGGCTTTTTGCTCATGTAGACGATCTCTTTCAGCGGTTTCGCGCCTTCCACGTTCGATCTCGGCAAGGAGTGCTTCAGTATGTTGGGTAACAACAGCTGTTCCGGTGTCAGCTTGACATTCATTGGAATTCATACCGGATAGTCCTAATGCCTGGAAGCTATCAAAAGAGTAAGCGGTCGGAGCGGTCGAATTTTGGCGCGGTGGCATCTCTATGACCGTATTCTCCTGTTCTTTTTCAGTTATTTTATGAGCTTCACGAATATCGTCCGTGTTGGGTACGAAGTCAGAGGTCTCGATTCCGTGTTCAAGAAGCATGAACTTTAGCTCTTTGAGAGCTTCGGAGAGTCTCAAGCCGTAGTCGTCGACTTTCTCTTTTTCACAATGTTTGGTGAGGTCTTCATAAATTTGGAATCGATCCTCGTGTTGAGCAATCACTGGAAGTACCATAGTCTTGGTGATAAGTTCAGGGAGAACTTCAAGTTCATAGAGGTCCCTTTCGGCTTGGAGAATAATGCTCTCGGTCGTGTTCAGATCACCAAGAGTACTGGTCCTTTCAATATGCTCAGTCAGAGCGGTCAGTGCAGAGATTGACGCAATGGCGTTGTTCGATCTGCGAGTGATGCTCTTCTCTAGCGGTCCAATAATCTTTAGTCCAGCGGACACGATTTCTTGGGCTGCAGTACGGGAGTCTTGCAGGGTTTGCTCCGTTGAAGGTGCAAGTGGACGACTCTGGCCCAGTTGACCTTGATCTCCTTCTGGAGCGAGATATGCATTACTGCTTTTCTCGGTAGACATTATTGAACGCTGTCGATAATCGACGAAATCCCAGGTTAACTGTGAATTCAAGATTGGAATATATCTTTAAGTCCTGATGGATTTGGATGGATGGAATGATGCTCATTGGTGTATGAGTTCTATGTGTGTTCGGTTGCGTTTCCTCATCTTTTCTTCACCTACGGTGGGTGTATGACTTGGAGGTTACGTTGCCTGATATCCCTTCAAGCATGAACAACGGCCTTAGGGTGGCGGCTGCCGAAGTTGTTTATCAGGTCTTTTAAGAATTGTCAACCCATTTAATATGAATAAATGAGGGTAGTGGACAGAGTGGATTCCCAAGGGAGGATCCTTTTACACGACTCAGTTCTCGGATTAGTACTGGATCCATATGAGAACTTTGACCACATGATGGGGTCCTAAGCCCTTGAATAATTGCGCCGGACTAGAATAGGTCCGTCCCAGAATAGAACACATCCGAGGTAGAATAGAACACATCTACAGCAATCATCATGCTAGAGCGGTGTACTGATTACTCTGGGTTGTTTAAGATTGTAGGAATACCGATATGTCGGTGTCTTGTGGCAACATTCGTGGTGTTTTTCTTTTCATATAAGCCAAGTTCTGTTTGTTCAAGTTCTGTAGAAGAACAATAACAGTACAACGGTTTCTTGAACCTTCGTCTGGTACTGGAACCTTCGTGGAGGTTTCCTATCTTGGGCTAATATGGGCGAGAAGATGGTTATGGGCTCATGGATCGGAGCCAACCTAGAAGTGTTGCAGAGACACTAGGTGTTATGTTATCGATATGATCGGCGTGTTCTGTATCTCTCAATTCCATCGCTGTGAATGTACTCATACTGCGATTTTCGCACTGTCTCAATTTCTCAGCTGACGTACGGCACTTAGAGGTCTTAGCTAGATTTCACTAAAAACGGCAAGCATTCTGATAATATGTTCCCTTTATTTTTGAACTTTGAACGAATTTGTCTTGGTTCTTTTGAAAGGTAACTAAAAGTGGTAAACTGAAACAGATTTTTGACGAATGGATAAACAATTTATCAATTGACCACTTTTTGATATCGTTTTCAGAAAATGAGATATATGGGCTCAAAGTGGATGGTTTGGGTGGCATTCTATCAGAATTTTTACGGTGATTGTTCTTCCGAGCTCGATAATCTCAATTTCGATAAAATATGTAAAAATCAGAGAATTGGAAAACTGTTGGTGATGTTCTGACAAACATTTGATCAGTTAACAGATTTTCGCTATTTTCCCTGGGAACTGAGATAATTGATCTCGAATTACAGATACGCTTTCTACCAGAGAATTCATCAAAAATCCATCCATTATCTTCAAAAACCATTCGATTTTTTAAACAGTCCAAATTCAATCAATTTGTACAATGCTGAAAATTTGAAATGGTATGGAACATCGAAAATTCTCTTTTGATGTTCAGAAAAAATGAATTTGGTTTTTGAAATTCAAATTTGAGAAAAAACGGTTATTTTATCAGTAATACCAGATCTTCAAAATAATATATAAATTCACTACCTTCAAAACTAAAAGTATCCTAAAACCAATGTCAACTGAAAGTGACAATTTCTGTCCGTTCTAAAACACACTTTCATCCTGAAAAGAGCACAAGACCTCCCTTCGAGGAAACCCGTGTTCCTTGCAAACATTCACCTCTTTTTTTGTTTTATAAAAAAAGCGCTCGAATTCGCACTTTCCGTTCTGGTGGTGCTGCTCTCAATTCTGTACATAGCGTATGCTTTTCTCAAGTGGATCCACTTTTGTCTAGAGGAGAAAATCGCGTTTTTTTTGTTGAAAATGATGATTTCTGAACGGTTCTCACGTACATATTGGATCCGAGAACTATGGTGTTATGTATTACTGTACATATTTTGGTGAAACAGAAAAATGCTAAATTTCAAGGACAGTGAAATAAGAGTCTAGAAAGAAAAAAGCTCTATTTGAATTTGGTAACATTTTTGAGAAATAAAATTGATTTAAATACTTTTATATCGAAATCAAAAACACTTATGAAAATTTGCTTCCAGGCGCCTTTCATTATTTTGATGTTAACCTAACAGCAAATAAAATGCATTTCGATTTACCTAGGTTGACTAGTTTTCGTATAGATTCTCAAATACAAAAAAAACAGATGTCCAAATAAAAAAGAAATCTAGCTGGATACATAAACTGAAGAATTTCTCGACGTCAGTACGAGATAAAAAACAGACGAGAGCTTCTTCTGATAATCGACTTAGTGTAAAAACAAGTGAAAAAACTCCTCGAGCAACCTTTCACCTACGAGTCTTTGCACCTAACTGCTAGAAAAATGTACGAAAGGATAGAATATAAATGTAGGAACAGATAGCAAAAAGCTGAAGCAAAAAGTAAAGGTTAGGTAACTCGAGAAGAAAAATGACAAGATAAAAGAAGAATGCTATGATGAGGTCCTTGCAGTGAAAACATGCCGATTTGTAACGAAAGTTTTTTC
Source organism: Caenorhabditis nigoni (assembly GCA_027920645.1). Taxonomy (NCBI): domain Eukaryota; kingdom Metazoa; phylum Nematoda; class Chromadorea; order Rhabditida; family Rhabditidae; genus Caenorhabditis; species Caenorhabditis nigoni. The sequence goes on from CP115869.1 coordinate 18,655,921, forward strand.
ACCGGTCGACCGACAGACGCAAGAGGTGACCAGTTGCTCAGAGGAAAAAAAGAGAAATGATGAAAAACTGGATGAAAGGGACACCTCGAAACTATACTAATTACACACTTTTTGATCAGTGTCATTTTTCGAGAACCGCGAAAATTACACCTTGCGACGCGTTACATATAGTACGGATCAGATGACGTAGGTATAGTGGACATTTGAAAATTCAAAGGAAGTTACATGAATCGATAAGTGATTATAAAGTTTCAGAGCTCGTTTGCTCCTCTTTGTCTAGCCAACACATCACGTCCACACGCGTGGATCTATGACGTATTAGATTGCGGAGAAAAGCCAAAAGTCATTGACAGTACATTTGATAGAACAATATAGTTTTTAATTTCTCACAAAAACAATACAGTAGAACATAGGAATGAGAATGAAGAAAAAAATAGTGGATCAGTCAACATCGCAAACCTAAAACATTGAAAGTCAGTGAACATTGCAGCCAACACAAGAAAAGCAAAAACTTGTAGATCTAACGTCAAGCTCAAGTATATCACATAGAGGAGAAGATGAGTGGGAGTTTAAAAAGACAGTACGCACTGTAAAGAGAGCACGGAAAAGAGAGGAACGAAAAAGAGTGCGAGTAGGCTCGCAGCGAGCAAAGTAATCAGTTTGGTTCGAGAGGACCTGTGGCTTTTCCCCCCGAAAATCGGATTTCTCTCTTCCCTATTTTTTTACAGACATCAGAGTTTTCGGAATACTGTGTTGTTTGCTAACTTGCAAAGGTTACCCATCACACCTATTTTTTTTCAAAATTTTTGAATAAAACATAATGCTAAAATTGATTTGAGGGAGAGGCAAAAAGATCAGGGTAGTCGACTGAACCGGAAAAAATGAGATAGGGGATAAGTGGAAAATTGAGAAGCGGCCGGGAGCCAAGGTCAGAGCGAGAGCACTCAGTAGCCACATGACGATCGTTACGATTTTCCTGTATTTTCGTTTTACAAAAAGTGTATAGAGTCGAGAAGTCTGGTAGGGTCATATGAAGGAAGGGTTATCTGGAAAAATGAAAAAAGTTTACTTAATGTTAGTTTCAGCTAAAAGCAATCAACTTTGGATCTTCGAAGTAACGCAGAGTTCAAAGTTTTAACATTTTTAAATGACTGGTCAACAAAATTGCTACTATGTTTTTTGACGTCTACATTTGACTACCGTAAAACCTACCTTAGAAGGGCCCCCACACTATCAAGATACAGCTCAATTATTTCGACGTTCATGAGATATCGAACATAAATCACTAATAAAATAGTCGTGATATTGTAGTAAACAATTTACCTGTTGACAATATTTTTTAGTTCTTCAACAAGAATCAAGAAAAATCGGCTCGAAGTTGAAAGATGGGGGAAAGTATGGGGCCCTTCTATCACAGGTTTAACGGTTTTTTTTTTCTATATGTTTCACAGGAATCGAGATGATTACGTCTGGACGGTTTTGGTAGGTTTCTATTAGGGGGAGTACGGTATATTGCACTGTTTCAGATTAGTATAAAAATGTGTCAAAGTCTAACATTTGTTAATTAAATTTAAGAGAAACCATTTCATACATTTCTCCTGGAAATTTAAAGACTCTGACAGAATAACAATTTCCAATGCTGTTCCGGTTTTTTATACGTATTTCAGGTCTTTCGGTTTTTGTGAAACCTTTATTCAGATTTCTAACTTTTACATTTTCGGAATATTCCCTTCACGTATGTTTGCAACAATTTTTTTTAGACACCGGACATTTCTTTACATCCTATCTACGTCACTAAATCTCAAACAACCGCAACCCATTTTGCTCTTTGACACTTTCTCGGTCGACACAAGTATTTCGAGGAACACAGTTGGACAGCTCGAAAAAATCGGATATCGAAAATGTTCAGTCCATCAAACAACTTGGATTGAAACTTTGAGTGTCAATTTTCTTGATGAAAGCGAGACACAAACACATAAATCTTGCATGTTTTGTGAATTCAGGATTTTTAATGATGGTGTTGTGGTCCACTGTCTCGTGGCGAATTAATGACGTGCCGGAACGTTTGGGCTAATTTGAAGGCCAGAAAACATCTGTCATACTGTGCCACTTGAGGATTAGGATGCACCTGAACTAATAAAGATGCAATCTGAAGATAGATGACGATATTTTGTGTTTTGCTCTCTCTTCAGTTGTCAGTTTATGCACAACTAGTAGCCTCATTATTTCCTAAACTGAGCTCTCTCTTCTTCATTCGTCTCAACTTGCAAATGGGCTTCACAGAGTATGTGTCCATTCCACATCTACATACGCTTCCAATTTTAAACATCAGCTGATCGTCTTGCTAACGCTGCGTCTCTCCGCCGCGCGTGCTCTTTTCACCGCTTCTCTGTCTGCGCGTCCGACTGGCCATGTGCACTTTCATGCCGTCTCACATGATTTACCACGTATTCGTCTGTCTCGGCGGCAAGAGAGACTAGCTGGACCACCACCACCACCAAATACCCTTTTCTTCATCCGCAGCCTTCACCCCTAGTCGTTCGCCCGTTGGTCATCGATTCTTGTTCTTCACCCTCGTCCCACATTCTCGGCGTTCTTCTTCTTATTTTTCTTCCTTACTCTCTTTCTCTCCTTTTGGTAAATACGTGCCCGTCGTATGACTAACGTCTGAGGATTGATGAAAAAGAGCCCTGTGACTTTTCTGTTTTCTGACCAACCAAGTTACTCAGAAAATAAAAAGTCTATAAAAGAATAGCTAAGTAGTCGTATATACATCTCATTTGAGTATCCTCATTTGAATATTCTAGAAATGTTCAGTTCCCTAGTCCAACAAGATGTCTTCTTATCATTCATTCGTACAAAACATCAATCACACAGACTCTTTATCATTTCCAATTTCCAAAGAACCAAGTCTTGATAGCTATCTATCAATTTCTTGATCTCTTTCTAGTTTTTCTCAATTTGGTTTCCGTCCCCTACCACCAAAAACATGTCAAGTGTTGTTCTACGTGCAACAAGTACGATCCACATGTGAACATCATATGATTGCATCACCTTAGCATCTCATTTCAACCCGCCCCGGATCGAATCGAACGACCCAATTAGTCTCAGCCTATCAAACATCTTCATCGGATGTTTTTGCTACCACTTTTCCATTTGCAAAGAGGTATCATGTGAACTTTTTGATTTTTCTTGTTGAGGGACAACTGTCAGTACTCAGTTTTACGTGACTTCCCGAACTTTTTTTTCAAAATTCAATCATCCATGAAATTTGAAAATAAGAGGAGAAAATGGTTACTGTATTTGCGGTAGAAACAGAAGAAGATAGAAAATGGTATCAGTTCTTTTTTTTAAATTTTCTTGGTATAAAAATCTTGGTATAAAAGAAACGCAGAAAAAAGTGGAAAAAAATGTTGCCTTCCATTTTTCACTTCAAAATTTTGGTCGCCTTCTTCTTTTAGAAACGATATCTGGTTCGTTGTGGAATACGGTCACATGTACTACGGCAAGAGACAGGGGTCGTGGAAGTCTCTCCTGTGTTTGTGATGTATCACGCGACACATAATAATATGCCTGGCTAGCCGCCAATTTCGCGCCATTTTCCTCGAAATTTCTTCCTCTTTCACTTTTTTTCCAGCTTCGCTTTTTCCGAACAATACCTTTTTTATTGCTAATCGAAGCGGCGTGTTTACCCGTCCACTCTACGGCTGAAAATAAGGAAAAATCTGATTAGAATTTTCAAAAAACAAAAACTCAAAAGTACACATTATCTTCAATCTGTTTTTGTTCTCTTACTATCGTTTCAATGACCACCTGACTAACACCTCGAACCTGTCTTGGTACTTTTTCTTATTTCTCAAATTCTTCATCACGTTCCATATCGTCATCTCCATGTTTCATCAGACCACCCTTAACAGTCTGCTTATCATTTTTCGTTCGCTATATCACGTGTAACCTGAGAAAACAAACGTTTGAAAAGAAAAAAAACCAAACTTTAATGATCATGTTGAGGAGAGCAGCAAGTTTGTGATGCGAAACAGCTCCCCCTCGTGAGCATGTATATGTCTGGTACAACTCTAATTGGCAAGAATGTAATTTGAAGTGACTTCTCTTCTTCTTCTCAGTTTTTAATCCAATTTTTCCTGCTTCTCTCTCCCAACTTTGAAGCATAATTCAATATAAAAGCCAAAACTCTATTCTAGCAGTTCCAAAAGCATATATGCGTATTTGCACACGAATCCATATATTTATATAATGCCGGTGACATTCGACAAACCACGTGTGTACCAGCTCTTTCTCCTTTATATATTTATATTCTCACTTTCCACTATTTCGGGGAAAACAAAGAGAGAAGGAATGCCGACATCTGCTCTTTCCGCACATATGGCTTTCTTTTCTCCTTTTTTTCCGAATTCTTTGATTTGATTGAGATTCTAATCCGGAGGGTCAGCGAGGTTTTTTTTTGCTTAACCCTCCTACACTTTCTTTTCTCTAGACCCGGAAAACAAAACAGTCAACCTAACCCGTCCTAGGACGCCACCTCAGTTTAGATAACGAACAATAAACAAATAAACAAAGAGAGAGCTCGGGTTTCGAAATTCTTTGGGTGGGAGAACGCAGTTTTTCTGACCACACTTCTTTGTTCAATGTTTTGTTTTTCCTTCACCAGAGCCCATTATCATTTTATTGAGCAAACTTTTTGACTACAACATCTGTTAGTGTAGATTAATATGCTCGACCGGGTAGATTGGGGAGTAGGCACACAATGCTCTAGCCTACACCTGCGTTTTTAATTAATGCGGTTGCTATACCAACCTAGGCTGATCAATACCTTGTTTTCCATGGACTCACCTGGTTCTCAACTCTCCAAAATATCATATCTCTGCTTTTCTACTTTCTTCATTTTTATGAAAAGACATTATACTTTTTTTAAATCAACCTCCAACATTGCACTTCTTCTAGGTCAGATGTCCTCATTCCTTGAGTTTGCAAAACCCAAAATGCTCGATATCAAAAAGAAGATCAACTTCGCCAATGTGTCAGACGAGAAGACCGATGAGTCGTCTTCATCGTCTGCACAGCAGTCTTTGGAGCAACAGCAGGCGGCGCAGCCATTGGCTCCCCAACAGACAACGCCAACCGCGAAAGCGACGAACCCATTTATCACCCCGATGACCGAGAGTACACCCGGTTCGTTTTTACTTTTTTTGTTACACTCTTTGGAGTATGTCCGTATTGCAAAATCACGCCATAAATTGGTACTTTGATCTTTTTTCGTAGTCCCGCCTTCTAGATAGATCTCAGTCTAACATTCGAAAAACTATTTTATCCATTCACTAACTCTTCTTTCCATTTCCCATGGTCCTCACTGCTTCAGGTATGTCAGAATCGTGGGTCGAGTTGGCACCAAGTCGTACAAGTTTGTGCAGCAGTGTAGATATCAACATGGTTATTATCGATGAGAAGGATAAGGATTCGAGATTGAGCCCAGTGTCGATCGCTCAATCTCCACATGTGGAGTTCGAGAGTTTGGAGCAAGTCAAGTACAAATTGGTTCGAGAAATGCTGCCACCAGGGAAGAATACGGATTGGATGTGGGACTGGAGCAGCCGACCGGAAAATACACCGCCAAAGTGAGTAGACAGGGCAATTAGAAGATTATCGGGGTCGGTATGAAAATAGGCTAATTGTTTTCCTATTTATAAAACCCCTAAAATATTTTTTAAAATTTCAGAACCATTCGAATGGTACAATATGGATCCAATCTCACCACTCCACCAAACTCTCCAGAACCAGAAATGAGTCAATATATGCCATATGAATCGGATTCTCTATTCAACGTTCGCGTGGTTTTCGGATTCCTGGTCACCAACATTTTCAGCTTTGTCGTTGGAGCAGCAGTTGGGTATGTTCCCCATTATTTCGAAATATCCTAGTTCCCAATTCTTCAGATTCGCTGTCTGCCGGAAGATCATCAAACATCACCGTCACTAACTACTGTGACATTACCTCATTTTCATTGTACATACATTCCAGCAGTGCTGGAGAATGGGCATTTTCACCCTAAAACAAACTTTGCATCTAGAATCTTCTTTTTTTCTCCAATCGTATTCTTGTCTCACAAAACGATTCTGAAAAATCAATATTGCCAAAACTTGTGTGTCCTGTCTTTTCCACCCCTACTAATTTCTCCAAAACAATGTCATCTTTCAAACTGTCTCTCTTCGATATTCCTAATACTCAAACACATTCCTGTTAAACACTTTTTTCGAATTCTACCCTAATCGCGATATTTCGAAGATTAGGTACTTTTATATTAATTAATAGCTTTATAAAACAAAAAACACTTGAGAAACTGTCACTTTTCTTTTTCATTCTGGCATTTTTCGTATATGGCAATTTTGCTTTTTCATGTCTGTAATGTATATAATTGTGTAATACTTTCCTTTCAACCTTACCATTTCTATTTTCTTTCATAATAATGAAAATGTATATATTAAACTTTTTATGCTTCAGAAAATTTAATTATTCAAAGTCAAAAATAAGTTAATCTCTCACCTATCCAAAAAATGCTACTTTTAAATTTTCATTGATCAAGTTTAGAGTCCTTTGTTGAAGTATACACGATCTCCTTTAATATCCTTCAACTTCTCATATGCTTCCGGCTCCCAGCGTTTTAGTGTGGACAACTTGACGGAATTCTGCTGCGGGAACAACGCACATCCGACAGGAATCATGGCTCCGTATCTGGAAGAAAAAATTGCTCAATGCCCAACCAAAAACAGGTTCTTGCTCACATCACAAAAGTCAGCGCGAGTTGTGTCGGAATGTTCAACTTGTTGATGTGTTTTCTGAACGAGGCCACTTTGTTGAGGCCTTCCATAATGACAGGAGTAAGAACTGAAAAGGGAGCACAACTTGGATAATAGAGGAAATGGCATGACGAAAAGACTCACTCATGCATGGAGCCACGATGATGTTTCTGGAGAGCACCACGAGGGAGATGGCTTTGGCAGCGGCGAGTCGGGACACGCCAACGTTGTTTCCGTCGACGTCGGTGACTGTCATTCCATCTTTGAGCTCGCTGGAAAAAATAGGTTTAGAGGGAACAGCGATTGAGACGGAAAAGAGGAAATTATGTCTGATGGAGGCGGAAAAATTTTGGGACTTTCAAGAAAACTGTGTAATTTTTCTTCAAAAAGCTTATGAAATCATTACAAGGAAATTGATTATTTATTCTAATGGTTTTGAATACAAGTATACACGAATTTTGTGAAAAATGAAATCACACAATACTAGGAAACACGACGATTTCAAAATGCGAGCTGAAATTTCGCTTTTTGAAAAATTTTGCAGCTCGCAATTCTAAAAAATATTCAATTTTTCATTTTGCCGCGTTCAAAGTTGATTTCCAGGAGTAATTTCCTGGAAAAACGCTGTCCAAAGCTGCCATTGTTTTACAGAGGCCTCCGCTTCGAGACCCGCCGCGGTGCGCCGTAAATCGACATGAATCAACAGAGAGAACACAGTCAAAACGAGTGATACAGTAGTCTTCTGTTCATTGAAATCTGTAAAACAATGGCGGCTTTGGACAGCGTTTTTCCAGGAAATTACTCCTGGAAATCAACTTTGAACGCGGCATTTCGAAAAAATGATCTCGACTTCTAAGAATCTATCGAAATTTTTCGGCAGCCTCTCGTCCTCAAAACTTTTTTGGAATCATGAAAATACGTACTTCTGTCTCATCATTGGAATATTAATAGCGTTGGCCACTGCAACCGCTCCCAATGGAACCAATCTCTGAGCCAATGGACTGCTCTGCTTCTTAGCGAAATACGTTTTCAGCCCAATTGCCATAGCCAAAGCCCCAGAAACTGCAGTAGAGTACGATACAACCAAATCCTTTGTTGTCAACGTGCTCTTCGCATTTCGATTGGTATAGTTGACAAGGGCGTTAAACGATTGATTAGCCCATTGCCAGAAAATCACAGCTGGTGTGGATTTGTACCTGAAAAAAGTCGATTTTATTGAGATGAAGTTTATGAATTCTCTCACCAAATCATCATAGCTCCACAGAGCATCGTTCCTCCCCATACGTTGAAACACATTCTTCCAGCAAAATTTTGGAGTTCTCCGGTGTCTGGGTGGAATGCAGATTGGTATAGTCTCTGGGCTCTGTGCAGCTCCTCAAGGGTCGCTGGAACTGGTTTCTTCTCTCTGAAATTAATTTTTTTAATGTGTTTTTTTCTGACAGATAAAACTTCCTGAAAGCTGAAAATCATGCTTGCAACGAGCCGGGGTTTTTTTCAGATTTTTTTCTTCGATCCAGAGCGGTCCCAACCCATTCTGGTTTGGGTTTCTTTATTTTTTTTTCAATGAAGGCTCGCGGGCTGTGCTCTAACTTTTTGAGTATGTTAAAAATGTAAGGTCTTTCAGACCGCATAGGTATTGAGATTGTAATTTGGATCATTTTATAGAGTTCAAGATACCTGCATTTTTGCATCAATTCAGACGCAGCAACAAGCTCAGAAGTTGGTGCGAATGCAATCAATGGATCTGTCATCCCGGCGAAATGCCGAAGACGACCATAAAAAGTCGATTGGTCGTATCGTGGCTGATCTGGATCGAATGACATCGCTTCTGAAATTCTATGTGTTGTTTAGGAGATAAATAATAAGAGAGAAGCAAAGCGAAAGGGCTCGCACGTTGCAGACAAAACTCGAAAAGTGAGCAGAATCATTTGAGCACACGTGGTGAGAGAAAGAAAAAGCTCTATTCTCTTTTTACTTGACTCTCTGAATGAAACGTTTCGTTGCGTCTCAAGTGTCCTCGAAACATGATTGCTTTTTTTCAAGTTTCCTTGTTTATTTTTTTCGAAAACTTTAATGAAATTTGCAATATGAATTTTAATATTTTTTCCACGTAACAACATTCCATGCATTTCATCAGATACGGGGTTTGTTGTTCGGATTTAACAATTTCTTACAGATTTTTTTTTCAACTGAAATCATGCGAAATGTTCTAATTTCTCAAATTTATTGTAACAGGAATAATAACATAGAATATAAAAAAAATACTAAACTGATTGGATGATAGAAAAGCAAGGAGGCGTTTGAAAAGAAATGGAATTTGAGGATAAGCAAGGAGTATTAAATGAAGTGATAAATCTATCGCAACACTTTTTGTGCGTTTTGGGGAACCGAAAATTGTAGCACCGAACGAAAAGTCGTATGAATTGGTTGCTTGTATTGCAAATTGGTGTCGATTGAGACTGGAGGAAATGAGGAGAAAATGGCAAATAGTTATGACAAGGGGAAAATAATTGGTTCCGGAAAAAAAAACATTAAAAAATAAAGCGAACAGTATCTCTGAGTATGGTGTCAGAGTATCTAATCGCAACATAAATCCGTGTGTTTGGGAGAGGTGGATGTATAAAGAAACAAGGATGAAGATAAAGAAAGACTGCTAGAGATAACACACAACACGAATGTTATCAATGCCAACGAATCCAATAAAATAAAAATCGATAATCCGTTGTCAATGGCAGTTGTAGAAGACAAGGCAAAAAGTAAAATCATGGATGAAACAAAAACGGATGAACTAGAAGATTGACTGATTACCCAGAGTTGAAAAGAGTGCAATTGACAAGAAATAGATGATTAGAATTAGAATTATGAGAGCATTGATCTAGATGAAAGCCAAGCCAAAATGGAATTTGTTACGTGGCAAATGTAAAACCAGGAGCCACAGGAGGTGTCGGTAGTTTTATACTATTGTAGGGACACACGTAGTTTGAAGGGAAGATTCCGCGTCGGTTGTTTAACTGTCCTTCCCACCAATTTGCGTCGTTCTTGTTGATCACTGAAATAGAATTGGATCAAAATTTCAGTATCAGTAATAGACGGTTCGTTCTATTAAAGGGGCTCTTCAGGTTTGCAGTAGATGAAAGTAGGAGCTCTGGGAAACTTTGGATGAATATCTTTAGATCTCTCTAGCTGCTCTTTCTCAAGGTTAAAACTTTTGTCATACACCGGAGCAGTATTTTCATCTAGCTCAATATTTTCATCGTTCACTTTTAACGAATTCTGAAATTGGAAAAAATGTAATAATTCAGGACAGCTAAACGTGTGAGCAGTTTTGAGCTAAAAATTGTTTCCCAGTCGTGTAGCTCCGCTGATTTCGGAGGCGGTCATAATATTTTGCTCCCGAGGACAACTTCGCAAGACGCTTGAAACAAAATTTTTAGATGTTCAAACAGCTTCAAAATCGTGCATTCTTGTAGACACGTTTTTTGGCTTCACTTTAGAGACTTTAGAAAGCATAAGTGTAATTTTTTTCAATGTGTTTTTTGAAAACTAATTGACTCACAAGTTATAACATCTCCTCTCTTGAATGCCAACTCTCCAGTCTCCTGTGGATTGAAATCAAACAGTGCTTGCACAAACTTGGTCTCCACATTCATATCCGCCAGCAGGATTGTATGGGTTCGTGAGACAGAAGCTGTTCTATGATATGCTACCAATTCATTCAGCGAGTTGAACTTCACAGCCCATAAGTAGTATTTTCCATTTTGATCACGCAGCACTTTGAAATGTTGAACCGAGTCTTGGAATCTTACACTAATCGAGAACTCTCCCGGACTGCTTTCACATTGGCGTACTAGGAAGTGTCCATCACGAACGTTGGGCTTTTTCAGCAGGACTTCAGCGTCGTTCCTCGTGATTTTTCCAAGGTACCTGAAAGCCAATGAAAACTATATGTTTGTTCATGGCCTGTCTGTTTTTACTGCCGTAGTGCCGCGTACTGTGCAAACAGTGCGTGGGGCGGAAAACTTGGCTAATCTTTTGGAGGTGACTTTGATTGATCAATCCAAGAGATAAAAGTAATTGTTGTTTGTTTGGGGCAGGAATACTATTTAAGATCACAGAAACCAAAAATATTTTTTGAATATGAACTCACCAACTGCAATCTCCCATACGTATATAATTAGATGGGATGAATCCTTCAGTGCCATCAAGTTCTGCTTTATACCAGTGTGGATCTTCGTCCTTGTTCAGAACCTTCAGAATGCTCCCTTTTTTGAAAGACAGCTCGTCGTTTGACCCGGCTTCGAAATCATGTTCAGCAACTGCTTCCATCGTTGTCAAGCCTATAATACCAGGTTTATGAGGTTCATGAACTGAGAGAAAAACGGATAGAGGAAACAGAAACAGAACAACAAATGAGGCAATAACCATGTTCGTTAATCCGGTGAACGCGATTCGGTTCAATGTCAACGAATGGATAAAGCAAAAACAAGAAAACAGTTATTGAAGTAATAAAAAGCCGAGCGGCACAAGACTGAGGAACAACGGCGGCAAGGATGAGGGAAAATGAGAGCGAGGATAGCGTAGTGCAAATTGTAACAGGAGATGAGTAAGAGTAGGACCGGCGAGAAAAAAGAGATACGAAAGATGAAGACACGCAGACATTGTCACAAAAAAGAAAACCAGGGTCAGTAGTGGTTCTGGTTCTTCTACTGCCGTATGAGCGACCGAAGAGAGGGCCAAAACAAAACTAAATGTCGTCGATTTCCGCGCATTGTATGCAACACTAAATGTGCAGAATGCAATGACACACACGCACTGTTATACAGTCTGCGTCTCTTGCTCTCGGTCACTCTTGCGGACGTTCCTATTTTGGCCTCCTCACCCAAATACACTATGACACACAGACAGAAACATTAAGAGAGTCCCTTTTAGTCAGAGGGGAAACCACTGACCGTATTATTTACTCTCTATAATAGGTGTCTGTAATTCTTCATGGGTAGTTTGGAGGGACAAAGAGAAATATAGAGGTGTTATATGTTATCAGCAATCATCATGCCTCTTCTTACACTTCTGGATAGAGAAGAGGAATGAAGAGACGAATCTCTGGGGTCGGAGGAAGATGATAGAAGAACAGAACAAAATGAAGTGATAAGAGAACACGGCAAGTGTCGAGGAGAAATTTAAAATCGAATTTTTCAAAGTGGCTATTGGTATTAAAGAAAACCGATTGGATGTGAGAAACAAACATTTTCACATTTAGCATTCGAAAAGAAAATATAGATTGGATCGACAATGGTGACTAACCAGGTGCTACTGGAAAACATTTCGCGAGGGAGTTAAATATTTAAGGTGTTGTAAAAACAAACAAGGCGTCAAATGAATGTTTTTCTCGAATTGGAAAGTATATGTTTCAATTTTTGTTATTTTGGGATCCACTACTTTGTAAAAAAAAATATCAAAATTATCGACATAGATCTTGCTGGAACAAAATTAAAGTTCCCTCGGTTAAGAGTTACTCACCTTATTTGCTTCAGTAGATGACCACCCTACACTTGAACTTTGCGCTCAATTATCTCGTTTCTTTTGAATAATTTCAAAAAATTTTGAGTGATAAATTATTTATCATAATATCACCAATATTTTATCAGTTGACAGATTTCTGCTATTGCGAATGGGAATAGAGATGAATGAGCTCTAAATAAACGTTTCGGTGATTTTCTATTAAAGCAATTACGATACGAGAATAATTAAGAATATTCAAAAATAACATACTTGCTAAATCTCGGCCCGGCCCGGGTCAGCCCTGGCCCGGCCCGGGCCGGGCTGGAGAAAAATTATCCCGGCCCGGGTTCCGAAAATTTCAAAAATTTTCTGACAATTTTTGATCAATTTTTGTCAAAATAATCATTTTAAAGCACGAAATTTATCCCATAACCCTTCTTAAACCTGAAAACAAAAAACTTTTGATAAAATGTTCCCAAAAATTCAGTTTTCTCTCAAAAATGACTCTTAAAAATTTTTGCCTCAAAAACCCGGGCCAGCCGGGCCGGGCCAGTGAAAATTCCTCCACCGGCCCGGCCCGGCCCGGCCCGGCCCGGCCCGCGACATGTATGAAAAATAAGGTTTTTAAAAATAACTTTTTTTTCCGAATTATATTAGAAATTGTTTGAACTTATTCAAAAATATACATTTATATACATATATTCATATAGAATGAAACATACGCCAGCGAACTGATAGAAGAACTATCCAAACAAGGAGGTGGGAGAAATTCAAACATGTGATTACGAGGTAATGAGTCATGAAGAAACGAATCATCAAAGTTTTGATTTTTACGTTATTCTATGATCACGATGATTTCGAAACCAAAATTTTCGAGTAGACCAGCTCTTAAATCTGAGCTACTGACGGTCTTGTCATTTGTAAGGCCAACCAAGCCATCATTTCATGTAAAACAGAAAAATGGGACACCATTTGAAGACGTTGAGTCTCTTCTTCTAAGACAACGACACGAGAAGAATGGGATACTTAGGGGATTACTCATGATCTGGCTTTTGAAATAGAAGAAACAGGCACCCATCCATTCATTTGGTTTCTTTTTTCGTTTTTCGTTGTCTCTTCCAAGAAACTGACACTGACAACGATCTTTCAATCTCAATGTATGCGTATGTTCTTAGCTAAAAAGTGTCGAAACTTGCGAATATGGCGCATGTTTTGGTTTTGGGAAGAAGGTTTCGTAAGATGAATCATTCCTGACATTAGTGGGAGAACAAGTAGACGGGGAGTCTTGTGAATAATGGATAGTATGCGGGAAAGGAAGGGGTCCTATTACATTTTCTGCACCAAAATTTTAGCACCACTACCGACTAGTACGAATCGAACACATGCAATGACTACTACACACTCCACTCTTGATTATGTAGTGTCAAACTATTCTTATGCAAATAAGCCCCCATTCCCATCCATAATAAAATGTCTAAAATGAACTTGGAGAGTGTTGGAAGAGAGTAGGAGAGCATAATAATAGTAGCAACGAGTGGTGCTCCAATGGAGGAGGAATTTTATGTGAAAAAGTGGTGGCCAGATTTCTTCAGATTTCTATCGGACCCTCTCTCACTCTGTTTTATTGGAGGAACTTTGTGACAAGAGATTGAAAAAGACGAGCCACCTGTTTCTGTCAAAGTTCGAGCTGGAGATAAAAAAGATGAAAAGATAAAAATCACGAGACAATTTGTCGTCACAGAAAATTTGGAAGCTGCCAAAGACATCTTTACTGAACACTGTCATAAATTTCAATTCTTCAAACCCTTCTCAACAGCAATTGGTATGAATTACGGCCTTGTTGTCTCGGGTCAACACCTGTTGCCGGAAATCGGATCATGGCGGAAACGTATTATGAGATTGGAAGAATTGGTGACCATTTGCCAAGAAAAAAAGAGGGAAAATTGCGAGTTGATTCGTTCGAAAGATATGCAGCACCAGAAATGACCCGGTGCCACGCACACATCCGTCTTGGTAGCCCAAAATAGAGGTCAGATGGATGAGGAAATGGAAGAAATGGTCTCCATCTTCTTCTTCTTCAAGAGTGCCAATGTGTGCTGAGCAAGTAGCACAATATTGGCTGTTGTGTTGCGTGTGGATGCGTCCGGAACACTGTCACATTTTTAGAAAATAAAGTGTGAGAAACAGAAAATTAGGTTAGGAATTATGATAAATTTTCGAAAAAATAATTGCGAAAAATAAAGCTTGAAGCAAGATGCTTCGATTTTAAAGAAATTCAGTTGAATAGGAACAAAAAACTGAATATGGTTGAAACATTTCCATAATTAACAAAACAAAATTCTGACACATCACTTTTGGTGAATAGAATTCTCAAGAAATGCTAACAAAGTTTTAACCCCAAGAAAATTCTGGAAAAAGAAGTACGAATTTAAATTAAATTCAAATAACTAATGCGATTAGAATATGCAATACCAGAAATTGAAACCATCTTGGGTTTGAAGGCCAAAAAATGAGATAAGGAATCAAAAAATGATAGAAACAAAAGAGTCAAACAACACAAGAAAGAAAACACCACCTTTTCTCGAGAAAACGGAGAAACCTGAGAGGACAATGAGTAATTGCTACTATTTCCAGGTGGGTTGATACTAACGAAATACGGAGGAAGGAAGAAAAATGATTCAATTACATTTTCTCTCAAAAAATTTCCTATTCTTCTAGTATTACTAAGAAAGGACATTCGACAAAATGGAACTAGAAATAAGACGGAAGAGAAAAAATGTTGGAAGAAAAAAGTTGTCATTCGTTTTTATTTGGAATCCATTAAAAAGAAGAAATCCTTTTCCTTCCTCCTACGCAAACATAAACTTTTTTGACCAAGATTGATCTTTCCGTCCTGAGGAAGTAGGAGTATTTATGTGCCCTGAGGCACAAAATAATTGCTGTAGGCCCGCATTTTTTTTCGTCTCACGGATGTTGGGTTGATGAACGGCGAGACAATAAGGGTCACAACGGATGCCATGTGTTGATGACATAATATAAAAGACTGTTGCCCTCGAAGCAGGTGCGCATCGAGGAGTAGATTAGGTTTATTCGGAGATATTGCGGAGTGGGAGACCTAGGGTCGAGAATTTGAATACTGTTGCGTGAAGACTCTCAGAAAAACACATTCCGATGCAAAGACTCATCATTCCCAAAAACGATTAGTTGCCGAAATTCAAAAAATCCTAAGAATTTAGTGGAACTGAATAAAAAAGAAAAATCAAAAATTCACAAAAAATTGGAAGAAACAAAGAAGAGGAGCTCAGAAAAATGCTGACAAATGATTTTTAAACAAAACATACATATCGTGCAAAAATCGAAAAAAACATTCCAGAACTTTCTTTGGATTTTTGAAAACATTTGTGATGGTTTTTAGAGCAAGCGTGTGCGAAACGGATTTCCGAATTCCACACAATTTTGAGTTCTTGCGACAAAAATGCCAAAAAAAAACTCAAAATCACAAGAATTCTAGAAATGTTTAGATTCAAAAACGAAAATTGCTAAAAATAGAGATTACTGTAATTTTCGAATTCCAAAACTCTGGCTCGCATTTTGAGTGGAAAGACTTCATTCAATTTTTTACGAATTTATAATATTGATTTAAAATTTCCAAAATCTCGCATAAATCTAAGAATTTCAGAAAATAAGAAATTGTGTTCCGGAATTTTCTAACTTTCTGAGAATTCCGCGAACGTTTATTTCGCTTTTGTTTTTAAGAGGCTAACGCATAGAGACTGCCAGAAAAAGTGGAAAACTAAAAACTTCAAAAAATTATTGCATTTTTCCACTCTAACTTGACAGTGAGAAAAACTAGCCAAAATTCGATGAAATTCTGGTGTAAATAAAGAAGAAACGTTTTAATCCTATAAACTGCATAAACTGAATTCAAAACGCGGATTAAAATTGACATAAACACCATTCGAAAAAAACTGCATTGAAGACGTTTTTGAATTGTCCTCATAAAGCCAATTCTTATTAATAAGAATAATACTGCTCGTCAAGACCATATGGCATAGAATCGTATTTGTGTGTTTATATGCGTGTTTGATGACTGAATCAGACGGGAGAATAAGAGGACGTTTGCGCGCAATCTCCCCTCCTCTCGAACGGCGCGTTCGAAAAAAAAACCCGTGGAGGGGTCACTAGAAAGAATTTCCTTTGATGTCGCCGTCCGATGAAGAGTAGGGGACCGGAGTGGATGACATAGATATCAGTGTGTTTGCCGGCTTTTGCGCAATAAGATGATGGAGTGGGACCACTCAAAGAGCGGAAGCATTTTTCAAGAAAGAAGATTACATAGATGACGTCGTTTTTGAGATGACCGCGATATCATAAATCTAGCTCATTTGTTGAATACAAAAATGTTGTCGTACCATAAACCAACGAAAGAGCAGATAACAATCTCAAAAAATTCAGAACCGTTCCGTCAGACAGGGAATTGCGTTGCCCATAATTGTCGGGTGTCTCGAGGAAAAATGAGCGATTAATGGTGGGTGTGCTGGCAGTCCATGGGACAATAATCTCAATTGATTGATGCATTGTCATGGTGGTCAAATGTAGTGGTCAACCGGTCTCCTGCTGGGAGATGTGCATGTGCCCAGATTAAAACGTACCAGAACTTGTATGATGAGAATGGGAAATGAACTTTGCAGCTGTATAAACACCAAAAATTTTGGGAGCAAGGTCAATTAGTCAGAAAACTGTGCATCTGTAGGGGCTGTCATCCTAGTTCGAGAGAGAAGATGCGCAAAATGAGATTCGATAAAATGCAAAAATAGAAAATAGATACAAATTGTATGAATACACAATGTTTTTAATAAAGGTTGCCAAAAAACTCGTTCCGGACATTCAGAAATTGTAAAATGGTAAAAAAAAAACTTCTCCGAGTTTTTTCAGACCTATCCAATTGTTTCAAAGTCGTTTCGGTTTGAATCTCATCCTGAAATTTTTCTGATTGCTGACGAAATTTGTTTCATGGATTTAAAACAAATTATTTGTCAGGATTAAGCAACCAAAGCTCCTAAATTCCGTACTTGCTTTTCTCAATTATCCATGAAAGTTGAAAAAAAAAATACTATATGAAGATCAACCATAAAATTCTTCAAATTTTTAGCTTTCAGTTTTTGCGACACTCATCAAGCCTTTCAAACGGACTACTACAATTTTCAAGTCACATTCTATCCAATTAGATGAATGTTGAAGATCCAAATGTCAGCCGACTCAAAAGAAAATTAAAAAGGACATCCAGTGCCACCAAATCGCGTGTTTTGAGAAATGAAGATCATATCACCGATGGTGTCTATAAATAATTCTCAAATTCAAACCAATTGTTTCTGATTCGGACGTTTGGAATGTTTGCTGTTGTAGATTCCACCACAAACAATTCTCGAAGTTTTGTAGCCCAGATAATAGCCTATAGTCGATAAGTTAAAATCTTAATTGATTTGGCTGTGATCACCTCATATTAGGATGGATTCTCTTCCACAGGTTGACTCATTCCAGGATTCCACGACAGAATTTCTAACAATGTTCTCAAAAAATATTTTAAGAACACTCTAGGCAACAGAAAAGTTGTCTAGACATTTATTAAAGTAAATACAACAGTTTCTGATTTGATACCAGCTGGCACATGAGACAGTCTCGGTTAGCGCATATGTCTTATTTTACAATCAATCAACCGATTTTAGTATATTTGTGGCGTATTTCTATGGTATGTCTATGATCATCCAAAAATTCTTTTTTTTATCCAAACGTTCTGTTTTGTTTGTATTAATGAGACCGGTGTACTGTTTTGATCTTCTGTACGAGCCATCTGATCTATTTTTTCGCCGATTATTCTAGAAAGGCACCGAGCCGCTAATTAGTGCTCGACCCGCAAAGGCTGCGTTCTACCGGTTGCTTTTATGGCGATTATAGTAAGTATTCGAAATTAGTCCTTCCTATGCTTCCTAGCTTCTGCCTGTTTTGATCCTCTGATCTTCATAACAAATCTCTCTCCAAATTCTCCCTGTCTCTACTTGTATCTTTATCTCGCGAATTCGTGAATCATGAACTTTACCAACTCCAACTAACAACTTTGCTATTTTTGAGTTTCCATACCTAGAATCACGAGTTGTTTGTGCGCTTCACCGCTTGGAGACCTACTATATACTCCCCGATCGACGTTAATTGAGGGTGAATTATCACCACTCTCTTCTTATCTCGTACTCTCTCGCTTATTTTTCAAGTCGTTGTTATCATCTGACTTCCGTTGTGAAGAAGGAGCTTTGGCAAATATCATTGTCATTCCGTATATAAGAAGCTTCGAAGTTGAATTCTTCTCATTATTCGAAATGCGTTGGTTGGCGAAGACTCTCTTCGCCATCGATTTAGAAGCTTCCAGGGTTTCTATGGCCTATTTACGAACTATGTGTGCTTTCGAAGGTGAGTGCGCTCCTGAATGTTGTCCTCTGTTTAGTATCACCTTCCTAATTGTGATGTGTGGGCCACCTAGACTCCTGAAAAGGGAACAGTCGAAAATAAGTCAGGGATCGTTTCTCTGTGTCTGCACTATATCGCATTTTAATCCCATAATGGTCGAGAAAATTCTAGAGAAGGTACAGAAGCGTCAATTAGTGAGACAGAGATCCCTCTGTTTCCATGGATGCCACTCACTAGCTCCTCCTCCTCTTCGGAAGGTGGTTAGTCAACATTCAGCTCCACACTTCTCACTTCAGTATTCGAAAGCTTCTCTGCTGCGATGGATAGGATGCTGGAACGATCTTTGCTTAGGATGGCCATCAAACAAGGTGAGTTGGGGTAGCAAAAGGATATTATGGTTCTAAATACGGTAGCTTTCAAGAAATTTGGCTAGTATCGTCTTTAGATTCTCTTTTTCCTCTGATTCTTGCTGTTTCATATAGTATTATGATTCTAAGTACGGTAATTTTTATGAGAAATAAGCTAGTTTTAATGGTCATCTCTAGATTCTCCTATTCCTCTGATTCTAGTTGATTGTTGGTTTGAGCTCTGAGAATAATGACTGGAAAGAATCTGTATATTTCTATATGTATCCTAAAACTATCTTTGTTGTTGCGAATTCGCCCACTTTTGATATTTCTACCTAATTTCATGTTGCCATTAGAAATTTGGTGAATCTTGTTGTAAACAGCTTCTGTTTTTGATCACCAGGTCCAAATGATCAAGCAAAGTGATTGATAGAGTTTGATGGTCAACCTTTATGCTGGAGAAGAGTTCCGACCAAGTCAAGGAATGAAAAGACTGAAATTCTTCATACCACAAACTCCTCCTTATCCTGGTTTTGGAGAATGTAGGCATGGAGGTCTCGCTCTTCGATTATGCTCTCTCCATAACACAATTGCTCGAAATTCAGCCTAATTTGATTCCGACTGAATGCTCTTTGCAAGATATTTGCTCCGATATCTGGACCACCCGTTTCGCTCGTCTTCTCACACACGGATCTCTAATCCCTCGCTTCAAAGATAGAGCGGTAACCTGGCAGTTAGTGAAAGGAAGAAATAATTGATGTGGATACAGATACGTCCTAGGACTCATTATCCGACTTATTCAAATCCGTATCTAATCCTCAACCGGAGAAGCAACATCTTTACGAAAAGGGGTTGCCACGCTAATTAGCGAGTGAGTGAAGTGTGAGCCAGGGGCAACACGTTTCCATGGATTTTGTGTGGCCTTTCGCACTCAACAACCACAACATCGCAACTAGTATACATCTGAACTTCACTCGTTGTATTTTCCTGGGAAGGTTCGACTGGAGATGGAGAAAAGGAAGATGAGGTGAGTGATATGAGAAGGAAAGCGGAGGAGTTATCAAAACGATAAAACGGACATAATTGTCGGTATACTGTAGCTCTAGCGGGTTGCTGAAAGGAGCCAATGCACCTCACGCGTTGCAGAACTATTATTAAATTGAACTTTTCAACCTTTTTTTCTATTTTTAGTTTTGTTCCTCACGTATTTCTTAATTTGTGACTTCTATGGCTTCAAATCGCATTTTCGAATCTTCAAATTATTGGAGGATGCCATTCGGACAAAGGATGCCACCCTGAAACAATCATGTGTTCTTTCCAAACTGAATAAGTTGGTTCTAGGTTTGTGCGGGTTCAATGAAAGAGATTTAGGGGGTATTCTCAGGCATCGCCAACAGTTTTCAACTAATCGATGATTGAATTCCTGATCTGACTCACCTGAAAACGACAAAGTCATGGCAATCCGGTAGACCGATTGGCTAATTTAGCAGTCTTCCAACTTTGACTAAAAATTCGGGCCACATACTTCTATACAATTATTACGTGGCAACTGTTGGCCAAACCCTGTCTGAGATTTGTCCAAACGGAAAATCCCTTCAACTTTCGATCAGAAGCTCCGATAAGAATAAGTCGAATCGGGATTCAGCAAAAATTTCTGAATACACTCTTCACAATCAGATTGGAAAATCTTTCTGATGATAACGATGTGAGTGCCGAAGCAATTGAACCGCTTCAGCTCATTTCCATCGCAATTCATACGAATTCAAACAATATAGTCTTGGAAGTGAGTCACATCTTGAAACGTCTTCAAGATAAGCCAAAATGTGTGCTCTGGTCTCTCGAATGAAAACTAATAAACAGAGACAACAACCTCTGCAATAGTTTTTTGTTGAGCCTGAGAAAATTCTCATATTCCAAACCAAGGCACTAACCGACACGGAAGAACGCCCTCCCTGGGAAACCAGAGTATCCAGGCCTTGAGGAGTAAAACTTCGGATTCGTGGCTCTGTGCTACAGTAATCCAAGGTCTACCATTTGAAGATCTTTGAAATGTTTCCGGATGTCTACCATATTGTTGTCTAATCTCCAAAAAAGTAACTGGTCAATCATGTGCGACATAATTCTAGGCTAGAAGTTATTCTAAGCGTACTCATGTGGTGAAACCTGAAAATGAGCAATTTTTCTTCGAATCGATTTGCTTCAATGATTTTTCACGCTGCGTCTCGGGTAGACTTACTCTAAATAAACCTCGAATTACTCAAAATTTTCGTGTCTGTCATGCTTCTAAAATGAAAATCATGGGCTTTTAGTTTAATTTGAAACGACAGGCACAGCAATCAAAAGAGCAGTCAGCACTCTGTGGGTCCGCCATCTTCCGATCTTTTTTTTTCGAAATTTCCATGACTCCTTCTTTTCTCTTCTTGCTGCTCTTTTTTAGTATATATTCACTTTCCCGAAAACCTAGAGAGCTGAATTGTTATGTCATTTTGTCCAGTTGTTGAAGGAAAATATAATCGGGTGGTCTAGAATAAATGATATTTGTTTCAAATAGCGGCAAGACTCTTGAAAATTAAATTCACTCGGAGGGCTGCAAAATTTGATTAATGATTTTTGAAGTATAGACAAAGCGAGAATTTTTAATATTGGAAACTGTGATCTATTATCCTGACAAGTGTGTCTTTTCAAAAATTAGTTCTCGGAAAATGCTGATATTCGGAGTGACGCTTTTGAGATTGTTTCCGCGTTTTTTGTCATTTTGAAGTGGTGGTCGAACTTTTGCAAGTTGGGGTTTCTAGGCCACCATAGTGAAATAACCTAGAAATGGCCTAACATATACCTGGTATGTTTTCCAGGTCATTTCGAAGCATTGGCCTAATTTTTGCAAGTTGGCGTTTCTAGGCCACCATGGTGAAATGACCTAGAAACGACCTAACAGGCACCCGACGTGTTTTAGGTCATTTTGAAGTGGTGGCCCACAAAACTCAGCTTGCAAAAGTTAGGCCAGCACTGCAAAATGACCTAAAAACACCCCAGGTGAATATCACAGCAATTCTAGGTCATTTTAAATTAGTGGCCTAGAAAACCTGACTTGCAGAAGTTAGGCCATCACGTTAAAGTATATTACTCGAGATTTTCCTCGAAAATTTTCAAGCAATTGCTCGAAGTCGTGTCGAAAAGACACGCTACCCATGAGTGAGCACTTAAAACAAAGTCAGTTGATTCGCGGTCTGAAATTTCTCATCTCTAAAACCATACTACAGACACCCGCCGTTTTGCTTTCATTAACGTCATCTGATCTGTGAGTATTTTCTGCGGGAAAAAAATCAAAGTGTCACCATAAGGTGGGTGTAATTATATAGTACGGTGGTGTCTGACATTCCACATTTGTTTTGAATTTTACTAGAAAAACGTGATCGTGATCGTAATCTGAACTTTGCCTCCTTTAATTATATGTATACTATAGTAGTCGCGCATGTTTTCTGAAAAAATTCAGTCTATTGCTCATTTTTGAGGTGAAAAAGTGAGGTCGTGATGCCTTCTTTTCAGATCTATCGGTAATTCCGGATTAACTTATAACTTGGTTCATTGTCAAAGACATTTATCGTACATCTCTTTTTTCTCTATAGGTCTACATTTTTTATTTTTCCTATGTTAGCGATTAGATGTTTAATCTATTTTGCCATTTCCATTTTCTATACTACTAGCCGGATTTCAGAAAAAAAAGAGAACATCCTCGTGACACTTGTTTCCCGACTAGACTTTTGAGATTAAGAGAATCGTCAGACTTGCCTAATTCGATAAGACGTTTCAGTTTGAGCGCTCACTGTACAAACTACAAACCTTTTTAGAACTGCCCATATTTATCTTCCAAAAAGAGGAATGATGGATTTTTCATTAATGTATTCAGATGTGGGATTAACTCTGTCTGTACCGTTGGAAGTTCATGGTTCTTTCAATTTTCAGTCCCTCCAAAAACCAACAGTCTCACTGAGACTACGTTCCCGTTCATGGTCCTAACAGATTGAGTTGACACACATATAAAGAGCTGAAAGACGTGCTCTTCGCAGTAGACATGGATACTAAGTGCTGCACCCATCGTAAAGGCCATAAAACATATCCTGTCTCTAGGTTACTTCCATACCCTGTCATATTTCCTCAATTTTCTATACAGCTCCCTTTGTCAAATTATAGGGAGATGGCCGGATTTGCAAAATAGGATTTATGATCAGAGGCTTCAGTCATACACCCTAGTCAAAAAAGATCCTGTCAGTTTTGTCTTCTAAATTTTTAAATAGTTGATGCTGTGTTGTTCTGAAAAGTTTTTGAAACAGGATCATTGATAGATCAAGAACAAAATGTGAGTCTCTCCCTATATTTTTTACGGACGAGAGCGTCCTGTGTTTTAAGCTGAAGTTTTCCAAATGAGATTTCTAAGGAACGGAAAATATTTTCAATCAACTCAAGTTTGATATCAGGGAGGCTTTCATACACCCTGACATTTATCAAGATGTGGAATTATCAGTTTTCATTATACGGTTTTCAAAATCATCCGAATTGCCTATTATCTTCAATAGAAGGCCACATCTACCCTTAAAAGAAGGTGGAAAAATAGTAACCCATTAGCTTCTATTAGACAAGATGTGGTATACTCTGACTGGTCACAGAAGTGTGCGAAATGGAAAAGTTTTGAAAAGTGCCAAATTTCTGAATCACTGAAAAGTTGTTTTTGTACTGTTCTGGAATTTTCTGCACACCTCTGGACCAAACTATATTCACTTGCTACAGTAATCCGAACTGGTCAACTGTAATCCGTAACCACGGGAAATTCCAGCACGTGACTACAGTAACCCGAGAAAATTTGTACCTCTTAACAGATTCGTAAAAAGAAGGCCACTCCACAATAGTTTCCGCATTTTTAACCGATTTTATCAAAAAAGGTTTTCCGGTTCTTTTGTTCGGGATGTAATTCTAATTTGATTATGGAATAGTTAATTTTCGCAGTCCCACGAAGATTTTTTGCTTAATTCTTCTTGGCAGCTTGCCAACGACTACCGTAATCCCGTCGTTTTCTTACACCAATTTATGATTCATAATCCTGTCTAGAGTCCTAGAATAGAAAACTGAGATGTAGTTCGATCTTTGGCCTAATGCTACTGTGGAAGATTAGGATTACTGACAGGCATGTTTTCAAAAGAATCCATCAAGAGGTATAGGCCACTTGGAGGTCGGAGTTGGCATTTTCAGACGCTCCTTCCCTGTTTTCTCATTTAGTCGGTTGATCTGTTTTTCTCCTTCGTTCCCGAATTTATCTGAAACTAGAGCATACGAGGTTTTCTTCAAATTTCTTATCGTCTTTTTTCGAGACTGTTGCAATGATGAACTGCCGACAAATTTCCCGATTTGTTCGAAGTTTGTTTACTCTCTTTCGGTTCTAGCGTAGACGGTCTTTTGTTGCGAGTTGAAAATTTAACAGTTTCTAGAGTGCTGATAAGATAGGAGAACTCAATGGCACATCAGTCACTCAATTCTAGACGTTTCTGTATTCTTTGAATTTCTGAAAAACGATAAAGTGAGTCTACATTCCCTTTTTTGCGCATCTTCATCCATTTTCATAGACTTCATATCTCCATGTTTTTTTGGGAATGCACATAGAAATCCAAATCCCTTCCTAAGTTCAACTAATCATCTGCGCCGCCGACGCTTCGCATCTCAGCGTCTCCTTTTAGTGCATAATGTTTCTTCTGAAAAGCGCCAGAGCCCTTTCGGAGCGGCCACGACTTCTTCTCGTTCCCCATCCCAGTTCTCCGTCGCGACGTCGAGGGCCAATCGGACGGTGTTATCGCCGCGGTTGTCTAGGAGCGTGCGCCGCTGCCCCGCCGGCCGACGTCACTGACGGCGGGAGAGACATCTCGCCAGAGAAGTTAGCAACATTCTCCTGTCCCCAAATAGAGAAGGCGTCTGCGGCGGTGAGAGGAAAAGGGTTTACAATGATCTCCGTATCCGTTACGTCTTCGTGTGTGGGTGATTTACGAGAAACCCAAAATGATAAGAAAATGGTAGACATGACCGTCGTGGGGACAATTTCTGAGAATCATCAAACACAGCAAAGACCAGGAAAAATGGAATGTTGCAAGAAAATAGAAGAGAAGCGTATCGTTTCAAACAACATAATCTGCGTAAACATCTAATAGCCAGTAGCAAATTTTACGCCTATTACGCGGGAAGACAAATGACCTTCAGACTTTGCGTTGATAAGAGTAAAAATATTCTATTTGAACCGTTTCTTCATCCACCCAATTTTCTCATATAGGCTCTATTATTCTGGTTTCAACTTGATGCTCCTTAGGGCATTATTCAAGTAGCCGCGGAACGGTGAAAGAACGGTGAATACCGTAATCCTGCGTGAAAATTTATGCCTCGATAGAAATTCTTGAAATTTTTCTCTGTCTTGATGATTTTGATGACACCATTCTACATTTTGGTAATTTTCAGAAAACAAAAACCACCTACGAAAGTCGTTGAAAAAAAGGCTGAAAAATGACAAAAAGTCGTTTAATGGCCCAGTTTCAATTAAAGTCTGCGTAGGATTACGGTATTTGCTTTTGTTTTGAGGCTCCACCTCCATGAGCATCCGTTTCAGATCATAGTAATCTTCCTATTCTCTTTCTCATGCACTCGTGTTACTATGTGAACAAGTGTGCTCGAGAAAAAACAGAAGACCGACCAAAGTCGGTCTAGACTTTCGAGAGCTTTCAGTGTTTTTTTCTCTACCCTTAATATCCGTTTCATTCCTAGTGGTCAAACTGCATTCGCCTTTTTCTCCTGCTGAGCTGTTCACTGAAGTCAGATATCTCGCAAAACTATTTGTCATGTTGCCAAAATAGTTTGCAAAGGTCACTCATATAAATTTATCACAAGCAAAACCGTCTATAAGGTGGTCTTCGCTCTTCCTGTTGAACATGCCAAGTTGACGTGATTCAATTTGACAGGGCATCGGAAGTTCTAACGTTTTTTTTCCGCTAAACGATTGCGTCTGATTGGGTGTAACCGTGCGAATTCCCAATTTGGGGGTTCAAACCGTCGGTCATGTCTAGAAGATCTGTCTAGACGGAAGATATTTGTACCTGCCTCTAATTCAATTGTTTACCAGCTAACTCCTCCTCATTCGCATTAACTTCTGGTATATATTTCTCATCAATTTGCTCTCATACTGTTCATTTCTGTTTCCTATATTCTTCTCTTATTCTGAAATATCCGAATTTTTCCTTACTGTTTATTTTTCATCTATCATTGTTTTCTTCTTGATGTTTCTAAGATCTTCATCCTGTCTGATGTCAGTGGCTCAGTCTAGCACTTTCAAAACACAAAAGTCTTCTATATCAGAGCTCAATCCAATTCTCATTCTCTCCGCATCTGGTATTCTAATCTGTCAGAAAAATTGATACATTTTTAATCGGCAGATTTTCTCATTTTTTAATCTACTGGAAACCGCCAGTGTCTCGGTTCGAGTGATCAGAAAGAGTCTAGACGGCATACAACAAGTGTGTCTATTTATACGATAGGCAATACGGACAAGTTCAGGAATATAAAACATCAGTTTTAAGACTTAAACCGACTAGATCTAAACAGAAGCCTGAATTAGCGGAAGAATGCTAAGTTCCAATTTTTATCGCCTTTTCTTTTTTTCAAGTCTTCTCTATATTTCTCTAGATTCACTCAATGTCATTCCTACATCGTAATGGACTTCAACTAATAATTTGACTGATAATTTGTTTCTCCTGAAAATTTTCATTCAAACTTCTCTATTTTCATCTGTTCTTTTCATCTTAACTTGAGTTAGGCTATCATTGTTGTCTGCCAAACATAGTGTTTACTATCGAAAATCATTTTAGAACGTAGGGCTCTATCTGAGTTTAGTGGTCCCATGGAATTTCAATGTTCTCATGGGATTTCAGTGTTCTCATGGGATTTCAATGGTCCCATATGATTTTAATGGTCCCATGGGATTTCAATGGTCCCATGGAATTTCAATGGTCCCATGGGATTTCAATTGTCCCATGAGATTTCAATAGTTTTTAATGATTTTAATGGTCCCATAAGATTTCAATGGTCTCATATTATTTCAATGGTCCCATTTCATTTCAATGATCCCACCGGAGTTCAATAGTCTCATCGGTTTTTGATGATCCGGTATGATTTCAATAACAACAGCGAAAATCCCATGGGACCACTGAATTCATATAGTGCCTTTGAAATCTGACGGGAACCATAAACTTATACAGTGCGCGTCATAATTATAGGACACCCCTCCCAAATAAGTGTTCTGAAAAAACCAAAAAAGATAGCTAAATTCTGTAAACGCAGTTCGATTTAGCGTGTGGAAAAACCTATGTTTACAAATTTTCAGAACAATTGAGCCATTTTTATGCTCACAGGGCTGAAAAATCACTTTTTAGGCCGCGTCATAATTATAGGACACCCCTGGAAAATGAAAAATCTCAAGATTTTTAGGGAAAAAAATTAAAAATTTTTTGTTGAAAATTGTCAAAATAGTTTCAAAACAGCTTATTTTGACGATATAAACAAGCACTGATCCCTCTATTCAAGTTTCAGAAAAAATTATTTTCAGACATTTTTGTCATTTTTTGGGTTGTTGGAATAAATCGTGAATAACATTGCTCCTGGCAAAGCTTTCCGGCTGAAATTTGTAGGAAACATTCTTCCAGTGATTTGGATTGTATACTAATTGTTGTTATGATACTCTGAGATGTTGTTTCCATTTTAAGCAAAACTAAAACTTCTAAAACTGAACTTAAAATTCGGTCAATCTGATTATGGTCAAAAACTTGATTTGGTTCCTGAAAGTTTTCATTCTGTACTAATCCTCAACTTCGATGGAATTTTTTGTGATTTATAAAGTCTTCCGCACATTATTTACCGCGTTGAAAATTTTTCGATCCCGCAATATTTTTTCAGTTCAAAACTTGAGCTCACTTTTGAGCTGTCAAACTCAAAACAACTCGAACACTGGCAAATTGATCACGAGCACTCTTAAAATGTTTCCTATAAATTTCAGCCGGAAAGCTCACCCAGGAGCAAAGTTACTCACGATTTATTCCAAAAACCCAAAAAATGACAAAAATGTCTGAAAATAATTTTTTCTGAAACTTGGATAGAGGGATCAATGATTGTTTATATTGTCAAAATAGGCTGTTTTGAGACTATTTTGACAATTTTCAACAAAAAATTTTGAATTTTTTTCCCTAAAAATCTTGAGATTTTTCATTTTCCAGGGGTGTCCTATAATTATGACGCGGCCTAAAAAGTGATTTTTCAGCCCTGTGAGCATAAAAATGGCTCAATTGTTCTGAAAATTTGTGAACATAGGTTTTTCCACACGCTAAATCGAACTGCGTTTACAGAATTTAGCTTTCTTTTTTGGTTTTTTCAGAACACTTATTTGGGAGGGGTGTCCTATAATTATGACGCGCACTGTATAGAGCCGAATATATACTGTTTCTTTGTTTCCCATATTTCCAAAACAGTGTTTCTCTTGACCAAATTGATATTCTAATTTTACAGTAACACTTCTCACCTAGGATTCATTGAATTTGATGACTTCAAATTTTTCGTTAGTTTTGAAAACTTTGTCGACAATAATGATAATTATAAGTTTGTCAAAGTTGTGAAAATTGATAAATTAGTTGTGCGTAGTTTGCCTTTGAAACTGCAGAAGATTTTTATTTCCTTTATAGAGTATACCCGACTAGTAACTAATATTTCGACGTTTTCAATTGAAGTCAACATTAAAGTCCCGATTACAATTCGAATTCAACAAGCAATACACCTGGTTTTAAACAGGTACCAATTCTCCTTTTATTTTTGAAATTTTTTGATCTTATAAATTTTCTTCAACTAAAATAAAACTTTTTCATAATCTTTCGTTTTTTCAACACTATTCAATTGTTTAGAAACTATTTATTTCATAGACACTCGAGAACTCAAGAATGTCCGTCCAAAATCTCGAAATAGGATATTTGCTCATCCGATTAAAATCTTTTCAGCAATGCAGTTTGTTTCTGAAATAATTGAAGTATGAATCCTACTGTAATTCTTGTATCTTAAGATACAACAAAGTTCTTTGTCGCTAAAATCAGAATGTTTTACAACGTAGCTAAGCGTAGCTAATCATTTTAAACAGTATTTTGAATATATTTCTGTGTCTGAAAATTGATAATTTGACAATTTGTTGATTCCTTAACTTATATTTTTTTTCAGAAACTTGTCGTCGTTTTTTCGCCATCTGCCCACGTTTCGTGAAAGTGAAGGTAATTCCCGAGAATCTTTTTTATTCAATTTAATGATATACTGATTTCAGAAAAATGGACCGCCGTCAGCAAGGAAAGAGGTCAAAGCCACGCTCATCGTCGCAAAGTAGTTCGACAGAGCAGAGGGTGTCAACTCACACCCCACTCCTCAAACGATCCTCGAAGTCGATTGAAAGATCCTCCTCGAATGTTGAGGAAAATCCTCCTGATAGAGTGAACGAGGTAAGTGCCATGTACAATTCAGAACAAAAATATTGATAGGTGTCTTATTCAAGTTTTTTCAGTTTGAATATGTATATTGCCAAATTTAACATTTGTTGACATTTATTTTATCATGACCATAGGGTTGAAAAAGGAATTTCATGATATTTTTTAAAGTAGTTTCATTGCTCTGAAAAATTAAGGTTTACTAAACATAAATTATATTATTAGGTCCGTGTAAATTTTCTGCCAATTTTTGCATGTTCCGCCAAAAAGAACACCAAAATTCCGAAATTACAATTCATTAATTTGAGTATAGTGTTCAAAGAACCACCTATCCGAAATAGCTCATTTGGAATTGTAAAAGTTTTCTAGAAGTCATTAAACATGCTAAATTTGCTTGTACTTGTAGAGCAACAGTTTTTTCCAGAATCCTGGGAGACGGACAGCAAGACAAAAGTTTTGTGATATTTGCCAACACCTTCTGTCTTGCTGCGGAATCTCGCCTTGTCGTGAACGTGAAGAATTGGAAACCGTGTATTCCCAACAGAGCACATCGGCTCCAGCTCCAGATCCCTCCTCCACTCCACCGTCCGAGATTCCTCTCCAACATCCGAGAAAAGCGTCGTTTTCCTATCCCATTGGCCAGTCATTCTTCCCAGAACCAACAAGAAAAACGGAAGGGAATGGGGAAAAGAAAATTCTTCCGGAACTGAATGGAGGAATTTCCAGCCTGCAAAAACTTCAAGAACTCTTGAACAAACTTGGATCACAGGCTGGGCTTCGCAATCACATTCTTTTCGAGTTCTTCAAGATAGTGGCACGAAGCTCAAGAAATACAGGCGAAGTACGTAGTTTTCGAGTATTTACCTGTCGAACTAGTTCCCGTTGTCAATCCTGAATATATATGTTTTCAGGGTTTTACTCTATTCGTTCACCCCATCACCACTGACGAAATCACTTCATTGGGCAGTGAAAATGTAAACCCAACACTGGTCACAAAATATGTTGAAGATAGTCGAGTTGTAGATCCAATTAAATGTGCCAGTTATTTGGAACTGACTCCGAGCGTGAGTGGGAACCAGAAATCAATGTTCAGAACTAAATTCTGATTTCAGTCAACGAATGCGGAATTCGTATCCGCAGAATTGAAACTCTCACATTTGCTCCTATCCAAGTTGGAATGCCGCCCCACCTTCGAGGCAATTACCATGAACCCCATTTTTATCAAGGAGGGACCTCCACCGGAAAGACTCTTCGCTAACGTACTCGAATTGAAGTACAATCACAAGGAATACATGAGACTCTGTAATACACGAACGGAATCAATGGGAATAAAAGTTTTGGATATACGCATTTGGAGCGAAGAAGTCGCATCGCAACCAGTACGTTTCTTTTTTCGCGTTCTTACTTTCAAAGCAATCTCACTCTTACTTATTTTTCACATTATTCTTTTTTCAGCCGTTCCAGAGGATTCAAAGCAAAACAACAATGTGTTCTCGAATTGTCGAATCCGTGAGTTAAAATTGAATTGAAACATTTATAAAACGAACTTTCAGATCCGCGCTAGTCTTCCGCTACTTCAAAAACTTGACGATGAAGAAGAGAGTCACTACGTGATATATGACGCGCACCTCAAGTAAGTAACACAAGTGTATACTTTAAACATTTATTTGTGTTTTTCAGCGTGTGCCCATATTGGATAACACAAATTACGGTGTCCAGTGTTTCTTCTGACGGTGTTTCTTCCGAAAACTGCCCCGCCATTCAAGAATCGAGAGCCGCTATGGAGAGGTTGGAATTTTATGGAGATCCTCTTATTAAATGGCAGAGTCCCACCACCGTCATGACAGCAGACGTGTGTAACAAAATAATAGAAAGGTATCTAAAGTTTGTGAGAGCTTTGTGTCAGATTTGGCAAAAATAGAAATATTCCATTCATGTTAATCTTTTTCTGCTAAGACGCGCTGCCCTGTTTTTGAGATCCTGTTGAAATTCCATATCAAAAATTGACTTATTGCTGCTTTCTCAACATTCAAAACTTGACGAAAATTTCAAAAACTCTGAAAATATCTGAACTTAAAAACCGTTTCTTGGAAAGTGTACATTGCTCAAATTTGTTTCTCTTCATTTCTCACAATTTCAAAAAAGCCAGATTTTTGCATGTGGGTGGCGGGAGGGGCTCCAACTTGAGATGGAAATTTGTTACCGGAGAAAAAAGTGTTCACTTGAATTTGTTATCAAGTTGCTTTCTCGAATTGGAGAAATCTGAGAGAATTGACAAATCATTGAAAAATGATTGTTTCGTGGGCTCAAACCTTTGAATCAGATTCAGTGTCACGTCGTTTCTCTCAGATTCACATGCCAAGGTCTTTCTTTGGGTTGAAAACTACTTTTTTTGTAGTAGGTAGTTGTTTTTCCATCAAAAAAATCAAGGACTTGTCGTTCTCATGAGTTTTGATATCTCACAGAAAAAGTTGTTGGAGCAGTTTGAAACTTGGAACAGGAGGGGCTCCTGTCCAGGAGGAAGTTGAAAAAATTTGGAGAAAACAATTAAATTCAAAATCTGATTCGAATCCAATTTTCAAAAAAATATTTCATACTGTATTTCTGTCAGCAAATTTTGTGTTATATCAAGCTTTTGACAGTCTGGAATTCATCAAAATTCCTTCTGGAAACTAGAGAATTGAGTGAATTTTAGGCTAGGGCTTTCAACTTCACTGCATGCATTTTTAGTAATTGAGCTCTGTGTGGAAAACCAGTCTTCCAAAATAGAAATTGATCTTCTTAAAAGTTCTCATTTCTTTTTCTGTAAGGTTTCTCCACCTGAGCCCCTTGGTAAGCTCATAGATACTCTGTCTCCTCTCATCGTTCTTGTGCATCAGTTTTTTTTTCTCACTTCCAACACTTGGGAAATCTGATGATCACCTCTTTTGGTTTTCACAAGTGTGGTATACGGAGACAAATAAACCAAAAGTTTAGGGTAACAATGTCTAAGCAAATTATCGTTGCTTGTGTAACATTGAAAAAACAAAATTAATTGAGATCAACAGTTTTTTTCCGATTTTTTTTGTTTTTCCAATGTCAGAAAAATGGTTTTTTTAAACAGCAATCATGGGAGAAATCCCCTAATTTTGAAATTTCTATTTTTCGACTACGATTGCTTTGAGAAATCATTTTTCATTCTAGGATTGTACACTAAACAGAGAAGGATTCATACGGAAGACTGTTTCCTCCACTTTTTTGTGTACAATCCATGGTGGTGTAGGGGAGAGGTTGGTGGGCGGGAAATCTTTTACACCAAAACATAAAACAAAAAATTCGAAAAAAAAATTGAAAAAAAAGCAAAAAATGATGCACCAAAACATATAATTTTCAAAAATCCAAAAAAAAATCATTTAGAGAAACAGTCACAAAAACTAGGATTCAAGGAATGCAATTCTTATCAAACCTTCCGATTTATTTTGAATCTCATATTCGGATTGTTCGGTCAGCATTGAATTCTTCCTCCGGTTCCATCAAGAATAGTAACAAGGTGTTGGTGGAACCGGTATTCAGTCTAGGAAGTTTTCAGAGAAGTTTCGGAGTTCGTGAAAACAACCAACTAAAAAAACAGTTAAAAAACGCCGTCAAAATTCACATCATCCCAACTCATCAAAATTGTTGAATTTTCTACTCAATATTGTTTTTCAATTTTTTCTTATTTACTCAAAAAAACACTTGTCGGTGGACTGAAAACGGGATGACGCGGACCAGGACCAAAATTCTTTCATGATTCAATTTTTCGGAGCCTGGAAACTTCAACTTGAAGCTTTCATAAATTTTTCGTTCTAATTGAGAATTCGCTACAAGACAAAAACAAAAAGGAAAAAGGAGCAAACCTCTGACTTTCTTTTTTTATGCCCTGTAACTGAATTCCAAAAAAAAATAATAACTGAGTGAAATTGTCGTGGAGTTCACCAAGAACAAAAATTCCGAATAGAAAAAAAAGAGTTGTGGCTCGCTCCGCCTTATTCCATTTTTGACCCATTGACAAGTGTGCTGGCCCTGAACGTTCTGTCACTGAAATTTTAGAAAACCAAAACGCCTCAACTGTTTTAAACTATCCATTGAATCAAATCTATGACGATTGGATTTTTTGCAAAAAAGCCGATTCGATGAAATAATTGACGGGAAATTGAAGTCAAAAAAGTTTAAACTTCATTGCTTACACTAGTAAAATTTGAAGTATCTAATTTTTGATACTTTGTATTTTCTATCTATTATTTTATTTTCGGCCTGCTCAATGCTCGTGGGTGGAGGGAGGGACTCCAACTCAAGATAATATTCTGAAAATAAACACAAATCAAGATCAAACTTGTTATTTTTTTGAATAATTTTTTTGAGTTGGAGGAATCTGAGAAACATGAAATTGTATTGTGTTTTGATGGTTTTCTGAACATCGGGAAATTCTACGAACATCTTTTGAACTATCAGAATACAATGAAGTTTCAACGTTTCTCAGATTGATATGCCAAGGACTTGCATATTGTATGAAAATACACACTTTGAAATGAAAACTGATTTTGCGAATCTTGATGATAACTGACATTTTTTCAGGCTTATTTCTTGAGAGTAAAATTTGTCTGAAATTCTAAGATTAGTATTTTTAAACAAAATGCATGCCGTTAAAGTTCATGAGCTCAGAAAAATCAGTTGAGCTCCCTTGGCAACGCATTGAGCACAATCGGGTAAATGAAAACAGCCCACACTGTTTTCCTCATCAACTTTTCCAATCAAACGAATTATTTTCGATTATATATGAGAAGATGGTGTGCAAAACAATGTTCGCTGATTTCATCAATACTTCATAAACATTACAAAGTGGTTTTTTTTGGCATTACTACTTATTGGTATTGTAATTTATTGGCATTAGTAGTCTGAAACATCGCATGGATCTCTAAATTGTGAAAACAAACAAAATGTTCTTGAAAAGTATCTTAGTTGGAACATTTGCTGCATTGTTTGATCTTCAAGAAAAAGTGAATGGTTTTTTGAAAGCAAAAAAACTAGCTGATAAAAGAAAACATTTTCTTTTTTTTTTGAGGGTTATACAATGTGAAACTACTCATTGGCATTACTCCTCGGCATTGAAATTTTATTGGCATTAGGATTTAGTCACGACAAAACACTGATGTTCAAATTGTGTGAAAAAATCAAATGCTCTTGAAAAGTATCCTCGTTGGGACATTTGATGCTTTGTATAATCTTTGAAAAAAATGGAATGGTTTTTTTAACAGCACCAAACAAGCTGATAAAAAACATTTTATTGTTTTCAAAGAATATACAATGCGAAAAGATGGGATTTGTTGGCTGAAAATATTGGGGTGGAAATGGAGATTAGTGTGATATCGAAGCATCTGAAACCTTTGGAAAATCTCAGATCCACAGAATTTGACACTATATTTCTGTTGTAACCGCTATTTTTGTCACAGGTAATAGTCCTCATATTCTGAAGATGTTTCGGACATTAGTCAGTGCAGAATTTTTTTTCTAAAAAGAAAATTCTCATTCGAAAGAACCAAGTTTGCTATTACCGAGGTATCTAGAAGTCATTGTGGATCACTCGATAATGGTAAACCCTGGTTCTTTTGGATGAATCTTTTTGAGAGAATTTGTTCTACCTTTTTGTGTGTCTGGAAACGTCAGGAAACTTTCAGAATGAGAACACTTCAGTCAGCAAGACCATATTTTCATTCTGAAGGCCGAATACTCAAGGAAAGAGCTTTAAAACAACTGTTGAGTATTCGGACTTTGGTGGTGTAGGGGAGCGGTTGGTGGGCGGGAAGTCTCTTACACCAAAACATAAAACCAAAAAAAAACAAAAAAAAAATTGAAAAAAAAACAACAAATGATGCAAGGAATGCAATGTTTGTCAAACTTTTCAATCCATTCTAAATCTCATATTCGGATCGTTTGGTCAGCATTGTATTCCTCTTCCGGTTTCATCCAGAATAAAGTAGGGTGATGATGGAACCGGTTTCTGAAAGCCGAATACTCAAAAAAAAAAGAGCTTTAAAAGAACTAATGAGTAATCGGCCTTTGGTGGTGTAGGGGAGCGGTTGGTGGGCGGGAAATTCTTTACACCAAAACATAAAACTTTAAAAAATTAAAAAAAAAAATACAAAAAAGTCGTGATGACATCAAGAATTAAAAAAAAATCAGAAAAACCATTTAGTGAAAAAATATCTGAACTTCGATCTTATCAGCTACATCACAAGAAACTGATCCGATTTCATGTAAACTGTAATCTGAAACTTTTTTACTGCTCTCATTAGGCATTTGTGAGAAGATTCAGAAATCAGTTTTGCTTGAATTTTGGAAAGCAGTTTTGGTTGTTCCAGCTGTTGCAAGTTCCCAGTCCCTGAATTATTATTACAAGTACCAATCTAAGGACCTTGATTAAAAACTAATATCTGTGCTAGCTGACAATTGTGAGAAATGAATCTGAAACTATGAAAATGAGTAAAACTGTACATCTTCAAAGAATTGAGCTTTGGTAAAATTTTATTGAAAATTTGCGTCTGCTCTCAAATAATTCTTTTTTACTGAAAACGTCAAGTGTGAATTTTAAAAAAAATCACTTAAACTCGCCGAAAGTGTGATCTGAAAATACTTTTCTGCTCTCATTAGGCATGTTTTAGAGTTTCAGATTTCATTTTTGTTGAGATTTAGGTGATCGTTTTGCAAATTTGAGTTTCGAAACCAGTGATAACGTTTCCGAACACATCAGAGAATCCTTTGTTTTGAAATCAATTTTCTACATTTTAACAACCTGGATGAAATCGAAATTTGAGATTTTGCGTCTGCTCTCATTAGGCATTTCTGCGAAAATTAAAAAATTTCGGTTCGATTCAGATTTGGAATGAAATGAAAGGAATGACATTATGATAGTGTTCAGTAAAAAAATGTGTTTTTTCAAAAATCGAAAAAAAGATCTCAAAAACAGCATGCGCAGCGTCTGATACAGAAATATCTCATTTCTTGTCAAACCACTCATTCTAGTCACAACCCTCATCTCCGTTTTATAATGTCTATTTTCCCTCCATTTATTGTAGTCAAATTGTGTCCTCTGAACAGTGTTGCTCAGAGAATTTCCAGTTTACCTGGAACTTTTTTTCTGAGTCAGCACTGCCTAGTTTGGCTGCATGTCTTTCAAACGCAATAATTATTTTTCTATTTGTTCATTATTCTAGTCTGACACAAATTCCCATTATATTGTACACCTCACAATTCTTTTTCCTTATTCCTCAGCATAATTCTTCCCCTTTCGAAATTGTATTCTACCTGTTGAACAATTTATGATCTCACTATAATAATCTTACCTCCCTTATACTCCCCAGGACCTCGGTCAAAATTTGACATCTTATCCAAAAGATTATCTCTGCTATGACTTCACTCTCTTAATGTTGAATCCCCCGATTCTCATATTTCTCCATGTTCATAGCACTTTTTCTACAGGACGCCGGAAACTCATTTTGCACATTCAGCTTTGTTGAGCTTCTCTTTTGTTCATTCTGAATTTTTGTGGTTCTTAGGTGCCTGGTGCTGGGCATTTGCATTTGCTCATATCAATAATCTTTTGAGTGTATATTTATTTTGAACCATCCAATAAATCAAAACGCCGAAAAACACTTTTTAATTTTGTCTACATACCTACAGGAGAAATGATTATCTTTCAGCTTCAGTAAGTTTTCTTCAAATGCAGTATCCAAATGAGTTTATTTCTGAATGCATGGAGAATTGATCAGTAGAACCGAATATCTTCTACGCAGATACAGAATATACGCTATTCTTGGTATCAAGCCGTGGCTAAAAATTCATCAAGACCTCCAAAAGTAGGTTTTGACATGAACCAAAATTTCATTTTCAAAAACTTTTGTTTTTCTAATTTCATCATTCGCACCAATATATTTTAAACTCACTCTTATACTAACGACATAATTCTGTCCTCTCATTTATCAATCTTACCTTTCAGGGTTTTAGTTTTCAGCTCAAAGTTGAAACCGAGGTTACCTCAACTGAGTTTACACTTTCGAGCCCCTCCTAAAAACGCCGATTCCACTCCCTTCACCTCTATTAGCAGAAGTGGGATATGTCTGGGATTCGTAGACCCATAAAAAAGAAATGCTTTGCTGTGGTCGACCTTTCACTTCGAGTAGACTTCCTTCATAAGAAAAGTGGACTGAGAGCCCTAATCGAAATGTCTAGCCCCTCGTAGACATGGATACTGGAAGTTTTTTACGATGCCATTTTCTATTTTTGTATTACTCCACGCAATTTGTAGTTCCCAGTATTCACAAAATGAAATTAACATTATTGGTCTGCAAAAATAAGTGTATAAATTATTCAAATTTCGACCTCCCCTGAATATGACGAAAATTTTTGAAAGCGTGCGTCACTGAGCTTTTTTTCATATTGAACATCCGGTTCATACCTCCAAAGCTGAAAACTTTAATTTCCTCCAATCCCCATGGTTTTGGATGGAAGCCGCCTTTCGGTAAATTCAGACGTTTCCGTTAGGCTCAGAAAGCCATTGGCGCCAGACATGAAAAAAAAATCAAAGTCCTGACGTAAAATGTTATGAAGAGTCTAGACTTGTGTTTTCCGATTTTTGTATCATCTGACCTTCAGACTGGATTTTGTAATTGTTGTCAGCTCGAAATGTACAATTTCAAACAGTCCTTTGAACATAGAGTTTGAAACAGAATCTTGAAGAACCACACCAGCAATTGACACTCGAAAAATAGAAAAAATTCTAACGTTTCAGGGAATATTTTTTTTTTGATTCGAAAAATCGTTTTTGTTGGAGAAACGTTATACGGTGTTGAAAGGATTTGACAAATTTACTTGAAAAAAGACATGTGAACAAGTTCATGGGAGACGAAAAGAAGTTACCAAACCGCATTGATCATTCGTAGAAAATCTCGAAATTTCATGTGGGGACGATTACCTCGAAGTTCTGCACCGTCCAAACCATTTACCATGGGTTCCACACTTGACCATAGAAAACAAAACGGAACCGCTTTGAGAAATTCAAAAGCAATAATCTATTTTGAATCAAACTATCAGACAAATCTGAATGTAAGATTTTACATAATCCCTTTTGACAATAGTACACTTCCGGAAAATTCTAGTCTTGTGTTCTGGTGTCTGAATGATCTACGGACAATACTGCGATCTTGGGATATTTTTGTTTAATACAAGAGGTTGTAATAACTGGTTACAAAGGTTATTGACCGATTCTTAGAATTCCCGTATATTCTATAGCTCGTACATCAGCAGCTGTCAAAACTTTACACGAAAAAATACATTATGTTGAGTTGATCTTGATATTGGTATCTGGAAATCCAATTATATAATTTTATGTTTTGAAATTTGCAAAAAGAAACTCCGTGTCAACTGTTTTTTTTTGCTCTTCAGTAATTTTGGAATACAGTCACAACCCTCTAAACGGGCTTACTCCAAAATTGATACATCCCCTTTTATCACAAAATCATTCTAAATTAAGCAAGATTACAATAATAATGGCTCTTTATGACAAGGGGGGGCCCAAGAGAAAAGGGGGGGCCCATGGGAAAAGGGGGGGCCCAAGTCAAAAGGGGGGGCCCATGAGAATAGGGGGGGCCCAAGTCGAAAGGGGGGGGCCCAAGTTGAAAAATGTGGACTAAGATAAGATTTACCAATTTTTCGAAGTTTTTCGGATGTTTCTATGAAAATTTCGTTGTTTCCACAAAAATTCATAACTTAAAAAACTTTCAGTTCAGGCTGGTTTTTTGCATGAACACCAGTATTTTTTCCATTTTAACTGTGTAGTTTGAAGTTATTCAGCTAGTCTAGACTTTTTTCAGGCTTAGTAACAAAAACATATTTAAAAAAATGTGCAAAAAATGATCGAAACTGAAAATTTCAAAAAATTATGAAAAGTGTTCAAAGTTCGAAATTTTAATGGAAACATTCACAAAACTTGAAAAAATCGGTAAATCTTAACTCAGGAATAATTTTTCCACTTGGGCCCCCCCTTCTGTCTTGGGCCCCCCCTATTCTCATGGGCCCCCCCTTTTGACTTGGGCCCCCCCTTTTCCCATGGGCCCCCCCTTTTCTCATGGGCCCCCCCTTGTCATAAAGAGCCATAATAATTTGGTTGACTTCTTTTCTAAGAAGTCTAATAATCTGCGCTAAACTTTGTGATTTGATTGCCAGGTGGTTAAAAATTAGCTCTCCACGTTCTTCTAACACACGCTGTTTACAATTTTATCATTGTCATCAAATAGCTTAACAAACCATATAATTACCCTGAAAAATTTTCAAATTCCTAAGAAAACACGTGGGCTACGCTCGCCATTTTAAACAGCAGGCCATGATTACCCAGCTACATCCATACTTCAGGAAGATTCGAGCAACCATCTGATCACTCGAGTTTCGAATTGAAAACAACATACGCTTGTCTCTAATCTTCTGATAAATGAGGATTAAATGTGTAACACTGTTTTGTATGCCACTATTATAGTTTTTCGATTGAATCCAGATATTGGCACTCCTCGGATTATGATTACAGAAAAAGATAACTAATTTGGCATTTAAGATAATACTGATAGGATTTCAAGAAACGAGCTTATATCCTCGAGATACTTGTTTTTTTTTATTTCAGATATTCAAGATTAAACATATGAAGTGTATATAGTTTAGTCTGAAAGTCTTCAAATCATAACATTAAATATATTCCTTTGAACTGTCAAGATTTCAAACTACACTCGCAAGTTACACATATTTTGTGCGTTTTCAAATAACAAAAATACGGCTCGGAAGAAAAGCTTTTAGTAGTCATAGAGATAAAGTGCTCTTCCGAAATAGATCCCGCTATACGACGTTCAATTATACGTTGCTTTCTTTCGATGTCGTCCTTCCGAGATGAGGCATAGTTTCTTTTTCGGATCTATACGAATTTTATTCAAGACTTTTGGTCGCGATAGTTTTTTTCATTTAGTTCATCTTCCCCTTTATAGTTATGTTTAATCGCTACTTAATCTGACAACGGTCGCCGACGAAAAATGACGTTTGTCCAAGATTCAAGAAATCAGAAACATGCAAATTTGAAATAGCATCTGGAACGTCATTCACCTTTCAGTACAATTTTCTAATATGATGGATATGGTCGAAGTCCATTTTGAGGGATGTGACTGTTAAAAAGAGATCATAAGACATGCGTTTTTATACTAACTGTGAGTCGGGTTTCTACGAAAATTGGAATAATGTGAGCCTGTGTCTACTTTCGAACGTTTCAGTTTTTAACTCTCAAATTTGTCTTTCAAATTTTAGCGCTGTTTGAATATGATGGATAAGATTGAAGTCCGCTCGGAGGAATACGACGAATTTTTCGGTTGCTTCTTTTCCACCAAAAGAGTTCATAAGATGATTTTTTTGTTTCGATTGCTACCATTGAATTGGACCATATCATTAAAGTTTTCATCCGAAACCTCTTGTGCCTCTATGAATCAAACAACTACTAGGTTCAATCATTGAGATTACTTCCAATCTTCAATCCAATCATGTCTACGATACGATTTTAATCATTTACTTTTTTCAATGTCTGAGTGTATCCGATTAACCCTCAAACTGAAGCTCATTTTCTGCTCAACAAGAAGATTGTTTTTTCTGCGGTAAGGAAAACTTTCCTTCCGACGTCCTGTTCTCATAATCTCGGAGATTATATTCATTCCGACTCTGAGCGCACCTCTTGTATCAAGTTTCTACCAATTTCTATCCTATTACTTCAACATTTCAGTCAGGGTGTTCATAATCTTACAGTAGGATTTTAAGAAAATTCCTCACTCGCTTCCGTGGAACTCATATGACTTCTCAATCATGTCCCATGCTTTTTTTGACATTTCAATCAAATCCACTATACAATTTTGATCTTTTCTTGAGAAATCCATTAGTAGGCTGTCACATTCAATAAGATTAACTTTTTCAAAAGAAAGCACATGGTCGCAGTCGGAATAGAAAAAGGGGCGGAGCCATGGGGAAAAGAGCTCGATCCGAGCAAAGTGGGCGGAGCTCAGAATGAATGTATATAAACGTCTAGGCTGTTCAGTATACTTTATAGAAGTCTCAGTGCGCCTGAGATTATATAAAGCTGACCCCCCCCCCTCTATGACCTACTGTAGATCTGAATAGTGGATTCCTTTGCTGTTAAGAGTTCGTGAGTTGTTGGTATTCAGAATTTTTAATGTAACTTCAGAACCTTGACAGTTTTCGTTGAATTTAATCGCAGTTTTCAATATTTTTTGAGTTGAATGTCATGTTACTGTATACCATGTTACTCTCTTATTTTCAATCAAAATAGATCCATGAGTATATACCGTGAACACCGCCGAGACAGCTCAAACCGCCAACTTTGAGCTCATGCATTTCAGTTCCTATATATGGGCTTAAAGTTGATGGTCTAGGTTGTCTTCTGTTCACGGTAGCAGCACTAGACTCAGCAACAACCATGTAATTCATCAGTTGCTTATTGTGTCATTTCTGAAACAAGAAATTTCCTGACTATACAATTTTTAATCCAGATTCTTAAGGAGCTGAGGATTCGGTTGTCACCTTTCAATCCGAATGAGCTTCCCGAATAAAAATAAAAGAGTTTCCGTTTAATTCGGAAAGGCCATTTCCGGAGCGGTTGACATAGAAACTGAATCCATGGTGGCCACGGAGACTCCGATTTCTTTCGGGAGGTTTCCTGGAATTGCCCGCCTCTTATTTGATTTTTTGTTCAACGAAAAAAAAGTAGTTTCAGATGTTTAATATTCAGCTGCCCCAATCTGGGCTAGTCTAAATGAATATTCCAGGGTAGCTTCTAGCCATTTTCAGTCTCTCTAATATGTAATTATCTCATGTTTTATAATATACTGTTTTATGCCAATTTCCTTTTTTTCAGAACATTCAATTCAAATATACAGCCTCAATCTGTTCAATTGATTTCTCATTCCTTCCCATTAGCATCATCCTTTGAAACTCAAGAAGTCCTTCACACCCTTCTTTTCTTTTGCTGAAATTTGGCGCGTTTATGTTTTCCTCAGCCACACCCGAATCCTGATCCTTCCTTTCTCTCGGAGCCAAATCCGGTGATGTCGACAGCTCTGTTGCACTCATCGTCTCTCATTAGTGCACAATGTTTCTGTATAAAGCTTCTAAAGCTGGCCACAGCGGTTGTCC
Source organism: Caenorhabditis nigoni (assembly GCA_027920645.1). Classification (NCBI taxonomy): domain Eukaryota; kingdom Metazoa; phylum Nematoda; class Chromadorea; order Rhabditida; family Rhabditidae; genus Caenorhabditis; species Caenorhabditis nigoni. The sequence goes on from CP115869.1 coordinate 18,698,815, forward strand.
GGCGTCGCCCGCCCTTTGGCGCGACGTCGTCTAATTCTAGGAAGCCGACAAGTGTGTGAGTGCGTGTGTGCCCCTCTGAATCTGCACAGCGCCCGTCGCGCCGCGAGGAGAATGCGTGTGTTCTCCTAATTCGCAACATGCAGCGTTTTCCCAAACACGGATAAGGAGAGAAGAGATTAACAAGGGCGGTCACACTTTTTTTCTCTCGATTATTGATACTTGGATGACCCGCGGGTAAAAAGAAAGATCGAGAAAAAGATACCTACACGGAACTGTTGCAATATTATCGTCGTTGGAATTTCGTCGCGCAAACCGGAAGGGTAGTTTTCTTAGGTCGTAAACAACCCTAATTGATTGTAATCGTAAATCGTTTAGACGTAACGGTTTTTGACCAATGAGATTAGATAAGACTATGTATAAAGAATGGCGAATATTTCAAAGAAGGGACCAACTTTTGTCTATGTGTGGGATTGCAGACTGAATAATCGTTCTCCAAATGAAAAAGATATAAGTAAGAGGAAACAGCAAATGGACATTCATAGAACATTCTAATGTTCGAGCTATCAGAAGTCTCTTGCAGCTCAAAACTTCTCGACTGCTTCCCACCTGTGTGATCCTCCCACCGAAAAATTTGCTTTTATTTTCAGCTAATAGAAACTTTCATATCTATCAGCTCCAAACCTTTGCACTTCACTGCGGTCTTTGAATATGACGTATACCTTTGAACCGTCTTTTTGCGATAATAAGAGCGGCGGCGGCGGCGCCCAGAGGACGAAACTTTTCGTAATAGGCGCGTTGCATAGTTTTGCAACAAACAAACGAATTAGCGCGGAGATAAGGGTGGAGATTGAAAAAGAAACCGATACCGTATTTTTTCTACCTGATGTTTGGGTGGTCAATAAGCAATTAGATACACCTAATTGAGATACGGAAGTTTTACGTTAATAACGTGAAGAATCGGAAATTTGTGGTTGTAAACAAAAAAACGTAGTAGAAATAAATGAAAATCACGCCACCCTGAGTGAACGACCTTCGAAACTAAATCAGTGTGATATGATGAATGACCAAAAATAATCAAAACGTAAAAGTCTAAAATTCAGGGGACCATCTTTTTCACGAAGCTTTCGGATAGGAACCCAAAGAACTTGAGACGTTACATCAATGCTTTCAGTTCAAAACGAAGCCAATAAAAAACAATCTTTGAACTTTTTCTCACATGGTCACATGGGTATCTGCTTCTAGCTCACTCTAAAGAGCAAAACTTCGAATTTTCGTTTGGCCAATAAGTTTACTCCGCTGCGACTGTAATCTTTTGGGCGCTGGTTGGCCAGATTTAGCTAGGGATTTTCGCAGAAGGTGCCTATGCAGTGCTCAAAAGCAGGCAAAATCAAGAGCAAAAGCTGGCTGGCTTTACCTTGGGTTCGCCTGACAGGTTGTAGCTGTGCCCTGAGTTCGCCTAAAACTATTTTCCTCCCAAAAGGCGCCGGAGCTCGCTCAAAAGGTGGCGGCGCTCTGACTTCGTCCAAAAGGCGCCTATATGCGCCCAACAAACGGCAATGCCCCTAACTTTGCACAGAAGGCGACAGTCGCACCTGACTATCAGGCCTGAAATTCAGGGTCGTTACCGTTAACTTTAAGCCTTTTCATCTTGCTAAATTTTGGAGGGTGTAGAACAAACTCAGATTGAAAATTTTGCATTCACAAAATTTTTAGAAAAATCCTAATTATTCCCGTTTTCGCCTATTTTTGAAGAACATTTGTTTTGTTACGTTTTCAGTGCAAAAAACCGGCAAAAAAGACGTATATTTTAGAATGCGGACAATAGGTGAAAAGCTAAATGTTTCTAAAACTTCTATGAATGCACAGTTTTAATCTAGGTCTCTTTTACACCCTCCAAAACTTTCTATGTGATCGGAAACTCGACAGCAGAGCTTCAAACTCCTCAAAAGTATCAAAATGCCAGCAAACCGACTGAAAATTTAGGCTTTGTACACTTCCCTGACCGGTACTGTATGTATCTCCCATTCTGAGTTTTTGAAAATTTAGGTTTTTAGAACGAACCGAGAAGACGACAAACTAAAAAGTTCATACCACTAACATCAAAACACAAATTTCTCAAAAGTCATTCATCTAAATATCTCAATATCCGTAAACAGATTTTGCAAGTAGACATTTCCAAGTAGACACAAGAAGGCTGAACTGGTTTCATACCTCCCATGATATCGAATTTTCATTGATTGCGTTAGTGATAACCATCACTGATGATAGCCACCGAACTTTGTTTCTATTGCGATGTCTATTAAATTCATCGTTTTTAATATTTCGTTTCTCTCAGAATGGTCCAAACTGTTGTTTTCTTCTAGTTTTTTCTTTGAATATTCTAGTAACAACTAAATTGATCGCTTTGCCTCGGCTCCAATGAAACATCCTAATCTATGTGGCACTCTCCCACCAAGCTTTTCCGGAGACATGTGCCAAGTAGTCTGCAATGCGTGAGACTGGTCAAAAAACAAAAAAAAAAGAAGAAGCGCAAAAAAAGAAGTGGCAAAGTCTAGAAGAGTGTGGCTAGACTTTGAGAGCTCAAGTTGTCTGTTCTCCATGTCTAGTTTTAGATTCTTGTCTAGCCGTCAAACCGCAGCTGTTTTTTCGTTTTCCTAGAAACCCTAGGAAAACATTCCTTATGTTGAACCACCGGGATGTCTAATCTTAATGTCATTATAACATTTCTTTTCTTGACAAATTGAAAACAGTTCTGTTTTCTATCTAATTTGTCGTGTCTTTTATCACATTCTCGAATCTCCGAAAAACTGTTTCGTTACTTGTCTTTGAATTTTTACCTGTAGGAAAAAAGTGGCAGAGGCACGTACAATAGTACTCACCTTCTTATTATTTGAAGAACTATTCCACTATTATTATAGCCCTACTAAATGGTTTTCAACATTTTTTCCAACAAAAATCTCACATTCCATCGACACCTTCTTTCTATTCATCTCAAATTCTAACTTAATCCTAATAAGATTCAATTTCTTATCCACAAATATCTCATTTGTCACGCGTCACAGTGAAAAGGGGTCGAGTTTCTAGCCCTTTTCTGATCCTCATTCTCTTTTATGAACTATTTCAACCTCTTCCTTGCCTCCCAGTAATCCGAAAGCCTACTTTTTCTACTAAACATTTACAGATATCATTTCTCAGAACTGGGATAGCTTTTTGTGTATTTTCAACTGCCGAAAAATACAAAATCGTTTGCTGCTGTGATCAGAAGTCGTTTGGACGTACGTCAAGTGCTTGTGAGTTCAATTTTAACAGAGACCGCAAAGATCATAAATCTATTACAACAAGCTAGAAAATTTCATTTAAAATAGAACAAGCACCAATAGGTTGAAACAGACTGAGTCTAATATTTTGTTTTGGTGTCGGTAGATGATCAGCTACCGTATTCTCACGAATTCAGTGAATACATTCATTCAGGAGTAGCCTGGTGAAAAATAGATACGCGAGTAGCGGGAACTGACCTCGGTTACATGATAAGATGCTGTTAAATAGTAAGTCTTATCAGCAAGAGTGGGGGCGTGGACACTGGACTTCAAGATTATCGGGTAGTTTTTTTTTTTCTTGAAAGCCCATATAATACGTTTTCTGTCAGAAATGATTAAATTGATTACTCTAAGCAAGTTTTTACGTGTTTTCCACGACTTATTCAAAAACTTGAATTTTAAACATTGATTCAAAGTAATTACAACTGACTGTAACAATTAAAACTCTTCGCAACATTTTCAGAATTTGCCCGTTTTAGATTCAAAACTATGTCGATCGATTCAATGATGTCGACCGACTTGACAATGTCGACCGACTCGACGATGTCGACCGATTACACGATGTCAACCGATTCCACAATGTCGACCGATTCGGCATTCACTTCCGAGCAATTCGGCGACGAGCACGAGAATCAAGCTAAGAAATCAAAGATTTCAGTCAAACAAGCGAATGTATTCTCTTCATTCACACCTGGAATGTCATTGTGCGAACTTCTTGAAAAAACCGAGATACAGGACAGAAACGAGAGAGTTCTCAATGTGAGTTTGGATTTGTGTTCTATATATCAATCATGTGAATGTTCTCAGGAAATCGTCGAAGGAGTGAAAGCTCTTCCAGAAAATACTCAACCAGTTGATGTCAATCTCATCCGCGAATGGATCCCATCCAGAAAGTTGGCCGGCGAGGAAGCCTTAGAGAGTGAGAACTATTCTGCTATTTTCGTTCATCCAACTTCTGACTCCGAAATCGCGAACAAAATCGGCGGGAGACAATTCAATGAGTGCTTCAAAACTGGCAAGTACATCAACAATACAAAGTTGAACCCATTTTTGTTGGGAAAAAACTTTGCCTCTGCTCATCAAATAGAGATCGCGCTAAACAGGACCGTAAGTGAAGAAAATCCGAAAAATTTATTAAATTATTATTTCTCAGGCTGGATTATTCGATGGATGGAAAGACGATCTGCTGGTCAAGTTTGATGAGAAAGTGAAATCCAGACCAGTTCTAAAGGAAACCGGCGAAGTTTTGCTGGGCGCCCCACCAGCTGACCTTTTGAAGGAAGCAATCGACATTGAACATGTCCCATCACTCGAATCCATCGCTCTGCTCAATCATAATTTGAAATCCACTGGAATCCAAATAGACGATCTTCGCTGTCGTTCTGAGGAAATCCTGGCTCAAGTTGTAAGTGCGGAAAAAACCGTATTTTTTCTAATAGAAGCTATGGCTGTGCACTTAGTCTTCTCTGTTATTGCAAACATTTTCTTTCTTTACAAGTTTTCTGGTAGTTTCCGTAAATCCATTTTTTCAATTCCAGTCCAGTTAGAAACCGAAAACTTTTTAACTGAAATCCTTTCTCTGATAGAAATCCACCCTTAAAAGACGATTTGAAGTCGATGTGGTTCTATTAGAGAAAATTCCAAAGTTTGAAGAAAAACCAATTAAACCATCAATTTAGCCACGAGAGCTGTCGGAGGAAACAATCATTGACGAGATGACTAAAGCGGTGAGCACCTATAAAGTTTGAATCATATTTTAATGATTCCAAATTTCAGATCAAGAAATCAGCGGCAGCACTCTTTAATATGAGCAACTGCGCTAATCATTTCGCCGTCTACGTGTTTTTCTTGGAGTGAGTGCAACTAGTTTTCTGATTTCAAAGTAATTTCTGTTTTCAGAAGCGCACCATACCGTTTCTACCAAGCTGTGGTGTCCTTGTCTACCCCAACTCCATGGAGCTTTGGTCTACTTTCGTTCTTCACCAACTGGGCCAAGTATGCAAAACATCGCAGAGAGATTGGTTCCCTCACCTACGAACCTATCGATGACGAAGGCAAGAACTACGCCATCATGAGGAAGGACTTGCATGAATTCGTAACTAAAGCCACCATTCAAATTATGACTTCAAGCTGTCATCCATCGCTACAAGGAATTGTAGCTGAGAAACTGTTGGAGAACTACTAAATTCTGTTTATCTACACTTTTTGTTTTTATTCCGAATTTTTTCTCACCCATACACAGTGCACATAAGGATTAAAAGCTACAAAAATTAGTTAGAATTTTTCCCTTCTTTTTATAACAACAGTGATGCCCGTCTTATCTGAAGCACTTTTTCTCCCAATGAACTTTGCATGCAGTTCTTCTTTTTTATACCAAAGCAACTTCTTTTCAAAATTCTCTCCTCCTATTGCATGATTTTGAAAGTACGGAAGCTAGAACTATTTCTAAAAGTTCTTGGTTTCGGCATTTTCAATGATCTAGCACTAGTCAACCGTCTTCTTTAGTTTTTTTTTAAATCCCACTTCCTTCAAAAAACGTTTTTGGATTCCAGCACCTACAAACCTATGTTCTCAGTACTTCCTTCCTGACCCCCAGAGTCCTCTCAATGTCCCACAATTATTCACTGTAGAATCGCTCACAACACTTCTACTTCTTATGTTCCTCCATTCGACTAGTGTTCTCAACAACCCTCCCGATTGTTGCAATAATCAAAATCTGTCAGAAATAGGAACACTGACTGATAGAACTTTTTTTTCTACTAATTTCTCCTGAAAACGAACTTTGCATGTAGTTCTTTTATGTATTCTCAAAAATAAGTTGTACTTCTATGTTCCGCCATTCGATCCATGTACTCAATGATCCTTTTGAGTCTTCATTTTAACGATTTCTATGCGGAGAAAATTGATACATTTTCCTGAATTTCGTCTCCAAATCGTTTCGACATTCTAACTATGAGACTTCAAAAAGTAACATCAATCAATGTCTCGTTTACTCTCCTGAAACGCTGAAAATTTAAACTTGCACGCTTTCATTTTTCCCGCCTTCGGCATCATTTTCTTTTCCACACACTTACACACACACTCTGAAAATAATTTTGATTTCTGCACCTACAAAATCACATTTAAAAAAACCAAAAAACACCGTAACTCTATCTTACTACTATTCCAAAGTCCTCCGAACCTCTCAACATTATTCACTACATCATTTCCCTCCACGCTGCTACTTCTTATGTTTTGCCATTTGTCCCTCTCAAATACTCATCTGAGTCTTAGTTTCCACAGCTTCTATGCACAGAAAATTGTATTCGTATCCTGAATTTTGTCTCCGAACCGTTCCCACCTTCTAACTATGACTCTGAATGCACTTCGAGGCTTCATATTTTCTCCTGAACCTCTGTGAACTTAACATAGCTCGCTTTCATTTTTCATGTCTTCTGCATTATTTCTTAACCCACACAAGCATTAAAAACCATCAGTGTATCCTGCACCAACAAAATTACAAAAAACCAAAAAATACCCTATAATTCTTTTCCAAAGTCCTCCTCCCAACATTCACTACATCACTCCTCCACTTTTCTACTTCTTATGTCCCCTCTGCAAGTCTTCATTTCAAATACTTCTGTGCACAAAAAATCGATTTCCTTTCTTGAGATTTGTCTCCACATTGCTTCCATTGTCTGACTGTGACCCTACAGAGCTGAAAGTGCAATTTTACATCTTATTCACTCTTCTGAACCTCTGAAAACTGTTCCCTTTCATTTTTCTTTGTTTTCCACAGATCCTACTGAAATCCCATTGTCTTGATTTATGAAACTATCTGATACTGCACTGTGCGAACATTCACAAAATCTAATGGAATCTTAATTTATACTCCCGGCCCTTAAAAACAATGCATCCAGCTCTGAATTCTTTCCTTTATTGTTGGAATTTCTGTACTTTCTCGAGAACCTTAAGAAATTACGCATCCGTATGAGTTCTGAAACGTTTGTAATGACCCCTCAACATTTTGCAATCAGTTGTTCTCATTTTTTTCACCGGCCGTCTTTTTACAATAAATGTGCACTATCCTAAAAGCGAGAAGAGTGAACTCATTTGTTAGTTGTATGGAATCAGCCGAAGAGTTTCCAGGCTTCCTTGGCTCAACAGTACTCATTATATACAAAAATTGCTTAGTTCGATGTGTTCATAGAGTGTATCAAGTGGAGAATAGCAGAGGTACATCTCGAGCTTCCACGTTCCAATTTTATTCATTTTGAAAAGAAAATAGCTCGGAAATTGGCTTGAGCAATGTGCCAACTGACTGGAATAGAAGGAAGACTCGCCGACGAAGTTTTGCAGCTTCCACGTTCCAATATCAATCCATTTTGGTTGGAAATTGGCTCAGATAATGGCTGGAGAAATGTGTCTGCTGGGTGTATCAAAAGGAAGACTTGCCGACGTGGTTTTCGAGCTGCGACGATACAATATTATTCATTTTTGGTAGGAAATTGGCTCAGATAATGGCTGGAGCAATGTGTCTGCTGGGTGTATCAGAAGGATGACTTGCCGACGTGGTTTTCGAGCTGCGACGATACAATATCATCCATTTTTGGTCGGAAATCGACTCAGATAACGGCTGGAGCAATGTGTCTGCTGGGTGTATCAGAAGGAAGACTTGCCGACGTGGTTCTCGAGCTGCGACAATACAATATCATCCATTTTCGGTTGGAAATTGGCTCAGATAATGGCTGGCGCAATGTGTCTGCTGGGTGTATCAGAAGGAAGACTTGCCGACGTGGTTTTCGAGCTGCGACGATACAATATCATCCATTTTTGGTCGGAAATTGACTCAGATAATGGCTGGAGCAATGTGTCTGCTGGGTGTATCAGAAGGAAGACTTGCCGACGTGGTTTTCGAGCTGCGACGATACAATATCATCCATTTTCGGTTGGAAATTGGCTCAGATAATGGCTGGCGCAATGTGTCTGCTGGGTGTATCAGAAGGAAGACTTGCCGACGTGGTTTTCGAGCTGCGACGATACAATATCATCCATTTTTGGTCGGAAATTGACTCAAATAATGGCTGGAGCAATGTGTCTGCTGGGTGTATCAGAAGGAAGACTTGCCGACGTGGTTTTCGAGCTGCGACGATACAATATCATCCATTTTTGGTCGGAAATTGACTCAGATAATGGCTGGAGCAATGTGTCTGCTGGGTGTATCAGAAGGAAGACTTGCCGACGTGGTTTTCGAGCTGCGACGATACAATATCATCCATTTTTGGTCGGAAATTGACTCAGATAATGGCTGGCGCAATGTGTCTGCTGGGTGTATCAGAAGGAAGACTTGCCGACGTGGTTCTCGAGCTGCGACGATACAATATCATCCATTTTTGGTCGGAAATTGACTCAGATAATGGCTGGAGCAATGTTTCTGCTGGGTGTATCAGAAGGAAGACTTGCCGACGTGGTTTTCGAGCTGCGACGATACAATATCATCCATTTTCGGTTGGAAATTGGCTCAGATAATGGCTGGCGCAATGTGTCTGCTGGGTGTATCAGAAGGAAGACTTGCCGACGTGGTTTTCGAGCTGCGACGATACAATATCATCCATTTTTGGTCGGAAATTGACTCAAATAATGGCTGGAGCAATGTGTCTGCTGGGTGTATCAGAAGGAAGACTTGCCGACGTGGTTTTCGAGCTGCGACGATACAATATCATCCATTTTTGGTCGGAAATTGACTCAGATAATGGCTGGAGCAATGTGTCTGCTGGGTGTATCAGAAGGAAGACTTGCCGACGTGGTTTTCGAGCTGCGACGATACAATATCATCCATTTTTGGTCGGAAATTGACTCAGATAATGGCTGGCGCAATGTGTCTGCTGGGTGTATCAGAAGGAAGACTTGCCGACGTGGTTTTCGAGCTGCGACGATACAATATCATCCATTTTTGGTCGGAAATTGACTCAGATAATGGCTGGAGCAATGTGTCTGCTGGGTGTATCAGAAGGAAGACTTGCCGACGTGGTTTTCGAGCTGCGACGATACAATATCATCCATTTTTGGTCGGAAATTGACTCAGATAATGGCTGGAGCAATGTGTCTGCTGGGTGTATCAGAAGGAAGACTTGCCGACGTGGTTTTCGAGCTGCGACGATACAATATCATCCATTTTCGGTTGGAAATTGGCTCAGATAATGGCTGGCGCAATGTGTCTGCTGGGTGTATCAGAAGGAAGACTTGCCGACGTGGTTTTCGAGCTGCGACGATACAATATCATCCATTTTTGGTCGGAAATTGACTCAGATAATGGCTGGAGCAATGTGTCTGCTGGGTGTATCAGAAGGAAGACTTGCCGACGTGGTTTTCGAGCTGCGACGATACAATATCATCCATTTTTGGTCGGAAATTGACTCAGATAATGGCTGGAGCAATGTTTCTGCTGGGTGTATCAGAAAGAAGACTTGCCGACGTGGTTTTCGAGCTGCGACGATACAATATCATCCATTTTTGGTCGGAAATTGACTCAGATAATGGCTGGCGCAATGTGTCTGCTGGGTGTATGAGAAGGAAGACTTGCCGACGTGGTTTTCGAGCTGCGACGATACAATATCATCCATTTTTGGTCGGAAATTGACTCAGATAATGGCTGGAGCAATGTTTCTGCTGGGTGTATCAGAAAGAAGACTTGCCGACGTGGTTTTCGAGCTGCGACGATACAATATCATCCATTTTTGGTCGGAAATTGACTCAGATAATGGCTGGCGCAATGTGTCTGCTGGGTGTATCAGAAGGAAGACTTGCCGACGTGGTTTTCGAGCTGCGACGATACAATATTATCTATTTTTGGTCGGAAATTGGCTCAGATAATGGCTGGAGCAATGTGTCTGCTGGGTGTATCAGAAGGAAGACTTGCCAACGTGGTTTTCGAGCTGCGACGATACAATATTATCTATTTTTGGTCGGAAATTGGCTCAGATAATGGCTGGAGCAATGTGTCTGCTGGGTGTTTCAGAAGGAAGACTTGCCGACGTGGTTTTCGAGCTGCGACGAAACAATATTATAAATTTTTAGTCAGAAATTGGCTCAGATAATGGCTGGAGCAATGTGTCTGCTGGGTGTATCAGAAGGAAGACTTGCCGTCGTGGTTTTCGAGCTGCGACGATACAATATCATCCATTTTTGGTCGGAAATTGACTCAGATAATGGCTGGAGCAATGTGTCTGCTGGGTGTTTCAGAAGGAAGACTTGCCGACGTGGTTTTCGAGCTGCGACGATACAATATCATCCATTTTTGGTCGGAAATTGACTCAGATAATGGCTGGAGCAATGTGTCTGCTGGGTGTTTCAGAAGGAAGACTTGCCAACGTGGTTTTCGAGCTGCGACGATACAATATTATCCATTTTTGTTCGAAAATTGACTCAGATAATGGCTGGAGCAATGTGTCTGCTGGGTGTTTCAGAAGGAAGACTTGCCGACGTGGTTTTCGAGCTGCGACGATACAATATTATCTATTTTTGGTCGGAAATTGGCTCAGATAATGGCTGGAGCAATGTGTCTGCTGGGTGTTTCAGAAGGAAGACTTGCCAACGTGGTTTTCGAGCTGCGACGATACAATATTATCCATTTTTGTTCGAAAATTGACTCAGATAATGGCTGGAGCAATGTTTCTGCTGGGTGTATCAGAAAGAAGACTTGCCGACGTGGTTTTCGAGCTGCGACGATACAATATCATCCATTTTTGGTCGGAAATTGACTCAAATACTGGCTGGAGCAATGTGTCTGCTGGGTGTATCAGAAAGAAGACTTGCCGACGTGGTTCTCGAGCTGCGACGATACAATATCATCCATTTTTGGTCGGAAATTGACTCAAATACTGGCTGGAGCAATGTGTCTGCTGGGTGTATCAGAAGGAAGACTTGCCGACGTGGTTTTCGAGCTGCGACGATACAATATCATCCATTTTTGGTCGAAAATTGACTCAGATAATGGCTGGAGCAATGTGTCTGCTGGGTGTATCAGAAGGAAGACTTGCCGACGTGGTTTTCGAGCTGCGACGATACAATATCATCCATTTTTGGTCGAAAATTGACTCAAATACTGGCTGGAGCAATGTGTCTGATGGGTGTATCAGAAGGAAGACTTGCCGACGTGGTTTTCGAGCTGCGACGATACAATATCATCCATTTTTGGTCGGAAATTGACTCAGATAATGGCTGGAGCAATGTTTCTGCTGGGTGTATCAGAAAGAAGACTTGCCGACGTGGTTTTCGAGCTGCGACGATACAATATCATCCATTTTTGGTCGGAAATTGACTCAAATACTGGCTGGAGCAATGTGTCTGCTGGGTGTATCAGAAAGAAGACTTGCCGACGTGGTTTTCGAGCTGCGACGATACAATATCATCCATTTTTGGTCGGAAATTGACTCAAATACTGGCTGGAGCAATGTGTCTGCTGGGTGTATCAGAAGGAAGACTTGCCGACGTGGTTTTCGAGCTGCGACGATACAATATCATCCATTTTTGGTCGAAAATTGACTCAGATAATGGCTGGAGCAATGTGTCTGCTGGGTGTATCAGAAGGAAGACTTGCCGACGTGGTTTTCGAGCTGCGACGATACAATATCATCCATTTTTGGTCGAAAATTGACTCAGATAATGGCTGGAGCAATGTTTCTGCTGGGTGTATCAGAAAGAAGACTTGCCGACGTGGTTTTCGAGCTGCGACGATACAATATCATCCATTTTTGGTCGGAAATTGACTCAAATACTGGCTGGAGCAATGTGTCTGCTGGGTGTATCAGAAGGAAGACTTGCCGACGTGGTTTTCGAGCTGCGACGATACAATATTATCCATTTTTGTTCGAAAATTGACTCAGATAATGGCTGGAGCAATGTGTCTGCTGGGTGTATCAGAAGGAAGACTTGCCAACGTAGTTCTCGAGCTGCGACGATACAATATTATCCATTTTTGGTCAGAAATTGGCTCAGATAATGGCTGGAGCAACGTGTCTGCTGGGTGTATCAGAAGGAAGACTTGCCGACGTAGTTCTCGAGTTTCGACGATACAATATCATTCATTTTTGGTCAGAAATTGGCTCAGATAATGGCTGGAGCAATGTGTCTGCTGGGTGTATCAGAAGGAAGACTTGCCGACGTGGTTTTCAAGCTACGACGATACAATATTATCTATTTTTGGTCGGAAATTGACTCAGATAATGGCTGGAGCAATGTGTCTGCTGGGTGTATGAGAAGGAAGACTTGCCGACGTGGTTTTCGAGCTGCGACGATACAATATCATCCATTTTTGGTCGGAAATTGACTCAGATAATGGCTGGAGCAATGTGTCTGCTGGGTGTATCAGAAGGAAGACTTGCCGACGTGGTTTTCGAGCTGCGACGATACAATATCATCCATTTTTGGTCGGAAATTGACTCAGATAATGGCTGGAGCAATGTGTCTGCTGGGTGTATCAGAAGGAAGACTTGCCGACGTGGTTTTCGAGCTGCGACGATACAATATCATCCATTTTTGGTCGGAAATTGACTCAGATAATGGCTGGAGCAATGTGTCTGCTGGGTGTATCAGAAGGAAGACTTGCCGACGTGGTTTTCGAGCTGCGACGATACAATATTATCCATTTTTGGTCGAAAATTGACTCAGATAATGGCTGGAGCAATGTGTCTGCTGGGTGTATGAGAAGGAAGACTTGCCGACGTGGTTTTCGAGCTGCGACGATACAATATTATCTATTTTTGGTCAGAAATTGGCTCAGATAATGGCTGGAGCAATGTGTCTGCTGGGTGTATCAGAAGGAAGACTTGCCGACGTGGTTTTCGAGCTGCGACGATACAATATTATCCATTTTTGGTCGAAAATTGACTCAGATAATGGCTGGAGCAATGTGTCTGCTGGGTGTATGAGAAGGAAGACTTGCCAACGTGGTTTTCGAGCTGCGACGATACAATATTATCTATTTTTGGTCGGAAATTGGCTCAGATAATGGCTGGAGCAACGTGTCTGCTAGGTGTATCAGAAGGAAGACTTGCCGACGTGGTTTTCCAGTTGACACGGTCGAATATCATCCATTTTTGGTCGGAAATCGGCTCAGATAATGGCTGGAGCAACGTGTCTGCTAGGTGTATCAGAAGGAAGACTTGCCGACGTGGTTTTCGAGCTGCGACGATACAATATCATCCATTTTTGGTCGGAAATCGGCTCAGATAATGGTTGGAGCAATGTGTCTGCTGGGTGTATCAGAAGGAAGACTTGCCGACGTGGTTTTCGAGCTGCGACGATACAATATCATCCATTTTTGGTCGGAAATTGACTCAGATAATGGCTGGAGCAATGTGGCTGCTGGGTGTATCAGAAGGAAGACTTGCCGACGTGGTTTTCGAGCTGCGACGATACAATATCATCCATTTTTGGTCGGAAATTGGCTCAGATAATGGCTGGAGCAATGTGGCTGCTGGGTGTATCAGAAGGAAGACTTGCCGACGTGGTTTTCGAGCTGCGACGATACAATATCATCCATTTTTGGTCGGAAATTGGCTCAGATAATGGCTGGAGCAATGTGTCTGCTGGGTGTATGAGAAGGAAGACTTGCCAACGTGGTTTTCGAGCTGCGACGATACAATATCATTCATTTTTGGTCGGAAATTGACTCAGATAATGGCTGGAGCAATGTGTCTGCTGGGTGTATGAGAAGGAAGACTTGCCAACGTGGTTTTCGAGCTGCGACGATACAATATTATCTATTTTTGGTCGGAAATTGGCTCAGATAATGGCTGGAGCAACGTGTCTGCTAGGTGTATCAGAAGGAAGACTTGCCGACGTGGTTTTCGAGCTGCGACGATACAATATTATCTATTTTTGGTCGGAAATTGGCTCAGATAATGGCTGGAGCAATGTGTCTGCTGGGTGTATCAGAAGGAAGACTTGCCGACGTGGTTTTCGAGCTGCGACGATACAATATCATCCATTTTTGGTCGGAAATTGACTCAGATAATGGCTGGAGCAATGTGTCTGCTGGGTGTATCAGAAGGAAGACTTGCCGACGTGGTTTTCGAGCTGCGACGATACAATATCATTCATTTTTGGTCGGAAATTGACTCAGATAATGGCTGGAGCAATGTGTCTGCTGGGTGTATGAGAAGGAAGACTTGCCAACGTGGTTTTCGAGCTGCGACGATACAATATTATCTATTTTTGGTCGGAAATTGGCTCAGATAATGGCTGGAGCAACGTGTCTGCTAGGTGTATCAGAAGGAAGACTTGCCGACGTGGTTTTCGAGCTGCGACGATACAATATTATCTATTTTTGGTCAGAAATTGACTCAGATAATGGCTCGAGCAATGTGGCTGCTGGGTGTATGAGAAGGAAGACTTGCCGACGTGGTTTTCGAGCTGCGACGATACAATATCATCCATTTTTGGTCGGAAATTGACTCAGATAATGGCTGGAGCAACGTGTCTGCTAGGTGTATCAGAAGGAAGACTTGCCGACGTGGTTTTCAAGCTACGACGATACAATATTATCAATTTTTGTTCGAAAATTGACTCAGATAATGGCTGGAGCAATGTGTCTGCTGGGTGTATCAGAAGGAAGACTTGCCGACGTGGTTTTCAAGCTACGACGATACAATATTATCAATTTTTGTTCGAAAATTGGCTCAGATAATGGCTGGAGCAATGTGTCTGCTGGGTGTATCAGAAGGAAGACTTGCCGACGTGGTTTTCAAGCTACGACGATACAATATTATCAATTTTTGTTCGAAAATTGACTCAGATAATGGCTGGAGCAATGTGTCTGCTGGGTGTATCAGAAGGAAGACTTGCCGACGTGGTTTTCGAGCTGCGACGATACAATATTATCCATTTTTGGTCAGAAATTGGCTCAGATAATGGCTGGAGCAACGTGTCTGCTAGGTGTATCAGAAGGAAGACTTGCCAACGTGGTTTTCGAGCTGCGACGATACAATATTATCCATTTTTGTTCGAAAATTGACTCAGATAATGGCTGGAGCAATGTGTCTGCTGGGTGTATCAGAAGGAAGACTTGCCGACGTGGTTTTCGAGCTGCGACGATACAATATCATCCATTTTTGGTTGGAAATTGGCTCAGATAATGGCTGGAGCAATGTGTCTGCTGGGTGTATCAGAAGGAAGACTTGCCGACGTGGTTTTCGAGCTGCGACGAAACAATATTATAAATTTTTGGTCGGAAATTAACTCAGATAATGGCTGGAGCAATGTGTCTGCTGGGTGTATCAGAAGGAAGACTTGCCAACGTGGTTTTCGAGCTGCGACGATACAATATCATCCATTTTTGGTTGGAAATTGGCTCAGATAATGGCTGGAGCAATGTGTCTGCTGGGTGTATCAGAAGGAAGACTTGCCGACGTGGTTTTCGAGCTGCGACGATACAATATCATCCATTTTTGGTTGGAAATTGGCTCAGATAATGGCTGGAGCAATGTGTCTGCTGGGTGTATCAGAAGGAAGACTTGCCGACGTGGTTTTCGAGCTGCGACGAAACAATATTATAAATTTTTGGTCGGAAATTAACTCAGATAATGGCTGGAGCAATGTGTCTGCTGGGTGTATCAGAAGGAAGACTTGCCAACGTAGTTCTCGAGCTGCGACGATACAATATTATTCATTTTTGGTCAGAAATTGGCTCAGATAATGGCTGGAGCAACGTGTCTGCTGGGTGTATCAGAAGGAAGACTTGCCGACGTAGTTCTCGAGTTTCGACGATACAATATCATTCATTTTTGGTCAGAAATTGGCTCAGATAATGGCTGGAGCAACGTGTCTGCTAGGTGTATCAGAAGGAAGACTTGCCGACGTAGTTCTTTAGCTGCGACGATAATATCATCTATTTTTTGTCAGAAACTTGTTTAAAAGTCGTCTGGAACCGTGTGTCCACTTGCTGTTATGTCAAGTGCCGTGTCCAATTTGGAAAGTTCACAAAAAATCATCTTCCATTATCCAACCGGGAGGAAAAACTATTCCGAATCTGCAAAAATCACTGTTGGATGCATGAGAACGTCTGATAAACGTTTTATCGATGACGAAATTGACATACAACGAGAATTTCCGGGTTTTACATTCAAGAAAATCAAGTTTAGTCTGCGAATATAAGTTACGTGTGCAACAAGGACTGTTATGATGCTGCATAACGCCAACGGCCGTTTTGGTCAAATTCTCGACTTCCAACACACATTTTTGACCTGGAACACAATCTTTAAAATAGAAAAATTGCTTTTTCCCTATCGATAATATCATTACCAGTGTTTTGCAGCGAGTTTCAGTACAAAAACACGATTTCTGGCAGAAATAAATACCTGTTTTTTTGTGCGGCAGTTGCAATTGGCCACACTCCGCCTCTTTTTCTGTGCGGCAGTCCGCCTCTTTCGTTGTCGAGGCACGACTTTTCTCTGTCCTTTTTCTGTGCGGCAGTTTTGCGCCAATATTGCTCCGCCCCTAATTCTGCGCGCATTGCTTTTTCGGCTGACAAGAGCAAAAAATATCAAATAAATGAGATGTGGACTGTAAATAAAATAATTTTTAAAACAAAAAAACTGGAAAGGTTTCGAGGAAATATTTCTCAGAGTGGTCATAACTTATCAAATGTACTGTTATCAATTTATTAGTTTTTCAAGATACTCTTGAGCAAATATTCAATCTTTTTACAGATTTCCGACTAGGAATGTAATAGCTTTGCTCGTTAAAAACTCCTCAAGCGTCAGAAAATGCCAACAAATAGCTTCAATTACAGTTTTTGAACCATTTTTTGTTGAATATTATTACATGTCGGAAGACATATTTGCTTGGTGCATTCCCCTGCATTTTGAACAGTCTGAAAAGCATACATCACCACAAATTAAGGAATTGAGCTCGGAAGCTTACGAAAATCCAATTCAAACACTCTCACCTTTATTTTATTTCAAACATCAGTTTTTAAATACACAAAAAAGGATCACAAAAAAGATTGGTGAGATTATGGGAATGGGGATTATAAAGTATTAGGTATATTCAGAGATACATTATCATTAATGGTAGATGGAGAGAGAGCTGGAGCAGCTTAGGCACGTTCTCCACGGATGCGACGAGCCAATTGGATGTCCTTTGGCATGATGGTGACGCGCTTGGCGTGGATGGCGCACAAGTTGGTGTCTTCGAAGAGTCCGACGAGGTAGGCCTCAGATGCCTCTTGAAGAGCTCCGACAGCAGCCGATTGGAAGCGGAGATCGGTCTTGAAGTCTTGGGCTGAAATTTCAAGAGTTTAGAGACGGACTATAAACTATCATCGATCCTCATATTGGTGTCGGCTGCCTAGATACTCACCAATCTCACGAACGAGACGCTGGAATGGGAGCTTGCGGATGAGAAGCTCGGTCGACTTTTGGTAGCGACGGATCTCACGAAGAGCGACGGTTCCCGGACGGTAACGATGTGGCTTCTTGACTCCTCCAGTGGTTGGAGCCGACTTGCGAGCAGCCTGTAAGATGAATTTTATTGATTCCTTCTCCTTCCTGTGGTTGTTACCTTGGTAGCAAGTTGCTTACGTGGAGCCTTTCCTCCGGTCGATTTACGAGCGGTTTGCTTGGTACGAGCCATTGCAGCAGTGGTTCACCTGAAAATAACACAATATTTGTTGAAACAGTAAGGAAGATGTTTCACGGATATATTAGATTAAGAAGCAAGTCAAAGAATGAGCGAAAATGCGTGCGCGGCGCATATAATATACGACTCGGCACGACCGCGACGCGGCACGCACCGCATCATATGAAAAGTGGGAGAAATCTTGTGACTGGAGGCTTAGACGGAAAATTTTAGCCTTATAAAGGCTTGGTTGTTAAGAGACACGGCACATGAGCAGGTGATATAGTATGTGTTGCTGAGAAGACTGAGAGAAATCAGAGAAAAACTAATCTAGTCATGTGATATTTATTTTGGAGTAACTGAGAGCCGATGTATACAATTTTTCGCTGAATTCCGAACTACACACAAATAAGAAAAAGAGAAAATAAGTGAATTGGAAGATTTGGAATATTCAAATTGGGAAATAATTGCGTTATAAACTGAAATATGATGAAACATAACCGAAAAGTTGTTTATTACAAGAAGTAATTGTTCGAGTGAAAAGAAATAAAGCTTTTGTTTCGATTAAATGGAAGAGAAGTGAGAAGAAGAGAGTGAGGACAACGGGGGAAAGACCGAAATATGAGTGTGATGTTGGTTGAGAGACGGCGATTGAGCGGTTGAGTGTTAGAAAGAAAGAGCGTTGAGACAACATTGGTAGTCCTAGTATAAAGAACTGGGCAACAAAAAATAGTGAGATAGTGAAAGAGAACACACACGAGAGAAGGTATCGGTGACACAAAAAAACTACATGTGTTTGACAATAAAAAAGTAGTTGTCAATGATATTGAATTGAAGCTAGAGAAAAATTGGGAAAAAAGTTGGTTGTAAATCTTCTGTCGCTGCTTTTGGAGGTTTTTGGAATTGCAAATACTAGAAAATACGTGAAGGAAAAATGTTCCCCGTAAATTTGAAATTAGAAATGGTTTTCAAAATAAATTTAAAAAAAACCGAAATTTTCAAAAATAAAAAAAATGCCATTGGGAAAAATCTGAAACCTTCAACTTCATCTGAAAAAATTTTAAACCAAATCAGCAATATTGGATATAATCTACAATTGTACACCTGGGTCTCCTGGCTTTGAGACTCTCAAGATTTTTTTTTTGAACAGTCGTTGAAAATGTATGAGCTGGAGTGGTTTTTTCTGGGACCAGATGTTCTGCTTTACAACAAAATGGTGTTGTGTGTTGTGGCTTGACTGGATATTGTTTGCCGAACTTTCGAAAATGTTATACTTTTCATTTCCAATTTCTCTTCCTTCTTCATATCATATCATCTCAATTCTTCGAACATGACTCAGAATATTTGGCTAGCTGACTGAAGTCTTTCCCGAGAACGATCACAAAAATGTCAAGACAGAAGACGTCAAATTGTCACGATTTCTCTTTCTATCACTTGTGACTCTTCAGCTAACTGACCCCTTAACATCGAACAAAGTTCTTTGTGTCTTGAGATGGTTTAGTGAATGCGCCAACAATGTGATGCCATTCGTCTTCTTCAGCAAAAACAAATTCGACCATATCAGCAGTGACTGGTCTCACACAACTACGTATCAGAATATTTCGCTGACAGACTGGATAACATCTAGGAAAATGGGAAGTGAAGAGTTACAGTGCATGAAACTTTGTATAAAATGGACGAATTGTTCCGGATAAAAATGACAAAAAGCAGAGATTACTGATTTTGCCTTCTTTCATTTGTGCATTTTTCTTTGTTTTTGGGCTTTTTGCAAATTTGAAGAAAACATTGATGATCTGGGATATCTTCTCATAAGCCAGATATTGCGTAAGTCTGATTTTTCTGTGAAGTGACCACCGGGATGAGAACAGATAAAGAGAAAAATGTTGGTATAAAAAAGAAGATTTCGTATAAAAATCAACGTCTACACTAGGCGGACCTTAAATAATAATACAATCGAATTCAGCATCCAAAACAAATGGATCTTATTGAATTCAATATCCCTGAAATCATTGAATTCAAATCTCTTAAAATTACGAAGTTTTGCATTTTCTCATAAAGTTTTGAATCATTTTTGAAAACATCTATTTTTGATTCACTAACTTCTGAGACTTTTAAAGCATGGGGAGTTTTCTGAAATTCAGACATTCCAAAATTAATGTTTTTTGGGAGTTTTAAATGTTCCCAAAGTGGGAAAAACATCATTGAAAACATGCGAAAATTAAGAATTTCTGAAAAATTGAAAAATCGAAAGTTCAGGAAATCCGAAATCGAGAATTCATTCAAAACTTGAATCTTATAATATTCCAAACTTCCGAAAATTTCGAAAAATTTCCTTCAGCACACCCTGCGCAAGAGAAATACAACTGTAGAAAATCCCCAAATGCTAAAAATTGGTCAAATTACGTGGGAGAGACTGGTGCTCACCATCGAATTATTTAGACAGTAATTGAAGAATCTCCTATTTTTTATAAAAACTATATACTGTAATTTCATCGGTCTCAACTATCCCCAAAAATTTCAGATCGCCCATTGTTTTCGAGACCGCCAACATTTACTTGAAAGTTCAAGCAACAATCCACAGTTGGATGCCTCCGTTTTTTGAATTTCAAGTTTCCATGAATTCTAGAAATCTCATTTTTACCATAATCTAAAAATTAAAATCACGAACCTACTGCCCTTTTGTTCCATGACCATTGAATTTCTTTTTCTTTCACGAAACTGATGTTTTTCTGATCTGTCGGTTTCACTCAATCCGTCATTCAGGACCTGAACTTTCACTCTGTTTCTCTCTCCACATCAATCTTTTTTGCATTACCAATACTTCTTTGATTTTTTAGATATATTGAAAAACCAGTTTCATTTTTCTTACTTTCAGCAAGAGTAAAACAGTATCTCAGTTTTCCATAGTCTCTATGACAACTTCCTCCCTTTCCCATCTCTCATTCCGCTGATATCCTTTTGATCACCCAAAACTGTTAATCAGTTCGCTGTGTTACTTTTTGTACGCGGCTAACCTTTCCCCTTTTCTCTACTTTTTCTAGATGATATGATAGCAGCGGAGAAAATTGTAGAAGAAGAAAAAGAAGGGGTCGAGAAGAAACAGACGTGTGATTGTGTCGTTGAAATGGAGACGTAGAGAGATTGGAGAGGAGAGAGGAAACTGTTATACCGGTCTGGGGGCGGGGTCCCAGGAGGAATAAGAGACAAGATGGCCCTGCTTTAAAACAGACCCCGACAGCGACTGTTTGTTTACTTTTTGTTTACCAAAGAAAGTGTAACAATATTCTATAATTCTTTGATTCCAATTATGCTTGATTTCTCTAGATATCCTCCAATTTTCCGTTTTTCAGGGATGTTTGCCATCAAATCTGGAGCTCAATTTGCATCTGCCTTGGTTGCTAAAAATGGTGAGTAAATGAGAATCTGACTTTGGAACAAATCTAAATTAATTTTCAGCCATGGCGCAAACGCAACTGAGACTGTCCAGCGCAGTGTCCACAAGCTACCGTAAGACGAGGGAATTAGCCTCTGTTGGGTCCGAACACGAATCTCCATCTCTGGTGATTTTCGACAAGGACGGTACTCTCCTATGTTTCCACACCATGTGGATCCCATGGATTCATCATGCAGCCCAAAGGTAATCTTTAGGCGGTTACTGTAATCACTAATAGTTTAATATACGAGTTAAAAGAAATTTGAAATGTGAGACTTTCCTACTCTTCTAGGTTTCTCAAGCGTAGTTTTTGTGTCAGATTCGTTGTTTTTATTTATTAGACTGTTTTTGTTCTTGTTATCAGTTCTCCTACGAGAACCTATCCCTTTTTTGCAGACTGATAGAGATCGTTAATCTGGTTTATCGAATTCCTAGAAATGGTCATTTTTGAGAAAGAAAAATTTGATCAATTTCTCGGGACAGCGTTCAAAGGTCCTCCTAAAAAACTTGTTTGTTTGCACTATCAGAAACCAAAATTTCACATAATTAAACTTCGTAGATTCTCGTAAAATTCTAGTTTGAACATTGTCCTCCCTTATCATGATAGTTAGGAACTTCATTCTTCTTCCGTATGTAGATACCAAGATCAAAGACTCTAGGAAGTAGATGTTTACTGTCACAGATGTCGGAGAATCTTTAGAAGAATGTCATCGTCACATGTATTTTTTGGCTTTAGGCTTTGTTCTTCTTATCCTTATCATTTCCTCCTTCTTATCTGGTCCCACGTGTTTACCGTTACATGTTCGCGATTGCATAGATTTTGTTGAAATACCTACGATTCTGCTAGGCGACTTTTGTTATCTCAGAATCATCAATGATCGTCAAACGTCATTGACATTATAATCTTTAAAGGTGAGCGGGGGAAGAAAAGAAGAGAACCTGGGAAATGTGTCCACGACATCCAACGTTATCTCTAGGTATTCCCCCAAGTCAAACAATCTTGTGATGGTCATGAATTGTAGGTTCTCTAGGTCATTTTATAGTGTGAAATAGTATACGTTTTGAAAGATAATATCAGAATCACGTGAATGGTCTGTGATGAACTTTGTGATTGGTTTTGCCAAAGAACGATATATCACATAAACACAAAAATGGTTATTCAGCATCGAAAACTCAACTGGACTATCTGTCTTCCCGAACATCGCCCAGGCTCTTGGTCTATGTTTGGTGGAGAATAAAGTGAAGCCAGGACTACTAGCCGAAGGAACCACAAGCCAAATTGCTCACGAAATTTCAACCATCCTCATGGACAACGGAATAAAGTCATTCGAAGCTAGAGAGCTAGCCATAAGCTCTTTGGCAACGTCGAATGACCGGATTATTGCAAATGAGTTGGTCAAGGAACTGTCTGATACCGTGGCTCTGTTCACAAGACTAAAACAACATGGAACCAAAATCGCTGTATGCACCGCAGATAATAGGAAAAGTTCTCTTCTGGCTCTGAAACGTATGAATGTTGACCATATGGTTGATATGGTTGTTTGCGGAGATGACAAGAATACCGTACCAAAACCGTCTCCTCATAACGCCTTGAAGATTTGTCAGTACCTGAATGTGGAACCATCGGTAGGCTTGAACACTGGAAAATTTTGATTCTAATATCATCTGATTCCAGAAAGCCATCATGGTCGGTGACACTCGTGTTGACATGGAAATGGCTCACAATGCGGAGCTTGGAGCAGCAGTAGGAGTCTTGTCAGGCATCGGATGCAAAGACCATCTTCATCGAGCTGATATCCTTTTGGATCATGTTGGTCATTTGGTTAACGTTTTCTATGAAACCAGGATATAACTTCAACATTTCCACTTTTATCCATTTTTTCCGCACATTTTACTGTAGATATGTATTTTGTTGCTATTCTTAATTTTTTTTAAATGTAACTTTAATTTTCATTCGAATAAAACAAATACAAAGTAGAGTTGGTTGAATGTGTATGGACAATTTGCGAAAAGAAGTAGAGATGGAAGAAAAGAAGGAAAGTTAAGTAAGAAAAATAGAAGCGACAGGAAAAAAAAAGAAAATTCAGTAAAAAAGAAAAAGAAAATAAGGAAAAATTGAATGGGCGAATGACGTTGAAAAACACCGAATGATTTTGGTTTTGTTTTGAGAGTTGGAATCTGGTGTTCCCGATATAATAAGTTAGGATTAAACACGAATTTTTAAGCTTTCTCGCCTTGACACTGCACATAACTTGCCGGGAATAGACCAACCTGGAATTTTGATCAATTAGATTGACTTAGAAACTCCCAGAAACTCACAGTTCCATTCACTCGTCCTGTGCACCATCCCAATGAGTCTGGCTCGGTGAGCACCTCTATCGTCTCACCCTTTCTGAGTCCAATCTCATCTCCTTCCGCTGGAGCGTAGTCATAGAGAACCACAGCTGGTTTGCTGGTGGTGAACTCCTCGAAATCTCCATATTTCGCAGAATCTGGAGTTTCCGTAGAGAGTGGAGGAGAATCGGGGCCTTCAGATGGATGCCAAGATGGAGGCTGGATAGCTGTGTGCGGTTGATTCTTGTACTTGTTGGTCGCAGAGTTATGCTTCCGACTGTCGAAAGTGCTGGTGTCAGAGTCGCTGCTACTCTGAAACAAGTAGTTTATCGTTTACTCAACAATTTTTCCTTAATGACTAATTTACCTTTGGACTACTCTTTCCAACGTCATCATGATTAGAAGCAGTGTTGACTGCAACAGACGGCAGTGTGCTAGAGTGAGTTGATGGAATATCTTCACTTCTATTAATCTGTCTTGTGAGAATAACACCTCCTGCAGCCTCCTTAGTTGATCCGCGTGCAGCAATATTGCGAATTTCTGGAGAGTATTCCACAAAGTTAGGCCAGTCAGAGTTGGCATCTACTCCGTTCACTCTCGACCATTGAGCCAAATCTCTTCTAATAGCTTCTGTATCAGCTGATCTGATAGATTGCTCTAGCTGTTGGTGCAATCCAGACATTCTGAAATACCAAAGTCATTAAACCAGACTTTTTGAACTCTTACTCACTGGCTAGTTCTGATCAGATCTGCATAATGTTTCTGTGTCTTTTGAACCACTCCAATCAAAAATTGAGATCTATCCATTTCCTTGTCCTGACACATCTTGAACACATGTGCCATTGCTTCCATGTAGACATTTCTGTAAATTTCTTTTTATCTTCATTTATCAAAGATCATTGACAGAAGACAGAGAACTTTGGATTCTCGATCTCTGTCTCGGTTTTGTTTGGGTTCTTGCAGAGTGCGTAGAACCGAAGGCACACCCGATTTTGTTTTTTTTCATCGAGGACATTCCGAGGTCATAACACATAACGTCTTCTCTGTGTTCTCTTATCATTCGTCCCCACTCACTTGTACTCGTTGAGGTTCGTCAACGTCTTCTGATAGTCGGTTTTTGTTTTCTGCACTTCCTCCTTCAGTTTCTCATGACGTTCTCGGAACTTGATGGCAGCATCTTGCGACACAGATGTGTCTGTCTGAAAGTTCACGTAGTTAGTGGGGTGATATGGGTTGACTGGTCTGGACTAGAAGGCACCGGAAGGACACATAGATTAAAACAAATGGATGGAACGGTAACTGTGACTTTGGGGTACAGTTTCCAGGTTTTGTACAAATTTTTCAGATTTTTGAATTAAAATATGTGGCTCCGATAATAATGTACAATCTACGGAATTGCTTATTTCAAAATTTCAAGGATAGGTTTTTGCACGAAATTTTTAAAAATTGATTTCAAGTAAAAAATCAGCTGAATCACGCAGAACGTGCCCGACAACATTTTTCATAGTTATCCGTCCAGGCAGATATTTCTTGATTACGATTCTCAGTGTTCCATCTCAATCTACAGTACCTCTCAATCAGATATAAAAAAATGTGTTTCAGTTCATTTTCAGATATTTTGACTATTTTCAGAAGTTTCTAGCTCAGCTGCCCAGTTCAACCAGTATCAATTCAAAACTTTTGAAGAATGTGAAAAAAAACCTAGGTTGAAAACTTGGCATTTACAGAACTTTCAAAAATTCCTAGTTTTGAAGTCATTTGAAGAAATGTGAAAAACACTTGTTTTTTCACGTTTTCAGAACAAAAGCGAGCCAAAGGGGGTTTTCATTCAGAAAACGGAAAAAAGTACAAATTTTCCAAAAACTCTGTTAATGCAGTTTTGAATCTGATTGACCGGTACTGTATATAATTTTCCACCAACCCCTGTCACCCTTACCTGACTGTTCTGCATGTTCACCGCCGCCGACTTCTCCTGGCGGCACACATTATAATACTTGCTGCGTTTATCCTCCATCTTATCAACCAACTTCTTCCATGGCTTTTGCGCCTGAAACGATTCAATTTTCACGCATTAGTACACTTTCCAACTTGAACTCTAATCGGTAATATCAATACTATGCGCACGAGAGAGAGAGAGAGAGAGAGAGAGAGAGAGAGAGAGAGAGAGAGAGAGAGAGAGAGAGAGAGAGAGAGAGAGAGAGAGAGAGAGAGAGAGAGAGAGAGAGAGAGACAATGAAAAAGAGATGGGTTCTATGGGCAAACAAAAGGTTGATTACTTCTCTATATATTAGAATTATTATAAATTTAAATCAGTACGAACCTTCTCAAAATGGTCCTCAATTTCCCGAATTTCCTTTGGTCCCTTGAACACTGAAGTGTGGAGACTTTCTTTGCGATAGTTGGAAGTTTGCTTCACAATCTGAAACATTCAAAATATGTCTGGCACTTTATGATGTCACTGTTTACGTCATCGATCAAATTGTCTTTTAGATTGTTATGAACTCTTGCGAGCGCTGCCGATTCTCCAATAAGCTCGTGCCAGACAGTCTTCACAGATCCGGCAGAAACAGTACGATCAACATGAGCTCTCCATTTCTCAGCATGTTGTGAGAGCATCTTACTGTATTTTGCCTCGATTTCAGCTCTCTCACGGCTCATCTTGCAATAATCATCGAGTTGCTCAACACCATCCTGAAAGAAAGAGAACAATAGAAAGCAAATTCGTGTTTATTTAAAATTTCAAGGATGCAACAATAGCATCGGAAGTGGGAAATGCGGAAATACCTTGAATCGCTTGACATTGTGCTTGTAGCTGCCAACTTCCCAGAATCCGGGTGCCAAAACGTCGGCTGCCATGCTGAAAAAAATAGTGTTTAGTGGTTTGGCGGGGAAAAGTGAAAACTTTTTTTTTTGAAAAATTTAACGATTGAAAAGTACGTGTGAATGAGCTGTATGGAATGTGAAGTGCACAAGAGGGAAGGAGAAAATGATAAGAAACAATGTTATTTTGCAATTATCAAACCACCACGCCTCTCGTTTAAAAACTTGATTCATTTCTACATTGGTCTAGTGTGGCAGATTTCGTAAGCCTCTTTGAATCGGGGTGTTCATTATAAAGAGTGCATAGAATTACGAAATGAGCATTCCAGGTGTGTATAAGGATAATCCCAACTAATTAAGAATGCTTTTCTATTCACGTAAACATTCCCTGAATGAATCTGAATTGAAAATAGAATATTCACATGCTCAATGAGCCTTAAAGGATACGAATGGCTGAATGAGGGAAGCTCGTATATGGGTAGCTATGGTAAATCGTAAAAAATAAAAATAAAAACCTAATAGATCATGACCGCCAAATCAAGAAATAGTTATAAAAGAGCCATCACAAATTTATCGAAGTTTTCGAATTGAAAATGTTCAGGGCAAGAAAAGGTGGAATATGGAGGGAACAGTACGGCCTAATCGTCTCCTCCGGAGGGCGCACTTATGCAAACACTAAACCGCCACTAGATGACCTGATTTTGGAGCCACCGGCTGGTTGCGTCGTCGCTTCTTCATGAGCCATCTCCATGAGCCAAAAAATACCTCGAGTTTGGGTTTTTTGCAAAATTAGAACTTTTTGAAGATATTGGGTTACCAAAAACGGTCAAACGATAAGTGAGTAAACGGAGAAGAACCGTCGGCAAACAAACCATGTGGTCCTTTGTTCGGTTGAAATGTGACCATGAACCAAAGTTTTTTGAGGTATGGTGAAAAACGGGAGTAATTGAATAGGAGGGGTCTGTGAGGGACAGATGACATGAATTTATAAATGTTGGATGTTGTAAAAAAGATGTAAAAGATGGAACGCACTTATTACGGAACGCTTTTTTATGCTGGCGAAGTAGAATGGAACCAAACTGCGTTATTACTGGATTAAAGATGAATCGGAGATTTTCACCAGTGGCTCTAAACGTTTTACAATTGTATAAATGGTGAGGATGATCTAGAGATAAAAAAAAACGCTGAGAAAAGTGGAACACTAGAATTACACTAATTCCAGAAATACTCTTCAGAATGATGTCAACTGAAAAATTCGTAAACGCAAGAATAAATATCTAAAAATGAACACCTGATGCAAATTTCAAAAAAAAAGCAGAAAAATGAAAAAAAATGAAAAACAAGACGACGAGCGGTTTTCAGTGTGAGTTTGTCGTTTTCACATTGTGTTAATTGTTCAATCCTCTCGCTGACCACCCCGTTTCTCTCCCTGTGTGTGTGTTGTTTTTTGTAGCGGAACGAGCACTTTTTCGCGCGAAACGAGCTTCCAAAAACAGAAAAGGAAATAGAGATGACAATGAGTTGAACAAACGAACAGGGACGATCCAGAGGTAAGAAACGGCAATCGAAAAAGAAGAAAAAAGAAGAAAAGTTCATTCGAGCAAAACGACAAGCGCCCCGGCAACCGCGCGCGCGGCCACTGGCGGTGGAGCCACGAGCAGCCTGTAAACACGATTTGTTTGCAAGGACATTGAAGACGAGACATACAGTTTTAAAAACAATAGACAACCAGAAACACGTCGGAAAAACGGGAGATTGAGGATGAGAAAAATAGAGAAAGAGAATTTCGAGTCAATCTTCCTGAGCCGGAGCACGAGAGCGAATGGGAAAAGACGGTGGCGGCTTACAAGCAAAAGACGTTCTTTCACCGGTGTATGTGATCGGAATAGGCACCGAATTGTCGGTAGAGAAGGATTACACGATGAGCTCGAGGAAAAACAAAAAAAGAAACAGGAGGCATTTTGTTCAAGAAAATACCAATGAAATATGCAAATACAGTAATATTCTGGCATGAAAAATTGTGGATATGGAAGAGAGAAAGCCTGTGAGCGTGGCCAATGGTTCTTGTAGCAAAAGCGAAAAAAACTAAACTTTCTCGATTGCTCTTTTTTCTCAATTGTTTTTCGAGAACTTTTATGCTTAAAACTCAAAAAGTAGAAGCTTTGAATATTAGAAAAAATGCCCGAAAACGAAAAAATCCAGAAAAAATAATAAAAGTTCAGAATATTAGCTAATTACGGTAGTTTTACCGTTTCCGGGGTAACCGGATTTTGTCTTTAATAGCTCCGCTTTTTGCATACCAGCATGATAAAAAATCTGAACTAAAAATGTCCACGTAGCCAAAACAACACTAGGAAGAATTTCATCTAGATACCAAAATAGTGAGATCCCAGAAAAACCGAAAAACAGATTCAAAATAACCATCCTTGCTAACCAGGACTTCAGCCAACTGTGGAATAACAAGTATGGCAAGTCACTAATGAACGAAAAATGCCAAACACCACCACAAGACGCAATCATCAATAGAAAACAAGAAGTAAAAGCGGTCAGGAATCTACTCAACCACACCTTCCTCTTCTCCAGATATGAAGACCTAGATATGATTCGACCCCATCTGTGGTATGTTTCTTGTAAAGAACGGAAAAAGAATACGGAGAAGAAGAATGTTGTTGTATTCAGAATAGGAACGTTTTCTTCATCGGGTTACTTTTCTTTTCGAGAAGAAGTGCAGCAGCAGTTCGCATTGTATTAATAAACGGAGAGATTCAGTGAACGGATAAAGAATTTGCATAGGTCATACACATATACAGATACACTCGAATCGGCCCCGTACACAACATTTTTCTGATGAGATAGAAAAGGAAGAACACATCGTAAAAAGGTGTGAGAAGATTGGAAACGATTGGGTGAGACTAACAGTTAGACAGATGGGGGGAAGTTGTCTGGGATTCTGTTTCATTTCCTAGAAAAAGGAGAGAGAGACAGAAGGCTTTATTAGAAATGAGTGATTTGAATGAAACGAACCGGTTCCAAGGCCGCATGGGGTTTCCAGAAGAGGAGTGGAAAGTCCCGGAGGGAAGGTGATATAAATTATTATTATTATGTGAATTCAGGTGATGACAAAGATGATTATGACATCATAAATTTAGATATTCATGCGTGCGGAACAAATTGATGCCAAATTTATGATGAGCGCGAACTGTATGAGTATTCCTTCCTTTGATAGTGTGCTTTACTCATCATTGAGTTAACAATTCAACAGAGTTCAGGAAACTAAACCAGTAGTGAATGTAAAGAGAGTTTTGAGTATCATAATTACTGTAATAGGTTTATTAGAAGGCCACTCTAAGCTTGCTCTTTGAGCTGAATTATCTTGGTTGTTTTGAAAGTTATCAAAATTTTATCAGTTAATTAAATGTTAGTGAAATTACGACAAAGATTTCATTAGTTGACACAATTTTGATATCTTCAAAAGGAACCGAGATCAACGAGCTCAAAGTGCATGTATACGCATAGAAGATGAGCTACAAAGCATTAGTGATATTCAAAGAAACTTATACGGCACCCTAGGAATTCAAATTGAGCCAAATCATTTTAATTACTGCCAAAAACGGCAAATTATGAGCTTTTTTTTAAATTTTGTTAGTGTCCAAATCTCTGGTTATTCTCATAGAAATTAAGAAGGTGATAAGCTCAAAGTGAAAATGTCGTGTCACGTTCAATCATAAAATTTATGAATTCAGATAAATCATCACAAGTTTTTAAAACGTTTTTTTTTTCTATTATACAAAGACTAAACTTTTAAAAAAAGTCTGTGAAAAGTTCTAAAATGTTGTAAAGCAAACTACATCAAGAACGTTCTAAATTAGGTAAAGTTTCTTAACCAAAAAAAAAAATGCGAAAATCGACAAGTGGACTCTGTCCGGCGGATACTTGTGTATTTTCCTCTTACTTTGTTGGTTTACCTAATTTGTTCAAGGCTTTCTCAGTGACATCTTCAACGAGTGACTCATTTTGGAAGGAATTTCAAAAGCTAGGAATACTAAGAAATGGACGGAACTCGTAAATCAAGTGAAATGCGAAACAGACAACAGCTTGTATTTGAAAATGTCGATTTCTTGTAAGACAGGGGTGATGATGGTGAAAAAGAGGGTGGCGATGGTGAGGGTGAGGGTGTGTAACTGTGTATGATGAGAGATCACGAGACGCAGACATGAATAGCTACACTGTGAGGAGTAACCTGGCAGCTGGCCCACAGATTCCGGGTTTAGTGCTTTTCTAGTGTTTATATACATACAATAACGTTATGCTCAGTATCTCGATCAACAGCACATCAATACAAAAAAGAAAAGTCAGATTTTTTTTACAAAACTTCATTAAAAAACTATTAATAAAGGTAGAATAATTATTTAAAATGATTTTTGCTTAAATCATACTTACCATGGAGAGCATATCATTATGATTCAGCTAATTGATTTTAGAGAGGAATAGACTAGTTGAACACAAGTGAAAAAATAGAGCCTCGTGTGTAAGAGGGAGAAAAAAGCGATTCAAAAAGGTATTTGAAGTGTAAACTGTCAATAACTGATTAGGCGAGAAACACAAGCACACACACAACATCGGCAAATCAAAAGAGTGAGAGCAGAGAGTGCTGTAATAGCATTTAGAGTAAAAAAAGACAGTACGAGCCAAAAGAAAAAGACCGCAGACAGGTTTCCAATGATCAATTCTTTAAAAGCAGATGTTTATGATTCAACCACTTCATATATTCACCTTTTGATAGTTTCAATGAAGAGGAAAAATGAAAAAGAAGGAAGTGAAAGTCAATGGTTTTCGGAAGCAAAGTGAGTGAAGTGTCTAAGAGCTTCCAGGTGGAAAGGCGAATGCCTTTTTTGTGACAGTTGTTGTTTAATTGTGAAGCGCAGACACTTCACAGAGCGAAACACGATACATGGCATTTTGAGGGCGAACGGTAAGATAGAAAAAAAACGAGAAGAGAGGAAGAAAAAAGCGAAACTAGACATTGGCAATATGCGGGATCGAATTCCGATCCTAACTTTGTTACCACTTGGCAGATGCCGATGACTTCTTATTCTCCTCTTCCTCCGCCTTTTTCTTACTTCTCATCTCATCGTTTTTTGTTTCGGTTACCGAGGACATAAGTCGGGGAAAGCAATTATGGAAGACGAAAACATGGGGTTGATGATGATGATGATGGGCTGATGGATGGATGGACCCGAAGGACATGGAGACGCAGAATTTAAAAGAACGGCAATAGTGAAGTGAAAGAGCACACGACTGTATAAATATAAGCTCAAGAGCCGTTTATGTGATGGTGCATGACGAGGAGGCTCTCTTTTCGAAAAACGAACGCAACACCCTCTCCACGTTTTGAGGAGAACGGGAGAAGTTGAGGAACGTGCATGCATGACAACATTGTTTTTACAGAGGATTAGAATTAGCACGTTGGTTTTGGCTTCTGTTGGTTCAACACCGAGATCAACAGGTTTGGAAGAGCAAAAGTTCCAACATTTGAGGAGTTTATGTTTTCTCTTGACCGTATTGGTTCACTGAACCAATATAGATCGACTGATATATATTTTCAACATTGTAATAAACATTTTGTCAGTTGATAACTTCTTAAGATCTTACACAGTAAAATATATAAATCGGCTCAAAGTGAAAAGTCAGATGAAAGTCAGTCATTTTATGTATTGGATTGTTTTGGTTATTTCGAAATTCGGGAGAAGAAAATTTTGAAGAATTCCATTATTTTTGGCAGTATATCAAATATCTCGATTCCTGAAAAAGATATCAAAAATTTATCAACTGATAAAATTTTTGTGAAATTATGACAAATAATTTTTCTATTGACACATATTTCAAAACTTATACAGGAACCGAGATATTTGTGCTGAAATGTGAGGGTTTGGGCAAGTTATATTGAAGTAAATACGGTGATTTATTCATAAAATTATTCTTTCATTTTTTTATCAAATATGAACTTACTGTTTCATTTTGACTGGTGACGCCATTTTGAGATAGCAGTTTTCACAGAAATGAAGATTTCGTTCAGTAGATAACCAACTAATAGGTAAATCCAGTTGAATCGCAAAGTATAAGGTGTATTTTTAGAATATAAATATGATGTGGTTTTTTCACCAACTGATGCCAACTGATCGAAATTCTTTGTATACCTATCTGAAAATCCTAATCGCAAACAAAAAACCCCATGAATGATATTTTTTCGAAAAGCATACAGTGTTCGGAGAATGTTTTTAAAAACCACTGGCCAAAACATAAACCGCACCTGTTATTTCAAAAGAGGGACACAACAAAAATTTGAGAGGAAAACTTCAGTCGATTTTCAGTTTTGAAGACTTTACGAAGAAAGAACTTAGACGACCGAAAAACGATGTTTTAGTTCAAAAGTCATCGCCACTCAATTTCTCATTTCTTCAATTTCTCCTCCCCCGCCTTTTTTGTTGCGATAAAATCTGGAATTGTACGCTAAACGATCGTAATGGTGTGACGCCATAGTTTTTTGGGGCGAAATTCGTGTGTACAGCATCTTGAGAGAGTAATACTGTCGGATTTGAATTTGGACATTTGCAACAAGAAGGCGAAGGGATGTTGAAAATGAAATCACATATACAGTAACGGTCAATAGGATATACAAAAACGTATTTTTCAGTTGATTTTTTGGCTATTTTGATCAGTTTCAGGAGTCCGGAGATCGGCGGTCTATTTTCAACAAATTCTGAGTATTTTAGAGCGTCAAGAACAGACCTAGATTGGAGACTTTGCATTCACGGAATTTTTTGAAGATTCCTAGCCCTCCAAAATCAACGGAAAAATACGTTTTTGTATGTCTCATTTCCCGGTACTGTAGATAAAAATTGACTTTAAAAAAATTATAAAGTTGAGAATAATGGGCAAGGAATGGTTTGAATGCTAAATGTCTACCAAATTTTATCATCAAGAAGATTGCTGTAGCTCACATTTCAGGTTCCACCGTTCACCCAAAAACCAACCCATGATCTTTAGCTCTTCCAGTTTTCTTGCCTCCCATAATTACCATAATCTACTCGCCCATGTTTCTTGTTTCAAACAGCCCCAAGGCAGTCTTATGTTTGTCAATTTGCTTTAAGTCGGCTCTTTTTTCTCCTTTTCTGTCTTTTTTTAACGAAGAAACAAAAGTGAAATTCGAAGCAGTTGCTTGCTTTTTTTTTGCCTTCTTCAATTTTCTTCTCATTTGTGAAAAGCTTTGCTGTAAATTGATATGTATGGATTTCAAGGAGCAGAGGAAGGAAAGAGGGAGGATTCTGGAACAAAATGATTTCACTTGTAGTCGTATACTTTCAGATCCGATTCAATGCACGTCAAAATGTCGAGGACAATTTTCAGGATATTTTGAAATTATGAGATATTTTAATTATATATCGGCAAAATGGTTGTAGCCGTTTTTCGTAGAAATTGGACAAATTGAGGTGTCTAAAAAAAAGCCTTTAGCGATAAGAAGAGTTTTCAAAGCATTGGAAAATTCATGCTGAAACAAAGTAGTAAAATCCTTTGAAGGTAGTTTTCTATAGTACTAACTTTTACGAAACATTTTTTATTGAGGAAGTTAAGCAAGACTATTTTGGCTGTCAGGAAAAATGATAAAAACTCTTCAAAATCTGTGAATAGCAAAGCTTGATTCCCTACTGAGTGGTACTGTGTTTATTAAAAAAACTTATTCTCTTTCATTTCTCTAAAATAGAAAATTCATAGTTTACGCAACTTTTAATCCCCAATTCTTTTATGTTCTTCTTCCTTTTTTGTTGTTTTTTTTCCACTTCCTATACATTCTTCTGTTTGTGCATTTCCTCTACCCATATCTGCTTCCACCACTCACTCAGAAAAAAAGAGCCCATTATTGCTCACTCAAAAACGTTTGTCCTCTGTTTTCCGGTGCCAATATCCGTCCTCCTCCAAACAAGCGAAAGAAGGTCCCGGGCCCACCTCCATATTCCCCTGCCACTCATATGAAAATTGTCAACTTCCTTCAGTGCTCTTTCTGATTTATAGCTCCATCTGCATGGTGTGGTTGACCCAATTTCCGCGGAAGCAGTAAAAACGAACACACAAAAAGGGCAGCCCCAGCTAACAAAAAGACGTCTCCATCTCTTCTCTTTCCTCTACTGTGTCATCTCTTACGAGTTAACCCTATCCATTCTAATTTTAGTGCTCCCTCCCCGTCTTCTGTTGCTCCAAAATGCTTTGTCGACGCCATGCCCTTTCTTTTCTTCCAGCTCGTCTCCATATCTGTTGTATAGCTCCGGCGGTTCCCTTCCCATTCCTTGCGATAATTTCGTACTAAGAAGATCCTGGGTGGCCTTCTTGGGGGCG
This sequence comes from Caenorhabditis nigoni, assembly GCA_027920645.1. Taxonomy (NCBI): domain Eukaryota; kingdom Metazoa; phylum Nematoda; class Chromadorea; order Rhabditida; family Rhabditidae; genus Caenorhabditis; species Caenorhabditis nigoni. Next base: position 18,733,708 of record CP115869.1, read on the forward strand.
GCAAATGGGTGCCGGGGGCAGCTGTTGCGGAGGACACCATGTATTTCTATTTAGCCCCATTGGTTCTCGTCATAAAACTGGTGAAGCTGGGAGGCTCGTGTTTCTTCACGGACCATCATCATCATTTTCCGGCTTGGCAGCTTCCGCACGACCATTTTCTCATTTGCATAACCATATGTCAAAGAGAACAGACAATTGTGTCGTCTCAAAATTCATTTGAGCGTTCTCAAACTCATCAGATGCTTGGTATCAACAACAAATCGACATTTGTGGTCCCTCAAGGCAGTAGTTTTTTTGTTGACATCAAAAGTGTCGTTCCGTACAGCTCATGAATTTTTTATTGACCGGATGTCAGCGTCTCTTTTTCTTGGAAACTTTTTGTACTTTTGAGGAAAAGTTTAAGGTTTTTACCAATTGAGAAGTCTGAATCTTGGCTGTCGAGTTTCCTAACTCTTTGAAATCTTCGGAGTGTGTAAAACAGATCTACATAAAAATATTGCGTTCACAGATTTTTTTTTGAAAACTTCTGGTTTTCCAGCTATTTGTAGATTTTCGAAAGAAACTGTTTTTCACGTTGTTCAGCACAAAAAAAACCGACAAAGATGTCTGTGAAACACCATCAAATAACTGCAAAACTTGGAATTATAAAATAATTATGTAATTGCAAAGTTATCAATCTGGATCTGTTTTACACCCTTCATAATTTCCAAAGTGATTTGAAACTTGACAGATGAGCTCCTGAAAATATCCAAATCGACCAAGATTTACTTCAAAAAAAAAAATGTTTCTGTATATCTCATCGACCGGTAATTCAGGAGGAAAGACGGCTACAGTAAACTTGATGAGAAAACTTCAAAATTAATAATATCATTACCAATGTTTCAATATGTTTTCATGCACCTTTAAATTTTTCTCAACTTTCAAAAAACGTTGAAACATCAAACTTCCAATGACCAAAACCTGTTGAACTTGAACTAAGCATCAAAGTCTAATCCCCTCTTACACTTACATTTTTCTCCATTCAACCCATTCTCCATGTCCTCCCGTTGACACCACCATTTTCTAATCAATCTTGCCATATTTGCATAATCTTCTAACTGATTGATGGGTGTCCCTTGGTTTGAGGGCTCCATGAGTCTAGGAGAAGAATTCCTTCCATCTTTTTTATCTTCTCTTTGTCTCTGTGAAAAATGAACGTTCGGACAGGAGTAGAACTTCTCTACGTCGCAGTGTGAATTCCTGAATTCCCCAATGACATTTTGTCTATCTATAGTGATGTGAAATCGATGCTTGAAGCACTCCGTCCCATTTCTTCCGCTCTTCCTCTTTTTTCGTCCTTTTACGCAGTGTCATTTGATGTGTAGACTCGTTTTGGGTCTCAGCCGGCTCCCTAATTAAACTTTTTGCTCCTATCTGTTTCATTAAATTTCGCGTCTTCTGTGCACATTTCGCGAACCTTACTTCTTTGTTGCTTTTAAGCATTTTTCGCTTCACTTGACAAGGGGCTCGGCATCAAAGACAATGTGAGAAAGCACAGAAGCACATAAGTGGGCAGTGGGGTTTCCGCAAATTGCATGATTCGCTTGACAGACACACACAAGTTCAACTCCATTCCCTCTTTTGTCTATTTTTGCTCTTCACAACTCTCTCCCTCTCCCTCTCCCTCTTTTTCTATCTTTCTTTTTTTGCAACAATATTTTTGTTTTTCCAGCGGCTCTAACTTCTTCCAACGCACGCAATCGTTAAGAGAATGGCGGATGAGACAGTTGAGATTCAAACTGCAACTAGCCAGCACGTGGCTCGCCGCTCAAAACTCGACGAGCTTCTACAGTCGGTGGCAAACGGTGGTGCGACACCTCGGAGCAACTCGTGGAGCCGGGAACAGCAAGCGGATATGGAGGTCCACCATCTCACACAATCTGCTCGCTCGCCAAGAAGCAAGGCAAGTCAGGGCTATCTGTCTTATTCCGGGAGGCCCCTCTTTCCTTTTTTTTTCTTCGTTGCGCGACTTCCGATTCACGCGGTTTTTTTCTTGAGTTACTCTTACTTCTTACAAACCACACAAAACAATTGCATACGTATTTCGTCCTTTTTTCGATGTGTGTTTTTTTTTCATTTTCTACAGTAGCGAGGTCGTTTCAGTAGTGCTATGTTTCCGGTTTTCTGAAGGCAAGTGGCGTAGAAAATTATTAGAGAAATCAGATTTCAATTTTTTAATTTTTGTTGAATAGATTTCTGGAAAAATTTTCATGAATAGAACTAGGAAAGTTAACCTTCATTGCTATTTTTCTCCAGTTAGCTTAATACAGTGTTGGCCATAAATAAAACGCGTTTTTAGTTGATTTTGAGCGAATTCAGATGTCTGATCACTCTTTGAATTTTGGGATAGGTAAAACAGACATATTTGAGAATTTCAAATTCACATAATAATTTTAAAATTCCTAGTTTTGAGCTATTCATCGATTTCAGAATAAGTTTTTTCCCTGGTGAAAGGTTTATTACGGAAATCGGTGAACAGCTCAAAACTAGGCGTTTTCGAAATATTCTGGGAATGCAAAGTTTTTAATCTAGGTCTGTTTTACGCCCACCGAAAATTTCACAGTGGTCGGACACTGGACATCCAACCTCTAGTCACCTGAAAATGTTCAAAATCAACTGAAAACCGCGTTTTTAAAAAATTTATTTATGATTCTCGAGATTCTTGTAATGGAAATGCTGGGTTTTTGAAAGTTGCTTTTGATAATCTAATTTTGAAAAAAATTCATTGTAAAGATTTCAGTTCCATTCCTGTAAGGTTCTGTTTTTACTTTAGAAAATTCGATACCGTAAGAATACTGTGTACTAATTGGGTTTTTTTTGCTCTAAGCTTCTGCACTTTATCGAACATTTCTTAAGATACACCTCCGCCATTTCTTCATTTTCCATTACCCCCAGAATTAAGAAAGGAAACTGAATCTGAATCCGTGTGCCCTTTTGGACACGCTGTTCTGCACACAAACAGACCCTCCACTAACCAATTCGGGAATATGAAAGGTGCGGAAGGTAGAGACGACGACCCCAACGACCAGAAAAGAGACGAACGTCGTCTTCGTCAAGTCATAAATGCGGGGAAAGAGGTTCATAGAGGTGTGAAGCGTGCACTTCTTTCGCCTTTTCTGTTTCTTTCTCCACACAATTCAAAATTTCAACAAATAGAGTTTTTAAAGTTTTTTTCAAAGGTTTATAGAATTGGGGTGTGTCAGTTCGTCTCTTGGCGGAAATAAAATGACTAATACATTGAGAATTTGATTTTTGACCAAGTCTCTAATCACTCGAGGTCATTCGTTAATTAGCGAATACGTAGAACTTTTTTCAGAAAGAACATTACATTGGGTTTTTTTTATAACAAAATTGTAAACTTTTCTGAAAGAAAGAACCAGACATTGCAACAATGATAGTTCATTTCGTGTTAAGATTTTTAAAAAAACTCCCAAAACTAATTTTTGGAAAAATACACATTTGCTGGAGCGAGCGTGCTGTGGAAAACAGGAATTTTCGTTTCAAAATCCCATTTTTCAAGAATAGACCTATAATTTTCTTTCAAAAAGACTTGTCCCATCTTCTCTCTTCCGTTCTATTTTACATTTTTGGTTCCTCTCATCAGGTAGGTCTTCCTCTGTTGTTTCTCTTATGATTTATTCAAATTCGTATGTAGAACATGAACAATGGGAGCCCAACGAAACCTAGTCACTTATTCGCTCTCTTCTCTTTGCTAATTTTCGATTCAATTCTGCCTCTATTTCTCTTCTGCCCTCTAGACCCCTCTTCTCTTTCTTCTTTTTCTTCTACCACTGAATAATATTCATTCATACATATTCTGGTTCTGAATTTTGCGGTTGACTCGCACTGAAAAATCAATGAATATCAGGTTTTTGCGTAAAAAGGTACCCCATATTCAGGCGGAAAGTGAGGGAGTGATCATTATCGGATAGTCACCTCAAATTGTTTTGTACTATTTGAAGCAAATTTTCTATTTTACAAAAAAAAAGAACCGAACGACTATTGTTGCATTCAGTTTTCTAGTGGTGGCATAAGGAATGTGTAACATTTTGTAAACTTTTTTCGATTTTTCTTCCTTCTCCCGCTTTTTCTTCTTCTCACTTTTTTTTCGAAACCGTTGAAAGCCAACTTTTCCCTCCAAAGCCTTTCGCAAATCCTCTAACGTCACAATTATAATGTGTGCATGTTCTCCCTTGGGATTTTGTGTTTGATGCTTCTTGCCACATTTGCTCATATTGGCTCATCTTTCTATTGCCAATTTATCTCACTTTTATATTCAATCAAGAATGAATCAAAGGGTTCATTCAGGGAATTTTCTCTTTCTTCAGGAAATTTGAATCAAATCGCTACAAAAATCCAAACTATGAAGACAATTTATCATTTTATCAACATGGCAATTTATTGCACTTTTCTTTTTCTAATCAGTCGAACAATTAGTTGCATACAAAATGCAGTGTGATAATCACACCTGTATTGTTCATTCCTCTCCTTCCTCCTACTATACACTACAGTAAAATAGTTGCAAAGATTGTTCTGACTATCTGTTATATTGTTGAAAGTGTCTCCCAAAAAAAATGCGGAAAAAGAAAAATGAAAAACTTCTGTTGAAACAGTCAACTGTTTGATGTTCCTCCTCTGCCCGAGCTTTTTGCTAGCTCAATCTACAAAGTGTGTCTCACTCATAGTCAACAGAAAACTATCTGTCTCCTTTTTATTTTTCTGTATATAATATTTTTGCTCCTAAAAGTTTGTTATACTAAACTTATGATTTTTCAGAGCATGAACCGTCCACGAGTGAAGGAATTTGAGGATGACGACAAAGAAAAGAGAGATAATGCTGAAGCTGCATTCCGTGAATGGTTGAAAAGAAAAGCTGCTGAGCCAAAGACTCCAAGAGCGTCACCATCGAGGTAAGCCTTTGAAGTAAAATTATTTTGTTTGAAAATGTTCAGAAACCACTAAAACTGTGGATCAAAACAATGGAAAATTTTGATTTCAGTTAAAGAAACCGATATAATCTTTATAAAAAAAAGCCCGGAAAATGCGCAGTATATCGGAGACAACAAGAATTTTGGTAGCTAGGGTTTACACCAAATTTAAAATATTGAGACATAATATACCGTATTTCCTCTAATAGAAGCTCATGGGCTTCTATTTTTCACCTGTTTCTCAGGGTGGGCTTCTATTAGAGGTGGGCTTCAATTGGAGGGTGTGCCTCTATTTTTCAACGATATTTCCGAATTTATAAAATCAAAATTTCCGAATTTATAAAATTCTGGGATTCCAGAATCTCAAAATTCAATATTCAGGAACGCTGCAAATCAGAAATTGAGAATTTAAAAAATTGCCAAAAAAGCCCATGGGCTTCTATTAGAGGGTGGGCTTCTATTAGAGGAAATACGGTAAATTGAAAGAAAAATTTGAACAGTAAAAAGAAAAATATAGGAAGCTTTCCAAAAAACCGTCAACTTTTTCCAAATTTTTCTCGCTTAGTTAGCGTGAAAGATATCAAAAAGAAAACAACTGACAAAATGGCTATCATGAATTTGAAATTATCATTCAATTGAGATTTTCATTTAATCTTTCACAGAAACCAATAAAAATTAATCACATGCAGGGTAAAAAACCCAACATTTTATCTAATTGATGGTAGTTTCAGAATAAAAATTGATAAGGTTAGATAAGTTTTCAAGAAAAAATATTTTAAAATATTCTTCTGTTATATTTTTGAAAGGAAGAAATGAAAATTGGAAAATCGCCTAAAATCTGACTAAACGGCTTCAAGGGTTTGATCTGGATGATTATTAGAAAAATATCATTCGATAACGATTTTTTGAATAAAACTTTTAGCTTTGTGTTGATAAATATGAATCAGTTTTGTAAGCTTCGGAAAATACCAAATCTTCGAAAAAGTTAAAAAAAAATACTCTGAACGCTCAAATAAAGTGCTCCCCAGACCTTTATTTTTAAACCTATATATCTAATTTTTTGTGAATGTTTTTGAAAACTGATCAACTAACAAAATGTTCATCATAATATTTAAAAAATTTTGTCAGTTAATCACTTTTTGATATCTTTCAGAGGAAATGAGATAAATTGGCTCAAAGTTGGTAGTTAGCGGTCATTCTATCAGAACGACTCAACTTTAAAGGGGGCGTCCGGTAATTCAAAAATTTTTGAGATTTTTATATCAATCGATGCAGAATTTTGGGTCGGGAAGAAAACTCTCTTGGGCGATGGCCCGAAAATCACTCGTTTTTAAGATATATGTCAAAAACTGGTCAAAAAAATGAACGTAGAGGGTGCAGATTAGGGAGCTCGACAAGAGGCAGAATCCTTGAGGGTGCACGCGAAAAAATGAATAAAAACGTGAATTCTTTTTATCAAGGGTTTTCATGCTTATTACTGTACTAAATGTACTAAAGGAAACAAACCCCGATAAAAAGAATTCACGTTTTTATTCATTTATTCACTTTCACCCTCAAGGATTCTGCCTCTTGTCGAGCTCCCTAATCTGCACCCTTTACGTTCATTTTTTTGACCAGTTTTTGACATATATCTTAAAAACGAGTGATTTTCGGGCCATCGCCCAAGAGAGTTTTCTTCCCGACCCAAAATTCTGCATCGATTGATATAAAAATCCCAAAAATTTTTGAATTACCGGACGCCCCCTTTAATCCCATATAACTCATTTTTTGCGAATGATATGGAAAAGTAGTCAACTGACAAAATTTTCATCATAAAATCAGAATGATTTTGTCAGTTGGCCTCTATTTGATATTTTTTGCAGGAAGTGAGATAAATTGGCTCAAAGTTGGAAATTGCATGTCATTAAAGTGACTACGGTTATTAAATTTCAATTTTAAAACTTCAAAACTGTTTGACAAAACCTAAAATACTTCATTGGTGCTCTACTGAATTTGTACTCCAACACGAATTTTTACTTCAGAGAGGCGATCTCCAAGCACCTGAAGGATGAAGCCCGTCAACGTGTTATGAACCAGTGGCACAACAACAAACGGTTTGCTGCCAAAATGGATGCATATGTCAACGGAACTACTTCTCCGAAAGCAGATGGAAATTCAACATTGTAGATTCAGGAACTCCCTAGTTATGTTTCTTCAAAGTTTCATACACCAGTCCGCAATTTCAACTGTCTCATAGCTGAATTTTTGTAACCTATGACTTCATGTTTCCAGTTTTCATTTCTACTACAATTGTACTTTATATTCTTACCGATATCTGTTTTTCCCAAACCCTTGTCCAAAAACTGAAGCTTTGCACACACTTGCCACGTTTTTGTGGACTTTTATGATCTTCTATATGTTCATTTTTATTCTTCTTGGACATACTGACTGGTTTCTTCTTCTTTGCAACTTTTTTCTTTAGCAATTTTTCATTAATTTTCCCAGCAACATTCATTCCATTTTCCCCGTAATTTTTTAAAATATAGTTATTGTCATTTTGGTCCTTTTTATCGTCATTTTTCCAAATACTCAAATGAATCTTCCAAAAATTTCTAGACTATTAGTTTCAGTGTTTCATGGAAGTCATTTATGATCTTAAAATTGAAGAAGCATTGAAAATATGTAATCAGAACTGAGAAATCGCCAATGAATCCCTGGATACGTTTTAATTCAATTACAACCTTCATAAAATTTGTCAAAAGTTGTTAATTGGAAAGGTGAAAATGTAAAAAAAAAAACAGCTGATTCCAAAACAGAAAGTTTGGAACAGCAAAATTTTCAGATGCTTTAGTGAAATTATTTTCAATTTATCATTTTTCATAAACTCCTTTCAATTTTTGAATTCGAAAAAATGCATTAAACCCCACGCGCCAATCGGTGAAGTGCCCTTGATCGTTGAGCGTCAGCTGAGAACTGCATTCCCGCAATTTGAATTCTCCCAACTGCCATCACATGCGATTTTCGTGTTGTTTTCGACCTTTCGAATTGGAGAAAACATGTCAATCAGATTGGATTTTCCACTGCAGAGTCGCTGAAGAAAGACAAGGGCAGTCAGTCCTCCCAGTAATCCACTAAATAATTCGATTAGAATCAAGCGACAGTCCCTCCTCAATGTCAGCTGAAATTCTCCACCCTCATTCTCCTCTAGCTCTTTTTTGTCTCTATCATTCTTCTCTCATTGTGTTTTCTTACGAACACCTTTATTTGTTCGTGCTCGGCTCTTTGCCCACCAACCACTCTTTTGTTAGCATTTCCTCATTTTCTGTTTGATATCATTGTTATTCAATTCAGCTTTTTCTCTCCATCTAATGTTTTTTTGTTCTGCAACAACAATCCGATACTGTATTTTGATTTTAAAATGAGCCTTGCATTTTCCATCTAATTGCTTATTCCCGAGGATGATAATTATTTATTAATCTCGTCCTCTATCCTCTTTTGTCTCTCCGCGTTCGCATGACGTCATTGCGAAAAACCCCTTCTAGAAGGTCAAAAAGGGTTTTGGGAGAGAGAGGCGGAGAGTGATTAATCACGACCAGGTGGTTTGTTCGTTCTCTTTTATTATTGTATGCCAGCCCCTGTGATGCACAACAATCACTGCTCTGTCTGACTGTTTTTGAATATTTTCTGATTTTTGGTTCGGAATTCAAATTTTATGTAGACCCTTTCCTAAGAATTCATTGATCCAGAAATCGTCAAGGTTACAAATTATTCTTCGTTTCTCGTTTTCTTCCAAAATAATGTTTTTGTTGTTTTGTTTGTCTCTCTACCTCTCTAATCAATGACACCTTGTGACTGCAGATCATTTCCGACAATTGATTCGACACATTTGAATTTTAGAAAACCGGTATGTCGTTTTGGTTCCTCTTAGAAGTTTGCCTACCTGTCAAGTTTAATTGTCAAACTAATTGAAGTGTACTTTAGGGTAAACATTTTTTCGAAAACAGTGATACCAGATTCACTGTTGTGTTTTTAAACTGCTGACAGTTCGAGTTTGATATGTTGTCAATAAACTTGAGTTATTAAATTATTCAACTTTTTCCTACTTTTCCAAACGCATCCAAACCTACAATACCGGTACACAAGCGCACTTATCAGTTGGTTGTCGTCAATTTCAAGCCCATATACATGTATCTCATTTCCCGCATAAGATACCAAAAAGTGGTCAACTGACAGAAAGTTTATAATAATTAATAGCAACATTTTCTCAGTATATTACCTTTTGATATCTTTCACAGGAAATGAGATACATGGGCGCGAGGATAAAAGTTCGGGTGGCGCTCTATTAGAGTGTTTACAGTATATTGAAACCTCAAAATTGATAGAATTTTTCAAATGCTCAAATTTCTTAGCGATTTGCCGATTTCTAGAAATAAAAAACACTCTGTAAATGCAAAGTTGTTAATCTAGGTCTTTTCACACTCTTCCAATATTTCGAAGTGGTTGGAATTTTGACTCCAGACTCCTGTAAATTGCTGAAATAGCCGAAAATCAACGGAAAAGTGCATTTTGTATGTCATTTTTACAGGAACTGTATGTGTTCAGGCAAATTTGTGTTATTCAGTTATGAAACTAATTTTTCTTTATTTATGTACGCTTTTCGGAACACCTAGTGCATCTCTAATTGGATTAAAATTATTTTTTGCTGATTCAAATTTTCGGTAGCCCACGAATTCCTTGGACCTTGTCTGATCCCCAATCTTGAAGTTGAAATAGTTATTTGTTGCATTCATGTAAACCAGAAATATATCTATCAAACGGACATTAGAAACCAACCAAACTCTAACGAAAATCATATGATACTTCTTACTACTCGCTCAACATATTTAATCCTTTTTTTCTGACGTTTTTTGACCTACGTGAAAGCAAATGTTTCTTTTTTGCATGTATTCTGCCACTTTGCTCTCTTTTTCAACATTTTCCATGTTGAGTACTGATATCTTAAACCTGATTACTATTCCTGATTATCTGCATATTATTAATACACTCTTAATTATCACTCTATGCACTTTTTGTAACGGATATGATCTTTTTTGGGGTAGAGGTTTTTCTATTTCCTTTCTTTTCGTGTACATTAATTAGATTCCTTTGCTTTTTCTTCGTCCGGATCCAACAAAAGGTTTACTTCTCAGTTTTTCATAGAATAGGAAAAATTTAATCTAGAGCAAAAGCTCTGCTCATTTCCGTTGTGAACATTCAGAATGCTAGAAAAAAGATAGAATAGAAAGGGTGTATATTTGAAAGAAAGTATGATGATTCGCTGAATTCCATTGGATATTCAAGTAGACTTCTTTCCGATGAATAGAATTAAAAATGAGCAAACCCTCGAGGAGGAATGTTAAATGTGTTCTGAAAGAATGTAACATTATAATCATTAGAAATTGTAGAACCAAAATAGTTGTAGTTTGAGAAAACATTATTTTAATTAAATTCCCCATAATTCAAATTATTATGTCTTCACTAGGAAAAATGGATTCAATTTTTTCCTTGCTGAAAAGAAACGTTGCTTTGATTCTTGAAATATTTCAATATCGAAAAAAAAACAGATTTCTGATTTGTTTTCAAGCAAATTTCACTATTTTTTGTTCGAAAGTCTAGGTAATCCAGATCTGTTTACGATGTTTCGGATGATAGATCAAATAGAAAAATGAAATAACATTTGGATGATGGTTCAAATTTCTGCTCCCAGTTTTTTGTTATCTTGACAGTATTTTTTTCTGGAATAGATGTCTAGATTTTTGACGTTTTTCACATTGAAAATATGTCACCGAGAATGAAACATTCATTTTCTTCAATGTTTGAACATCTTTCCTGATACAGTACTGTCATGTTTTACACTCTTTTTTTCTCTCTGATACCGTAATTCCTTGAAATAGACGTTTCTATCAGCACTTGTATTCATTTCAAATCTACGATGAACACTAGAACTTTGTTCATTGACATTATCAATGTTTGATTATTCGAATTTTATCACTAAAGTTTTGAAACATTTTCTGTGTGTGTGCTCACTTCGTTTCGAAACATTTATCAATCGGTAAACACCTTTTCATACCTTTTCTGTACATCCCTTTGACCATGTTCCACTTACCCGATCCACTCAGAATAAGCAATTTGGGATAACCTCGAATGCCTGTCACATCTACCAGTTTTTTCTGTCATGTCAACTTGTCCGAAACATACTGTTTACGGCAAATATCTATGACACACACGGGCGCACACATGCGTGTACATACCACGTTTTTTTGGGCATTGAGGACAGCAGAAAAAAAATAATATACAGTCACCGGTTTTTAAGTCGTCGTGCAGCATATAAAAAATAAGGTCGAAAACTGTAAATATTTGTTCATCACATGCACATATTCCTACCTCTCTTTCTCTCTCATTCCCTCGCGACAAACTGATAATAACTAACAACTTGAATGTCTCCATTTTTTGTTGTGTTTCTCTGATTTCGAAAAATTTCGACAATTTAATTAATTCAGGAACAAATCGAATTAACTCAATTCCATCGGTCACAACAACAAGATCAACCGACGATGGAATTGTCGTCGCTAGCGGATGATGGCCAAGTAGGAGTTTTATCAGGTGAGATTTGATATTTTTGGTTTAAGTTTAGAGTCTTGAAATTTCAAAAGTTGGAAGCAAAAACCATTTTGGGTCACGCGAACATTTATGAGCCCAAAAACTCAACATATCCCATTCAGTTTCTCAAGTGGAGGCAAAGGAAATTCGATCCTCGTTAGAAACTGAGCAATAAATTGCAGCAGATGTTTCCGATGCTTGTCGGGGGTCATTTTTACCGAACACGCGAGTTTCACATGAGCGCTCCTGTTCTTTTTTTCACAGCTAGAGATGTTTTTCAGTTTTTAATGCTTTTCGAAACGCATTTTTCCTCCCGACCGCTTTCAAAAACACGCTGTTCCTGTTGTTCGATTTCCTTTTTTGAAGTGACTAGGACTTTATGTTTTGGTGGCGTTTGGATCTGAAAAGACCGACAAGTTCGGAAACATAGAATGCTAATCAATAAATAAATTATATGTGTTCTCTCTTGTAGGAAAACAAGTTCTCTGGCGTAAACAAAATCTAATTAATTATTCAAAAACCTGAAAAAACTTTTATGTTCTTCAGAAAACGGGAAATGTCCCTGTCTAGCACAAATACCTTTTTTTCTCTTTCACTCGCGTTTTCTCAAAAACTCAAAAACACCCAACAACACTCAGTTCGATTCTCAAACCTGAGAACACAAAAGAAATTGGAGTCTATCATGTCTTCAGTTATTCAAACTCACCTTCTCAAACTGGTTTTTTGAGAATGTTGTTGACGTTTTTTGCATGGACAAAAAAATGTTGTGGAGGAACAAAAAGAGAACAATAGAATGTCTGGATGACTTCGAAAACTTTTTCTCTTCTTCAGAAACACTGGTCTCTTAATGATGTGTGCTTGGTCTTCTTCTCTGGTTCTGATTTTTGAGACTCAAACCAAAAAGATAAACTTAAGCCTACAATCCGATTAAAGGGATTTATTTATTTTGAAACTTTTGGCCTGGGTACAACAGAAATTGGACATCGTGATTTAATTTATTTTTTGTTGATATTTCTTTACAGAAATCGTGTTTTCCTATTTCCACCCACCCATTCCCATTTCCCATTCATCGATTCCTTAGCTCCATTTTTGCCTCGTTTCAAATTCTTCCGAGTGTTTGTGTTTTTCTGTAAACTTCTCATGTATCCATTTTCTGGAAAAAGCAACAAGTATTCATGCTAACCAACGCAGCGAAGCGAGCTTCTTCTCGAGGGGGGCTCACGACGAGCAAAGAGTCACGCGGATTCGTCGCCTTCTTATAAACACGGATGCTTGTCTTGAACGGCAAGAAAACCGAGAGCTTCGTGTTTCTTTTTCCACCATTCTTCATTTATGGAAAACAGGGAGAAAAATCTTGTTTCAGTGAAATCTAGAAATTTATTTCTGGATTATCCCGATATGAGCTCATCTAGGATAGAAGTGATCAAAAACTTTTCAAGGATTTCTGACTTTTCAAAAACATTTTTCATTCTTTCAATTCAAAAATATATCAAGCCACTTTTCAAGACTAACGCTTCCAAAAAACAAATATTGAGTCTTTAATTTAAGATGCGCGAGAAACAAATACTAGTCTTTCTTCCTTTTTTGAACACCAGCAAAACAAACCAGTGCCTAGTTGTATGTCTTTAGTCTTGACGAGTGAACACAATAATTATTCAGCTACTTGACAGGCTCAAGCAAAGCCGTGAAAGTGAACAACGTCATGTGTGAAGTCTTTAGTCTTTTTTGTCAGTTTCAGAAAACAAGCTCGTTTTAATTAGAGAACTTTTTCTCATTAATATAATATTCATAAAAATTGGCTTTCTGTAAAAACAGGATTTGTTTACAACACAAAATTATTGAACAAATTGTTGTTCAGCTGAATAATCAGGGAATTGTGTTCAGCTGTAACTAACATTTCAGCTTTTCAAAGCTAAAAATAGTGTTCTACGGTTAGAAATCAGATAATACCAAATATTACGGCTATTTTTCAAAAGTGATGTATTCTTATTAATTTTTGGTCCTTTTCCTGCTTTTGAATTCCTAGAAAAGTGTCATTTCACAAAAAATCACGCACTGTTTTATCACCTGCGTGTCCTTTATTTGAAACTTGTTTACGTGCACTTTACTTGAAAGGAAAGCAATAAAGCAAATTGAAAGAAATACGTGGTTTTTCCAAATTGACAGTATTTTTTGGCTCAGTTCGAAACTACGACTCTTCGAAACCAGTCATTTTGAAACCGTGGAAAACAATCGAGTAGATAAATTTCTGACTATAATAAAAATTTGAGGTTTTTCAAATATCCTTTTTCTGATTTTCTGAACACATTCTGAAATTAAAAAAAAAATCAAAACATCAATTTTTTTCAAACACTTTTTGAACTTTTTGAGTTTCAGAATGTGCTCTATCAAAAAATAGCATATTGTGAATTACAAAATTGTTGCTGTAGTTCGAAATTTATCCATTTCTGGATTAGCAAGGTTTCGAAGTGTCACGAGTTGCATTTTCTCATGAAAAATGGTATAATGAATAAGCTTTATTCCAAAAACTGTTCTTCTAAATTTTTTCCATTTTCATTTTTGTTCCTATAAACAAAAAACGGCTGCCTTTTTTCCTTTCTCCTGCTCTCGCCATAAGTGAAATTTCCAGGATGTTTTCCATTCGTTTTCAGAGCTCCCACCTGTTTTTATGTTCTCTTTCACTCTCTTTTTCACCACCTCCGCCAACTCTATTTCCAATTTTTTGCCTTTGTGTTCGAGTCAGCAGGAAAAAATGCTTCAAAAAAAGTAGGGTAGAAAAAATGGAACGCCTCTCGCTCTCCCGCTTTCTGTTCCCCTTACCTTCACGCAAACTGCTCACTGTGAGAACTGGGGGTCGGCGCCTGAGGGATGGGAGGGGTGCTCGCCGAGCACTGGCCCTCAGGGCTCCCAGTTATCGTCTCAGGACGTCGCGTGGTCTGCGTAGAAGAAGAAAAAAAAGAAGCGACGTGTGTTTGTGGCGCGGCGTCTCGTTGTGGTGCGCCTCGCCGAATCCTACAATACCTCTGCTTTCTGCTCCCATCCTTCTCTTCTACATGGGACTGGGGGTGTTTGGGTCGGTCACAAGGCACCCCTCACCCAGAGGGATAAGAGAGTGAGGGTGAGGCAAAAAAAAAACGACCCAAGTTTATTTTTATTAAGGCATCATTCTGCTTTTAAGAGCTCAAGATAATTTTAAAATCTTCAGTCATTTCCGTTTTTTTCTGAATTCTGAGTACTGAGTTCCTCATCACATTTGTAGATATGAAAACATTTGATTCCACCCACCTTCTTATCACTAATTTGATTTTTTGCCCTTGAACCTTACGTGTGAATTCTCACATTCCGTTCGTCTTCATAATCTTAATCCGTGCATGTTTGGCAAAAGTCATTGTCGCCATATATTCGAATAAATAAAAAACATAATCAATTACCAGTCCATTCTTATCAGTTGTTCATTCACTCACACGTCTCCTCCTACTCCTCCAAGAGACAATCATCATCATCAGTGTCTTCCTCGTCGTCATCGTCACCACATCCGGCATCTTTTTCCCAAACAAACGGCCTGGAACGGCAATAAACACAACTACAAACAAGATTGGTTGAAGAGGACGATGTCCGATTTGAGATGAAGAGGCTGCTGTTCGCTACAACTTCAAAACACAGTCGCAGCTTTGCAACACCGTTTCTCTCGCTTCCCCTGCACGTTTAGGTAATTCTACAGTAGTCTTTGGATTTTTCCGCAAGATTTTTTTGGTTTTCAAACTGCATCGTTTGCTGTTTTTTGGCGTTTCTCTGAGCGCTCACACTCACATGATACCATAACATCCCGTTTCTCTCCCCCACCCATCTATTCAAAAGTCAGCAGTTCTAGAAGAGCAGCGAGAAAATAAAAAATAGAGAGTTGTCGCAACTTTTTTCGAGATCAGTTCCCATTTTTTTGGTTTTCGCTCCAAAAAAACTATTTTTGATCCGTCGCTCATCTAACCTTCTGCTGCCAAAATGCAATATAAATGCATGTTGCTTGCCCAGCGTAAACATCACGCGCTGCGAATCAAAATCAGGTCGTTCCATCTTCAATTTACCTCTCACCAATACTGCCACACGGTTAAAAAACGGGGCAGCAGTAAAGGAGGAAAAGAACCTTTTCGAAGTTGTGTTGAGGTGTGGTAGATCAAAAGAAATCGGACGAGAAAAAAGGGGGAAAAACTTTGCGGGGTGGAGATTGTACAGTCCGACAGTGTCCATCCATGTACGTCATTTTTAACGCCTCCCTGACTTGTACACAGTTTTGAATTTTTCGTTTATATTTTGAGTCAAAAAGTAGTACGGTAGTGTGTTCAAAATATTCGAAATGTTTTGCTTGTCCTAGATGTGATTTGCTTTTGAATTTCTACAGTAACTTTTTCCAAAAAATTATTTCTGGAACATTTTTCAGAATCAAACCGGAGTGGAAGCGATCCGAAGCCGATTGTTTTCAACGCTGGCCAACCGCCGTCGCGACGTCACTCGATGACGGAGACTCAGCGACAGAATTCAGTGGGAAGCGGTGGCCAACAACAGAATTCATCTCCGTCGCCGGACGTCTTCTTACAAGAGAAGCCGAGCCATCAACAGTGAGTGCAAAGGATAATGAATAACGAAAAAAATTTTGGGATATTTGAAAATTAAATGAGGCTTACATTATTTGTTCAAATTTCAAAATTCCTAGGAGAACAAACTCTTATTTTGTTTATAACTTCACAGCGTTTACTCTCATTGTACACGTTCCTCGTTTTTCTTACCCCCAGTATCGCCAAGAGACAAAAAAAAACCGCCGCCGGCGACAGCCCGATGCGCGTTGTTTACCACTAGCGCCCACTTTAACCTATCTGCCACCTCCACGAAATCGCGTGCCTCTAGGCATCACTGCGTCTTGTCTCCCGTTGTGCTCACTGCTTCAAATATACGCATGATCATATGGTCAGCAAAGTTTAGAGAGAATGAAAGAAGAGAGATTCTGAGAAAAAATGAAGAAACGAACCTAGAAGTCGTTTTTTTATAGTCGAAACCAATGATGGCAGAATGCGAGATGAGGAAAATATAGAAGCTGGAAACTTGAAAAGGGGATAAACAATTTTCGATAAAGGGGGAAAATGAAATTAATTAGATTTGAGTATACAGCTGGAATTATAAGTTGGAAAGCTGAAAACTTCTTATTAACTTTATTAAGGTTAGAAAAAATGTTGCAGGTCAAAATAATATGATTTGTAGCTTTCAAGATATGAAAAGTCGGTTCAGCGCAAAGTATGTAGATGAGCGCGGAAGCGTAACAGCTGAAAAAGGAGGAAATAGAGGAAAAGGAGAAGAACAGCAAAATGAGGACAGCTGGTTTGCTCTTCGCATTAGAGCGCAAATACAGATTTTAAATTTTTATGTGGAAATCGGAATTCTGAAATCCTTAGAAAATTGAAAACGAAGAGAGATAAAGGAAAACTATTATTCCAAAAGATAGAGAAACATGACAAAATCCAAACACGACATTTTCGTAATCGAAAAAAAAAGACCGTTAACATTATACTATGCTTAAACCCGACCCTATATAAAGAATTCGCAAAATCAAATTCTGAAACCCTCCAAAATGTTGGTCCAGCCAATCCTATGGTTCCAACCAATCACTCCACCAATTCTCGTCGATCATTCCAGCTATCTAAACGAATTTCGAGTCGAAGCATGTCCTTTATTCAAACAACATCAGTGTCAGCAACATCGCCCATTCACCTGTTTCAAGTGGCATTTTGCAAATCAGAGGCGAAGAAGGCCAGTAAAGAGAAGCGATGGCTCATTCAATTATTCTCCCGACATTTACTGTGATAAATATGATGAGAACACCGGCATCTGTCCGGACGGGGACGAGTAAGACACATTTTTTCAGAGTCTCATAATCCATCAAATCCATTTTCAGCTGTATATTTCTTCATAGGGTATCTGGAGACGTAGAACGAAAATACCATCTACGCTACTACAAAACCGCTCAATGTGTGCATCCGACTGACTCGCGGGGGCAGTGTGTCAAGGTTTTTATTTGTTGTTTTGAGATTCTTTCCAGGCCATTTCCAGCCCTTTTCCGGCAGTTTTCAGCAGAAAACTGTTTTTTTAATTGTTCAAGCCAGCACAGGTTTTCTGGAATCACCTTCACTTCTACCTTTCCGATCTGTTCCCATCTTCTCTTCCAAATTCAAATTTCATTTCCCTGAATTGCAGAATGGTGCCCATTGCGCGTTCGCTCACACAGCGAATGACATTCGTCCGCCAATGGTAGCCAAGCATTCCCCTAACAAAACCAGTTATCTTTCGGTTATTCAGTTCGACCAACACGAAGTCGGATTTGCGACGGTCGTCGACGGCGAGACCCGCGATAAGACTAGCTTTGTGATCGAAGATCCACAATGGCACTGTGAGTTGTTTTCCTGTTTGGGAATGGGTATTTTGATGAGATTTTGAAAGGGAGAGTAGGTTATGTGGAAACAGGGATGTTTGGAACGGAATTCGAAATTCCAAAACTTCGAATCATTACGAGCACGAAAATCATAACAAAATTCCAAATTTTTCAATTCCAAAAGTTCCGAAATTTTTTAAAATCGGAATATTCCAAGATTTTGAAGTTCCGAATATTCAAATTTGCAATATTCCAAGATCCTGAAATTCAGAGACTTTAAAATCGGAATATTCCGAGGTTTCGTGTTCCAAAATTTTGAAAATCGGCATTGTCGACATTCCGAAAATATTCCGAAAAAACCATTCCGAACATTCCTGGGTTAAAACTAACATTTTGCAAAAATTCAAAAGTAGGGGTGATCGGGCATCAAGTGGATATGTGTGCTCACACGTGACCACACGTGCCCTTTGGCACTTTCTCTCTTTTTTCTGTTATGTTGCTATTTCTCGCCCGCATTTTTTGCCATGTTTTTGCTTCTATCACATGGCCATCTTCTCCCCCACTCGTCACTTGCTCGAACAAAAAACTCTCAAGTTTCTGAGCTTTTTGTTAGCGATTGAGAACGGGGGACACAACCACATGTACACAATAGACTGGGCAACCAGGAAATATTTCAAAAAGCACAAAAGACGCCGAAATGAGAGCAAAACAACAGCTAAAGTAAAATAGATTGTTTTGTGCACTATGCTTCGCAGATGGCCTGTGACATTGAGAGCTTAGCGGCGGAAGTGGTTCTCTAAACTTTCCACAGAGCAAAAACTTGAAAACATCAAGAAACTAGAGGACGAAAACAAAACTAGGGACCAACAAGACCAAAAACCACGAAATTGTTCTTTTCCTCCGAGACTGAACCTTTGAATTAGTTGCAGCACAAGATCACGTACTATCATGCTACAAAACGGAGCAATGCCGAAAACCAGCGAGGCTCTGCAGACAGGGATACGCATGTCCATTCTATCACAACTCGAAGGATCGCCGACGCCCACCAGCATTGTACAAGTACAGGTATTGGTTTTTGACATTGCAGCTCCATTTTACAGCTGATAAGCGTTTCACAAACAACTCGGGAGAGGGAGAAAAATTGAACGCGTCAAAGTTCTCGACAAACAATAATGCAGAGAGAAGCAAACAAGTTGTCAAAATCGAACTTTGACTTTTTGGAAACTCTTCTCCTCTTCTCACAAATAAAACTCTCGCAGCAGCAAAGTGAGGCAATTTTCAGATCGACGCCGTGCCCAGCTGCGAAAACAATCGATGAGTGGCTGGATCCAGATATTTGTGAGGCAGGGGATGGCTGTCAATATTGTCATACACGCACCGAACAACAATTCCATCCAGAAATCTACAAGTCCACAAAGTGCAATGACATGTTGGAGGTACACATTGAGGAGGGGAAAATGAAATTGATCTAGTGAAACTTTATGTGCTAAATACCGCAATTTCTTTGTTGGAAGCTTACTCAAACCATCAAATTTGGGCTCATTATCTTGATTTCTATGAAATATATCGAAAATTTGTCAACTGATGAGTTACGAATCATACTATGATATATATTTTATTAGTCGACAAAAGTCGACTAACAGAGATAACTGAGCTCAAAGTTGACGGTTTACGTAGGTTTCTAAACAGAGAAATACAGTATGCAGCATGAAAAACATCATATTGGGTATACTGTATAACCTGGAATAGAAAGGCAACCTACATTTTTACTTCAAGTCGATTCTTTTTGGTTCCTGTCAGAGATATAAGAAGCTTATATGTATCTTGCATAGGAATTAAGATGATTGAGCTCAAACATGACAGTATTTGGACCTTTTTATTACAGGTTTCACAGTAGTGTCTTAATACAGTACCCCGGCATTCTCCTTATCAATGTTTAGCTATAAAAACACTGAACTTTCAGCATGGATACTGTCCACGCGCTGTATTCTGTGCATTCGCTCATCACGACTCTGAACTTCACGCTCAACGCAATCCTTACGTTGGCAGCACGCAACCAAGTCCAAAAGAGCAGTGCAGTCCATCTCCTAATGGATGTGAGTAGATTTCAATCTCTTTGCTTTGTTCACGAATCCTTCTTTTCTTTTCTCCATTTCATTTCTTCATTTCAGTCAGCATCCCAACCGAGCAAATGCGTTTCGAGTCACCAACCAACGGCGCTCCAAGTTATTCATCAGTTCTCAAGACTAGAGTTCCTGTCAAACAAGGCTACGCAACAACTGATTCCATCTCTAGTAGCTATCCAAAGGCTCCAGGATTTGAGCGTTCTCCGATTGCTGGTAGTTTCGAGGTTTGTGATATGGGAAAGAACGTTATAATCAAATGTATCTTCAGTTTCAACCGCTTGGCAGAGGAGATCAACGTCTTCGCACTCATTCTCTCAACATGGGACATCTGGATATGCTGAAGAGAACCATGATCATCAGCGGAGGTCTTCAATCTCTCGACTCTGGAAATCCAGCCTTGACTTCGCATTCTTCACTCTGCCGATCTGACAGCGGATTCAATGTGGTCACTGATAGCTCTTTGCCAACTTTGGATGAGTTGAGTCTAGATCTTCCACGAATCGATGAGACCGGAAATCAATTCAACTTGTTCAATGATGGTATGTACTTGGCTATTTCGAGAAAAGCTTCCTAACCAATTTTCAGTTTTGTCTTCAGTCCGCAACGCTTCTTTGGATCCATACGGAAACGCTGGATTTTTCGGACAACCGGAGACCGGGCCACAAGACATCTTCGGTGGCTCATTTGAACCTCAGATGGTAGGTTTGAACGATTACGTTCTTTTTCATAACAAATTATTTCAGTTCGGCCAAGAATACCAACAACAAGATGGATACGGCGACTACGTTAAACCGATGAAAGGCGATGACTTTGGAAGTTTGAGCGAGAAGTGTCAATATCTAGAGGATTCCTTGAAGCAGTCACGTCAAAGTGAACAAATGTGGAGAATGCGCTACGAGGGAGAATTCGTTGAGAAGAGTAGATTGCTTCAAGAGCGTAACAACTTGTTGGGACAACTCGAGCAAATGAAACATCAATTGCCGCAATTCATGCCACCAGTCCAAATGAGCTCTCCATTGTCGATCAGTCTTCCACAAGACAACTACGACGGCGGGATCCGTCCATCAGCCAGTCTACAACACAGCCCACCATACAATATTTTTGGGGTAAGTCGCACTATCCATTTCAGAAAGTTTGAATGTTGTGATGTCACTGAATAGTTTAGATACATTCTCAAACCCTTAATTTAGAATAGATTCCAGAACGACTGTGATACCGGTGCTCCGGCATGTGCTCGCTGCGGACGTGACCGTTCTCGATCGGGAGGATTCGACGCTCAAAGCTCCTGTCCAGTGTGCTCCAATTAGAATTTGCTGAATTTCTCATCTCATGTAGTCCCCACGATATTCCTATATTTGTAAATTTCTTATTTTCTTTGCTTCCTTTTACTCTGATGCCGCTTCATGATCTATTGCCTCTCGATTCTTTGTGATAACTTTCAGAACAACCGAGAAATCTCAGCCCCCCAGATTTGCTTGGTTCCCCAATCACTTTCTCTCATACCATCTATCACTGTCCTACCTTCAATTTGTGTTCGTTAGGTCGCGAATCGTCAAAACATTCGTTTCTTTTGTTGCTAGAAGTCAACTCTCTCTTCAACCTACTCTCAATAGGTCGCCGCGGATCATTTATACGATTTTTAAAATTTCATAACTAAACCATTTTCCCAAATTTTCTTCCTAACAAAAAAAACTTTGAAAAAACCCCCAAAAACAGTATCTGCATAATTTTTTTTCGAATTTCCCGAATGTTGTATTGTAAATTCTATTTTTTCTAATTAAGGAGATAATTCCTTCCCCGATTCGTAATACCACGTTTGTATCATTAAGTTTTCCTCTTTGTCTTTTTTCTATTGTCCCTTTTCAACCATTTTCCTCCTTCCAAACAGCTTTTTCCACTTTTTCTGCTAGTTTCCTCTTCTTCTCTTTTTTCATTTTATCATGTTTTATTTCCGATTTTTTATATTTTCTCATTTCATTTATTCCCCCAATTTCCCTAATTGAAAAATTAAACCAAACCACTGTTTCCCCCGGTAGGATTATGGTTTCGAAACTTTTCCGGTTCTTAGAATTTCTGAATCACTTGCATCCCGTTTTTTCCTTTGTGTACATTTTCCCCACAATAATGTTTTTGTAGTTTTTTCCACGTTTTTCTCTTTTCTAATTTATGTGCATTCTTGTTCCCAAATTGTGTCCGTGTACCATCTCTTTCTAGACCCCTCTTTTTTTTTCTTTTAAAATTAATGTAGAGACAGTCAACGGTTGTTCGCCCTCCACCAAAAACATGTAGTTCCACATTTATATCACTGGTAGCGATTTTATGTTTTTTTTCTTTTTCCTATTTTTCATTTTCCATTCTATTCTTCTAATTTGGGAGCAATGATTTGCTCGTATGGTCCTTTTATAGGAATGTCTTGAATATTAGATTTTTTACGAAAATTCCTACCCATCCATCTTTGTAATTTTCTATTTTTTTTTCCGATTTCCCTTATTCCCCCAATTAATTTTTCAGTAGGGACAATTATTTTGGAACTATTCCTTTAAAAATAATTTTTGGATTTTTCAATCTCGTTTCATTTTTGAAATGAAGTTTTGTAAATGTTATGTGTTGAGGGTCAAATGCTTCTGAAAAAAACGATGGTTTTATAGCGAAAGTGACATAAGACACCAGTGTGGAAACTAGTCAGATGATTATCGGCACTTCTGATCATTGTCACGTGTTGAATGAATTTCGAAAAAAAAACATGATCTAGTGAGAAGTGTTAATTTTCAATTAAGAAAATTTAATTGAAAACGGAAGAAACTGTTTTGGATGATACCACAAATCCTATAATAGAATTCCCCCAATGTTGAGCCCATTTAGCTCATTGCCTGTGAAAGTAACCGAACAGTTCTCAACTGGAAAAACATCTATTATTATTCCGAAAGTATTTTGTCAATTGGCTACTTTTTGATATCCACCACGGTAACCAAGATACCGTAAACACTCTAATAGAACTCCACCCGGACCGTCCACTTTAAGCTCGAATATCTCACTTCTATTGAATGAAATCGTAAAGATGTTAACTAATTAAATGTTTATCATGATATCAGCAACATTTTATTAGTGAACTACTTTTTGATACCTCCCACAGAAAATGAGATGCATGGGCTCAAATTTGACGATTAGGTGGCGTTCTATTAGAGTGTTTACGGTGAATTGATTCAAAGTTGACACTTAAGGGAACAGTTTATAAGTTTTCACAAAATGTTTGGAACATTATTTTCTAGAAATCACTTTCAGGTATTTTCTGTTGGTTTTCCAATAATTCCCGTTATTTTTTACGGAAATCACTCAAAATTCGTTTCGTTGAAATATTCGTTTCGCAATTTGTTGACGTGTTCTTCCTATTTCTACACGTAATGTATTATTGATGTTTTTCTCCCCTGGAAAAGGCAAAATTTTCTGATAAGTGACTTCGTTTCCTCCTTCTTCTCAACTTTTCACTTCTCTGTATTTTCGAAATATTTCGTCATTTATGTATTTCCTAAAATCGAACGCTCATCGAATCTTCGATTGAACCAAAATGGGCACTCTCGGCTGGCTACCAGGTGCTCGTTTGTCTATCTTCCACCTCAACCATCATCATTTTCCTATCGTGGACCATCTGACCCTGTTCAATGTTTTCCCTCTCCTCGTTTGTTACTACATTTGACCCATCTCTCGCAACTGTCAAACATGAATAGCTCGCCTGCCAATCCAACACGTTTATTGTCTCTTTCTTCGACGCTCGACAGCACTCAATTACCTGCACACAGATACGCAGAGGTCTCAATCAATAGTTTTTAGTCAATGAACGTTTTCTGATTTGAATTTCTATTGATTCTACACGCAGAGCGATTCATAAGACGCTCTGAGAAATCTAAACAACCAGACCTTTTTTTTTGAGCGAACTTTTATTCAAAAAGTATCTCAAACCTGTCAAATTCTAATTTCGTCCATAATATTCTATTTTTTTGCATACTCTATCCCGTTTCTTCCTGAAATTTTGAGAACTACTCTAAAAATCAAGAAATCCAGATAAATTTCCATGCCAACAAAAAATGCGTCAGCCGTCCCAGTTGACGCGTTTCTTGTGCGTTGTGTTGTTTACAATGAGTATGGAAGGACGGGTCGATATGAAGGCCGAGGACGTTACCCTTTACTCCTCTTCCCGCGATCACGTTTCTCCTTTTTTCCGTTTTTTCTCGCGTCATCTGCCAGTAAAAGCGAACTGGTTTGACTTTTTCCTTTCGAACTTCCGATAATGATCATTTGCTTGTTTAAAACTATGAAAAGTACGATCTTAATTTGTGTTTTTGCAGAATTTTTCTCAACAATTCATGTCAGGAGCAGATGAGGACGCATTGCCAGTACTTCTCAGCACAACAGAAGTAAGTTTTTTTTTCATTTTATAAAAATTTAAGAAAGAAGGGAATCAAGAGAAATGCAATTTTGGATGAGTTCGTTAAAAATTGAAAGTTATACTTATCTGTGTCCAGCAAGGCTTTGCCAGAAATCTAGCTGGTTAGATGGACCATACTTTCTATAAGCAAGCCGTATGACTTGCAAGGCAATTTGAAAAACCTCTGGATAGTGAATGCGAACTAATCCGTATGGGTGGAAGATAGTTTTTCACAAATCTTCACCTGAAAAACGCCAGTCGGAGCCGAAAAAGCTCCGAAAGAGGCGCCACCCGAAACCAAATTTAGCCAAAATGATTCCTAAAGTTTAGTCAAAAGACGGTAGCGCCTCAACTTTTCCCCAAAGGCGGCCAATGTTGGCTCAAAAACGGCGAAGCCCATTTTGGCGTGCTTTTGGGCAAAAGTTACATAGGCAACGGTTTTCCAGATTTTGAGCTCGGCAGCTCTCAGAACAAACTTGAGCAGCCTTTGCTAAAAAGACAACAAATTCAGCCCAGATTCCCTTTAGCAAGCTTGCGTCTAGTTTTGACAAAACAATATAATTACCCTTTTTTCAGTTACAATTCCGGTACAGTGAGAAAAGTCTCGCGAAGATCGTCACGCTCTACAATCCATTTGGACATGCGATAACGTATAAAAGTGAGCAGTCAGGAAAACTCTTTTCCGAACAACCTTTTGATTTCAGTACTGTGCACGGCTACCCGGAACTACACTGTGAATGAGACAACTGGGACTCTGCAGGCCAAGTGCCGGCTTGATATGTGAGTTTCGCCACGACGACTATTTCTGCGTCTCTGAATCTTTCATTTAACTGATCATCTAATTTCAGTGTCGTCCGATGCATCCAACGTCTGCCAGTCGGGAACATCGACAAGCTGAAAATCGAAATCGCCAAGAAAGGAACACCTTCGGTAACCACAACCTCTCCTAAGCATAGAAGTAAAATGATTTCGTTTCAGTCATGCGGATCTACAGTCCTTAATCTGCTCACTGTTTCTAGCGATGCTCCAGATCAAGAAGGGCAACAAGTTCAGCGTCCTGCACCTGCTCCACCCGCAAACCAAATGACTTCTTCAATGATGAGCGAACGAGGCAATGATAGAGTATGTTTTTGTTCAAAAATTTCAAGAAAAAACGGAACGAGCGCATTCACATCGAGTCAGAATCCCTATTTTAGACCAATATGGCTGAAATGTTGCCTGCGATAAACTCAGCGTGAGTTTGCTCAACAGAGCAATTTTGAGAGTAGATTTAAAAGAGTAGACTAGTTTTAAAGAAGTACCCGGCTTCCCGTCGGTTGCTAACCAGTATTGAAAGACAAAAATCTACCAGTGATGCCAAAACACAGACCCAAAAAGCGAGATTTTATCATGAAAAATTCTCATTTTCGCTAATGACCAAATTCCACTCGTGTTTAACACCTCCGAAACACCTATTTTTGACATTACTCTGATTATTGGGTTAAATCGTAGCCTCCCAGAACGATCGTTGATTCCGATAGCCACTTTATGGGAAATTTTTGACAAACTGCGCAGAATTTTAAGCCTGAAACACAAAGTTCATTCAATCTATCAATCTGAGTCGGTCCTAACACTGACACTAGTTCTCCAAAATCTAACCTCGACAATACCGAATTCCAACCTAAATTCTTTACAGAACCCACACAACATGTGGCTCTGGGTGCTGATTGGATTGTGCTGTGCATTCGCGCTCCTCTGCCCAACCATTGGTGATGCTGATCTCGACAAATCGTCGATTCCACCAACGTTCCACCTGACTTCTCAACAAAAACTCGTCGCTGCCTACATTCTTGGAATCATCTCGGCTCTCGTCCTCCGCCCTGCGTAAGCTTTCTCTCGTCATTTAAAATCACTGGTCATACGTCCTTTCCCGAAATCACTTGTTCTCCCATCCCAAAATGTGTCTTATTTCTCTTTCTGACATCTTGCTCGGAACTTTGTCTTTGGCAGCTGCAAATTATGTGGCAGTCCTGAACATTTTTGTATAAACCATTTCCCATTTCATAGGAATTTTCACCGATATTACACGTTTCTAATGTATATTCGATTATGCACTTCCTACCTCGTTTTCTTCTCATTAACGATTGTATACATGTATTCGGAAAATCAATAAATCTTCACTTGTAACAAGTTGATTTTATTTATAACGGTTTTGAAAACAACAAGTGAGCGAGGGACAAAAAAAAAGAAATTTCGAGAATCAAAAAAACGAAAAATCGGATGGTAGGAAAATGATGTTCACAACGATACTATCAAGAACTAGCTTATTAGGAAAACTGATAGAACAGATGTTGAATGAACATCCCATCAAGGATTGCATCATCAAGAGAGGCTGACATCGAGGGGACATGGTAAAACCAGAACACATCAAAATTGAGTACATTAGAAGTCACATTTAGGAGAAACTCAAAAAATTTGACGTTTTTCTCCGAAACCGCGTCCTTCGAGAGACTCTTGTGATATTCCAGCCGACTCTTCAGAAACGCCTGAGATTCTCCCAGAGTCCAACTCAATTTTTCGTTTTCGAAGACTTTGTACGCTTTCATTATTTCTTGATCAAGTCCATTCATGACATATGCCTTGAAACTCGCTGAAAATTTTTTTTTTTTCGAAAATCACTCAAATTTCTCGAAATCTTACTGTTATCATTATTGACTCTTGCCATTGTCTGAATGTACACATGATAAGAGAAACTCTTGATGTGAGTAGTCTCCAATGACACCGGAATTCGTCGAAGATCTTCCATCAATACTGGATGTTGACCAGTGTTGTTTGGTGTCCATTGTATGAAGTTGACCACCATATCGAAGTAATTCTTCTCTCTATCTCTGAGCAGTCCTTCCTCCACCTCATTTTCGTACAAGAAGAGGAGATCGGCGTTGATAACGCTATCCTCGGCAAAGCTCCTGTTGCAAATCGCTGTGACGAAAACGCCAATTTGGTCTGAATCCGATTTGAACTCCTTATTGTACGCTTTCGTCCTCTCCACCACCTTCGCCTCAATTTCCGCTCGCCTTCCGGTCAAATTAAACGGAGAAGATGTTTCCAAATGGTCCAGGATTACCATTTGAAATGGGTGGAGAAGTGGTCGCTCTGCAAATACATTTAATATTGAACGTGTTTCTAGAACATCTATTACCTTTTTTGAATCCCAGATGGAAGCATCTGAGAGTCCTCATCGTTTTGGAGTACGATGCAATAGTTTCTTTGTAGCTTTTGAGCAGCTCCATTTTTTGGTGACGGTTGAAAAGAATCTCCTTTGGCCTGAAAAACTCATTTGTATGAATCTGTCTTATGATGTAGACTCACTTCTTGTTCTTCGCTTCTTCATCAACGGTTTTCTTCTCAGCCACATCATTTGGGATCTCGAAATCGCCATTTTCGGTTTCCATTGAAGATTCTTTTTTGTTCTTTTTGTTCTTATTCTTCTTCTTATTTTTTGGTTTCTTTGGCTTGAATGGAGTTTGGACGAGCTCTACCTCCAAACAAAGAACATCGTATTTCGCTTCCTTTTCCATTTCCTTGGCGGATTTCTTTTCAGAAACATCGACCGTTCTGAAACATTGAAATGTTATAGAAGCGTGAAACAATACGGAAACTCACGGAGCAACAGTGTTCTTTGAAGATTCTTGGCGTGCCTCTTTGTTCCATTTCTTGTACACCTGATCCCTGTCGACCCAGTTTGTGTTTCCAGATAATGGCGCTAGCTGTGCAGTAGAACCTCGTGATTTTCTCTTGACTTCCATAAAGCCAGAATCATCATTTCGGTTCTCTTTTGAGATATGGGTATCTTCGAATGAAGACTTTGTAGCGGAACAAGAGGTAGATTTGTCAGTAGAAACTGGTTTTCGTCCTGGAGATCTTGGCGATTTTGGCACTAGATCCATTTTGATTGGAACTTTCGTCATGGTGAGTTGCGATTTTGGCAAGGGCGGTTGTGGCAGAGCAGTGGCATCAAAACATTTTTTGGCTACTGAAGCATAACTGAGAGGAGCCGGAGGCTCGATTGACTTGATATCCTTCAGCACAGGTTCCTGGCTTTTGGTGGTGGTTTCCAGAGCAAGAGGCTCCGCCAAGCGTGTGGTAGAAACTGAGTTTTCAACCATATTTTCAGGCAAAGTAGAAGCTTGAGTAGCAGTGTTAGTCTCCACAGTATTCACATTCGGAGCGACTAGCTTTTCGTTGATCCGCTTCGCTCTATGGTATCTTTCCGTGGATTCCAGAACAGCAATCCTAATTTTAGAATCGCGTAGTTCTTCTCTGAGTTTTTCCAACTCGGACTTATCCACCAAAATCTGCTGACTCCCTCCATTGCCTGGTACAATTGCAGTATTGACTTCCTGGCTGTTACCCGTGTTTGAAGATGGTTGCATAGCAGCCTGCATTGGAATCTGACCAGTAGAATATTGTCCATTCGGTTGTTGATAAGCTTGTTGAGAATAGTGACCAGCTGACGGGAGCATTTGTGGAGGACCGCAAAAGTTTCCATTTGGATACACAAACGGGCTTGGGGGATATTGTGCATACTGTTGTAGAAATGGTACCGGTACAAATGGAACAGGCGTCTGTTGGTAGTAAAATGGCGGAAAATCCGTGCCGTCTGTGGGAGCACCCGTGGATTCTTGATTCATTTTGGATAATTGATTCGTTATCTGCAATGGCTAGATGTTGTTTCATAAACTGACACAATTCGAGGAATCACTCGAAGACACTCACCTAGCCGTTTGTCACTAATACCCGTTTCAAACTCCGACCGTGACCACCGGATTCACGAAACTTTAACTTGATTGAAGCAGTAACCGGATATGCTGAAATGGAAAAATGATGAGTTGTAGGACGATATTTTGCCTAAGGTTCTTGTCAACGTTTAAGCTGAAGGTTGAATTTTTTTAGTTTCGCGAGATACGAAACGAAAGATTCTGAAAAAAACTTTGAATAATGCGAAAAAATTAGAGTTACTAGAAGAACTCTCTGAAACTAGAAGAACTCTGTCTGACATAACACATTGAGCCTTGCCATTATTATTTTATAGTCAAATCAAAGCAAGAATACAATTATTTAAAGCCGAAAAAATCTTCTCCATAGATATACTCTTACGTTTTTTTCGATGTATTATTACGAAATTATTACGAAAAATGATAGATTCGTCACTACCTTCCGGAAAAACACCGACTATGCAAATTTTTTGGGTTAAACAGTGGGTTTCGATAAAGTTGAAGAACGGTTAGTACTTTCAGAAACAATCAACAACGAAAAAATATTGAACAAAATTTTTATTCAATTCAGCAACGGGGATCAATTCAACAAGGAAAAATAATAAGGTAGTGATGAAACAACCAGTAAAAATGATAATCATTTTAGAAGAGTATCCTAACACAAGAGATCACATTTCAACCGTAATACATCCGAATAGGTATTCAATGAACATCAAATCATCATGGAAACAGTATTTGTCATCCGTGTTCTCCAATTTCAAGCTCTCGTTGAACCAATATACGTCGAAGTGAACAACGCTCGAAGAGATACAAATCAAAAATTTGTAGAACTCGATGAGCTTCTTGTTTATAGGCTCATCAGAATTCTCGAGAAGTTTCACACGACTGATCAAGAATTTCATTGTGTCCCCCGCGACCCAAGTGTCGTTGAGGCCATGTTGACGCTCCTCAAAGTAGGCATCCGTGACGAACTTCTCTCGCCGTCCCATTTCTTCTCGGTCTAAAAATTGTATTTCATAATTAATTATATGACTTTTTATAAACTCTCACCTTCTGGCGTAACACTTGGTTTGTATCTCACGTAGCTTTGGAAATTGATGTGATAAACAAATCTACGAAGATGGTTATTGTGGAGCTTGTATGGAAGAGTTTCCAAGTCTGGTACTGACACAGCCTCCTTTGGTAGCTCTGGCTTCCATGACCGAAACGAGAGAACCATGTCGAAGTAGTTTTCCTCCAATTTACTGATAACATGCATAGGTGCAGGTTTCGGCGAATCGTAAAGGTAAAGCAAGTCCGCATCAAATGCCGCCAATGGGCTCGATCGGATGATCCGCAAGAAATGGTACATCTTGACGCCACGTGGATTTTTCTTGGCCGCATAGACTTGGGCTCGCATCTCCGCGAATTCGTCTGTTCTTAAATATTTTCGATCAGTGTCCAAAGCGTAATCCAGTCGTTTTCGGTAGAATTCGATGATACTGCTTTGAAACGGATGTACTGCTGGTCGTTCTGCAATTTTGGTTTATATAGATTTTACAATCATTTTCAATATTATTACCTTTTTTGAATGCCCAGGCAGTGATTCTGAATGCGTGAATATGCCGCCCATATTCTTTGATCAGCTCTTTCATCTCATCATACTCCTTCTTCTCAACCTCAAACCAGTCTCTGTCTTCCTCTCCGATATCCAGTTGTTGTTGCTGCACTTTGGTTGTGCTCTGTTGATCTCGACTCTTGCTCGCCTTCTGCCTGGAATAACAAACAGTTACAAAGCTTCTAGAAAAAAAATCAAAACTACTTTTTCTGCTTCTTCTTCGACTCTCGTGCTTTCGCAGCCTGTGATGAGGCAGATGCCTTTGGTTGTCCTGGATTGATTGGCTTCCTCTTTACAGTTGTCTTCAGAGCCACATGAGGGAGTTCTTCGGCTGGAGCTAGCACATCGTGCTCAAAAACTTCTTCTGCAGCTTCTGACTCAGCAGTCGCATCTTCTCTGAAAATTTGAGGAGTTAGCAAAATGGTAAGAAAAATATGAACTCACGAATCCTGATCCTCTTCCTGACTCTCTTGGATCCATTTTTTATAGATTTGGTTGCGATTCACCCATTTCGAGTAATCAACAACCTTAACCACTGGAGCTGGTGTCTCTTCTGGTTTATTGTCGTGGAGATCAGAACCATTTTCAAGAATATCTGATTTTTCCTCCGCTGGGATCTTTGTTTCAGAACGTTTGATATCGACATCAGTTCCACGTGGCAATGACTGGCTTTTATTCTCAGGAATAGCCGATTTTCCCTCCGTTGGAACCTCTTTTTCAGAATCGGAGAGTTTCGAGCCGACGTCACTTTCACTTGGCATAGGATGACTCTTCTTATGATGAATGAGCTCCTTGACTTCAATATTAGGGACGACATTGACGTTTCCATCGTCCAGAGAGACGCGATCCAGAGCTTTGGAAACTGTCGCAACGTCAGCAACTTCTGGGATCGAAATGGACTCAGCAGACGGACAGTCATTCTTGGGGATGATGTTTTCTTTATCCTCGTTATCCGCTGCGTCTCCCATCTTTTCCGTATCCTCATTGCTTGATTTCTGGGCAGTTTTGGCTGGAACCCGACGAGAAGATTTTCTCAAGGCATTTCTCGCTCCGAACTTGTATTTTGTAGCAACAGTAACAACGATCACTCGACGCGGTTTCCTGCAAAAAATTGAGATTGATGTGCGTTAGAGTTGTAGCTCAGTTCATGCTTCTGCAAATAACTTGGAGGGTACAGAAATCTGGGGCAACAAAGAGGTATAAAGCGATTCGGGGTGACAGAATTGCATTTTCTCAAGTCTTCTGCACACCAGAATTACGGTTTCTGTACGCTTCAATTTCTTTGTACGTCGAAGACCCCAAAACATTGTACTCTCCGAATGATTTGCCTCGAGTCTTCGTTTTACCTAAAATTCGTTACAAATAAGACTCCAAGGTTTGGTAGCTGGGCGTTTTGCTTGAATTATTGAAGACATTCATTAGAATTCTTGCCTCAAAGAGGACTCTGACAAAAGTTCTTATTGCACAAAAATGTTCGAAAAGTTATCTTTTTTTCCTAATATTTTTGCGAAAAAGTTTGAAAGAAGATCCGAAATCGAAATTTCTGGATGAAAGCAAAAATGTTCACAAAAAAGTTGTGAGAAGGGACGAGGATTTGAATTTCCGCGCAGTGAGAAACCTAGGCCACGCGCATGACAGCTTTTTTCAAGTGGCCGACTGTGGTTTTTACTTTTTTTTTCACCCGCCGGGGATGAAAACGGAGAAAATTAAGAAAAATTGCAACGTAGCGCCTGCCGTAGAGGTCAAGGTTCCTCACTTCAAATCCTCGTTCCTCCTATGCTTTTTTTTGAAATTTTTCTTATTTCCAACAGCGTTTTTCGGAGATTTCGTGTTTATTTTTCCAATTTCTCGCAGTAATATTGGTTAAATGAATATTGTTTAATAAATTTTGATGCGATCAAAATGCCAGCATAAAATGCTGACATCAGTTTTTAGAGACTTTGATGAGAAATTTCGCTTCAAAACTCTGAAAAGCATACTTGTCACGGGCCAGGCTGGGCCAGGTCAAAATGAAAATTTCTCCGGCCCGGTCCGGCCTGGCTGGTCAACCCAGCCCGGCCCTGTCGGCCCGGGTGAGATTCCAAAATTTTTACATTTTGAAGTTTTTTGAAAAAAATTTAAAGTTTTCATCAAAATTTTTTAAATTTTGAAGTTTCGATACGTTTATAAAGGCGGATTATCCCGGGAAGTTGTTTTTGAGGTGAAATTCAATAAATTTTCCTCAAAAAAACAGCTACCCGGGTCGGCGGTCCCGGGCCAGACCGGGTCAACATGGCCGGGCCGGGTCACCGGGTCGGCCCTGGTTTTGACAAGTATGCTAAAAAGTGGTGAATAAGTTTTTTTTCTCCTTCTCCTTTTATAATTTTTTAAGAAAACTCACTTAGAAGCGACTCCTCCGGCCTTTGGTGCATCTGCTTGAGAAATCTCAGGTTCTTCTGCCTCAACATCAGTGCCCACACCAGCATCGCTCTGCTCGGCTTCGACTTTCGAATCGTCTTCACTTGGCGAATTTTGCGTATTCTTCTCCTTCCAGTTCAATCGCTCCAACGCTTTATTCATTTTTGACTGAATCTGCTGTTCAGTTGGAACTGGGTTATAGGATCCTTTCGCAGCATACGATCCTCGATAGTATCCACCATCATATGATTTGTAGACACCACTATCTGACTGATAGCTTCCTCCATTTGACTGATAGACGGCTTCGTGTTGAGCTGGGAATGCGTTGTTAACTGGTGGTCCCTCTTGTTCAACTGGAGCTTGATTCGAGAATCCTGTCGCTGGTACAGTTTGAGCCGAGAAATTGTTGGCATTATGGGCTCCATTATATCCACCATCCGGCTGATAGACTTCACCATTTGACTGGTAGGTGGTCTGGTATTGAGCTTGGAATGTGCCGTTAACTGGAGGTCCCTGCTGTTCAACTGGAGCTTGGTTCAAGGATCCTGTCGCTGGCACAGTTTGAGCAGAGAAGTTTTTGGCATTTTGAGCTCCATTAAATCCACCACCATTGGACTGGTAGACGGGTTGGTATTGAGCTGGGAAGGTGATGTTAACTGGAGGTCCCTGCTGTTCAACTGGAGCTTGATTCAAGGATCCTGTCGCTGGTACATTTTGAGCAGAGAAGTTGTTGGCATTTTGGGCTACATTATATCCACCAGTTATCTGATAGGCTCCACTATCTGACTGATAGATGGGATGGTTTTGAGTTGGGAATGTGTCGCTGACTCCGTAATAGTATTGCTGATTGGTCCCTCCAAAATTCACCGGCTCCGAATGTGATGAGGATCTTCCTGAAGAGTGTGAGTGTGCGATTGGGACGCTGGAATACTGTGGAGTGTTGACTTGAAGAGGAACCATGGGTCCTGGAGCTGGATAGAAGTTGGGTTGTTGTGCATTCCCATTGGTCGCATATCCTTCAAACTCCGGAGGGTAGTATTGTGCCGGGTTTTGAGCTGGTTGAAATTGTCCCGTTTGAGGCAGCTGATATGGAACTGAAAATTGAATGTATTAGATATACGGACAGACGCTCACACAGACAGACTGGGAGTTTTTCATAGTAAAATTGAATTTTTTCAGACGCCAAAATACGTATTGACCAGTGTCTAGGTCATCGATAGCCAAAGGATCAGTATTTCAGTTTTCAAATACTTTTTCTTTTGTTCTATCTCCCTCATTTTTTAGTTATTTATTTATTTTTGTGAAAAATCTGCGTGCGAAGGCGCGCAAAGGCGCGAGATACAGTATACCTCGGCTTTTTTCGAAACAGACTTGTTACTTGAGAATTTTTTGAGAGATATTTGAGGAAAAAATTACCTGGCTGCGGTGTAACAATCATTGGGACGATTGGTCGCCCATAGCAATCCACCGGGTACAATTGCTGTTGCATCGGTCTGAAATAAAAAGTAATTAGGATAAAAAAGGAAAAGTAAAAACGAAGAAAAATGAGAACAGCGCAGAGATGGGCACAACGAGACAAGGAGTGAGCAATAATCTCTATTCCATTCCGTTTTCGTTAGTAGAGCAGATGGCATGAGACATTAGGGTAGTGACGGCGAGAGATGTCTGCCTTCTGTGGTGAAGGAGAGAGGGAGTAGAGAAAGCGGGAAATAATGGGATTCAAAAAAGGGGACTGTCGTCTATCTGAAGGGGAAAACATGTGTATGTGTGATGAGACGCAGAGACAAAGAGGGACGGGACTGTGAAGGAGAGGGAACAAATTTGCGACTTTTGAATATTCTAGAAAAGCGGCAAGTGTCCCTGCAGTTGGGATGAAACTAATGCTTATCTTATTCGATGTCGTCCCACGGCAAAATTTGGTGATTTCTGCCGCCGTGGTTTGGGATGTCTCGAACGCGCGTGCGCGCGCGAAATGGCAGAGGGAAACGATTCAAAAGTACAAACGATAAGGCAATTAGGAGGAGAGAGACAGAGATGTGGTGAGCAATGCATGTATATGCGACAGATACGTGTGTGTACTGCGAACACTCTAGAATATCGATTGAGAAATCGTTCTCGCACACAACGACGGGAGAGACGGGCCGAGACAGGTGTGCCTCTGGGAAATCTGGATTAGCGACGTTAGAAAAGGTCCATTTATGGAAAAATACGCGAAGATTCACAATTGGTTAATACACCGTTTCATAAAGTAAAATAGAAGAATATGAGGAAAATAAATAACATCATCATTCTTATAATAAATAAATGGAGTGGTGTCCCTTTTCTTCTTTGTGTGCCATTCCGTTTTTTCCCAGAAGGGAAGTTTCCCCCTGGAAAAATCCGCCTAACCAAATTTGATCTATCATAAACGTTTGGGTTTGCAAGTCTAAAAAACAAGTATTAAAAATTAATTCGAATTAGAGGAACGAAGAGACGATCTCGCGCCGTAGGCGCACCAGCCAGCCGTTTGAAGCGCCGGAAGCGCGGGGCTGGTCAACATTTAATCAAGCAGATTTCACTGCAGTCACTCTCACAAATATCAGTTCAATATAGTCCCCAAGAATATCGAGACGAGCTTTGCTGCTAGTCAGTGCATGCCATTCGAGGCACATTCCATCGAATATCACAACCTAGTGGTCCACGTGGTGAAGATATTCGGAGAGATTCCGGTAGACGGATAGCTTGTATTAGCACTGCACATCATCTTCCTCCAATATCTCTGTTCCATCACAACAGATACGGCACAACCCGAACTGCCGATAGAAGAAATAATTGGCAAATAATTGGAAGCCAATCATGGGTCTTGTTTTCATTTTCCTTCCAGTACTGGAAAAGTTGCTTCTCAAGCGGATTCATTTCTTCCAGATCTGAAAGAAGTTCCTGTCATAGCTAGAATTAATGTGGTTGCGTTTACTTTTTCGATTTTCATGATTTTCCGCTGAAATTCGATGGTTCATTCTTAAATATGTCACCCTCCCCTCCCCCTCCTTATTTTTTTCTCTTCATTCTTTTATCCACGTTTTTCAACGTAATAAATACAATACAATACAATACAATACAATACAAATTGCGATATTTTCTCAAATATAAAGACTAGCTAAATGTTTATGTTCTCCATCTGTGATAATGGCTGTCATGATCTTATGATTTCTGCATAATATCGACTGATTTTAATAAATACACTTTGCAGAAGCTATTCAGAAGATTTATCCGTTCTGCTGTCATCTGTTAACGTTTTATCAAGCTGGATATCCAAAAATTCAAAACTTACCTCATTGAGTGATCCTCCAAAAATGGACGAAGGAACTGAAAAGATATGCTAACGGAAGTATATATTTCAAATTGAGGTTGGAACAAACTTAGAAATCAAAAAAGTGTTATTTTCCAGATACGTTTCATTAACTTTTTTCTCAGTATTTACATACAAAATTAAACAGTAAATACGGTCGGATACAAGGAAATACTATGAAAAACCAAATTTAGAAGGGAAAAACAAAAGGAATCGTTCCACTCAAAAAGAAAATGAGAAACATCAAACAAGAAATTAGGAGTTATCCAGAAAACGATGAAAATTACAGTAGAAAACAGAGAAAAATCAATGGAGAAACAAATTGAGGAAAAACAACAAATGAAATCGTTGCATACCAATGTGACATGGGAAGTTTCAGTGAATGATTGGAGCGCATTTAAAATTTTTTCGTGGAGAGGATCTCTAAAAATAAGCAGTGAGTTCTGATGTGAGATGTGAATGAAACAATGCAAGAAAAATAGAAACAAAAGTCAACAAAAAATCGAACAAAACAGAGAAAACAAGTAAAAGCGATGGAAGCTACCATAAATTGCTCAACCAAAAAAATAATGTTGAAATGTTGGAAAGAGTTTCGTTATTTACAGAAACATTCAACTGAAAGTGTCGGTAGAAGAAAAATAGTGTTTTAATGACAAAAAAATTATCTAGTTCTAACCGCTAAAGTCAAAAAGAATTTTGAACAATTTGCTTTCACCTCTAAGGAAATTGTAAAGAACAGTAGAGGATGTCAACGACAATTGGAAAGTGGCCAAATCGAAGTCTAGAATACAAGAATCAAAAAGAAGGA
Source organism: Caenorhabditis nigoni (assembly GCA_027920645.1). Lineage (NCBI taxonomy): Eukaryota > Metazoa > Nematoda > Chromadorea > Rhabditida > Rhabditidae > Caenorhabditis > Caenorhabditis nigoni. The sequence goes on from CP115869.1 coordinate 18,771,141, forward strand.
GATATTCATAGAACCTGGAAAATATCTCTGGTTCTTGCTTCTTCACGATGTTGATCCTTTCCCTAATGAATTCCTCCGTCGATTTCAAACCAGACATGTTTTCTTTATCCGCCTTGGCAAAGAGAGCAGCAAGTCGGCGTTCAACTGAGGAGATGGCTGAAAATAATTTAATAAACCCAAAAAAAAAAAGAATCTCACAAACTCACCATCGGTGGATCGAGAAGAACAATATCGGAGACGGAATTGGATTTGAAGGTAGAATGAAAAGTTTTTTCGATATTCTTCATCTATTATATCCTTTCCCAACTCCATATCGATGAAACCACCGTTGAAAGTCGTCCTCGACTCCGAGAACTTCTGCACCGCCTCGTAGTACATTTCATCAACTTTTTCCTTGTTCGTTTTGCATCTTTCAATGATATAAAGAATATCTTGAACCAGCACCACAGGAGGCTGCCTGCACTCATCTTTCATTATGGATTCAAGACATTTGAAGAATTGGAATAGCCTTCGATTTTGATAATTTCGGTAGTGCTCCATTCGCGATTTCACAAACTGGTTAGCCATTGCTACTTCGGTTCCACTGAAGACAATTCCATCTTGCCGATGAATTGAGTAATCGAAAATTTTTTTGAGGAATCCCTCAAAATGCGGCACAGTTGAAGAACCGTCTCTCATCTTGAAAGCCATGTACCGGACACGGTGATCAACCATTCTTTGGTGATATTTATTGACGCACATGTAGGTTGGATCCGACTCTTCCTCTTCATCGAATGGAGCTTCTGGGATACAATCATTTCCTAATTGCGCTGTTGTCTTCTTATTCTTCTTCTTGTTCTTTCCATTTTTCTTTTGAGATGACGAGCTTGACTTCGATTGGTCCGTTCCATTGGTACTGGCTCCTGCTGGCGGGATCATAGGATCAGCAGAGGACGTGCTCTCAGTAGTTCTTGTGACTTCTTCTGCATTCTGTGCTTCTGGTTCAATTGAATAATCCATGTCCACTTCCAGGCAGGAAAAAACGTTGGCCGTTGCGAGTCCGAGCTTTGATTCGCTGGAAAATAAATTTGATGAAAAAATGTTCTATTATTATTTTTCCCTTGCTGCACTCACTTTTCGGTTGCTTTTTTGGGAGACGATGCTTCCACAACCGGCTCCGACTTTTTCACGGGTTCAGCACCAACATTCTTAGCTGTCGAAACCTTTTCCATCGATGCCCGCTTTCCATCGGTAGCCACATTTTGTCTGTAAAACTTTTTGATATGTTTATATATCATTAATTTGATAAGAGTCACCTGTTCATGACTGTTGCACGTTTTTGACGCTGCTTCTGAACTGTTGACCGCGGTTTGGAGTTTTCGTTTTTCTGGCGGGTTTGCTCACCAGCTGGTGAAATCGCGGATGAAGATTTCTTCCACTGAAATCCTAACGCATTTGCATCCGAGTTCGTCTCTGTTCTAGTATGTGATCTATCCTTTTTGATCACAACACGAGCGGTATCAGATAAACTAGGGAACTCCGCCTCAAATTTTTGATCGATATTTTTCGATACCGATGGAATGAAAGATGGAAGAGGTGTAGTTGGTGGAGAAGACGCTTTCGCTGCGGAAGCAGTGGCTTTGGTTTGACTCTGATTTCTCTCAACTGAAGCTTCAGCTACGAATTTCGCAGCTGTAGGATTTGCAGAGTCTCCGGGTGTTGAATTAACAGTCGTCGAGGCTTGAATATTTTCAGAATTCGCATGATTTGAAGAGTTCAACCCACCATCAGACGTCTTGAGCTCACTCGGGGTTTTAACAGATTTCACAACGTCTCGAGGTGTCGACTTTTCATTACCATCAGTTTCCTCAGCTACAGTGACATGCAAGTCCTCTTTGAGCGAATCTTTGGGTTTTGCGATATTCTCAGCAGAAGTTAGATCATCAGAGACAATTTCTTCCTTCTGATCGCTGTTAACTGGAGTCAAAGCTACCAGCTTAGTTTGCAAGCCATTATGCACTTCTTCAAATGTATGGAAAAAAGTTCCCGCAAAAAACTTGGGCGGGGATGAAGAACTTGATTCCAATTGAGGAGCAGTGTCCGAATTTGAAGGAACATACAAAAGGGCTCCGACAGTCCATTCTTTCCAATCAGCCATAACATCATCATCAACACACTTAGCTTGCGGTGCAGTTTGGACTGTTGCTGTGCTTGTGGCTCCAGAACTTGAGATATGGACTGTGGATGAATTGAGATCGTCACGATCCTCGGGAGTCTCCTGTTTGTCAATTTCTGCAGTGACGACCGTATCGGAAGTAATTTCAGTGGCAAGCCCAATCGAGTTTTGAGCAGTATCGGCAACCACATTGGACCACATGCCGAATCCGAAGCTTGAAAGAACATTGGGTTCATTTTCAGTGCTAGTTCCAACGTTTGCAACTTTGGGCGGAACTGCAAGCATGTCTGTTGAAGTTCCAACATCGTGATATTGAATTCTAAAAAAAATCAAGATAATACACAAAAGTCTCGACTGTTTTCTTACGGGTTCATTTCAACATCCTCGCGCAATGTGTAGCAGATTTTCTGAATTTGACTGATCCTATGTAGGATAATTTCGTGATTTTGCCCTTGGATATTTTTTTCAGTCTGAGTTTCGACTGATGCGCTTGTTTGGATTTGATCCGTTTGAGAGGCAGTGTCGATTCGAACCAGCTCTGAAAATATGAATTTACAACCCCACAAAAATATGTGTCACAACTGAATTTTTTTCACTTCAATGTTCTTATTTTCCATTTTTTGATGAAAAAAAACTAACGTGTGGTATCCGGAACTTGCACAGCCTGGTCTCTCTGGCCTTGATGGCCTTGACCATGCATTGAATTGAGACTGAACTGTGGGCTGTTCTGATATTCCACTGGGAAATGCTGATGGATTCCACCTGCAAAGTTTTTTCATTTTTGAATCTCACTTTTTTAAAGACTAGATATTTTTTGATAAAAAGTTTCATCAGTTGTAATGAAAAGTGTCCAATCACTTCGAAAATATTGGAGGTTACGAAACAGATCAAGATTGAAAACTTTGCATTTACAGAAGTTTTTGAAAATTGGTATTTTTCCAGTTATTCACCAGTTTTTGAAGGACGTTTGCTTTTTTTACCTATTCAGTACAAAAACATGACTAATTGGTAACTTCCAATATTTTCAAAGTGATCGGTCACTTGTCAGCCGAGCTGTTCCAGGTTTTCGAAAATAGTCGAAAGCAACTGATAAACAGGTTTTTGCATATATTGTTGAACGGCATTGTGAGGACACTTCCAAAACTCACCGCTGGTACCACACTGATTCCAGTTAGAATGCATCGATTGCATTGGTGCGATCATATGCATTTGAGGACCGATTGGCTGGAAATTCCTCACCATAGCTTGGTTTGTTGGCACGTTTCCACCTGAAATAAACAATTTTTGATGGGATAAGATTCAAAAATTGGATAATTAAACCTTTTGGGACCTTTTCTGTTCAAAAACAGCTCGTTAGCTATGAAAAACTAACCAGTGACGTTGTTGTGTGGGATCATCTGGAAACCTGGATACTGTCTTCCGCTGATTGGGTTCGCCACCTGAGCTGTCCAATACGCTTGTTGGTTGTTTCGCTGAATCTGATTGGCGTTCGACCGGAATTTGTAACCACTTCCATCTGAAAATAGAACCATTAAAGTTCCAAAGCTTCAATCTGCTGATAAAAACACAGCAATAGTAAACTTACTAGAACTATATCGCTTCGCGACATTCGATTTGAATCCCGGTGGACCGAACATGTCTTCAGGGGATGGAACGTCGTATGTCAGCCAAGGGCCAGGAAGATACTTTTGACGTCTTGAATCTGCAAAAATATTTTTATGTGTTTTTAGTTTCGAAAATGTGCTGAAATCTCCAAATAGAATTTCTCACTCATTGTTAATTACAAGCGAACTTGAAGTGAAATCGAAGCAACTGAGATCAAATCAAATCGAGATCTGAAATTCTGAATAAAATTAGAAACGTTGGAAAAAAAACGGAACATAGAGAGAAACAAAATATATCAAACCGAAACAAACGGTTAGTACTGTCCAACATTTGAAAAAAAAACAGTCGTCAATAAAAAAAAAAAGTACATTTTGAACAACAAAAAAAGCAACGCGAGCAAAAAGAAACCCAGAAAAGTTAGAACAACGTTTGAATATCAAACAAAGCAAATTAGAGGAAGTAACAGAAAAAGAACTAGGATTCAGGACCTGGGATGTGATCGAAAAACAGCAAAAACAACTGCTCAGTACCTCGGATGTGATCGTAACTGCTACCAGTATTAAAATAGGCGTCACAGTGAGCCATAATATCAGAAGATATAATCAAGGAATCAAATTCACATAGAAAACTAATAAATTTTCTCTGAAGTTCCTTTTCTGCTCCATCTTGAAGTTTGTCCACTTCATCCGCCAGAAGAGCCAACAATCTGGCGATGTCGCAGTAGGGCTGGTTCCCGTATGCAAGTTGGTGGAGGTTGTATTGCAGCTTAGATCCTTCCTTGAGAAATGGGGCTAAAATTTAAAAAGTTTGACTAATGTAAGTATGGCTTGTCATGAGATTACCTCGGAAAAAGCTTACGGGCTTGAAACGATGCAAAAACTGATCCATTATGTAGCGTTGGAAAGCCACCACATAATTCTTTCCTATTTTTGTTTCGCATCGATAGGCACTCTCTGGAATCACGTCGTCAAAGGCCTTCATTTCATTTTCCTTTGGAAAAGTTTCGACTAGCTTGACGTAGAGCTTTTCCATCTTTTTCAGATCCTTTCTCGGGACGGCTTCCAAAAATTGCACATCTTGAGCTAACACCAAATAGTGTTTGAATGCTTGCGTGGTGCTCACCATATGCACCAAAACATCGAAGAGTTGATGCAATTTATAATTGCTCTCCACTTTCTTCGAAGAATGGTCATATTCTTGGAGACGGCGTTTCAAAAATTTCAGGAGCTTCTCGTGATCCTCTGTACTGCTCGTCATGTGGGCCTTTGAGAATTCGAAGATGTCAGCAGCAAGACCCTCGAAGCTGGGAACGGACGACGAATCGCTTTTTCGATGAAGAGCAAAGTAGGCTGTTCGATACTCGGTCATCCGATCGAGATAGGTATACATATTTACCAACATCTCGCGTTTTTCATCGCTGATCCGTTTTTCCTCCATTTTTCGCTTTGCATCCCAATCTTCCTCTGCCGTTATTTTGTCTTTCTTTGTCTTGCTTTGCCTGAAACTACATTTCTGTTTTGATTTCGAACGTATTACGAATTAAGTATACCTCTTTCTCTCTGCCTTCCCGAATTTCTTGTTTTCTGCAGGCTCCGCTGTTTTCTCGGTTTCGATCGAGCTCCTAAAAATATAAATAAGTCTTTTCGAGAGAGTGTGTTTGCTGTTATGTCCTGAAATTTTCAAATTTTCGAAGAGTTTTCAAAATTTCATAAATTTCATTCACTTCAAAATAAAAAATGCCATGGGGAGGAAATTCTCAGGATTTTACCACACGCGAAAGATTTACTGCTACTGATAAACTGATGTGTCTTAACAGGTGTGACATGTTAAGCTCAGAAAATGTTAGAAGAGATGTGGCCATTTTTACAATAAATTAAGATGATTAGAACTAGAAAAGCGGAAATTGGACAAAAATTACCAGAATGAGACCAAGATTTTGAAATTTCAAAGAGTCATAATTTAGTCTTTCCGGTGGGAGTATTGTATAAAAAATGGAAATTTGTCCCCAATGGTTTTTTTCTTATCTTGAATCAACTGACATTCACAGAATTTTAATATATTTCCCAATTTAGCTGGAACGCAAAAACTAAGAAACTTTTGACCGCGCTGTGTCGTTCAGACGCTTTTTCTAAGCTAATAATTTTAAGAATGAAATTTTGTTGAATTCGCTATCATTACCACGAAGTACTGAATACGTGCGTAGGAGATTATCTCTAATAGTTCTAACAAAATTGATTTAATATAGCGAGTATTGATAAATTCAAAAAAGTTACTTACTTGTTGACCTTGAGCTCCATTTCCATTTCATTCGGCTTCTCCATTTTGAATGGATCTTCTTTCGATCGATTTTGATCTTGACTCTTCCGAATATCCGAAGAAGCTCCGACATCAACCACCACTTCGAAATCGACGTTATCGACAACACTATCTCCTTTTCTGTAAAAAAGACAGTTTTCGGTTTCTATTACACCATTCAAATGTGGAGCAAAGCCTACACATGATCATGGAAAATTTCTCTTACTTGTTTCTTGGTTCTTCGCACATCGACGGGTTTGACTGTGAAACAGCTTTAGGATCTAGTCGATTTCTTGCCGCTTTTACAGGCGTATCGAGAACTGTTGAAGAATCCATCTCAACAATCAGCTTGGAACCGAAATTTTTGACGACGCTCTCAGCTTCTCTGTAAAAATAACAACTTTTAATTTCGATCGCAAAATCCTAATGTAATGAGCCAAGTTGGTACTTGGAAAGTTGCTCTTGCTTGTTTTTTGTTCCGTTTGACATGGGCGGATTTGATTGGGAGACTGATTGAAGAGCTGGTTGAACTCTGGTCGCTTTCACAGGTACATCGATTTTCCTCTCCAAGGACACTTTCTGGATAGACGAGCAGGCAGATGTGCCATTTCTGTAAATTTTTGAAATTTCATGTTTATCTATTAACAAAATACTCAAATTACCTTTTTCTGTCAGCAGTGCCAACTTGACGCTGAAGAATTGACTTCGATGGATTCTTTCCAGCAACAGTTTTACTCTGAACTCGAACAGATTGATTGTCATTGCGGACAGACGTTGGAGATGGTGGAACAGTAGCAAGCATTTTAGCAGAGGTGTTGGGGAACCGTTTTGAGAGGTAAATCGGACCTCTCGAACCAGTTTGCATTGGTTGGAACTCTTGACGTCTTCTTTCTTTCTTGGTCACATGTTGGGAAGTTGCGGAGAGTGCAGGGAAATTCGCATTGAATTCTGGGTCAACTGTTGAAGCCGCTTCTGGGATCGGAGCTGACAATGGAGCAGTCGAGGGTGAAACAGTTTTTGTCTTGACTGATTCCACTTTCTTCTTATCCTTTGCAGCTGAATCTTTTGCCTCCTGTTCGGTTTTCATCTGGTTTCCAGCGCCAGTAAGAGCTGCCCACTCAGCTTGAAGACTTTGTGTGTCCGAATGAAATGGAATATAGACAGGGGTTTCAACTTTATACCACTTTTCCCAATTGTTCACCATCCCCGAACTTGGCGTTTCAGTTGCAGCAGCAAACTTGCTGCTTTTGTCCAAAGAAGCTGTCGTGGTTCCGTCAGAAGAAGATGTGTTTTCAATTTTATACCACTTTTTCCAATGATGCAATATCCACGAGCTTCCTGTATCAGTCTGGATTCCGATTGAACGTTTCGGCGGATGGACTGGATTGGTGACTGGATTGGTTTCAGAAGAGCTTGAAGGGAAGGCGTAATTGCTGTCGCATTCAGATGCATCGGCTCCAAAGACATTTCTGTACGACACACTGAACGATGAACTCATGGAGCGCATGCAGTAGGCCATATTCATCACTTCCATTACTTTGGAATCCAACTTTGTTGCTCCACCTTCTTGTGAGTGGGCAATCAGGCTTCGCTGAACTTTTTCGATTGCATCGCCCAAGTTCAAAATATCCTTCGCAACTTTCAGAAACAATTGCATTTCTGGAGTTGCTCTATCGGGTCGGAGGATCGGTGGGAGATCCATATCCGGTGAGTTTTGGGGAGCGCGTCCTGAAAAAAACGATAAAAATGTTTTTTTTTCATTATTTCTTTTATATGTTCGAATTTCTCTCCCTGGGAAATTCCGGGCCTGAGGAAATTTTCAAGGCCCGGGCCCGGCCCGGAGGGCCCGGTTGAAAAAAGAACCTGCATTTTTAAGCCGATTTTGAGCTCAAAATATAATGTTCTTCATTTTTTTTTTGTTTTTTGGATTGTTTGTCTGTTTGATCGAAAAAACTCGAAAAAAACTTTTGGTCGAAAAAAATCACATAAGGTTCCCCCCTTATGCGTTTTTTGAAAATTTCAAAACCAGTGAAATGACGGGGCCGCCGGGCCTCCGAAATTCCGGAAAAAAGCCCGGCCCGGCCCGGCCCGGCCGGGCCCGTTACAAGTATGTTTAAGGTCACTTTATTAGAATTTAGCTCTTTGAAATTGTTTTTTTTGTATTTTGAAATGATATTCCGGATACCGTAAAACCTCTAATAGACCGTCACCTCTAATTGAACGTCACCCCTAATAGACCGACACGAGAAATTGCATTCCAAAAATAGACCGACAGCCTCTATTTGAACGACAGCCTCTAATAGTCCGACAGCCGCCTACCCCTAATAGAGCGACACCCTTTCCAAAGACGCAAACACAAGACAGCGTGAACTCTTGAGTCTTTTCTCTCCTTTTTTTAATTTTTCCCTATTTTTCAATGTTTCCTTTTCAATTCTAATTGATTTTCGGCGCGGAAATAAAAAAAAATAAATTTCAGATTAAAAATGAACTCATCAGACAAATTAGACGGCGAAAAATCAGTGGAAGTACCGAAAGTCTTCCAGATGAATTGAATAAAAAATCTTTCAAAGGATGCGCTCTAACAACAGTCACAGGAGGTTCCGAAGATCATTTGATTCACTGTTCCAAGACAAACTCGGAAGTTCCAAGTGGATTGGATGCATTGAAAAAAGCACGCATGGAACGATCATTGGAGGAATTGGAAGATCTGATCGAAGAAGTCGACCTCGGTGAGGAAGAATATCAAGAAGATAGTGACTCTTCGCTCATTTTTGATTAAAATTTTGTTGGTTTTTTACTACTTGTTGATCTTGTTGTTGCTCTTTTTCTGATAAAATTTTTGTTGTGTTTGGTTGTTTTTCATTGAAAAATAGAACGACAACCCCTAATTGAACGTCACCTGTAATAGAGCGACAAGAAAAAAGTCGTTTGAAAAATAGAGCGACATGTCGGTCTATTTGAGGTTTTACGGTAAGTTAAATCCTTGTCTAATTTTTCGAGCGTTTTTTGAGGATAAAACGAACCACCTCTGATAAAACTTACAGAATAAATTTTTCAAAAATAGTCTAGTTTTTTTTTCATTGATTGAACAGAAAATGATTTCATAATTAAAAAATTTTTTTTAACAATTTCATTCTGATAAAAAATGCCATTTTCTACAAGAGTGCCAGAAACGCGTTGAAACTGAATTAGGACCTGAACTACTTTGAAACTGCTCAATTCTCTTTTTTAAACTCGAAAAAAAACTGTTCGTCTCAAAAAATAAATCTATAATATATACCGTATTTTCACTGGTAGAAGCCTACCCAAACTGTCGACTCTCAATTATTTTCATTGTTGTAAAGGTATCAGTAAATGTTAACTAATAAACTACCGTAAAACCTGTAATAGAAGTGTCCTCTAACTTCCAACTTTGAGCCCATATATCTCGATTCCTGTGAAAGATATCAAAAAGTGGTCAACTGATAAATTGTTCATCATAATATTACCAATATTTCATTATTTGGCACGTTTTTGCTATCTTTCACAGAGCACGAGATAAATTGTCTAAAAGTTGTCAATGTGGGCCCTTTTTTACAGGTTTTACGGTATTTATCACAAAACAACAAATATTTGGCCAGTTAACATACTTTTGTTATTATTTGCGAAGATCGAGATATTAGGGTGTTCCATAAGTTTCTTCCGATTTTGGGAAAATTTTTGATCAAGTTTTTCTCAAAGCGGAGGGGGCTAGATTAATCAAAGTAGTGTCCATGAGCAGAGGTAGTTGCCTGGTAATGCTCTGGTAATTTCGTGATAACATCGGCTCAGAACGAAGAGGGCTGCGGTTGAAAAAGTGGGTTAACTCCTTTTTTGTGTCATCTTTTCAATTGATGCTTTTTTTATCAAGATGCCATTTGAGAGACCCCAGCAACCATTTATCCGGAAGGGCAAGGTCCCGAAAATACGGCCGGTGCAAAATAATAGTTCAGCCAGAAGAAATGAACTTTTGGTTGATAGCTCAAGTAATGTGCGATTTCGCATTGTCGTGCTGGGAACACTCTTGGCTTTTTCTCCTTGTTCCGATTCGACTGCTAGAATCAATTTTTCTAAGCATGAGCTGTACAATGCGGCAGTTATATTGGTACTTTCACGTAAACGTTCCCTATCTATATTTCTTTGATAGACCATCAAACACATAGCATACCCATTTTCACAAGAAATTTAGGTTTGCGGGTCGCTCAGAGCTAGCTGTTCTTTAGCCATCAACCGACTCTTCCGCATATTAATAGAGTAACTTATCCACTTCTTATCTACGGTAATTTGATCATTCACCCAACTGAACGTGTCAAGAAATGATAGGAAAGGCATGTCCATATCTACATGGCGATCCATAGCACAGTAGTTCAAAAAGTTGGGTACGAATCGACGAAGTTGTTGAAGTTGCCAAGAGACTTCAAACCGTTCAAATAACTTGGTTGACTAACTGTCAACGCCTATGACATTTCACGACTGGATTGAAACGGATCGGCTTCAACTCTGTTCTTCAATACGGCCAAATTCAACTTTTGGGCCGATCTTTGTCTTTCGTTTCTAAATTTTTGGATTCAAATCGATCGGTCTAATGCTTAATGGCAGGGACAGTAACAGATGGTTTTTCATTTATTTTTCTCATATTCTTGTGAATATCATGGTTTTTAAAACCAGAAAGGAATAAAAATTAAATGACATTTTGAAAGTGTAAATGATGAGGGACAGAAGCAAGCGTTATGCTCGCAAACAACAAAACGTAGGACTGAGGCAAAGTATGTAAAGCAAGTCCATGAGATACTCTATTCAACAAAAAAACAACCGCTAAGAAAAACCATACCACTGAAAAGCTATCAACTTTCGAAGTTGAACATTCAGAATAGGAAGGAACTTATGGAACAACCTAATAATTGAGCTCAAAGTTGATGGATTGGTTACTATCAGAGAAAAAACGATGTTTCTGTAGAATACGAATTTCTTTGGAAAAGATCAATTCAATTCTAAACTATTTATCCATAATTTTGATTTTCTACTATTCAAATTAATACAAAAATGATGAGATGAGAACGGAAGGAAAACAATTCGGCAAAAATTGAGTTATCTATTGTTTGGATGACTACGAAGTTTTCAAAACCATCGTACAACTAGCGAGACTAATTTCATAAGTGAACGTAATTGGGAGGCAGAGAGTAATACAGTTCGAAATAAAAGAGAATTGAACAAAAAGGAATAGGTGAAGCTAGAATAAGAATGAAACTAACTAGAAGAACAGAAACAGAAAGAAGAAAAAAATGGGTTCTTCAACTAACCGGACTCCATCGTGTTTTCCTTAGGTCCTGATCCTGCGTTTGGAAGCATTTTCAAAATTTATTTGATTGAGCAGATTACTGAAAATCAGAAATGAATACAGAATTACAGAAATAGGGATAAAAAAGGAAGAGGCGGAGTCACACTGTTTGTAACTTCAATATCAATCATCTTTTTTGAGAGCAAAAAATCACTAATTCAGCTTTTTTCCACCGAAAAGTCTCTCGAAATAGCGAAAAAATAGAGAGCGGAGGAGAAATTTTCGAAATGTTGGTAGGTATGGTAGGTGAGCAGAAGGCGGTGGTCTTCATGTTATTGCGCCAGCTGACCTTTTCAAGCCATTACTTCGAATTGTTTTCGGTGGGAAATTTTTCGATGGGTCTGAGAAAAAGTAGAAAACAACCGAAAATTGAAGAATTTCGAAATCTACAGTATCCGTATTTCTAAAATACACGTATGACTGGGAGTTAAAAAAGTTTACGGACTCGAGAAACATGTGACCTGTCGGCAGACACTAATATCCCAAAGCTAAGTTTATGATCACCACATAACCGATACCAATCTCCGAAAGAGCTAAAAGAGACAAGTTCAAGACAGAAAAAAGAAGGAATATATAAAATATTCAGTTTACAGAAAAAAGGGAATTCGGTTGAAAGGTACTTGTGTAATTCCTAAATTTCAATTTTCCGCTTTTATCATAGCCAAAAACAACTTTCGCTGTTTTCAGAATCCTGATTAAGTGATATCTACTTTTTTCAAAGAGAAAAAAGTTTCGAAAAACTTTTTTTTTTTGAAACCAAAAGTTATTTTAATTAAATAGGTCTCTCGAGATTGTATTGCTCATTTCAAAATCAAGTAAACAAACGGAAGGAATATTAAAACATCATTTTTTGTAAGTTGTAGAAAAGGGTCGAAACAAATACGATGGAAAATTCAATAATTACCATTCATAAGAAATAGTATGGAACTTTGAGAGAAAGAGAGAATAGGAAATCAAAACATATCCCTTTTGTCTGTGAACTTGGTTTCCATGCCAAGGGGTTTCATTCAAACTTGCATGTAAGAATTTTCCCGCCGTGAATGATCCAGCAAAAATCGTATGGGGCTTTTGAATATAAAATGAGCATAGGTGTTTATCTAATTCTTTGGAGGATGAGATGATGCTCAAAAAATGCCGATATCGAAGTTGTAGGCAGGCGGGAAATGGAGAGGCAGAGCAGTAGTATGAGGGAGGGAATCGTAAATCTTGGGATGATGTTATAGAAATAACCAATCAGGCTATGAAGTTACCACCGGCACATATAGTAACATGATATTTTTACGATCCTATCTATCTGGAGAGAGGTGTCAATAAAGACCACACAATAGCAAAAGTAAGATGGACTGGAAAACATCTGTGACCATTTAGAAAATTTTCTTCAGGAAATTTGTTTTTTTTTAAGGTAAAACTAGTGGCAATATTCCCAAGTTTTCCTACGTAAACAACTGTTCATCGAATTTTTTGAAGCTGTTACATATTTCATGAAATGCAATTGGAGAAACAAGAAGAATTTCGAAAACCGTTAACATCTATTTATTAGAATAATTTTACTGCAAGAATTCAGAAATAACATTAAAACTACCAATTTTCTGACTGTCAGAATGATAATGAACCATGTCAACTGTTAAAGTCTTGATTCTCTGTGCACTTTTCTTGTCGATCGTCCTTCGAATTCATTATTACAGATTGTAGATCTGCATATCATTTTCTTATCACCGTAAGTTTCTTTAATAGCACTTTGGTTAGTTGCGTATCTGGATGGGCTCGGATCCAAGACTTTGTTGATCTGAAAACAACGTAAACACTTTATTAGAAAGCCATCTCATACTTGCACTTTTAGCTTAATTATCTTCATTTCTATGAAAGATACTAAAAATGTGTCACCTAAAGAAATGTTGGTTACATCACGACAAAAATGTTACCAGTTGACATAGTTTTGTTATTTCCCATGGAAACCGTGATACTTGAGCTCAAAGTGCACGCTTGGAGGTAGCTTTCTATTACTGTTACCAGTAATTTGAATATTCCTCAAGTCAGAACAAATAACATAATTCTGATGGTGTTTTAAAGTCATCAAGTCTATATCAATCATTATTCTCTTTTTCAAATGATCGAGATTACTTTTACATAAATCCTAAATAACTTTGTGATTGTAAAATTTTGTGTATAATCTTTTGCTCATTTCAGTTTTCAAATTTTCTGCGAAACCAAGGTATTTCCCATTATATCCTTTTGTGGTTTCAATTTTTTATCCGTATCTGAATATTCAAATTTCGAAAAATAGCAATTCGTTCAAACAATTCCATCATCGTCGGCACATTTGCACTTCATTCTAACGATGAGATACTATAGATACGCAACTAAATTGTTGACTCTGTCTTCTGGATTTTTCGCTAGTCCCATCGGCAGTAGACATTCTGATAAAAAGTTTGTATTCTGTGTGTAAATGGTGTTTTCCAGTAAAGATTTACATATTTTTCAAATGGATCAGACTTTCCTTGTAATTATTTTAAATCAAAGTTTTTCGACTTTTGCATTTTGAAAATTGGGATTTTCTGAAAACCTGTAACCTTTGAGTAAAATATGTTTATGTCTCTTGTATAAACCGCTAAATCAAAAACTCAGAGCAGATATTCTTTGAAAAGCTGGTTTTGGCAGCGAACGGGAAAAATGCTCCGCCCGTGTATAAACGCTCAACGAAAAAGTTATCTCGCTAAAGACTGAGAACACATATTTCTACACGCACAAGTGCTCATTTGTAGACAAAAAGAGCTGAATTTTTAAACCTTTTTGAAATAGAATCTTCGTGAATTGATTTTAAAAACTTTGCGATTATTCCAAATTTTCACAACCCGAAGCTGTCTTTTCTCTGGACAAAGAGAAAAACAAAACAAAAAAGTTTCGACCACGGCAGGATTCGAACCTACAATCTTCTGCTCCGTAGGCAGACGCGTTATCCATTGCGCCACGCGGCCAGACAGACCTCCACGGAGTGTTGGAGCTAGACAATTCGAAAAGAAGTGCTTTGTTCTTCACACCTCTCCCATTCTTTTTCTTGGTGTGGAAATAAGGCCAACTGAATGTGTCCGTCTGTCTGCAAGGACAGAAGAGAGTGTGGTTTGAGTGCAAAACGGTATGCCTGTACCCACCCAAAGCCCCATGAGTTTTGATAGTGAGTAATGTAGATAGTAAGGGCAATTAAGAGACCGTGCAGAGTAGTTTGATAGTTTGTTGTGCAACAGGAGAAGATGACTATGGATGTTTGGACTAACTAAGATTGACCAATTCTTATGAAGTAGATAGAACAAAAATGATAATGTATGATACGATACAACCAAGATTTTCAGATATCCTGCATTGATATCCCGCAAGCCTCTTATCGTCAAAAACTTTGAAAGTTTTGAATTATAGTCCGAGTCCAATGAATATTCAAGAGGCATCGGAATCCAATACCAAATGTGTTTTTCTAGCTGTCCGAAAATTTATTGTTGTATAATTGCAATTCAACGGCACAATTTTTCAAATTGTCGAACGTCTAAAACTGAAAAAAAAACAGGAATTTCAAATCTACATCTTTCTGGTCATTGGATTCTGTTGTTTTCCCTGCAACCATTTCTCTATGATCTCATATTTGTACTTATTCTTCTCAATTATATTTCTCTTCTGCCGAAAGGACTCTCGAATACCTCCTAAATGTCCCTCCCAAATAGCTGTATGTGTGCGCCTTCTGCTGAATGTGAGAGAATGATTGTCACCTGGTCAACCTTATTTTATCGCCCACCAGAAGAGTGGTCCAATATCAATTGTGCTAGAAATAAGCTGAAAATGTGACATTTCTTATTGGAAGTTAACTGTTGACATTTTGCAGTTAAATGTTTGTATTATTTGAGAATGATGGTAAACTTGGAATTTGAAAAATTGATCTTTTTCGAATTTTTCTTTAGAATTTCTTCTCTATTCTTGCAAATGCGCTCTAACGCAGATGTGTTTGACGCAACAACGCTGTATTTTCGTATACATGACCCTCACACTCGACCTTATGGTGGGCTAGATTTTGGCACGACTGTCTTAAGGATTGCAAAGATGATGTGCACGAAAAGATCAATACTTTAATTAAGTCATTCGGATTGCTGCTTCAAGAATAGGAAATTTCGGGGAAATCACGACTGAAATGAAGATTGTGGGATAAAATGCATCAAAATTGGGTTGTAACAAAAATACATTTCAAAAAACGAGAGAAACGTTAAAATTCGTTTAAACTTTTTAGTAAATATTTTATTTATATTTTTATAAAATCAATAATTCTCTGTTCACTACTAAAGGTTTTCGTGAAATCGTCGTTGAGGAATAATTATGAAATTTAGAACAAAATATATACTTTGAAACGCATGAATATTCTATTTTTTCTGAAATTATAAATAATAATCAATAAATTATATCATTTATAAGTTCATCTGATATGTTAAGAATCTAGGAGACAGGTATTCTAGCAGTCAACATCAATTGTAATCATTCCTGTTCTAATCACCGCCTGTGCTTTTCCAATCATCACACATTTTGAACACCCCAAGATATCTGACATATTTCTTGCGTGGTCACAGAGAAGCTGGTAGTCCAATCGGTTTTTGGAGGCATTTTCCAGAACGTAAAAAAACCTAATTCTGCTGCACAGAATGTCGGTTACGGTATCTCTATATCCTTTGTGTCTGGATGCTCTCTCGCTTTCTCCAGGTCTTTTTTATTAGTGGACCAACAGCAATCGGGGGGTCTTGCGACGTCTTCTCTTCAAACAAAAGATACGTAAGAATGTATGTTAGGTTGGGTAGATAGCAAGGGAAAACCGAGGTAATTCGAATAAATGAATATTATCTGTAATGGTGTTCTTAAGTTCCAGATAGATAAGAGATTTGATAACACACATCGAATTCCTGAAAACGAAAAGTGCAGATTGAAAGATCAATTAAAATTCTGAAAAGTGAATAACATCAGATTTTTTCTATATCAGGAATGAATGATATTTCAGGCCCAATCCGAAATGATGATGCTCACAAAATCAATCGATTTCACGTTGACCTTTTTCCAGCAGTTTCAGAACATGTAGGTATGGACCTGCATCACAGTGAACTTGAATTTCCACGATTTTTCGTCATTCCCCAACTTCACATGTCTTTTTCCCATACTTTACATTTTTCTAGCCGTTGAATGTGTCTTTTTTCCAGTTGTAACATATGTCTCATTCATTTTTCCATGAACACAATGACAGATGACGGTTCGAGTATGCTACTCTGTAAATCCAAGTGCTGTAGATATTGGTCCTTTTCGAATCTAGGACAATTGACCCTCGCAATCGCCTCACCGGCCCTGCATATGCCTCCTTCGTCTTCTCCCCCTCCTTCCCAACGGGTTTACTTGATTTACTTGTTCTCCATCGTGGCCACGTCACCCAATCTCGCCTTTCCCCTGCTCACACAGACACATAATGTGTGTTTACGTTTGGACGTTCAGATCGATCGGGCCTTTGGGTGAGCAAAATGGTCACTGGGCAGAAAAAAGCTTGGGCTGAAATAGAAAAATCGATCAACAGGGAGGAGGAACGTTAGAAAGTTTTTACAAAAAAAAAGAAGATGGGAAAGAAAACTGTGTTTTTTTGTGTTGTAAAGCAATACAAAATGTTGTCCCGCAAAAGTGAGTCACAGCTCAAAATTGAATAGGAATGGACGAAGCCAAGCGAAAAGTTGTCAATTTTTCTTCTTTTTTAGATGGACTGTATTTTTTTGCTCCAACGCTTCTCCACAAAATTGCGTCGTGAAGGAATCTTCGCACACTTTTTTTTATGAGATCTTTCTATTTCTTATTAGTTTTGAACTTAATCTGTAAAATGAGTGCAGGTTCTCACCAATTACATATTCAGTGAGACACTTTTCAGTTATTTGACTGGAATTTCTATATCTTTTCCATGGCTTCTTTTCCGCAGCTTCGAAAATAGCTATTTTCTCCTCTAACCCTTCCTTTTCCCATCTTTATCCCAACATTTCCAGTATTGGACTACGCCCCAAACGAATTCCAACCACCCTCCCGATCAATCTATTTGAAAAATTCGTATTTCCCGCCACTGCTATTATCTATACCACCCTCCCGAGTGCGCACACATCTCGACCACACACCGCTCTCGGACCATTAAACCACGCCCCCTCGGCAAGGCACAGTACTCATCTCCGACCGTATCTCAATCATTCTGCCCACATCCCCGGCCCGGGTAGGTTGTCTCCTTCGCGTGCCCGTCATACTGTGTGTCTCCCCCTATTACTGTATTGAGCCCCTAATCTTCTGGTGGATGTCTCCAAGGGAATCGTACATGCCAATCAACTTGAAGATCAACTTGTAAAGTTAGTTTGTATTTTGGGAGTATATTGAAGCTAAGATTTAGCTAGAAAACAGATTCAGAAAGTTAAGCAGACTTAGAAAAAATGATACCTTTTTAGAAGTAACCACTAGAATAAATAGGCTGATTTAATGATAACGCTTGTCACTTGCACGCACATGAAAGCTTGGGAGAGTGTTAAGACCGGGTTTCTCATCCGAGATCGTCGAGATCGTCGAGGGGCCCGTCTGTACGCTCTGCCAACTGTCCCTTTTTACCGAACCATCCCACCCCAACCCTCCTCTTTTCGTCTATCCACATTCCTCTTCCAACGCTCGGAACAATTTCAACCCATCTGCCACGTAGCAGTGTGGGGTCGGTAAGAACTCAATAAGGGGATCTGGCTATGTCATTTTCGATAATATGTAGTACGGTATAAATTAAAACTTTTCGAAGCTTTTCAAAAAATTTTTAGAACTTTGATTTTCTCAATATGCCAGATCTTCTTATTGATATGGGGCAAAATCAAGTGTGCACTAGTTTTTGTGATTATAGTTTCTAGTTTAGACTGGTAGTTAGAAGGACTGTGGTAAAATGGACACCTCGAGTTTAACGGAAGTAATTGTTATGCACTTTTCTTTCACTTCAAAGGGACTCTCAAGATCTTGTGAATCAAGATTTTCATGAAATTTTCAGGATACGTCGAGAATAGTCTATCTAGACACCTCTTAAAATTTTAGAAACCTCTCAACAGTTACAGCCTTGTTTTATCAGATTCAAAAACAAATATCGCTTTGTATCTGAAACATTTCCTCAGAAAAAATTTTATTCTCGAATTGTTTCGCGGTTTTCCAAGTTTATTCAGAAATTGAAAGAAACGTTTTTTAGAAAATGTTGGAATCCGAAATTTCATTCAATTTTAGAAAAGCAGAATAAAATCCATGTTCTGAAACCTCCTAGAAATTCAAAAAAAATCGTCTTCGAAAATCGCCTTTTCGAATTGTAAGCGCAATTTTTTGGTACAGAAACTGAAATAACTCGGCTGAAACTGGCTAGCAGGTTCTAAAATGTTCAGAGGGGTCTAAATAGAGTACTCCGAGTCATAAAACCCCCATCGAGATTTTGGTTTACAAGGTGTTGAAGTTCCCTTGTTAGCACAACCCAACGCTTGTCTGTAAAATTTCCTGCATGTGTCAAAACGGGAAAATCGTCATCCCGGAAGGTCAACCAGAATACAAACAAATATTCAACTCAGACAATCGAGTACCTGGTCGCATGCAAATTTTCAGAATTAACAGACTTTTCAGATGTTTTCCACACGAATACGAACAGCTGGAGACTTGGACCAATCTTCAAATAACGGCAGCATCCCATACTCACTCCACTTATCACCTCACAACTGTCTTTTTACCCATTCTGCACCATATTCACATGTCTGCACGTTTTGTAAGGCGGTGGTATAAATTGGCTATGCAAACGCTATCGTTTGTGCATTTTTAGTTTGACTGCATAGATTGAATGGAAGTTTCAAAGTGTATCCATGTCAGTTCTTTCCTCGATCTGGACTCTCCAGCAGGTTACGTGACTACTTGTGATTACTTCGGCTTCCGTTTATCCATGACAGTCTGTAATGAGGTAAAGTATAAGAAAAGCATAGTTTGAATTGCAAGGGACAAGAGAATCAGAAAAAGAAAATGAGCGATTAAACAGAGAAAAGCCGGAAAATTTTGAAAGCTGAAAATCATTTTTGCTAAATTTGTTTGGTATAAAAGGAGGTCCGAAAACAAATCCTGTTTTCATTTTCCGCCGAAAGCAAAACTTGTGGATAAATTTTGATGCAAATTAGAGTGTGCATTTTGCACATGGACCATTAGTATAGAGTTGAGTTGCTAAGGCTCCCTTCAAAGATAATAATTAGGCGGACCATGAAGCGCATAACATTCCACCTTTTCGTCTAGTTTTACATTTCTCTATGTATTCTTTGCAATATTCATTCTCACAAAATTCTGGAAAAAGTAAGGCCAACCGGATTAGCAAAAGAAAAGGTGAAAAAAAAGATATTACTCTGCTATGGGAACTACACATTTTTTGGACTAAAGCAATCACTTTTTCCTTTGTGGGAAGGCCAAAGAGAAATAAGTTATATTTGTCAGCTTACTTCTCTATTGGCGTTTCGGAAAATCAAAAATTACGGAATATTTTTCACAATTAACGTTTCGAATATTTCGTATTGCAAACAAAAATTATAACAATAATAAAAGAAAATTTATTTTTTCATTTTTATAGTCAACTAATGAAATTCAGCCAGTATATCGCCTAAAAATAGCCTAAAAATCAAAAAGTTAATCAAAAAAATTGTCCTCGAGGACTCTACCATTTTCCACATTTCGCTAGTCCTCTGTTTTTTCTCTTCCACATTTCCCCGCGACGTTTAAAAAGACCACCCATATCGCAAATGAGGGCTCGGCGTCTCCTTGAAGCGCCACACTCTTTCGCTCCATTTCTTTTTTCTCTCTTTCTCGCGTCCCTCCAGGGTAGAGGTAGAAAACAATTGGTAGATTCGCATGTTCCTATTTAAATTTGGCTTGTTTTATATCTATAATTTTCAGAAAACCAAAAGATTATCATGGATAAATCAAACTTACAATCTCCTATCAACCATGACTTTCATGTGCATAAGTCTTCCTCTCTTCCAATTGAAGAGTAAGTTGAAAAATCTCATTTTTTTATAACTCATAAAAATTTTGCAAAATTTTTAGAGACGTTGGAGATAACTTCCCTGGTCCGAAAATTGTTGGAATCGCTCCACATGTCGTTGATAAAATGGGATCTTTGATAATGGTAGGCTGATTTTGAACGTTTTCAATCCTATTTTACTTATTTTAGGCTGTCAACAAGTACTGTAAAGCTACCACCAGAGTCGAGTCACCTTCCAGACCCAGAAGTGCCGAAGAGCATAGAATTGAGATGGCAGACTCTTTTCATGGGGATATTATGAGAGGACTGATCCGGAATCTTCTCAGAGATCTCAAATTGACGCGAGTGTACAGAATTCAAATCACTGGAGAGGTAAGATTTAGCACTAAAATCAAAATTTGTCTTCTCGTAATCTCATTTAAGACGGATTTTGCGGGCCGGTGAAAAAAATTTTCAAAAAAAAAGGGGTACCAAGCCTCAATTCGGGGCTTCAACATCTGAAAAACTCCAAATTTTGTACTCCTAAGTCATTCTCTTCGCTTCAAACAGCTAGCTGATAGGTCTACGGCGCGAGATCGTCGCTACGCTCCTCTAACTTCAATGCCAACCCCAAAAGTTTTACGGTAGATCACATTTGTCTGGCGGATTTTTTAATGAAAAGCTTTCCTTCTGGGAAAAAAACAGAATGGCACAGAAAGAAGAAAAGAAGAAAAGACATCACTTATTTTTTATACGAATGATAATTCAAATATGTGATTCTTTTCAGCACGACTACAACGGAAGAATCTCTCAAACCGCTGTGCTTGTTGCTATCTGGAGGAGCTTGAAGTCGTTTGAGCATCCATACGATCGAACTTTTGGGGAAGACTGTATTTGTAAGTTTCAGTAAATCATCCAACTATTTTTATTGATTGGGTTACAGGGTCCAACGCAGAGACATTCTACGCAATGGTGAAAAACTACAATTTTGAATCCGAAGCTAAGTTGTCGGTGCTTGGAGCAACGATCTTTGACAATGAGCTCAAATACTTCTATGACGAGAAGATGGATGAGGATATTCAAAATCCAAGTGGATTCCGAACGTGAGTTATTTCTAGTCTAATTTCAAACAAAATAATTTTTTTTCAGGTTGAGCAGTGTGGGCATGCTCGCAGAATACGATTTTGTATTTGCGACTACAAATCTTCATACTCCAAAGTACACGCCAGAGCTGTTCTGGGACAAAGGAAATCCACAAGCAAGATTCGAACGTGTCAAGGAAAATGTTCATTATCCAGATGACAATCTTGCTCATCAAATGGTCTATTTCTCCGACCAACGAGTTGCTTCCAAGTCCATTCCACCTTCTCCAATCGTGAAACTGGCTCACCAAGGACTGCATGCAGTGAATAGAAATGAATCGGACTTGATCGGTTTTGAAGTTCAACAAGGAGGATTTCTGGTTGTCTTGAAAAAAGGTGTCTTCTTGGCCGATCACACGTGGATGATCCAGATTGCGGTAGGTTATTTTCCAATGAGTGCAAATAAAATATATTCAAAATTTCAGAGCAAGCTCGTTGAGAACGACGAGTCTAACTCACTCGAGGAGATTAATTTTCACCTCTTGGAACCAGGAAAACAGTCGGCTGAATTGTCATCATCCTTGTTGAGATCCATGGATGAGAACCATCACGCAACCGTCAGTATTAGCAAGAAGACAGTCCAATTTGCGGAACCCAAAATCTTCGGGCTCACTTCTGAGGAGGAACCGAAAACTAAGCCCCCATCTCAAAAATCGAAGCCACGCGATCCGGCGGATCGTTCTTTGTCCAACGATGACACTTTCGACACCGCATCAACTTAATAAGCACTCCCTTCATTCTCTTCTCCAATCAAGTCCATTTCTAGAGTTTTCAAATTCATTGCTGCAATTCTATTCTGACATTTTTTTTTTCAATTTCTTTGTTCCACTTTTAATTTAATCCCTATTTTTCTAGAATATCCAGGTTAGGATTTTTCAATTTTTTAGCCAATGTTTTCTAGCCATTCTATCAATTATTTTTTTATGTACCAATTTCCCTTCGGTCATGCTTTTGTCATACACGAGTCCCTCACGAGTCCTTAAGACACTGTCTTCGTTCCTCATATTGCCACCTTCTTTTTCTCACATCTCACATTTTGTAGAACTGGTACCACTTATTCTGTCCCCACTTTTTGATATAGCCTCATTTGCCCCTGCCCTACATTGTCAGCCTATACTATATATTCGCTTGAATTGCCACCTACTCTTTTTGAAAGAAGTCCACCTCTTTTCACCGTTTTTAACCTCACCAATAAAACTCCAACGCCTCCAACTCAAAGATTTAGTCAAACATTTGTTTGAAAAATTAGGACTTACGTCCAAGAGAAAAAAATTGAGAAATTTAGTACAATATTATTTTAGGAACGGTCGAAACAGATCAAAATGAACCGATAATGTATGTATGTAAAAGTGGCATTGTCTGCTTCCTCTAAACTTCGGAACCTCAGAACCTTGTAAACCCAGATTTTGATAAAAATTTCAGAATAAGTAAAAACGTGACTGCCTGGACACCTCTCAAAATTTTAGAACCCGCTTGCCAGATTCTTGCCAGATATATCAATTTCAGTTCCAAAAAATCGCCTTTCAGTGCAAAACAACTATTTTTTTAAAACCACTTCCTCAACTTCGAGGATGTTCCGGATCGTGAATTTTGTTGCTATATATTAAAAATGAAAATAAGTTTCACATTTCAGACATTTTTGCGAAAATTGTTCGAAAAAGTTTGGAAAATTGTGGAAAAATTCGAAAATATTAGGGTTTTACATAAATAATGTCGTTTTTTGGTACCACTCTTTAAACGAAGATAATTTTAGTGAAACTCATGTTCATCAAACAAACTATGTAACATTCGAATTGGTTTATTTTTGCCTACAATATACTAGTTTGAAAATTTCATCATGATAGAAACCAGAAGCCCAGGAAGTGATGAAACATTGGAAAGCCTTTTTTGCATAGTCGTCTTTAATGAACTGGTTCTCTTTGGGGAGGATTTCAAGATGCTTGAAAAAATGGTAAACAATAAAGGAGATGTCGGCAAGTATGGTGATTGACCGATAATTTTGTAACCAAACGTATTCCATTTTTTGAGCCGGCATGATTGCAACATGTGACATGGAGTTGTCGCCGAGTAGGGTTGTGCCATTTTTTTGGCTAGTGCTGGCAACTTGGATAACAAATTTTTCTCTTTTTCTTGACGATTGTAAACCGCAGTGTTAGTTTTTCATTTTTTCAGGGCGTCGTAATGAATAAAACCGAAAGCCAGACATCAAACAGTCACCATAACCTCTTTTTGGTACATCTCCGGGTTTGTAAGATGTTGCACCTGTTGGCTTTTGACCAGATATGGCGCTGATTACATTATGTTGTTGTATGGAGTCCATTTTTCCTTATACGCCACAATTCGATCCAAGAAAGCATCATTTTTCTATCGTATGAGATGTTCTCACAAACCATAGTAACGTTGCAACTTCTTTCGATCGTTCAGTTCATGAGAGAGCCATTTATCTAGTTTCGTAGTCTTCTCTTTTTCTTATTTGCGTTCTAATATTGTTCCGGTAGAGACTCCAAGCGCTGCCAAAAGTTCCCGGACGGTCGATCTCGGATACCCCTTCCACCATACTTCAGTATTCCTTCCACCACCTTTTTTTCTTCGAGGGATGCAATTCTACATGTGAATTTTGTGAACCATCGTTGTACTGTTTTTCTGTGAGCACTTCTTTCTGCGGAAACACGGTTGATATTTTTGATTGTCTCGGTTGCATTTCGGCCAAGCATGGATTCGTATAAAAAAACAGCGAAAAAGTACACATTTTCCAAAATTTCTCCTTGAAGAACCGAGAGCATTATGACACATGTTAGGTAGGGATTTTTGACGACTTGATTAGGTGTGTGAGAAACAGAAAAAAAATTGACATTAGAACGAGCCATGACAGAGAAAACTGCCCTCGAAAAAAAACGACATTTTTTATGTAACACCCTAATAAAAATCTTTTTTTTTTTTGCGAAAACGTATGATTTTTTCGTTAGATATGGGCTTTTATCAGAATAAATACGGTAACGATATTTGTTACCTCTAGCTCAACTTTGTGACTGATATGCTGCCTATCTCACGAACTACCGACATCAAACTCTCTTCAAAATTCAAACTGATACAGAAAAGAAAATTGAAAAACATACAAAATAGAAAGTTGGAAAACCAATAACTCAACTCCCAAGCAAGTTTTAGTATTATAGTTTATGTTCGAATGTACAGTAGTTCCTTCAAGTCAAATTCACCCAAATCATTAACTTTAAGCTCAATTATCTGGATTGCTGTAGGAGATAACAGTTTTGTCAACAGATGAAATATTGGTGATTTTCTGATGAATAATTTGTTTTTTGTCAAATTTTTGACATCTATCATAAGAATTGAGAGGATTGTGCTCAAAGTTGAAGCTATGGCTAAGGTCCTTTATGAGGGAATACGGTATGATATTTTCTCCAATCTAAGAGGTGGAAATGAATCGTCTCCAGCGCAGTATAAAAACGTTGATTGCCTGACCTGGCTTAACCTAGAATAAATTTCCACAATTACTTGCTCTCGATTTCTTCCGTTTAATTTCAATTTTTTGAACTCTTCCGTTATGATTTATCAAAAACATTTCTTTATCTGTGAGGATAGGTGAAGAAAAAACAGGCGAAGTCAGTAAAAACAAAGAAATTCAGGAATTGGAAAAGCTTTTCAAGTTACGGTAGTTCTAGTTTTCCAATTCAGCCTTCAACCAACTGCATCTTTTATCCACCCTTGAATCAGTATATTCTCACCCACATCGACATTTCAAATCCTATACACAACGAGAACCTTCTTCCTAAACAGTTATACTTTTTGTTTCTTTGTGTTTTTTGAGCTAACTCAAAATTTGTGTGCTCTGAAAAGCCATTAACTTTTTTCACATTTATTTCTTTTCATTGTATTTGAAGTAAATCACAAATTCTTCTCGCATTATTTCTCATTACCACCTTAAAAAGTGCAAGTTGTGCTGTTGTGGTCTTCGTTGCCGAGATGCGGCGACGAAATGGTTTTGATCTTAATAGCTAGTGATAATATGAGAACGAAAGAACCTATGCGAGATTTTTGAACCGGTGTCCTCGCCGATCTCATCAATCATTTTTTGCGTGCGTTTCAAAACATTTTTCTAGAGGAAGTTCTAATGCAAACTCATCGGTGAAGAGATATGACAAAAAAGTTAGAAAATAAAGTAGGTCACTTGGCAAAAATCTCTAATCTGTTTGGTTTCTGGTTCTGGTATACATGAAATAAAAATTACAACTGTGTGGAGTATCATAATAAGAGCAAGTTAAAATTGGCATTCGATGAAACTGGAGGCTCGTTTCGTAAAAAATTGCAATTATGAAAATAATGGCATCTGGAAAAGAAATCAACACTGTAAAAAAACGCAAAAAAAAACATTTGAATTACTAACTTTCTTAGATGTTCACGACTTTTTGAAGCAATAGAATAACCATGGAATACTCTTTCAGCACTCCAAAATTGACTTTTTTTATTGAAAAGTCAAAATTTGTCAGGCTACTGATGTTTAATTGGGTGTCTGTGGGATATGTCTGAAAATGAAAAATTATGTAAATCTTCACTTTCTTCACAAAGTATTTAAACTGGTCAACTGGTTCAATGATTGACATAATATCAGTAATATTTTATTAGTTGACAAAATTTTGATATCTTTAACAGAAATTGGGATTATTGAGCATAAAGTGAAAGTGTGAAGGAATTTTCAATAGTGCTCTACGGTAGATACCATGAAGACTCTTTTATTAAAATTTTATGGTACAGGCGCATATCGTATTTGAGAAAACTGTCCGGTTCCTATTTCTTTCTTGAATAATCAGATCTTTCCCCATCCCTCACTATTTCAGTGCAACATAATTCATTCAAGAATTCCCTTAAACTCGTATATTCCTGTGTTTTTATTTTCCCCTTGAAACCTTTGTTCCCGTCATGAGATATAGGTTCTGATATATGATTCTCAATATTGAAGACTCTTACTGTTGAACGTCACAAAACCGAAAATTAATTCGATAGAGTAAAAAGGCCTTCAAAATCTTTCTCCATTCGGAATAGTGCAAACCGTTCTGGCCTTCGCATTTTTGGTTTGGAAGATTTGAGAAGATGGCCATGAAAAAAAAGATGAAAAATGGAGAGATAAGACATGGCGATATCGAAGAATGACTTGCAATACCTTTATGAGATATATACCAATAAAAATAATGAGAGCTCAAACATATTTTGTATATGACAAGTTGACAGTTCTTGAGGCGAAATTAACATCAATCTAACGAGATCACTAAACAAAAACTTGGGAACCTGGTCTGTATCGAAATTTTTTAATTTCAAATCATTTGTGGACGATGGATAGACTGCAGCAAAATCTATTTCCGTTATCGCAATCATCTCGGTTTCTGAAAATGATATCTGAAATTTATGAATCGTTTGTTATAGTGTCAGAAATGTTTTTTCGTTCAAACTATTAGAATACCGTATTTCTTCTAATAGAAGCCCACCTTTTTTTGAAGCCCACCTTTAATAGAAGCCCACCCCGCGAGGTGCTTCGAAAAATAGAAGCCCATCCTCTAATAGAAGCCCATGGGCTTTTTCTCAGTTTTCAAATTTCTCGATTTCTGATCCACAGAGTTCCTAAATATTGAATTTTGATATTCTGAAACCTCAGAATTTCATATATTCAGAAATTTTGAGTTTAGGATTGCAGAGTGAAAACTATAAATTGAAAAAAAAACACCGAACTTTAGAGTTCTTAACTCCCGAATTGTTAAATTTCTGATTTTTTGAACAATCTTTTTTTTTTGAAATTTAATCATTGAAAAATACAGGCCCACCCTCTAATTGAAGCCCACCCTGAGAGAAGGGTTGAAAAATAGAATAATAAATACTATTAGAGGAAAAACGGTATTTTCAACGGAAACTGAGATATCGTGAAAACTTTAACAGAAGATTCTCTAACAGATAACTTTGAGCCAGTAAATTTTGGTTAATAATTTTAGTTTTTGAATTTAGTTTTGGCCAACGTTTCTCACGCTGAAAAGATCAATTATCAAAAACCGGTATACAGTAAATTAGAATTCCCAAACTTTAAAACCTACAGCTCGCAGTTTTTTCAATATTTTTCAGTTTTTATTCAGAATTGTGATTATCAAATTATTTATGCATGTTCAGATATGCCAGTTTAGTCGATCAAAATAGATTTTCTAATGTGCCGAAAACCGAAGTTTTCAATTTTTCAATTTTTTCAAGATTTCAATTTTTCTCTATTTCCACAAGGAACTCTTTTGTTTGTCCATCAAAGAACCCCATCGCATTTCTACTGGGAAATTGACCTGAATTTTGGTCTCCTCAAAAGCGATGGCTGACCTTGGCGTTCCCGGCGCGGCAGTTTGGTTTGAGACTATCTTTCTTTTTTTGACAAGTCGGGTTGGCATCAGAAAAGACATGAGAAAATCGGAAAAAATTAGCAATTTGGAATATTCAGATGAATGCGAGAACAACTGATAAAAAGAAACACCTGGAAAATGTTGTGAGCTGGTAGATGAAAAACAATTGAAAATCTTATAAGATGGAAAATCTGTCTGGAAACTAGAACGATTTCTGCGAATATTCTGCTGCTTCCACATTGATCCTGATCACATTAATTTTTTTCAGATTTCTTCAACCATTTCCTTCATCTTTAAAATTACCAAAAAATGAGAGAAAAAGAGAAAACCCATCCCTTTTTTCTGCTGCGTCGGGGCAATTTTTCGGGAGGGCAAATTTTAACGGGAGAGACCGGGCAGCATCATAGGTGTTCTCTCCTACCCGACATTTGACACAAAACCCAACGAAAGTTTCCTCCTATCTTCTTTTTTTTTTGAATCCATTACACTGCCATCGTTCAGCGTGCCGTTTCAACTATCGTGTGGAGGTCTTGATAAGATTCTGCTGAACCGTTGACCACAGCAGCTTCGAGAAAAGAAACCAGACAGAAACAAGGCTTTTCAATTCATATTCTACCGCTGCTAAGAAAATTGTCTTCTGTTGCTGCCAACAAAAATGAAGTGGATCCCTGTTGCTGCCATCCTCCAATATCTTCGTCTCAAAAAACCGAAGTAAGTAGTCCTGAAATTTTCAAAAATGATAAATTATTATTTATTGTGTCCGCTTCAATTATGTATAAAAATTTGTAGGATTCGTCATGAAAGAATGGAAGAGGCCGAGGAGGATGAAACATTTTTGGTACCGCGTCGCCCAATAAAACACCCAGATTTCTGGGACTCGGCATTGTGTGAGTTCAACCCAGATGGAAGTATCAAAATAGTAGAAATCGGGTCTGCTGAGTGGAACGAGGAAATTGAAAGCATGTTTCTGAAAAGGGAATTGACAGAGAGTATATGTAAGTTTGTGCAACTGTTCCCTTGTAGCTTACAGTAATTTTTTCAGGGCACTACCAATTGAAAGATAAAAAACAAGATTTTTATTATGAAAATAAAAAGTTTAGTGAAGCAGAGGCTCTATTGTATCGGGATGGAATGAAAGTTGGGAAGTTCCTTGTTTCCTGCAACACATTAAAGGAAATTAAAGAAAAATTTGTATTATTTTTTATTTCGGCCGATGGAAGAGTCAAGTGCAGATTGATAATGTCCGGCATCATCAATAACCGACTCCGATTTTCCATAAATGAAACGAAGTTTTGGTTTTTGTAAGTTCAGTTTTCTTGAGACTAAGACAATTTTGAATTTTTCAGGTCTATCTCCAGTCTCATCAGCAATCTTCAAATAAACAATACTTTATTTGACGGGACTCCTCTTACATGCACATTCAGGAAACTGCGATAAATCAAGCTGGCTCATCTCGAAACTTTTCAAAATTTTCAAAATCTTTTCTACCTGTACAGCAACTGCCAAATTTTCAAATTTTGACATATTTCCAATGGTTTTTCATTTCTCTTGAAAGCTGGTATTAATAAATTATTTGACAAAATCTATTCTTAATTAGTTGTTTTAATCTTTCAGATTAAGCAGCGGACAAATTTTTCAAAGACCTTAAAAAAAGGTAACCTTGAAGAAAGAATGAAAGTGTAAAACTATTTAGAAAGTGAATATACGGTACACACAAAATAAGAATGCTTCCAACTTGTCAACTTTGAGCTCATTTATCTCGGGTTTCCTGAAATATTTCATAAAGTGGACAACTGACAAAATATTTATGATATTATGATGAACATTTTGTCAGTGAACCACTTTGTTATATTTTTCCCAAAAAATTAAATGAGCTCGACTGTCAAGTGTTCTAACGGTTCGAAATTTTTAAAAAGTGTCAAATAAAACTAGATTGAAAATTTGGCGTTCACAGAATGGGCAATCTTCTATTGAAGTTTTCAAGATAGCTTACGAATAGCATCAAAAAATTTTCAGTTTTCCCATTAAAATATTGGTTATTCACAATTGAAAATACAACTGTGGCCATTTCTTCATTTTCTATGACTCCAGAGAGGTTTTCAGTTATACTTAAAGTTTGTTTTCTTGATAAACAAAACACGAACTAGTATTATCACTCTCATCGAAATATTCACTTTGACTGCCACTTATTTTGAAAAAGGCTAATCGAAAACTTTAGGTGTTCTGTAGTCTCTAGATTTCTCATCTTCTTTTGAATGACAGGCGTGGCATCTTTGGTTTCGGGGCATGGCGATAATATGTCGCGAAAAATTTGGAAACAGTTCTTCAGACGGTATATAAACGGTACAAATAAGTTAGTTATTCCATTGCTGTGAACCCCTCCCCCCAAACCAAATATGGAAAATTTTCTCACCATCTTGATCTTCCTCATCCGCAAGGAGATTGAGGAAAAACAGGCAAATCGTCATTTCAAAAACCGTCAGAAGTAAGAATGTTTCATTTTCTAGTTTTGATTGATTAGGTGAATATTCGAAAACTTTAATGCGAATATTTCAGTGAGCCGATAGCTCTGGATGAGGATGATGAGCATAAATATAAGGCTCTACCTGGAACGGTACCAGAAAGCGTCTTAAATGACCCTCTTCTTCTTTTGAAAAATGAAAATGATTTTTTTGCAAAATCACTGCCATCCTTCACGGAGGAATGGTTTCTTGAGACCAGAGCAATCTACATGCAAAGGCAAAATAATGCCGAAAAGTGTAATATCTCAATAACTTGTACTTAACAATAGTTCCCGTTTTCAGCATACTATCTCCATCTAGACAAAACCCAAAATTGGTTTCACGATGGCGCACAAAATGGCGACGCATTCGATCTTCTCAGATTCTCAGAAGAAGGAACTTTCTTGGTTTCAAGAAATCAAGAAAAAACGGATGGTTCACATTACGCAACGATTTTCTTCGTTTCAAATTCCGCCTCTATAAAAACTAAATCAATCCATTGTCAAAAGAATATGGACCTAATGGTCTATTCTGTAGCCGATACTCGTTCATGGTTTAAGTAGGTTTTTCAATTAGTGATGAGAAAACTAAAAAAAAATATTTTCAGGTCGATCACAGCATTAATGAAACATATTATACAAAAAAGTATTCCACTCAATCAGACAATTTTAAGGCGAGGGATCGAGAAGAAAAAAACCTAACTTTTTAATTATGCAGCATTTTTTTATTTTTCTCTCATGATAAAATTTATATTGTGAACTATTTGTTACCAGGCCCCCAATTTATCCGATAGTTAAAAACAACTTTCCAGATAATTGTACCCTAATCAGTTAATCTTTGTCACTCTCGTGCACTATAAAACTTTATTGCTGGATCCCGTGGACAATTTTTTCCCAATCTATAATTCCAAAAACTAAACAGCTAGTATGTTTTGTTTGCAGCATTTCTACATGGTTTTCGGAAAACCCATTTCTCATCTCGACCCTCCCGTTTGACGCCGAAATAGTTTACGACCGACAGCCAACTAGGTGTTCTATGCCGCTGAAGAGGTTTTGATCAACATCAATGATAAGAAATAGCGCATTTTTTGAGAAGAAGATTCGGGAAACACTTTTGACACTGAATGATATTGAAATGGCGTCGGTAATGCAAAAAAAAAGAAGAAAAGGTTTTTCTCGTAGATATTGTCTATGTTCCGGAGAGTCTCGAAATTTGTCTTGCGTGAATTAATTCCTGATGAACAGAACCAAAAAATGTACAGTATTGGAACTATAGAATATTGTTGGAACATTGAAAAAAATACAACTGGGGTAAAGTGTGGCATTTGGAAAAGAGCTTCAAAAATCTGTAATAATTAAAAAACTTTCAAGACACATTCTCTTAAGAACTCAACTTCAAGCCTATTGTCCACTGTACAGAAAAAATTCAAACTCGTTTTTATGCATTGATGTTATATATCATGAAAGTTGGGACTCTTTCAGAATAAAAATTGTACATTTGGTTTGGACCCACCAAGTACGGTCCAAACGGTGACCAACTTTGGTCAAAAAACGAAAATTTTTCTCGATGGAGATAATGATTAGATTCAACTCGGAATCAATCATTCTTGCTATTTTAAGCATTTTTTGTGTTGAAGCAAAAATTCCATCTCGTTTCCTTTCAGATGAAAATTTTGATTTTTGTTCCAATTTTGAAAAAAATCACTGAAATTTTGTCGTCGTGAAAAATTTTAACATTAGCTGAAAAAAGATATTGTCAGATTCGAAACCAGCATGCAAAATTACAATGGAAAATGTTTGTTTCCGTTTGAATATCCTGGGCATAAGGCGAGTTTTAGGCCGAAATGTGCCGAAAAATGAGGCTTCATCATGTGGGGGAGGTCATGGCAACAAA
The DNA here is from genome assembly GCA_027920645.1 of Caenorhabditis nigoni. NCBI lineage: Eukaryota > Metazoa > Nematoda > Chromadorea > Rhabditida > Rhabditidae > Caenorhabditis > Caenorhabditis nigoni. The sequence continues at coordinate 18,803,508 of CP115869.1, forward strand.
AATTCGTCCAAAATCGACCATCTCCAATTTTGATGAAATTTTCATAAGATGCATTATTTGTCATGGGTACTATTCTGGCAAAATTTCAGAATTCGTTCTTATCGTCTTGGTGCTTTTTTGAAGCTCGTATTTTTTCACTGAAAATGGACTTGGGAGCAATTTTTGCCTCTTTTTCGAAACTTCTGAAAATGCACGAAGACGATAAGAACAAATTCTGAAATTTTGCCAGCATACTACCCATGACAAATAATGCATCTGGTTCAAATTTCATCAAAATTGGAGATGGTCGATTTTGGACGAATTTTTGTTGCCATGTACTCCCCCACATGATGAAGCCTCATTTTTCGGCACATTTCGGCCTAAAACTTGTCTTATGCCCAGGATATTCAAACGGAAACAAACATTTTCCAGTGTAATTTTGCATGCTGGTTTCGAATCTGACAATATCTTTTTTCAGCTAATGTTAAAATTTTTCACGACGACAAAATTTCAGTGATTTTTTTCAAAATTGGAACAAAAATCAAATTTTTCATCTGAAAGGAAACGAGATGGAAGTTTTGCTTCAACACAAAAAATGCTTAAAATAGCAAGTTTAATCTATTCCAAGTTAAATCTAATCATTATCTCCATCGAGAAAAATTTTCATTTTTTGACCAAAGTTGGTCACCGTTTGGACCGTACTTGGCGGGTCTAAACCAAATGTACATTTTTTATCTTAAAAGTGTCTGACCTTTCATGATATATAATATCAGTGCATAAAAACGAGTTTGAATTTTTCTGTACAACACTATTTTCGATTCTCACAGAGAATGCGTCTTAAGCTTTATTTTCCAGACAGCAACCTCTACAAGATCGTAAATCTTAGGTTGGTTCAGCCTCTAGTTTTGCAGTCCACTAATGTCCACTATTCATTTCACATCTCAATTGATTATAAATTTCAAAATTTCCGATTTTCTTGGCATTTTCTTGTTTACTTTTAAAGTCACTGGCCCAAACCTAACCGAGAACCGATATCCCTGTGCTGGCGATGAGAGATGTGAAAAGCAACACCAATTTTGCCGTCTCTTCTCAGATAATTTTTGACCAGAGAAAATGGAAGACCAACATGAGAGAAAAGAGATAGATGATAAACAACGGCATAAGTCTATCGAAATTATGTGGTTCGGAAAATCGGAAATGAGTATTGAACCTCACCAGGTGAAAAAGAACCCAAAAATTTCAAGGTTATGATCACTGTTCAAAGAAAAAATTGGTTCTCCTTTTTAAGGAAAATGTACAGAACACTTTTATTGTTTTATTAAACTGAACTCATTTCGCAAAAATAATATTTGAAATTTTTCGAAAAAGTACGCTTTGGGTTCATCCAGAGCCTCAAAAAAGTTTAGTTTCTGCAAAACGCAGTTTCATTTTTCATATATATCTTCTAAAATTTGAGTAAGTGCGTTTTGTTACAGTCCGCATTAGACTCCACCTCCTTTTCTTGGAAGTGTATCAATCTATTCCTAAAATAATTTTAACAGTTTTTCCTGCCGGAACTGTTAAATTAAGTTATCTATATATCTCTCATTGGCATCATTAGGTGGTTTTGATAAATAACGTAAGACGCCGTCCAACGGCAAAACCGAGTAGGCGGGGTTCAAAAAATAAGGACACGGTTCGATACAAATTCACTATTCCGGTGAAGGTTTTTCACTCATCACTGTATTCTCCATCAAAAAAGATGTCGATTTTCCGGACTCTTCTCAATTGGATCTTTCGGACCTGGTTAGTTCAAAAATTTTTGTTACAGTAGTTTTAGATCTACTTTAATTTTATAAAAAGTACCTAAGAAAATTTATACAAAAGTTTTAGGTTCTACCGACCCCTCGTGGAAATCGAAGAAGACGATGAGCGGGAACCCATTGAACACCCGGACCACGGCGACCTGGCAATGTGCGATTGGCCAATAGATGGCCAGCCGATTTGTATCGTCAAGACCGGAAGCGAGGACTGGATCAAAGAAATGAAAAAGATCAGGAACAGAAGAAGCTATCAAAGAAGAATCGGTAAGAATCAAAACTTCATTTAAATATACACTGGCCTGTTTTGCGTTTGCAGACACCCTCCGTCATCAAGATGAAGGACAGAGATGGATGTATAATGAATTAAATCCTAACACGGCGGAGCATCATTTGAAAATGAGAGGGTGCATTCAAGGATCTTTCGTCGTGTCCACAACTTCTCCTCCCACGGATAAAACAGAAAGAGAAATCTGGAAGTTCAACCAGCCACTGAAGCTTTGGTTTGTGACTAGATCGGCGACAGGGATAACTGATTCCGTCAAGATTCTCTGGTCCAAAAGAGAAAATGTGTTCACTTCTTCGGTTGTGAAAGGGAAGCGTTTCCCGTAAGTTTCACTCCAAATCAGAAATTCAATGAAATAATATTTTTCAGGAATATCACTACTTTGATAAACTACATCATTGAACATAAGATCAAAGTAGGGAAACAGAAGGGTGCGACAGTTTTGGTGGATGTTTTCAAGCCTCATGAGTATTTTGATTTTATTCGTCAAAAGGTAGTTTTAGTTTGAATAATTTTTCAGATAACTTGTTTTCTCATCTCCTACCTCTATTGTAATCCTACCTCTGTAGTCATCGTTAATAAATAAAAATGTTTGTGAAATCAAATAATTGTTTTTTTTTTTGAAAACGTGAACTTACTTCGTGGAGACATTGAAAGAATATATATGAAAGGGCAAACATTTCTATGAGAGATGGAGTGTATATGTAGGTCAAACACGCAGAAAAAAGATCGACAGATAGAGAAGTCAAAAATATAGGCTGCAAAGCGAATGCCAAAAAAAAGAAACTTGGAGATAATTGAGAAACTTTTTTTTTAATTTTGAGAAAACTTGTACCAGCCGAAATACGTTTTAAATTGAGAAAGTTTCGAAGTTCTGAAAAAGAAGCAATTCGCAGAAGATTTTCACATAAATAATTTGATTTAAATTTGAAAAATCCTCTTTCTGGGGTTTGACTAATTTTAAAGAAAACGCTCGAATTAGAGGGTTTTCGGTTTTCAACTAAACTAGAATAGTTTTAAAACGACAAGAATAAATGGAAATTACCAGAAAAACAAACAATAAATACGAAAACAAAAATGCACAGCCAGGGTGGGCTTTATATTAGAGGTGGGTTTCAAATAGAGGTGGGCTTCTATTAGAGGAAATACGGTTAAGACACGTTCTCTGAAGAACTCAACTTCAAGCCTATTGTCCACTGTACAGAAAAATTCAAACTCGTTTTTATGCATTGATATTATATATTATGAAAGTTGGGACACTTTTAAAGTAAAAAATGTACATTTGGTTAAGAACCACCCAGTACAGTCCAAACGGTGACCAACTTTGGTCAAAAAATGAAAATTTTTCTCGATTGAGATAATGATTCGATTCAACTTGGAATCAATTATTCTTGCTATTTTAAGCATTTTTTGTGTTGAAACAAAAATTCCATCTCGTTTCCTTTCAGATGAACATTTTGATTTTTGTTTCAATTTTGAAAAAAATCACTGAAATTTTGTCGTCGTGAAAAACTTTAACATTAGCTGAAAAAAGATATTGCCAGATTCGAAACCAGCATGCAAAATTACACTAGAAAATGTTTGTTTGAGTTTGAATATCCTGGGCATAAGGCAAGTTTTAGGACAACATGTGCCGAAAAATGAGGCTTCATCATGTGGGGGAGTACATGGCAACAAAAATTCGTCCAAAATCGACCATCTCCAATATTGATGAAATTATTACCAGATGCTTTCTTTTTTTTTGTCATGGATAGTATTCTGGCAAAATTTCAGAATTCGTTCTCATCGTCTTCGTGCTTTTTCGAAGCTCGTATTTTTTCACTGAAAATGGACTTGGAATTTTTGCCTCGTTTTTAGAACTTCTGAAAATGCACGAAGATGATGAGAACGAATTTTGAAATTTTGCCAAAATACTACCCATGACAAATGATGCATCTGGTCAAAATTTCATCAAAATTGGAGATGGTCGATTTTGGACGAATTTTTGTTGCCATGTACTCCCCCACATGATGAAGCCTCATTTTTCGGCACATGTTGTCCTAAAACTTGCCTTATGCCCAGGATATTCAAACTCAAACAAACATTTTCCAGTGTAATTTTGCATGCTGGTTTCGAATCTGACAATATCTTTTTTCAGCTAATGTTAAAATTTTTCACGACGACAAAATTTCTGATTTTTTTTCAAAATTGGAACAAAAATCAAAATGTTCATCTGAAAGGAAACGAGATGGAATTTTTGTTTCAACACAAAAAATGCTTAAAATAGCAAGAATAATTGATTCCAAGTTGAATATAATCATTATCTCAATCGAGAAAAATTTTCATTTTTTGACCAAAGTTGGTCACCGTTTGGACCGTACTTGGTGGGTCTTAACCAAATGTACATTTTTTATCTTAAAAGTGTCCCAACTGTCAAAATATGTAATATCAATGCATAAAAACGAGTTTGAATTTTTCTGTACAACACTATTTTCGATTCTCACAGAGAATGCGTCTTAAAACGTATTTTTCAGTTGATTTCAAACAATTTTGACTATATTGAAAAGTCTAGAGCTCGACTGTCAAGTTTTTGATTACATTGAAAATGATAGAAGGTGTGAAACAGACATATATCAAGAACAGTGCATCCATGACATTTTTTGGAATTCCTAGTTTTTTCGAAAAATGCTGAAAAAAAAACGATTCTCGAAAGAAGCTTTTTCTCGTTTTCAGTACTACAAAAACAGACAAAATTCTTTGGGAAATGGGCGAATACCCGAAAATTAGGAATTTCCAAACAATTCCGGGAATTTTAATGTTTTAATCTACGTCAATTTTACACCCTCCTTAATTTTGAAAGCGATCGGATCCTTCATCGAGAAGCTCCAGAATCTTGAAAATTGTCGAAACAGCCGAAAAACAACTGGAAAATACGTTTTTGTATTATTTTATTGACCGCTATGTTGTCAAGAATTCCTTTCCAACTTTTATCTGCTGTTTAGTCAAAAAATCTTTTTTGTTTGAACATAAACTAGAAGATTTTCACATCAACTATTGGGAACAATGTATCATTTATCAAAATTCCGTTTCAGACATGCAATTTCTCAAAACTATCTGAATAGTAATGACAACGCCTGTTCAACTTCCAGGAATTTTCGCAACTTTCTTTCATGTCGCTTATCACGAAAGTTGCAGAAACAGCAAGTTTGACTAACTGCCAGTCATTTGAACAGCTTTTCTGATAAAATGAACTGATTCATTTGCTAATAACGTGGAAATTTGCTATATGGTTGATGAAAATTTCAGAATCTGATAAATGAAGGAAGAATAAAAAGTTATGAAATCTAGGAGAGGTCTGTACCAACACCGATACATTTTGTCCATCCATCCCATGCTTGGACAATTCAGAAAAATTTCGAATACTAAAAATTATTTCTATCGGGTCGTATATTTCTTAGCTTTCTCATTTCCGCCGGTGCGCAACTGATTCGTTCTTGTTCAAGTTTGACACTAAACTTAGGTTTTTGCTATCAGTGCCTATTTTGAATAGTATAGAATTATAGCGATTCGCTGAGTTGTGATAACGGTTTTTGCTCGGCGCCGAAACTCGAGAATTGCATGGGTGGAGTCACGAAAGGAAACAAAAAACGAACGAATGAATGCAGTTCAATTTGAAAACCAATTTTCGGAGCATCGCTCCATTATTCTGAGTTTCCGTTGACGGAGGGATGAAACTTGAAACTATCTCGAGAGCGTTGCGGAGAATTGTATCCAATGAACCGTAAGTTTTTAAATGAATAACTAAAACTAGCAAGAAAATATCGAGAAAATCTGGAAAAGTGTTTTTTTCTGATCATGATCATAGAATTTTTGGAATGTTAATATTGTAAACTTTGTTGAACACTTTGCATTTCGAAATCTTACGAAATTATTATCACATTTGCTGATAAAACTTGCTGACCGACTACCACATAATGCTGAAAGAGTCATAGAAATTTGAGAAGACTCAATTTTGTGAGACTAAATTTTGAGAAAAATCAGAAAAAGATCGGTCATTTTTTTAAAGCGAGCGTTTCGTTTCAGAGAGTTCCAACATCTCACTGATAAAGATGATAGAGATGAGATAAAAACCTCTACCACACATCCAGACTATGGAGAGTATGCCTACGTTCGATACACACCTGGTAAACCGATCGAAATCATTCCGACAAATAGCAAAACATTTCGGAAAAGATTGGAGAGAATAGAGAAAATGAATGCAGAAAGGCTACGAATTGGTAAATGACCATAAATAGATTAATCAAGAAATTAATCGAGAATTTCAGAAAAGTTGAGAGAAGAAGATGACCAGCAACTGTGGTTTTTTAAAGGCCTCACACGATATAATGCTGAAGACAAACTCAAAATCAGAGGATGTATCGAAGGTTCCTTCTTGATCACGACTAATCCAAATCAGAGGAAAGAGTACGCCTTCCGATTAACGCTTTTTTACGTTTCCAAAACAAGTAGCGGAATTGTTCGTCCAAAAACCATCGTATGGTTCAATAATGAAAGACCTCACAAGTACGGAATAAGGGAGGTGAAGCAAAAGTTTGAGTAAGTTTTTTTCATGAAATCGGAAAAAAAACTATTGATTTTCCAGAAATTTGACATCTCTGGTCAGATATCTTATTGATAACAAAGTCCAAATTGACGGAGTAACACTGGTGGATATCTTTCAACCAGGACGATGGCCAGAATATATGTATTGAAGTCTTCATGACGTCTGACTACCCAACTGAATCTTTCTTCTACTGTGTACCTCTTTTTTTGTATAAATGGTTGCCAAATTTCGAATCAACTCAAATTTAGTAGATTTTGAAGAATTGCGGGGTTGAAACACGGACTAACGCAGCAATTTTCATACGTTTGGAAAGTAAATGCTGAAAAAGAACGGAGATGAAAACTGTGAAACATTAAGAAGATTCCTACTGGGAAAGCTTACAACTTAAATAAATTAATACTACTCATTCTTTCTCAATAATCGAGGTTAAGCGTTCTTTAATACTCAAACGCCAGCAGTTCCTGTTTCTTATCAATCGAATAAAAAAGTACGATTTCTTATAACTTGCTTCATGTCATCTTGCACTTTTTCATTTAGTGATAAGGGTTTTTTTCTGAATATGACTTCGGTGTCATAAGACGATTGTTCTCATATTGAGCATCACAAGTTTGTGAAATGTCGTTCGTGACTATAAATGTGGCAACTGGTCATTGAAATGAAAGGGTTGTAGCTGAAATTCGAAGGTGTGGTCAGTGAGAGTGAAAAATTTTTCCAAGTTTTTCTTGGAACCCTAGCTGAATACAAAAATTAGCTGCAATAACTTATTTCCTTTGGAAGCCTAAAATTTGTTTTTGAGATGTAAATTCAATTTTTCAAATTTGAAAACGTGAGCGATTTTTCTAAAATTTTCTTAAAGTTGGTGTGCAAGAAAATTGTGAATTATTTTAGATCGCGAATAGCAATATTTTCAATAATACTATTTGTCAAAATTCGCCTCTGAATTATGAAAAAACGTTTTTTTTGCAAAAGTAGGCACGTTGGGTTAGATCTAAAATACGGAATTCCAAGAATAATCCTTTGCATCTTGTTTGAATCCTGAGAAATTAGGAGGCCGATGTTTGTTCGAATTTTTCTTGTATTACATCATGACTATCAATATTGTGATACACAAAATAATAAAATACGAATTTCTCACCGCACACCACTTTTATTGCATTTAATAAAATAATATTTTGATCAAATTATGGTTGTTCTAAGTCTCAAAAATGTTTCAGACGTCACATATTATCAAAGTAGTTTCACAGATATTAGTAGCTTGTGAACCATTGAATGAATAATATCAAAAACTATGATATAAGTGAGTTGCATCATCTACTACAATCCAATTTCTATTGATTGTCAATGTATTAAATATTCGACAAGCAAAACCTTTGAAATATTGATACACCTTTGATATACATTCTGACATCTGACTACATGCCGGTACATATCACAGGAATCAAAAAAGTGGAGTTCCAGCCTCAGGGCTTTTCTGATATAGGCTTAACAGTAGTGCATAGCATACCCGTCACAATTTATTTTTGCCTGAGCTGTTAGTGTTATTTGTGCCGCTTTGATCAAGTACGTAGGTGAACACCGCTACAAAACTGGTACAACACTCTATAAACGCAAAATACCAAAAACGAAATTTGAATTTCCCGCCGCCGACGGCGAAAGACTACAAAAATCTTGTTTTAGGTTCGAGGTCAGCCAGTCTTCTCCCCGTCTCGGTCGATAAAGACACGTCGCAAACAATTGCAACTGTCTAACTTAATATTGGTCTATATATGTATTCATACAAATTCAATCAGCGGTGCTCAATGAAAAATCTAGTAGTCTCTTCAGACTCACAAAAGGTCGAGGGTAAGTACTGAACGTGGAGAGCACGGAGTGAATAAGTGACCACAAATTAATGGAAAACTACTGAAATTGTCGATAGAAATACAGGAAAATAGTGATTTGCTAAGAAATACTGATACAGTAACTTTGGTTTGACGACAATAAGAATCACATCGAAGTCCTCTGCTAGACATCGCACTGCGATAGAATGCCGATTTCGTTAGTCTCGTCAGGCCAAAGGAAGAAAATGGGCGGTCTTCGGAATCTCTGAAGGACAACCCACCACCCCGCGACAATTCATTGATTCTGTTTTCGAAGAAAACCCTATGAATCAGGAGAACCTTCAACTATTTATCAAAAAATGTATGACTGTTCAGGGGAAACTCTCCAAATATAATACTTGTTTTAGGAAACTGCATTAGGACTATTCTATGATGTGAGAGTTCCAAATTGAAAGTGCTTGGATACGTAATAAACCTTTTTTCTTCTTAAAACTTTTGTTACTAGCCGGTCAGAACAACCGACAACTCTGACACAATTTATAATCCTTCATAAAACTACTGTTCTTTATTGGGCTTTTTTTCCTATCAGTCTAGTCTACCGTTTCGAGTTATCTATAATATTTCCAGAAAAAAACGTTTATGGGGTTATAAAAGACAAAAAAAACCTCATTTTTTTAAACAATGGACTCTGTCCCGACTACTCAAAATTTACATCCTGGTACCGTCAACAGTGATATGGCGCGTGCACAAGTCAAAATTCTTGGTTCCCGAAGAGCCAGAACTGTCAATCAAATTGTACGCATGTCTGATGAATGATGAGTTGATAAAAAGAAAAAAAAAACCTGGCGATGACTTGTATAATAATTACAATGGAAAACAGTGATGTTGTAGTGATTATATCAATGAATGTTGTTTCATGGAGGGTTTTTTAGTTTCCATGTTAGCTTCGTTTGGTATTGAAAATGCCGACATAAAAACGTGAAATACCGTGAAACCTTTAACAGAAGGGCAATCGTCAACTTTGACCGTTTTTGGCTCTGTCCCTGAAAAGATTTCACAGGTTTACAATAAGAAGTCGTTGGACATGCAAGATTCACATGTAAAGCAGAAATTACCCTTAACACCAATATGAAAATAGGTTCTTATATTTTTTAGAATATTGGTATTCATGTGAGCCCATCGAAAAAATAGCTTGAATTGAAAAAATAAAAGCTTCTAAAATCTTATTTCAGAATCTACAGATTTCAGGTTCTGCACCATCTAACTAGAAGCAGGTAAGCAATCAAAGCAGTATTTGAAAGGTTTTGCGCCAAACTATGGAGAAACATTATTTCAATCATAAAACACAACGGAATCGGAAACGAATTTGTACAAAAAAATACAAGAAATTGGTACAATGGCAATTCAGTAGAGTCCGCCAATTCTACTAACCAGCATATTTTTCAGAAATTCCAACATTTAAAAAAATTGGAGTACAGTAACTTCATTGTTCAACTTCATTGTTCAACTGTATTGTTCAACATATTCATCCCAAATATGATATTTGAATCAGAAACAGTATTGCGAATGAGTCAAAAAAAATGGGGAGAAACGGCTAAATGATGTCATTGGTCGTCATAGATTTACAAATAAGACATGTAAGCAAACTCAGTGATAGATATGGATACAATACCGTTGAAAATACAGTTTAAATTTTTGTGAAAGGGAGATGAACAGAACAATTCCAAAAGTGAAAATAGAAAGAGGGTATGGTTACACAACGGTGGCCAGCGGAAAAATGTTGGCAACTAGTGACATGAAAAACAATAATGACAAGTTTAGTTCTCGCCGTCGTCGGCGTCATCATCGAGTGGTCCCCAGATGTTCAACGTTTGCTCAAATCTAATTTCTCCGGCGTCATTCTTGATGAGGCAGGTGTAGGTACCCGAATCCTTAACCGTGTATTTCTGAAATATCATTTGAGGTTATATGCGTAGGATTTATTCAAATCAAATAACAATTTGAGATGAACCAAATGCATACTAACCGTGAGTTCCAATTGAACGGTGAAGTTGCCATTTCCTTCATCGTTGGTCTTGAACTTTATACGAGAGGACTCCTTCATCTTTTTGGATTTTGGCGAGATCCAGGTGACTTGAGTATTTATTCCTGCCGAGTATCCAACATCTAAGCAGATGGCTCGCTCACCACCCGAAGAGGTTTGTTGCAAGATCTGTGGTTGTCTGGTAAACAATGGATGTCCCTCTGGCAGCTCAAACATGGGAGTGAAGGTAGCCGTGAGCGTTCCAGACTCGTTATCGACAGTGCAAACGTATTGCCCAGCGTCCTTGTCGGTTGGCTCGTTGATTTCGAGAGCCGAGTAGTACACATTTCCGGCTTCGATTTCCTTCACAGCCTTGATGCGGTCAGAGTTGGCGATGATTTCCTCCTGAAGGCACATAAATTTGTTGAGACAATGTTGTTCAGAAAACTCACATCTCCTCCTTCCACAATCTTCTTCCACGAAAAACTTGGCTCAAGAATGGACTTGGCGCGGAACTCCATGACCATGACCCTAACATCTACGTCATTTCTGGAGGAGATGTGTGGCTTCTCAACGAAATATGGCAACGAGAATCCTGGAAAATTGAATCCGCCAGGTTAATGAAAAAATCGTGAGATGGGAAGCAGTTCTGCTTTTGAAAAATTTTTCTATTCCTGGACATTTTCTCACCTTCAAGCTCGACGGTGAAGTTGGCATTTGCCTTTCCGTGTGGGTTGACAATGGCACATCTGTATGCTCCGGCGTCAGTGTTGACGAGGTTCTAAAAATTTGTTACGTCCTTATTTCCTTTGGTTTTCCTTGAAAAAACCCGATTGTTCACGTTTATTGTCTCCAATTAATCGGAAAATGTATTGAAGGAAATTATTTTTTGTGAATTTATTAGGTTTTCGTGAATCAAATACAATTTTTTGGTGAAAAAATAATTGCTAGAAGTTGCGAAATTTTTCCAAACGAGAAAAAAGAATAAGGTAATACGTTTTTGCCGCGGTGCCTAGTACACCAAAATGAATGGATCGTTCTCAAATTTTTCGGTGGTATTTATTTTTAATTCGACAAAAAAACAGAGTGAAAAATGTCAGTAACGACCCTCCTAAGACTCGCATTGCGCATTTTTAGAGAAATTCTGATACATTCATATCTCAAAATTTTTACGAGAAATTCTTGTGGAAATTCCATGGACAATTACTTGAAAAAAACACTTTTCAATAAGTACCATTTTGCGAGCAGCTGGCATATATAGTAAGAAACAAAAAAATTTGGGAATATATTTGTCCTGGCGCATTTGAACTATGATACGAAAAAATACCTTGATGGTGAGAATGACCGAGTAGCTGTCGTTTCCAGTCATTGAAAGGTCGACACTGAATCGGCCAGAGTTTGCAATCTCTTTCTGAAATTTTAATAATATATTACAGTAATCTGCAAGATTGAAAAATTGAGTCATGAAATAAGAACATTGTTACTCACGTTGTCGTGATACCACTTCACTTGCGGGGTTGGGTTGGCGTCGACAAAGCACTCAAGCTCCAACGATTCATCGTAATATTTACGGGTCACTGGTTGTCTTGGGAAGTGTGGAGCCTTTCCGTATGGAATTACTAAAATGGGAAGTTTTGCGGAGAAAAAACGTAACGAAGGTAACGAGAAAAATAAAGACGCGGACTTGCAGGCTCCAGGACATTTTGCAGCTAATACGTGACATAGCCGGATGTTTTGCATCTGAGACAAAAAAAAAACGCCAGATAAAGAAAATTCACATTGGACAATATTGGCTGCGAAACGTCTCGTTGCAAAACTTTCCGGAGCCGACTTTGTCATTCTCGCCAAATAACAATATTTAAGCAGACGGTTGCCTCACCTTTACGATTCTGTGGTTTTTCGGTGAACAGAGGAACGTCAACATTGAATGTGGCGTACAGCTTCCCAGATTTGTTTCTGACAGTGCAAATGTACTGTCCGACGTCTTCTATGGTTGGCTCCTTGATTTTAAGACCCAACCAGAAGACTTTTCTGGTTTCTCTGGTTAAGAACTCCCACACAATCTGGATGCGATCAGAATTGACAATTTTTTTTTTCTGGAAACGTATAAATTCGTAGAGAAAATATACTAGATATACTTACAGCTCCTCCTTCAACGAGTTTCTTCCACACGAAAGTCGGCTTAAGACATGACGTGGTGCAGAAACCCAAGGTTTGGCAGTTTCCGTCAATGCTAATGCTAGGCTGCACAACGAAAGTTGGTGGTTGAATTCTGAAACAATTGGTTGAAATGTGTTTTAGTCACTCAAAAATGGCTTCAAATGTTGTTTAGGGTGAATTGCCTAGTTTCATCACATTAATGTCTTTCAGTTTTTTTTTAAACTTTTATTTCTAACGAAAATCAAGAGTCAAAAACGTCGTGAATCATGAGAAAGTACCGAAACCCTCCAATTGAAAAACCTTTCAGAAATGAAAGCTCCTTTCCTCCAATAATATTGTTGGATTTCTTTTTTTGCAAAAATAGAGTTCTTTTTTGAAGAGTTTCGTGTAATTTTATAGACATTTACAGTCATTTTTGTTCCGTTCTTTTGTTGTTCCCCCACTCACTTTTTGCATTGTTTCTCCTCCATCTCCAACAGCTTCTCCATCTCGGCGTATTTTTTTGATTCAGTGGCCTGAAAAAAAAATTAAATTTAGTCATAAAACTAGTCAATTTACGCCACGTGCTTGCTTATTGTATCTGACACTTGAATTTATAATTTAAAACTTTTTGAGTTTTCAAAATTTCTCAGGATTTTTATTTACAAGATTTGGAACCCCCAAATTACTGGATATCAATTTCACGAACACAGAGTTAAAAAATTTTCACATTTCTTAGTTTGAAATTTCCTAATTTCTGTGCTGTCGAATCCGCTACATTCCATATTTAACAAATTTCCAATTTTCAAGATTTTAGTATTCGAGCTTCTCACATCTTTGAAATTTCGGGAACATCTGAATTTTAAGCCGATGAAAATTTCGAATTTCGAAATTTGGAATTTTTTGATTCTTAAATTTCGAATGGAAATTGTTAGCATTTTTTCTACTCAAAATGTGTAAATTCCTAGTATTTCAAATTCCTGAAATTCGAAATTCGTGAATTCCTGAAGTGTAGAATTATAATTTTAACAGATTTTGATCCTAAATCACATCGGAAATATAGGGTCAAAACCCTACAAACGTTGAGATAATTAGGTTTCTGAAGCTCCGAAGAAGAATGCAAAACTGGAAAATAGGAAGAGATTCTGAAGATTTTTTTTTAAGCGGAAAAATGACAAAAAAGTTTATTGGGAGCCACGAGGTTCGGCACCTCTAGGGCTGAAATCTTTAAAAATTCTTAGCTACAAAAATTCTAAACTAGGGAGAAACATTTCGTAAAAATCTTTCTCGGAAGTTGTGCAGACAACATGACATGTGACTTTTGCCGTAACGTAAGTGTTAGCCAGCTGCTAATCTGGAAAGGCGCGAATAACCATTTACAAGGAAAATTATGAAGCTATGAAAGAAAGAGAGAACAGAAAATCTTCGCGAATAAAAATTTTCATACCAACAACTATTTAATAATAATTTGTAAGGCGAGTTTAAAAATAAAACAAGGTATGTATACATTATGCTTTGGAAACTGAGATGATGCTCAAACTGAGTGCCGATTACGATCTTCGAAAGTAGGCGGGAACTAGAGAGAGAGGGCGAGAGTATGAGAGAGAGAATCGTAAATCTTCTGAAGAGGTCAACCAATCGAGCATTGAAGTTAGCACCGACACTAGTAACATGATATTTTCACGATCTGGGGAGAGGTATTCTTATGGACCAAGCTATAATATATATATATATATATATAATAAACGTTTGATGAGAGCAGAACATATAGGATTCTTGAGAAATCTTGTCTTTGGAACATTGAAAAAGGAAAACTAGTATAAACTTGTGCCACAGCGAAATGCGCACATTTTTTGAACAAAAATACCCGGCCATCAAAAATTTCAGAGCTGTTAGATGTCAAAATTTCAATTTGAAAAAAGAAAAAAGAATTTAAAAACTGTTGCTACTTATTACCAGTACGCCCTTCATTTGCTGAGCAACTTCCTGCCTTCCGCTTATTGTATCTCCCTTGAATTTTCAATTTCAGAAAAGTCCCCAGTTTTTCGATATTCTCAAAATTTCTAGTTAACTGAGTTTTGAGGAAAAAATGTTCAATTCTGGAATCTGGAATTTACTCAAATTCACAAATTTCTGAATTCTAAATTTTTTAATATCCAAAATTTCTGTATTTTTGAATTTCCAGAAATTGAAAGTTAAAATGAGCTTCTTTTTGAAATTTCCAACATGATCCGAACAAAATCTGCAATACTTCGAATTCGGAAAGTCGAAAGTTGGAGTAATTTGAAATTCGGAAATTAATAAATTCGCAGAAATAGGAAATTTTAGTTTTGTGTAATTTTAAAAATGTCATTGTCCACCCAATTAGTTCCCGATTTGCCAGAAGACGCAGGACATTATGGACCACAAGGCGCTCAATAGTCTATGGCTCTATATCAGTATAAAAATGCGTCGTCCTTCAGAATTATTAAAGTGAACGCCCAAGACAAACAGACGGACAAACACACAGACGTATTCGAAATGTTCCCTAGTTAAAAGTAGCAACGACGAATATTGATAGCAAAAATAACCGGAATGTTTGGATTTTGATTTCCAATCCCGACAATTCCGATTCTTGCTTTTTGGATTGATGTTTGCATTGGAATCCGTGATTTTAAAGTTAAATTTTATAATCTTGGCTATAAATTTGGTATTTTCAAGTAAAAATTTATATTTTCATGCTAAAATTCAAGTATTTCCATTAAAATTCAACAGTTTTGAACGAAAAACAGTTTTTTGTTCCAAATTTGTTCAATTTTTAGGCTCAAAATGTGAATAATAATGTGTCGTATGGTTTGATGCATTGGGTGCATCAAAAAAACAACTGTGTTTGCGTAACTCGCGCACCGTAGTCCTTTGGAAAATTGTGAAAACGTACTATTTATCCGTAAATTTTGGATTATCTATCGATTTCCATCAAATTTAGTTAGTTTTTTGATAATTTTTATTGTAAATTAAGAAGAATCATTTCCTTCATTTTCAGAACAAGTTTCTTATTTTTTCAACTTTTTTCAAAATTGCAGGTAGAAAATGGCTGGGAATCGAAGAATTTAACAACATGGAAGTTGTGAAACCACGCGGAAAAACGTTGAAGGATATAAAAAAAGCCAGAGAGATCAGCTCTAGCGGCATGGGAGCCGAAAGTTCATCTTGAAGGCGTGATTCCAAAAGAAACTGTCCAAAAGCGAGAGGAGACAATGGTAAAGCTGCAAAAAAGCCAAAAATTCGGAGCAGCACAGTTTTGAGGCTACCGAAAAGAAATTCACCGGTTCAATGGGAAAATGTTTCTTAGAGACGGAGTCAGGTTTCAAAACAGTAAGTTTCGCAAATGAAAAACCTGAAAACTTGAACTATTTCAAGCCATCTTTCAATCAAAAATCAAATATTTTTGATTGGATCAGGTCTGTGAATGTTTTGGACAAAAATTCACAAAATGCAGCTACTTTGAGTAAAATCATGTTATTTTCAGAACAATTTGCGGCAAACGATAGTAGAGAACATGTTGAGGAGCTTTGGGATCATGAAAGAGTTGAGCGATTTTGAAACTCAAAAAGGTGTGGAGAACTAAATAAGGATGCGGAAGGGGCTGTGGTACGGAATGGATGAGTCAAACGGCACGGAAAAAAGACGACAGGTCAAGAAATTTAAGTTATTCCAAGATACTCGAAACACCATCACTTGGAAATTCTCAGCGTCGATAGTGATTACTGGAAATGAAAGTGAATTCACTGAAATGAAAAAAATCAGCAGAGCTCATACCTCATCATCATTCTTATAATAAATAAATATTTTATTAATTCTTAAATCTAATTTGATCTGCCATAAAATGTTTAGGTATGGAAGGTCTGAAGCAATATCAAAAAGCAATATGGTCAGAAGCTGTTTGCCTGAACTTTTTGCAATCGAATTCGTTTCAACATTATTGCAAAATGTGAGAAGCGAAGCGACAAAATTGCGCCGTAAGAGTCCGACGTTCTAAGTGCCAGAGGAGCAACGAGGGTCGGTTTTTGGGTAAAACAATTAAAATTGAAAAAAAAAGTTTTAGTTTTTTCTTTGTTTTTATTTGTGGAAGGGAGAAGAACGAAAAATGCAACAATTAAATTAGAAAAAAATGACAATAATGACAAGTTTCGTTCTTGGTTCCGTCACCTTAATCTTCAATCGGTCCTCTCGACGTTCAATGTCACCTCAACCTCGGATTTCCAAACGAGGACGTTTCCAGCCGAGGGACCACCTACAGCGTGCATGAGTGGACTACTTCCATGATAGGTTTGCTGCATGATCTGGGCTCTGTTCAACGATGGAGCTCCTCCTGGCACCTCGAACTTTAAAATGAAGGCGGCAGTTAGCATTCCATAGTTGTCCTGGACTGTGCAGATGTATTCTCCGGCGTTATTGTCGTTTGTTGGCTCCTTAATTTCTAGCGCCGAGTAGTAGACGTTTCCGGCTTCGAGCTGTTTTACAACTTTAATGCGGTCAGAGTTGGCCATAATTTCCTCCTGAAGAGAATTTGTCGAGAGAATAATGTTCTGAAAACTTACAGCTCCGTTTCCAACAAGCTTTTGCCACAAAATGGTTGGCTCAAAAGTAGGCTTGGCGCGAAACTCCATGACCATAATTTGTCCGTCATCTCTGAAGGAGATTTGTGGGATCTCAACGAATGTTGGAATACAGTCTCTGGAAAAATCGTTTTGCGTATATTCAAAGGTTTCGAGTGTTTACTGTAAATGTTTAGGTGCAAAAATAGCTAAATTTGATTTGAAAACATTGAGAATCCAGAAAAAAGAAGCCTGAAAGTTCAAATTATAATAATAAAGATGCTAAATTTCGAAAATGACAGATTTTGATCCTTTTTCAATACATTTCTTGTAATTTAAAATCAGCTTGACAGATTTTTCGATGACTTGACAAATTTGAGTATATTTTTTTTGAAATTTATTTCAACCCATTGGTGCCTAGTTTGACTCATTTTCCTCTTATTCAGATACTCACCTGCACAACATATGTCCACAGTTGCCCCTCATCCTTTCGCACTGTTTTAAAACGTTTTCTTCGAACTCCCTCTCTTTTTGAGCAAAACTCTTCTTCATTTTGGCGGATTTCGAGGTTTCCTCTGAAGATCAATTGATCTGAAAAAATAACAATTCTGTACGTTAGTCACGAAATAGCTATAAAGGTGCTTCGGAACATCTTTCTTTCCGATTTTTCGAAAAAATCCACTGTGATCAGGAGGCTTTTAGATCCAAAGTTTCGAAACATGATTCTAAATTCCATGTAAGCAAAAATAAGAATTCTAAGATGATTTCAGTAATTGTTTTCAAATTTTCAATAACAAAATCAGAACTTTATAGATCTCTACAAAAATTCTAACATATGGGATCATGATCAAATGCAATAATTCAACTTAAAGGCAGCAAATAAGCCAAGATATTTTTGCGGGTCCAGCTATTTCACGTCTTCTGGATCAAACCTAAGCTTTCTGATAAACAAACACATGTAGGCCAGCAAAACTTCATATGAATATAAGAAACATGACAATAAGATGTATTTGAAAAACGTAGTAAAGTAAAAAAAGTTTGGAGCAGGGGTGTGGGGATGACTTGTGTGTTTTTGGGTAAGACAATTCAAATCAAATAATCGGTTTCAGATGTTTTTTCTTTATTTTTTGTGAAAAAGAGATGAACAAATCAAATTTCAAAAATGAAAATAGAAAGAGGGTATGGTTACACAATGGTATGGCAAACGGAAAGATGTTCGTGAGGCAATTAATGTCATGAAAAACAATAATGACGAGTTTAGTTCTCGCTGTCGTCGGCGTAATCATCGAGTGGTCCCTCGATGTTCAACGTCAGCTCAACGTTGGCTTCTCCGGCGTCGTTCTTGATGTTGCATGTGTAGGTACCCGAATCCTTGGCTTTGTAGTTCTGAAATTTAAGTTGATAAGGTTACAGTATGATTGAATGCGAATTAAATCACGATTTGGGAAAAAACCATATACTAACCGTGAGCTCCAATTGAGCGGTGAAGTTTCCATTTCCCTCATCGTTGGTCTTGAACTTGATGCGGGAAGACTCCTTCATCTTTTTGGACTTTGGTGAGATCCAGGTGACTTGTGGGTTCATTCTTGCCGAGTATCCAATGTCGAAGCAGATGGCTGGCTCACCTCCAGAAGAGGTTTGTTGGAGGATTTGTGGTTTTCTGGTGAACGATGGGGCTCCTTCTGGCACCTCGAACTTGACGGTGAAGGTGGCGGTGAGCTTTCCGGACTCATTCTTGACGGTGCAGATGAATTGTCCGGCGTCCTTGTCCTTGGTTGGCTCCTTGATCTCGAGGGCGGAATAGTAGACGTTTCCGGCTTCCAGCTTCTTCACTGCCTTGATGCGGTCAGAGTTGGCGATGATTTCCTCCTGAAAATTCAACAGTTCGTTGAGAAAATGATATTTAAAAAACTCACAGCTCCTCCTCCAACAAGCTTTTGCCACACGAAGGTTGGCTCAAGGATGGACTTGGCGCGGAACTCCATGACCATAACTTGTCCGTCATCTCTAGAGGAGATTTGTGGCTTCTCAACAAAAGTTGGGGAAGAGAATCCTGAAAAATGGAAATGACTGCGTTAATGAGAAAATTTCAAGTTGGGAAGCAATTCTGCACTTCTAAACAGTCTTGATTCATTGAACATTTCTTACCTGTAAGCTTGAGGTTGAAGTTGGCATTTCCCTTTCCGTGTGGGTTGACGATGGCGCATCTGTATGCTCCGGCATCGGCGTCAGCGAGCTCCTAAAAATTTATTACATTTTTATTTCTTAGCGTGTTTTTTTTCTCTCAATTCCCTCTTTCTTCTTCTCCAATTCAGAAGCCCTCGTTAACATAATCATTCATTCTTATTTTAGTGGTACCGCAGCCTCTCTTGTCCCATAAGATGATCTGTCATTGCTAGAGAGATACATAGAACCGAGAGTGTGTAACGGAATTGACGACGACACTTTACACACCCTGGGATGCCAACTTTCGAGCAGATGGCATAGTGAGAAACAACGAAATTTTGGGGAATGTCCTCGGCACCTTCGAACTATGACACAAAAACATACCTTGATGGTGAGAATGGCAGAATAGCTGTCGCTTCCCTTGTTGGCGAGGTTGGCGCTGAAGCGGCCAGAGTTTTCAACCTCCTTCTGCAAATTTTACAACGTATTACAATAGTCTGAGGTACTAAAAAGTGAGTCACTGTATAACGCTCAATCAAAAACTTCATCAAAAAGTACTGTTACTCACGTTGTCGTAATACCACTTCACTTGTGGGGTTGGGTTGGCATCGACGAAGCATTCAAGCTCCAACGATCCATCGTCGTTTTGACGGGCCACTGGTTGTTGTGGGAAGTGTGGAGCCTTTCCGTCTGGCATCACTAAAAATGGAGAATGTTGTGAAGGAAATATGACAAAAATTGGGGAAGACGTCGTGAAAAGAAAAAATACGGAGGTGGGGGGGGGGGGAAGAAGAATCAGAAATATTTTGTGTTATGTTTTGTTTTATTGTTTGCTCTCTATTCTATTTTGTCAATTCTTTTCTTTATTAGAACGTCAAACAAGTGGTGTTCTGAAAACAGTAACATGAGAAACATTTCTCTATGCGGAAGGAAATAAAGAAGAACGAGACGTTTCAAAGCAAGTTATAACTTGAGTGCATCAGCGGAAGCAGAAAAAAAGTTGGGCTGGTCAAGACCAAGAACAAATTGTTAAGTGATAGGAGGTGGACAAGGATGCCAAGTGGGATAAGCGGCGAGTGTTGGAAGAGCGAGAACAGAAAGGGAGAGAGAGACGCACATCCCACGAAGCATCGCAAGCCTCAGTACTAAGAGTCCGCCACCGCAGCTCCGACTCCTGCCGCAGAGGCTGCTCTAATCCAGAGCACAGTGTGACAAGAGAGCCGAGCTTCGGGCGTTACACAAAAATCATCGGCGGCTCCCCATCTCCTCCCCCTTCGATTTCTCTGTTGCCCCGTTGATGTGTACTAGAGGCGAGAGGATGAAGGAGGAAAAAGATCGGCTCGGAGGAGTCGCGCCCCCGCCGAGAGTTCCCGCTAAACAGAAATGATGGGTCGGATGGACCAGAGAAAACAAGAGGGTGCCTATCACTATCAATGATTACCAACATGTCATGCATCTCTTTTTCGTCTCTTCTTTTTCAAGTTGGCAGGACCACGATGTTGCTCCTCTGCTGCCTGATCACCTATCGATCCGCAAAGTTTACTGCGTGGGAGGACAACAAGCCAGCTCTTTTGCTGATAGTGATAGCAAAAGAAGAGAAGAAGAAGAAAGCTCATAGGTCCCAGGAACAGAAAAATAGATGCTATCTAGTCAGTGTATATTTGTGAGAATGAAAAGAACGGGGGTTAGGGTTGGCAAAATGTGAATACATGTTATCTTGGAAGAATATCTAGAACTTTTGTTAGTGGTTCAAAAAGTGTTAAGAAAACTCAATAGTAGTCATAAAGTGTCTGAGCAGATTTGACTCAAAAATGCTATCCAAAACATATGTTACACGGGGAGAAGCTCATTTCGACGGGAACAACATCATGAATCAAATCCATGATGTCGAACTCAAAAAAACGAAAGACAAAAAAAAATCTAACGCATCTGGTGCCGAAAAAAACTTTCGACAATAAAAAATGACGAAACGTGCAGATTTCATTTTTCTAACAGTGAAAAAAATGAGATTGATAGGAGTAGGAGGAGAAGGTAGGATATATGTGATTGAGCCGCCACACAGTGCACATTGGAAGAAATCGAAATCGGCACTTATCTCAACAGTATCTTTTTTTAATAGCTCAAGTTGACAAACAAAAGCTCGCACCCCCCCTCCCATGCCTCAGGAAGTAGGAGATAGAAGGAAGGAGCAGCAGCAAAAAGGAACTTTTCTCGGTCTTGACAAATAAAATTTCAGTTAATGCGATACGTAAAAGTTTTTTATATTTCCCCAGATATCGGGAGTCGATTGCAAAGTGAGAGAGAGAGAGATAATGATCATATCTAGGGAAAAACTGGAAGGATGAGAATGAGTTTGAAAAAGCGGATACACTTAAGAGAACAAACTTAACCTATTGTAGTTTTCAAGTGGATCAGAGGAACGTGTTTGATGTTGTATGTGATATCATCACTGATACAATGTTAATTGAAATTTGAAGATTTGAAAGAAACCATAAATATTTGAATTCTCGGGTTCGCTCGGAATGCAGATGATCAGATACTTGCGGAAATTCTAACAGGGTTTAATTCAGCTAGCTCGGCTCCTAAACATCAGCTAGCTCGGCTCCTAGGCGTATTATGTAAAAGCATGAGAGAATCTGATAGTATTGGTTGCCAATTTATTAAACTAACCCAGAAAAAATTCTATTTTTCCAGGTTGCTCATCAACCCTAAACACCAAAAATTCTTGACATGTATGGGAGAAAAAAGAACTACACTTTTCATCGAAATACATGACAGTCAATTTTTTTCAAAACTTCAATGTACTTAGAAATAGGTCGAATTTGGGATGAGTGAAGTTGGAAAACACTTAACATGATAAAAAACCAGATTCCACTGAATTTTAAAACAAAAACAAAGTTTGGAACATAGGAAAACTCTAAAAAATCACGGTTTTCAAGAAGCGTCCTTTCATTTTTGGGTGGTAAAACCTATATTTTTCATGTCACCTAAACACCTAACCTCTTACTGATTTAATTTTGAAATTTTTGTCCAAAAATACTTTTGATTTGTAATCTAATAGCAATGGCATTAAGAATTTCCCCATATATTTTTTCGTTTCCGAGACATCGGCAAAAATAGGGTGTGTCCTATCATGATTGGAAGCACTATATACGTTGGATGCGATTTTAGAACTACAACCATAGGTAATCGTAAAAATCTACCGACCCTAGCTTACGTCTACTGACCAGTCAACTCGACGTGGCGCTCAACAAAAAAATCTCAAAAATCAAAAAAAGTTCCGAGAATCGCGATAAATCTTTATTGAGTGTCCTACATAGTTCATTATGCAGACGACGCACACACAGACATAGTGTATGATCATCCCAATCCACCCTCGCCATCATCTTCATCATCATCATTGCCTCATTTTCCTGAACTCCTCATCTTTCTCAGTTTCCCACCCACGTTTTATCAATTTTGTCGTCTTCAGTTGTTAGACGAGCAGATAAACGTAATACGAATCGGCGTTGGGCATATGTCGCGAGAAGATATTTGCTCATTTAACCGACACCGAGCGGGACCCCCCTCATCAGCATCAGTGCTGCTCGGATGAAATTGAGGAAAAAGAAGAAGAAGAAGAAAGTCTTCCTCAATCACTCTACACTTCCAACACCCCACAACTGTTCATTCCGACTGTTCGCGTCTTGTTAAGAATCGGAAGAAACGTATTGCGGGGGTCCACCTAATCATCAGTGAGCGGGCGGAGGGACCAATCAGATGTACCGAGGGTAAAAAAGTAAAAGATCAGTAGGCGAGAAGTGGAAATGTCAAAACAAGCTTCAGGTATCTAAATTTAAACCCGACGACTGGAATGTCTCATTGAAAACAAAATTGAGCAAAAATTTAGAGGCGATGTTCTCAAGAGAATTTTAATAAGCTACAATATTGGGATTATAATGCCAGAATCGAAAAAGGTAGATAAATAAAAATAAGCATGATTTCTATGAAAACTGAGTTCAGATAGACCCATTTAGGTTGAATGCCACAACAACTCCGAAAATGTTTTCAAAGCATAGAATTTTATTATCACGAGTGGAAAATTTGAAAATTATGACCTTCAAGAAAAGTAAAACATGCACAGAGCCAAACAATGTGATTTCCCAAAATCCAAATCTTATTTTTGAAAATTTTAGGCTGTAAGAAGTCGAAAGTCCCGAATAAGCTACATTTCAGGTCAACACTACCAGAAAAATAATAGAACACAATCTTTCTGAAAGAAAACCAGTAATACCTATGAGAAAGAGCACACAGAGCACAATAAGGGTTTTCTTTTTTTGAGACGAAGCAGCGCAAATCATTGTGTGTGCTGAATGAAAAAGTAAACGAAAAAAGTGAAAAGGACAAGTTGCGGATTGTGTGGACGGTAAGTGAAGACTCTCTTTTGAGATCTGTGCGTAATGAGTTCATAGCATGGAATTCTTGCTCAAAATAGCACAAAAATATCCAAAAATCAATACTATAGAAATTCAAAAAAGCCGTTTCATGTTTTTTTGAGTTCTTTTTTCGAAAAAGGCAAAAAAACGATCGGAATGGATGGAAAATAACATAATATTCACTAAAAACGCTGAAAAAGACTTCAAAATCATTCAAGAACTAGTTTTTTTTTTGAGAAAATCTGAAAACTTCAACTGTAAGTTTCAGTTTTTCAAAATTTTCTAGCTGAAAAAAGCGGGAAATAGCTCAGATTTGATAAAAATATCCCGAAAATTGCTTAAAATTGCCCAAAATCAGTGGTCTAGAAACCCAAAATCGGATTTCTCGGCCAACAGCAAATTTAAAATTTTGAAACTTTTCAAATTTTCAAGTTATTTTTGAAGTTAGGAAACATATCCCAAAAGATTGGAGTGGAAAAAAGAACAGTCAAAAACGAGAACAGCAACAAACTGTCGTAAATGACACCAATTACAACACCAGAGGAAGCTAAAAACAAGATTCTTGGTGTTTTCGAGATGAATTCGAAATGTAGGATGACGTCTGCAAAAACAGAAAAGCTGCAGGAAAAGTACATTCCAGAAAAAATTAGAAGATTTCATTTCGATCTTAGATTTGAAAATCAATCGAATTTATCAATGAAAAATCGAGAATTCGATATAATGCTAGTAACTTCCGAAAAAATAATGCAGTGATGCATAAAAAAGGAAAGGACATTCTCCCCCCTCTTCTCAATATCAAAAAAAAAGTTTTGTATGAAAGCAAATCCTGCGCCAGTTGCCATCACTTCAATAAATATATATACGTACAAGCAGAAACCTCTACATTCCCGAGACAGACCGATAGTGTTGACTATTCTTTACAACTTGTTGCTTTTTGCCCTCCTCGTTTTACATTTACTTTCACCGCCATCCAAGTACTATATTCCTATGTTTGTCGGAAGGAAGAGAGAAGGAGGAGGTGCACCAATGGTAATCCCTACTCTCATTTGTTTGTTTCTTAGCTCATGTGCTTTGCAGAGTTCTTTGAAGATTCACCTGCTCATTAAAGGAATCAGAATTATGAATTATGCCTATTTTCATTTTCTTTTGTCTGTTTTTCGCTCACTGTGACTCAGCTTCCCGACACAATAATGACACTAGCACAAAAAAAAAAAACTCACCATCACAAAACTCAGTTTCTGTCCATGTTTCAATTCTGCATCTGACGCGACCTTTCCCTGGATTTATCCACTGAACTGTTATATACACAATTCTTCCTCTTGGCCCAAACGCATATCTCTCTTCAAAAGCACTGCATGGTTCCTGAAACAAATTTCATCGCTTTAATAAACACTAAATTCGAGGAAAACTTACGGATGACATGTTGCTTCCGAAAGAATCGTTCAGCATACTTGTTGAACTGGTGTCTTCTGGTATGGATTGTTTGCTGGTTAATGGTGTAGCCGAGACTTTTGAAAGCTTCAGACGTTTACTGTCATACGAACTCTCGGATTGTGATTTTCTATGAGGCAATGAATCCGTTGATGAAAATGATAACCTTTTGTCTCCGATTGGACGTTTTTGCTTCGGTGAATCCTGGACACTTGAATTGAAGTGAGCAATCCTACGTGGTGACGGTTGCAAATTTTGATAACTTTTACTGATGCTTCTATCACCGATTGATTCCACTCTCAACTCAATATTACGACGTTGTCGCCAAATCGTTTCTTGCATTTTCAGAGGTGACATAGTAACCATCATAAGCTCTTCCAATAGTTTTGGCGATTTGGAGATGGGCTTCGGCGATTTGGCAATAAATGGAGATGGCCAAGATTGTTTTCGAGGTGCTTCAGAAACTCCAGTCGCGTGTTCTTTTTCAAGCATATTGGTTGCACTGCAACCACGAAACTTCTCGAGTGGGATAAATGAGTTCGATTCCGATATCATCAACAAAGGATCCGTGGTTCTCGTTCGACTTGAGTCAACCGATTCACTCTTACTGTCGACATCCGGTCGTAGCTCCTTCGATAATTTCTGCACGCCTTCATTGGTTTCAATTTCATCTTCTGGACAGTCTTGAATGAATAGAATCTTAAGTGTCGGGCTCCTAGTTTTTCTTTCTTCCGCTGTTTCTCCTTCGGAATCCAAATGTGGACGTTGTTGTCTCAACAGTTCCTGAACAATGTGGTTGATTCCAGTGAATTTCTGAAAGATTTTTTATTATTCACTGAAATTTTAAATACGAAAATTACATGTGGCGAGCTGCTGACACTCTTTCTTTTTGGAATAGATCCTCGTCCAGAAGCAGTATCATATCTTTGTTTCTTGAGGAGTCTGCCTCTAGTCCCGTCGGCTTCAGCACTACCATGCATTTTTACTGAATCCGGAATCATTTTGTTTGAAATTATTCGTAACTGAGGCGACAGAGAGCTACTGACGCTTCTTTCTTCTCGAATTGTTTCCCCTTCGGAGTCTAGATCTGGCCGCTGTTGTCTCAGAACGTCTTGTACGCTTTGATTTGCTACAATGTTTTTTGTTGATGATGGCGATTTACTAATATCCAATGAAGTTTTTGTGCTTCTGTTTTTTCCTTCATCGATTGTCTCGCCTTCAGAATCAACATCCGGACGTTGTCGTCTTAACAATTGTTGCACACTCTCATTGATTCCGATGTCAATCTGAAAATTTTTCAAATTTCGGTTTTCATTTTTGGTATTATTGTCACCTGTGGCAAGAAAGTGTCACTCTTATTAATTTTCGTTTGAATGGTCCTCCGTTCATAATCCACACGTGATAATCGTGTCTTAGGAGATCCCTGCTTACTTGTTGTGTTACGTTTCCCGTGAATCCTATCAATCGATTCACCCTCACTGTCGATATCCTGTCGTTGTTCCTTCATCAGTTTCTGCACGCTTGCGTTAGTGCCAAAGTTGTCCTGCCATGCTCTAGTTGGTTCCGAACATCCTGGTTTGAATCTAATCTTGAATGCCGTGCTCGCAGTTCTTCTTTCTTCAACGGTTTCTCCTTCGGAATCCACATCTGGGCGTTGTTGTCTTACCAATTGCTGAAGGTTGTGGTTGATTCCAGTGTATTTCTGCAGCGTGTTTTATTATTAACTAGAGAGTTCAACACATATTTTACCGTTGGCGAGCTGCTGACACTCTTCCTTTTTCGAATAGTTCCACCGCCAACAGCAAAAACGTTTTGTTGTGGCTCAAAAAGCCTGCCGGTAGTTTCTTTGGTTCCAGTTTGACTGTGAAGTGGTTTCAGTGAATCCGGAAAGACCTTATTTGGAACAATTTGTAGCTGAGGCGACAGAGAACTACTGACGCTTCTTCTGTCTCGAATTGGTTCTCCTTCGGAGTCAAGGTCCGGCCGTTGCTTTTTCAGAATTTCTTGCACGCTTTGATTGGCTCCAATGTGTTTCATTGATTCTGGTGTCTTGAAAACCAATGACTTTTCAGTAGATCTGTTTTTATTCTTTTCGTCGATCGTTTCTCCTTCAGAATCAACATCCGGACGTTGTTGCCTTAACAAATGTTGCATACTCTCGTTGATTCCAGAGCAACTCTTAAATGTTTTGAATTTTTCTTTGAAACTTTAGATATTGTTCTCACCTTTAGCGATAATGCGCAGCTCCTCCTCTTTGTTCCATCACCTCGTTCAGGACCAACAGCCGAGTGGAGGATTTTCTGCATACTTTCCTTGCTCCCACTTTTATCATGATGTGGTCTTGCTATTTTTGACAAATTTCGTATTTGGGGCAATAACGAATTCTCGGATGTTTTTGGTTTCGTCCGCACCAAAGACGTGAAATAGTTAGCTCCACTACTCGTACTCTGCTTCTCCTGAATAGTTCTTTTTTCGGAATCATCTTGACGTTGTTGTTGTTGTCTCAAAAGCATTCCCATGTTTCTTTCCATGCAGCCTCGAACGTTCGTACATATCTCCGGCGAACTAGAGTCAGATCGCGGCAGCAAGGGATCATTGCTGATTCTGGTGCGTTTTGTGTCATCTAATTCACCTTCGCTGTCCACGTTTGCTCGTTTTCTCTTCAGAAGCTTTTGTATGCTTTCGTTTGTTCCATTTTTGTTTTGGAGAGTCTCTAGTAATATGGATGCAGGACGTTTTTGAGGCGACGTAGAAATTTTTCCATCTTTTTCTTGTGGATTGGTTCCCATGTTTTTGTCCAAAAGGTTGGATTTTCTTAACTGATGTCTGACGTTCAGCCTCTCTTTGATTATTTCCTGTCCAATAGGTTCACCTTCGTCATCTAAATCCGGACGTTGGTTCTTGAGAAGCATCTGAATGCTCGCGTTGCTTCCATTGCTGCCTTGAAGAAGTTCCAGATATTCTGTCTTGTCGTATCGATTCAGTTTTTTAACGTCTTCGACCCACTGATCTGTTCTGCTGATTGGTCGGAAGCTAGCTGGAATAAATTTGTTTAAATTACGTTTATCTGATCGAGATGCAAGAGCATGAATTAGGAATACATCAAGAAGTTATGTTTTGTAGCTTCTTCCACTGGAAATTTGCTTAATAACTCACACAAGTGACTTCGAATTGCCGTGAGACTCAGCTTCGGTTGCGCCAAGGCTAGTTGAGGAGAATCTCGTGTTCGTCTACAGCTACGTGAATCTGAAATCTCAATTTCGACGAGAAACAAAACAAGTTAAGACATACTGAGTCTAATCGACGTGTTGCAACTTGGATTTTTAATTGGGGTCGAAGTTCGTGGTAGTCCGGACCACTCTGAAATATAAATTACTTACAAACATTCATTTATTTAAGTCTTACTTTCGATTTCCCGTGCAAACTGTGAGCGAGAGCCGCATTCACCGAAACTGCGATTGCTGGTGCTCTGTAATAAAACATATTATTGTATTTTTTTGAAACTAATAATTTTTAGTTGATTTTCTTGGAAATATGAGTCGAAAAAGTGACTTTAGATTGGTGGAAACAGCAAAATTTTTTTATGTCCGCAATGGCGTCAGTGTGTATGTGCACGCACCACGACATATTGCGTACTCTTCTCGTTTTGTTGCCACGTCTTCTCTGTGTGTGCGTGTCGTGGTTTTAGCGAGCCTTGGATGTTACACAATTACGAAGAGTAATTTTTGTGTTCCTAATCCTCCACGTCATATAAAACGACATTCAACATCCAGTTGCATGTTAGAAGCGTCTTTTCAAATGACATAATGTTAGCAAAAAATCAAAATTTGAACTCACCGGACGCTCATTGTCCTGAGAATACACTGTTATTGTACTGCAGGAACTCATTGCTGGATTGCTGGACCTGAAACTGGAAATTCATTATTCAAAAAAAAAAGAGATCTTCGTTAAAAAAAATGAGGAGCATGCTAGTGAACTAGGGCCGAAAGCAGAGTGGCACGGCTGAAGGGAACCGGAAAACAAATTGTTTACTGGAATAGCATCAGGAAGTGAAATAGAAATCATGAAAAGATTCAATGGAAACTGGGAAACGAGAATATACTTGGAAGAGGATTGAGAGTCAATTTTGTCAGATTTAACAGTCTCTTAAAACAAATAGCTGACTCAAAGTTCAGGTGAAAACTGAATATTACTAAGACACCGAGTTCGAGTGAGGTTCGAAAAGTATTGTATTGAAAAGGCTGAGAAAACGATTTTAAAACCCAGTTTTTTTTTCCTAAAGGTCTTATTTTCTAACAACGAGATGGCTGTGCGCAAGAAAGGGCGTAGGACCATCCATCGGTATACACACTCGACACTGGTGGTCCGACGCAATGACCGATTGGCAGGAAGACACTGGTGACCTGATGAAGGAGACGACTCCACGCGAATACTCGCCTTTATCTTGGGTTGGAAAGGCCACGCGATGGGGCACATTGAGAAGGACACTCTTACGTGGACACATTCTGATTGGTCGACTGTCTGTTTCGAACCACCCGTGTGGAGACCATATTACGTCATTGGCAAGAGGTCAATCAATCGATAGTCTATGACGTGAGGCGAGAGAAGAGAGAGATAGGCGGATGCAAAAATGAGAGAGCATCATAGAAAAGAGCTGGTTTTTGAAGACGCAGGAAGAGAAAAAGGAGTAAGAGTCCAAGATGTGAAATCTGTAAACTTAAGGTAAAACTCTGTTATCAACAAATTGAAATAAGAAAACCTGTTTGAAAATAACAAACTTGAAAAATAATTTAATTGAAATAAAAATCTTCCACCACTCAATTCACAATACTCCAATTTTGTTTTATTTCAGATCGAAAAACAAAATTTTGAAAAAGTTTATGAAACATACATATTTATTGAGAAAATATATCAGTGATATTCGATGAAATTTCTTCCAAATTGTTTCCTTTCATGTTATTCATTCTGAATTTTTCAATCCAATACAGTTCAACACAATTTGCAACGCCAAGTGAGAAGACCCTGCCAAAGACAAAACCGGTTTTTCTTCTGGTTTCGATATCACATAGAGACAAAAATATTTGAATTACATACATGAAAAAAAGATAATAATTTTTCTCAGGAAAACATATAGTTTCGTTTTGAAAGCTCAAACAAGCGACCGTTCAGGTTGTCTGCTCAAATGTGAGCTGCTCGATGTGGTTTTCCGGAAGTTGAGATGGCTCGTGGGTGATCTAAATAATCAGACGGTAATTTTGAAGGGAATAAGGAAAAAATGGTATGTTCATTTTGAAGATCAAAAATTCAGAATCATCCTGAGTATACAACTGTCATCAGGATGTGTGAAACTTTAGAGCAAAATCTGATCGTTTAACAAGGGAACCTCAATACTCTCCTAACCACGATTTTTATGGGAATTTCAGGATAGGTTAAAAATAGACTCTCGAAAATTCAACATCTCTCGCCAGTTTCAGTCGAGTTATGCCAGTTTAAAAAACCCAAAATCGCTTTTTCTACTGAAAACAGCCATTTTCAAAAATTATTTTTATTGACATCGAAAAGTTTTAGAACGTCAAATGCGTTGTGTTATGCTTAGGATTTCATACAATTGCACATTTCAAGCATTTTCACAGCAATGATCTGGATTTTCCAAAATTCCTGTGGACCATCGAAGCCCACTTTATCATGAATGGCTGGAAAAAAACTGATATTTTTCCAGGAGAAGAAGAATTGAATTGCAGTTTCTCGAAGTTCCGGTCCGTGAAGACAACAAATTCATTCTCGTAATCAAATTCGTTAGTTATTGATGGAAGCCATGTTTGTTTGAATAATTCTTGTACTCTCCAGGTCTACAATACGTTTCCTGTTGTGCTTCACATCCGAATTCCTATAAAACCGTGATTTCTATCATTTTTTAACTACCCGCATTTTCTGAGACAGTTTTTTCTTAATTTTTACGAATCATATTAACAACATTCCGGTGTTGATGTGCATAAAACCTTATCATTAATTGTGACGCACAGCTTTTCACACGTGCTACTGTACTGATTACACTAAATTCACATTTTACCGAACTGATCAGGTTGATATAAGTTATAGGTTTTCATTAGCTCCATACTCATACGATATTTGTATTTTTAAATTTATGACTTTCGATCGTGCTCTCCTCTTTTCACCACTCTCAAAACCGCCACTGATAAATCTTCCATTGCCCAACATTTATTACCCTCCACGTAACGTTTAGAGCAATTATTGCCTCTTTCCATGTGTGATAATGCCTTTCGTCTTTTTTCCGGTTTTAACAAAATTGAATTTCTATTATTTTTATATTATTTTTCAAAGTTTGATTTCTAATTTTTCCAGATATGAGCAAGAGCGGTTCGCTGCCAAGATTCTCAGACGAGTATGAAGATGATGAGGAGGTCGAGCTCATAGATTCTCCGGATTGTGCTAAAAAGTAAGTTCTTGGTTTAAATAAAATTTTTTGAATTCGCTTTTTTTTCAGTCTTCAAAGTCTGATGATTCGGCTTTTGATATCTTTATT
Source organism: Caenorhabditis nigoni (assembly GCA_027920645.1). Taxonomy (NCBI): domain Eukaryota; kingdom Metazoa; phylum Nematoda; class Chromadorea; order Rhabditida; family Rhabditidae; genus Caenorhabditis; species Caenorhabditis nigoni. The sequence goes on from CP115869.1 coordinate 18,835,269, forward strand.
TTTCATTGGATGCATTTCGGGTGCGGTTATTTGGTCTTTTGTGAATGGTACAATTCTTAGCATCCAAAAGAAAAATTAAAATTTCAAAGTTAAGGTGAATGCGGAGTTGACGATGAGTGTAGTAACGTGCATCATCGGGATGCGTCGAAGAACTTTTCAATTTTCATTGATCAGTATTCCAAGAAAGAGGGAATGTACATCACTACGTACCGGCTTCCACAAGGATCAACTAATCAAGTACCGGTGAGTTTTAAATTTGAATTTTTCCGCTAAATTTTATTTCATACTTTTTAGAAACAAGAAGAGTATCAATCCTTCTGGTTCCAAAGCGACACTAACAAAACTTTGGTCCATCAAATTACCCCTACCGTAACCATCTACGCATTTGAGCATCACGCATATTGGTACGACACTTCCGCTTCAAAGCCGGTGAATAGAAAATTCAACCCATCTAAATTCAATTCCCAACCCATTCCAGCAATGCCGCTTCGACCCAAACATGAATTATTTGACATACATCAAAAACCTGGGAATGACCAATCTGGAGAGACATCACTCGGAATTTGTGAGTGGGATACTATTTCGGTTGGAAAACAAAAAACCAATTTCAGGAGGAGACTCATAATGGAGAAAAAGTGTTTGTATATCAAGGAAATCCAAATGAGGTGTTGCTGACAAATGTGAATCAATCCGCGTTCTTGGTAACAGCATACGCAGATGCAACGACAGGTGTGGCTTTCTTCTTAGGGTTTCACGGGGTTTTTTTTGTTTGAGCGTTTCTAGGGGTTTTCAGGGGTTCAGTGTTTTCTGCAGTTATTAGACGTTTTTAGGGAATCAAGGGTTTGGTATGACCTCTTCATATAAAAAATAATTGTGCTCAAAAACCATAATAATCGGAAAATATTAGTCCGGCATTTTGTTGGTGGTCCACTAAAAGGTTTTTAGAGTGACATGAAAAATACCAACTTCCTGAATGAAAAATGTGGTTTGCCGGACAAATGGATGACAAGTTTTTCATCATTGAAATAGGTTTTGTACTGAATATATGCTTATGAAAACTTTTCTATCTGTATTTTTGTTTAATTTCACACGTACAGTACCGGTTAATAAGATATTCAAAAACACATTTTTCAGTTAATTTCTGGCCATTTTGACTATTTTCAAGGTTTTCAAGAGCTCGGCTGTCAAGCTTCCAATCACTCAAAAAATTTGGATGGTGTCAAACAGGCCTAGATTGAACATTTTGTATAAACAGAAGTTTTGGATAATTTCTATTTTTTCAGTTATTTTCCGATTTTTGAAAGAATCTGTTTTTTTCACGTTTTCAGCACAAAAACAGGTCAAAAATGATGTCTTTCGAAAATTGGCAAATAGCTAAAAACATAGGAATTTTCGAAAATTTCTATCGATCCACAGTTTTCAGTTTAAGTCTGTTTCGTACAATCCGAAATTTTCAAAATAATTGGAAACTCGACCGCCGAGCTCCAGACTCCGGAAAATGTCAAAAAAACAACTAAAAATACGTTTTTGTATATCTTATTGACCGGTACTTTATAAGATTCAAAATTGCTTCAAAAATAAGGAACTATTTGATTTTCAAAAGTGCAGCACAAAAACAATAGACCCTCGCAGCTGGACTCCGGAACAATTTTTCCATATTGCACGTGTGTTCTTTTGTTTTGATGCTTGAATGGACTCCGAATATTTTTGAAAACGTCATTCCGAGAATCGCAACTTTTTTCTTATTTTCTTCTTTTTGAAAAAAAAAAACGTGCCATGATTTTCCAAGCATGGTCTTTTCTTTTGCATACAATGCAAACGATCTGAATCTAATTTTGGACCCATTCCTTTTGAAATTCCAAACCCCCTACTTTCATTCAAGACACGAAATTGAGCCCCCTTCTTACTACAAATTCAATTCAAAACTCATTTTCTCGTTCTCCAGCATCCTTTTTCTAAGAGGACCTGTGAAGAAGTAAATAAACTCTATTTTCAGGAGCTCTTCTCGCTTGGGACACCTACTTTACATCTGAAACGGATAGCAGTGAAATGGTTTACAAGGCATCCTATGAGTATCCAAACATGACACCAGCCTCACCAGATCCATCTTATTTGGTTACGCCTCCAGAATGCTCGCCGTGACACTTTTTTTAGGTGTTTTTCTACTTTTCTCAACATCCTTTCTTTTTCAGTGTCAACATGTAACTTATCCTGAAAACCGAAAATAGACTCAAACATGTATTTTCATATTTTTGTTTCGATTTTCATAAATTTTCGAACCTAGAAGTTCATTTTTTCAGGGATTATTCCAAACTACATATCCTCTTCTCCGCTCTTTTTTCTCAAAAATTAGCATTTGAAATCGTATAGCCATTAATGCCTCCCTACTTTTGGCATTTTCATTCTTCGTGGGAGTTATGGAAGGGGCGTGGCTTTATTTCTTCTTGAAAATTTAATCGAAAGATTTGAGAACCTTGTTCAAGTGATCTGTATTCTTAATCGAGTACTTGAAAATTCTATTTCCCAAAAAAGTTTGTTTTCGTCAATGAGGAGCATCTAACATCATTCTGTCAAACTTTGTGTTTTCGGATGGTCCGACCAAACTAGACGGCTAACTAGACGGCCGTTCATATTTTTCGCAAGTTGACCAGAATTTTAATTACTTATAAAAAGAAAACGTAGTTTTGTTTCGTTCTCTGGAAAATATGTCATTTTTAGATTTAGTTGAAAATTTGAAGTTTTTTAAACCCTCAGAGATACAGTACCTGTCATGCAGATATAGAAAAACGTATTTTTAGTTGATTTCTAAACATTTTGATCATTTTCAAGACTCTGGGCCGGGCCTGTCAAGGTTCCCATTGCTTTGAAATTTTTGGAAGGTGTACATCAGACCTAGAAGACTATAATTTTTTGAAAATTTTTTAGTTTTCCATCAATTGGTCGATTTATGAAAGGCACCCCTTTATAGCCCGTTTTTGTATCAAAAAAGGTAACAAAACTGGTGTATTTCAGAAATCAGCAAATAGCGGAAACTGAGAAGTTCGAATCTAAATCTATTTCAAACCCTTTAAAATTTGCAAAGCCATCGGACCCTTGACAGCCGAGCATCACACTCCTTAAAGTGGTCAGAATGGTCAAAAATCAACTGTTCGAGCATAAATGTTTCATACGGACAGTGCTCAGATTGCTTTTGACTTTTTTTTGGGATCAAATTTGAATAACATTTTCAACTAGAATATATGAACTACAACAATTCACGATGTGGTTCGGAGAGTTCTCTTCTTGGAACCCATTTACTAGAGTATACTTTGTTCCTTTCCGGATCTTTAAATGTCTCACCCCCAATATTTTGTTCTATGATACACATATGAACTTTAAGGACCCAAGGTTCAGCCAACCATCTCACGAAACCAAACCTCAATGAGAATAAAAAACCATCAATTTCCGCTTATTGACCCTGAAGTCCCCTCCCCAGCAACTCCACAAAGTGCGTTTTTTTGTCTTGCTTTAAAATTCTTCACACACATCTTTTTGGTCCCGTCACATCTTTGCCACGATGTGAGTTTATTTCCAATTTGTGATCAGGCGTGTGGACGTGAAAACGTCACATTTTCGTTATTTTTTTCTCGGAAGAACCTTCAATTGTCCTAATGGGTTTGTGCCTGTGTTTTTTTTTTTCGGAAGAGGTGGTAGAAAAAGAAGATGCCATCATTCACTCCGCCAGCTTCTCTTCTCATTTGACCCCTTATTTTGGACAAGTGGAATATCAAATGATGGTTACCCGAAAAATACGGGGAAGAGAAATGAATTTGGTTTTGTTTTTCGTTCCTATAACGGGTATTTTGACATTTTCTGGTTGATTGTTTGAAAAAAAGAACCCCTGCCAGACGAAACAAACCCAAACTCTAATTACTCCAGATTTTCGATTTTCAAAAGTTTTTTGATCTCCTTGTCAATCCACCCACATGGAATCACTTCCTTTAAAATCTTTTTTCCCACTTGACACTCTCACTTGAGAACTCATTCCCCTATCCTGAAAAATGTCTTGTTCATTTTATTTTTCCGCTTGAGTTCCCATCTCGAGGCTCAAGGTTGAAAACATCTAAACTCATTTTTCACTATTCAAGAACCTGCTCTGTCGAAATGTTCAACTTCAAGCTTCTCGTTGCCTTTTTCCTGTTTCTGATGGTTGTCGAGTCTACTGCCAAGGTTGTTAAGGTATGTTATAACAAAATTTTAATCGGGCTACAGTAATCCAATTTTCAGTGGCACTCGGTTTCTTTCAACCAACCATCTTGGAGAACTTCTCAACGCTCCAGACAGGTAAGTAGCTCAGTAGTATAGCTATGACGCGTGTGGTATTTACAGACTCGTAGTTTTCAGATCCAAGGCTACGGACCAATGTCGGCATTCGCTGAGAGCGGTTCCTCTCGTCCACTTTTCTTCGGTTCATGGCGCAAACGTTTTGATGATGAATAAGAGCTTCTCTTTTGTTCACCTCATTTCTCAGGTTTCCTGTTCGTTTGTTCTGAATATGAATAAAGTGTTGTTGTGTGAATTTTTCGAATTCTATGCAATTAAAATGTCTACGATCTGCAGTTGGACAGTGATGAATAATTAATAGGAGAACTTTTCATGGAGAGCATTTTCTTTTGATAGAAATTATTGGTGTGCAAAGGAAATTATGCAGGAGAGTGGGGGATCATTCATAAGGTCAGCAAGAAAATGTCACATTTGTAAAGAGAGAAGTGAGATCTGATATTTGATCACGATCTTTTTGAGAAATTTGAGAATAGGAAATGAGAGAAATTAAACTGGAGTTAATGATGTGGGAGGTTGTAGTTTGAGAGATCGAGAGACGTCTGCAAAATTAAGTAACCCATCTGGAATTAATTGTCAAGTCAGAAGAGATTCGTTGTTGGATTTCTGGGTTCATTTGGAGGAACTTCTGATAATGGAGTAGCACGTTATTTGTTTCTCTGTCCAGCTCAGCTGAAAAAATATGATTGATTATTAAGAAAAGGATAGAACACAAACTTGGTATTTCCTTATCCCAAATTTTCTGAATTGTCTCCATATCCAATCCTATCATTGGAACCCAACACTCAATGTTCTTTTTTTCCATTCCATATTCAACGAAAACTCTGTGAAATGCAACAACATGCTCCTAAAAGACTTTTCTATGTTGAAAAACAAAAACAAAATTACCTTATGGGTGAGTAGACAGAAACAAAGCAACTTCTCATTTAGCTTCAATTTGACACATCTCAATGATTCAGCGGCATGCAAAAATGGCCACATGGTTCCTATTCCGACAATTGTCATGGACGACGGAATTTTTTGTTGGCACCTGATACAAATATGTTTCTTTTTTTTTCAAATTTATCCAAAATTCACTTACTTCCGGACTTGAATACCTGTCATCATGCATTTGTCAGAAATGGTCACTACCAGTGTGATGTCGCAATTTTCGTCTTTTGTGTAGTTGTTGACCTTCCAGTTCAACCGCTTCCGTATCGCTTGAAACTGCATCACCCAGCAAATTTCATTTTTGATCCTCTGTTAATTACAACAACCGATGAAAATAAAAAAAAATTAATTAAACATACGTTAGCTTGAATAATAGCTTCTCCAGAGAAACAATGAACTCGAACTCCAACAGTTAGACCTATGAGGTTCAAATTGAACAAATCTTTGTTTTGTAGTTTTTCCAAAACTGCGAAAAACCAGTTGTCATATTGAATTGCATTAAGATAGACACCTGAAAAATGGAATATTGTGCAAATTTTTCAGAGAAGATTCAGGTACTATGGGTGTCCAGAAAAGCTGGATCGATATATTTAGACCATCTTCTCATAGTGAAAGGAAGGAAAAGAAAATGGATATGTGGAGAGTCGACGAAATTCAGAAGGCTTGCAAGACTTTCATCGTTCCATCGCATGGCAGTATAATTCAAATCGGTAGGGATGATAGTGTGCTGAAACGAGAAATTGAATGTATGAGTATTCAGAAGGAAATTTGATATTGAAAATTTTGTTGATTTTGTTAATTTTCAATTACCATAACACCTGTAATAGAAGCGCCCTTGGGCTTTTTCAGCTCAAATATCTCAAATCCTACGCAAGATATCGAACAGGTGCTTACTGACAAAGCATTACTGATATTATGATGAACAATTTATAAGTTGACAGCTTTATCAAATCTTTCATAGGGACCGAGGTGAACAAGCTCAATCTTGACAGTGTGAAGATTGTTCTAGTACAGATCTCACGGTTTAAAATAATAAAAACGCTTACCATATGATCATTGAACAATTCGGTCAACACAACTCGAGAAGCTGGATCATGTTGAATGACGACGTATGGTTCTTTATACACTTCCACATTGTACGATCCATCGAAAAAGACTGATAGGTGGAGAGGTGTATGTACGAGTGGTCTTGTTTGGCGAGCGGCGCTCATTTTGTTCCCAACAATGTTTGACGGGTTTTGTCGGTAACAGTTATCGATTCCTCCGATTAGTTTTGAGAGATAATCTCTATCAATTACATGTTGACAATTACTGCCAACAGTAGGAGAGGAATTTTTGACTTTTTCGTCTTTTCGTAGTCGTTTCGTATCACTCTGATTAAGTTCACCACAGAGAATCACGTTTCGTTTCACCGGTTTAGTGGTTTTCTGGTTGCCTTTGTTGTATGGCTTTTCGAGTTTCACGATTGTCGACAACAAATGAGACAAATGATGGGCAGTGACGGGTGGTTTTGGTTCATCCATTTCTCTGCAAAAGTTCTGATTTTGTTTATAGTGAGATAAGAACTTATTGAGATAAGAACTAATTGACCGGTAGATTGGAAAACATGTGGCTGATAACAGTTCTCACAATAAACCCAAATTTATACGACGGCTTATAACGGGATTAAAAGTTAGCCTTATTTCTGACAAGTTCTAATTGCAAGACAGATAAAATGAAATCGGTTCGGGCTAACCTATTTTATTTTCCTGGTTGTAGTGTAAAATGTTGCACTATACTGGGAAAAAGAAGTAAAAAACAATTGAACTTCATGTTAAGGATGCAGAAGCTTATGGATACTGTAGTCTCATTCTGCACAGACTTATGGTGATTCCGTTGAATTTATTAAGTCTTGAAGTTTGAAGAATGTGTTTGAACGAAATTTTGTTTTTATAGCAGTGGGATTTTTGCAAAATGTTGCAAAAGTGATTATGGTGAGGAATTTGAAGTTAGAGAAAAGTCGGTTAGTTAGGATGCATTGTTTATCAATCTTGACCAGAGGTCATATTCATAAAAATTTTCCTAGGAAGAGCATTCACCTTTCAAAAAGCAATCTAAACTTTCTCGAAACCTTTGGGATGGAAACTTCTCATCTTTGAAAACAGTACTTCAATTTTCTAGTCATTTTTGTCAAAGTCATTTGTCATAGTCATTTTTGTCAAAATACATAATTTTTTGAGTTGAAGTACAGCAAATTTTACATATTTTACATTTTTTACATTTTACATTTTACGTAAATTGTTTAATCAGATAATAATGTACTACTTTGCACTTCTTTATCATACTATTATAGGTAAAAATCATAAAATTGTAAATTTTCCGAGAGAAAACTATTTTTCCAAGAAAAATGTTTTTGAATAGGGCCTGAGAACAAAAAACATAGTTTCTGACATTGGCTATGTTGAGGCTTCATAAGATTAATTTTGCTTCCAAGGATTAGACAAAATGTTCTTCTACTGCAGTTTTTCTTGTTATGGACCGTTCCCACACGATTACTAGCTTCATCATTCCCAACCAAACAGGTGGTCAGTGGTTGAGCACGCGACCAAACTAAACAAAAACACAGCCGCTTGCCTTTTGCTGTTATCGTTTTGTCTCTCTTTTTTTCACACTTGCAGCTAACTTTTTTTGAATTTCGCAATTCGTCGTGACCAAGTAAAAGGTAAACACATTGGTCGCCCATCACGAGTAAGTATTATACGGAACCAGCGTTATCGAGAACAGGCATCGACTGGTTGTCTATATGAAATACATTTTAGTTTCGTCATTCTTGTCAGTTTTGTCGCTCGCGACGGCACGTATTGCAGAGATGGCAAAAGCACCAATTGATTTCGAAGAAGAGTGGAGCAAGGTAAATTAGAAGCTAATTGATGGTAACTATTCCTAAGAATATATTAGGAAAATTGTTACCCTAGAGTTTCCTCAATTAATTTGAATAATTTGCTTTCAGATCTCCAATGGAACACTTGAAATCAAATGGTACTATTTTCCCACAACACAAAGCTTGAAAATCGACATTGACAAAATTCAACAAGTAAAAATTATTCGCCAGGATAAAGGATATGCGAAAAACTGGGGATCAGGAGATTTCGGTACATGGTGGGCGTGCGATATGAAACGGTAAAACGATTTTTCGATTCTTTCAAGGTTTTTTTTTAAATTTTCCAGAAACTTTCGCACTCACGCGGATCAATTCTATAATGTAAAGGTGGATATTGGAGAGACATTCAAGAAGGGATTTACTGTTAATGAGCTTGACAAGTTCCTTGTGGCAATCAGAAAATGGCTCAAAGTGCAAAATATCGCTTTTGAGTAAACTTTTGAGTGTTCTAGATTCATGTTCATGTATATAAAATCAGTTTCCATCTTAATAAACACTTGTAACTTTTCAAAAATGTTGGTCTATTGTATCCGGTTTTGAATTTGTGTGATTCAATTTTTCTATGACAGTTTGAATGTGGAAATGATTCATTTTCGTAAAAAATCTTTTATATTACGGTAAGAGTCAAAATAATTCATCTCGGTTGCTGTGAGAGATATCAAAAAGTGGCGCACTGCTGAAATTTTAACAGTGATATCACAAATATTTTTCTAGCTAGTTTACCACAAAATGAATTGGCTTAAAACAAACGGTTAAAAGAATGAAAAAGATTGAAAATAGGGATTGGAATTTAAAAATGAGAACTTTGATTCAAAAATGTATTTCTAAATTCACTTTCACAGAATCACAAGCTTTTTGTTAAATCTAAATACGTCTGTTGTCGTCATAAAAGAAGCACTTATTTTACAGGGTTTCTTCCATTTTAGTCTACCTGCAACGACATCATTTTTCTATTGTCTTGAATGTTTGTGAGGTTTCAACAGCAAATTTCAAAGATTTGGTTAACACAAATCTTTTGAAACAAAATTTTGGTTTTTGCTGTTCACTAAGTCCTCACACTCAGGGATGTTCGGAATGGCCTTTTTCGGAATTTTCGGAATTTCGGAATATTCCGGTTTTCAACATTTCGGAATTTCGGAATTTCGGAATATTCCGATTTTCAAAATTTCGGAATTTCGGAATTTTCGGAATTTGTAAAAATTTAAATTTTAAAGTAAAAATTACATTTTTTTTCATCACAAAACGCCGAAATCAGGAGAGAATTGACAAAAACATTCTGAAAAGTCAGTGAAAACGCAAAAAAATTGAAAGTAATTCTCCCCGCAAGCAGACTTTCCGCGACATACCGTAGTTCAAAAAGTTCTCATTCCGAAAAAAAGATTCGGAAAAATTCCGACCGGAATTTGATTCCGAAAAAATCGTTCGGAATTATTCCGGTCGGAATTTCATTCCGAAAATGGTCGGAATTTTCGGAATTTTCGGAATTCCGAATTCCGTTCCGAACATCCCTGCTCACACTTCTTCTGAGATGGCCAGACTCGTTGATGATAGTACGTAGTTTCGAACTCGAAATATGGTTTTCAGTTTTCTCGCTTCTATTCTCGTCACTGATAATAATTTACCGGAATGATAGCGTCAAGAATTGTATATTGAACGAATTGAATAAACAGACAAAATCACGTTGAATGAAACTTTCACAGGTGTTTACACTAAAATCAAACTATAAAAAAAATAAAGCAGGAAAAATTCAAAGCTGGGAAAACAATAGGTGCGCATTTCTGTCAAATGTCTGAAATGTTTGGCATAAAAGGGAGCAAATAAGAAGACAGGTGATATAAATTTCTAGATCATTTTTCGGTACTTTAAGAAACTTCCAGCTTTTTATGAAAACGAAAAGTTATCAGCTCATGAGATTTTATAAAGATTCAACCGGAAAATAGAAAAATGTGACTGAAAATCATGTATTTCGGTACATTTTGTGAGATCAAGCGGAATAGAAATTTAGTTTGCTTGATGTACATTCACAAAGACGTCAAACTTTTCTTGTCAATGTGCTTCATATTTTGATAAATTTTTCAGATGGGTGGTTCGAAGTATACTGTAAAACTTCTAGTAATTTTAGAGTTCAATTATCTTGGTCCCTTTTAAAGATATCAAAAATTAGTCCGCTTATAAAATATTTTTCGTGGGAATATCAATATTTTTTCAGTTGACAATTTTTTGTATCTTTTGATGAAACTGAAATGACTGAGCTCAAAGTAAAAGTAAAAGGTAGGCTTATGTTAAATTAGGGCATTTATGTGAAATCCAACTTTAGCAGTTTTATCTTGGTTTCGGTAAGAGACACCCAAAAAAAATATTTAAAGAAATACATCACTAAATAACCGAAAAAAACTTCTTAGCTAGGTAAATATAACGCGGAGCCATAAAAAATTGTTAAACGTCATGAAATTAATCCTCCGTTGGCCTTATGACAGATTTCGCCTCAGCATAAAAGCATATTCAATGCGGAGTTAAAGGATTGACGTTAATCTTCATTGACAGTAAATCTAGACTATAGTTTTGTTTGACATTTCTCTAAGTTAGTCGGTATCCCGTTTTAGAAAAGGTGCGGTGTCATTTCGGGAGCCTGTTAAAAGACGATACATCATCATAAAAAAATTTCGACTTGAAAATCAGATACTTGTTCGTTAATGAGAAATAAGTTCTATCTAGCAGAAATGTTGTTTGAAAAAACTGTCTGATTTGATTCCGCCTAGATGAACTTGTTAAAATTTTGATTTTAAAATTCAAAACTTCTTTGAACTGAATGAACTCATTATCTTCACATTTTTCCATCGAAAGTAAAAAGATGAACCAAATTCGCAGGCTCATAATTTGACTATTCATTCTTAATATCCTGTTAACGAATACATAATCCAGCTGTTATTTATTGTATAAAGATTACATGATTAACTTGATTAGTTTCTAATAACCAAAAAGTCGAAAAAAAGAAAAAAGGTCAGGATAAATCTGAAATGCAACAAGTAACAGAAGTTGAAACATGTTTTCGAAAATATTCGAAAAGTCAGATTCAAATCTCAGAAATCAGAAGGATTTCTGATTGCTAACTACCAGATGCTTATGAGTAAATCACATGTTGTCATACCAATATCTATTTTATGCCATCCGTTTACACCAGAAACCAGATACAAAACATCAAAATCTTCCAGAATTCGAAAAAAAAACCAATCAAAAATACAAATCAACGCTCTATATTCGGAGTGCTTTTGGGCTGTTGATGAGAAAGTGAAAAACTGGAAGAAAAATGGGAAATCGTAAATCAAGAGAGAGGTGACGGGAAATGAGTTGAAGAATCAAAAACGTTTTGTGTGTGAAATTGAAGTGGAGCCATCTTTTCTCCCGAAAAACGTCTTCTCTTCGCTTCGTTTTGTGTGAGATTGATGGGAAAATAGTCGAGTTATCTATGTGTTCAGTGACACTAAAATGGTACTGAAAGTTGTCGAACACAGTTGTTCCTCTGATTTTATGGTTTCCTTGAAACAGCTATGGGTCGAAAAAAATAAGATGTTTGATGAGTTAATCTGGAAGAATCTGAAACCGTTGTCATTTAAACAAATGATTTGGGATGTTGATTTTCAGAGTTAAGATTTTAAACGTTGCTAAAGAACACACAAAGAGACACAACTGAATAATCTGCTTTCAAAATTGGACTAGAAAAAATCACTAGTTTGGATTCCGATTCCGTATATTGTGTCCAAATTACAAGGCATATTATTTATTCCGAGTCCAGCAAACATATGGTGATTCTTTTGATACAAGCCTATCTGACCGTCAACTTCGAACTTAATTATCTCGATTCCAGTTGAAGATATCGCAAACTTGTCAACTGATGAATTCTCAATTAACATATCACCAACAGTTTATCAGTTAAATAATTTATGATATCTTTCACAGCAATCGAGATATTTAAGTTCAAGGTGGATGGTTAGTGAATTCCAGATTCCGACTTCAGTGCCCCAGTTTTCATGGTAATTTTTTTTGTCCAAACTTTGCATTTGATGTACTGGAAGATTTATGGATATATTAACTCTGGTTTCTTTTTTCAAATTTTGATTCATTTTTCACCAGAAGAAACTGTTCGATAACAACAACTGCTTGCATTTTTTTCATGCTCGTCACTCTTGACCTATCTAATCAGCAAATTGTTATTTGCAAAGAAAGCCACCACAAGAGTTCATGTTCAAAAAACTATCGAACAACACCCTAAAACTATCCGTGGTTGTGCTGTCAGTTTTTTCTTCTATTTTTTTTTTTGAGAACTATCAACCTACCATTTGATAGAAATCAGAGAGTTTTGCGAATCTACCAGATGGCTCAAGAAATGTATGTAGAACAATAATACTTTACTATCTACATACAGGTATTGTGCCACTTGGTAGTACAAACTGAATGAATCAAAAGAAGCATCCAGGCCAAGAAAAAAGAGAATAGAATGACTCCAATACGCACTACTAAATGGAAAGGCAAGTGAGCCGATTTTCAACGCTTTATGCGGCCCGTTTATGTGATTCGACGTGGGACGGATTTCCTCTATACACACTCCTCTCCCTGCCTTTCACAGAAATAATAGGGGCTTTTTATGACCCCTCATGGAAACTCAGAAAAATTGTCTTTTTGAATAGGTGGAATCTCCTCTTTCGAAAGTGTATATGCCATTCATATGCTCTTTTCACGGTCAATGAAAAATCTGAAGCATCATTACATCACATTTGAAATGGGATCTGCAAAAATTGAAACAGAGAGAAGAGATGAAACGGGATTTTGGAAGAAATTAAGGAAGCGGAAAGACGAAGAGCGAAGTGAACGTCATCTTTTTCTGACACTTGATCCTCAAAATACGGACCTGCTGACCTCTCGCTTAATATTCCAGTCTGCAACACAAAACACATTATTATCGTTGTCTGAGAAAAAAAAGGTTAGAAGCGGATATCTCGTTCTTTTTCCTTAAAGGCGCAAGTGTAAACTAACGTATTTAATAAACTTCTTTTCAGTATTAGTTTTTTGTTATTTCAATTTTTCGAAGATTTCGATCAGTTCAATTCTTTCTTCCCGATTTACACAGAAAAATGCTAAAAGAAAAATTGAGAAAATAATATTTAAAATAGTCTCAAAAAATATGGTAGGTCACAATATCCGATTCTAACTTTTTTTTCGATGATAAAAAACCAATATCTCGAGTAGTGACAATGTTCTACGGAGCAAGATTGGATTGATTTTCTAAACACATTCCAAGAAACTCATTTTCAAATCTCATTGGTCTCTGGCTCACTTCTACTCATATCCACAGAGCCCCCTGAACACTTTTCCCTCTTTCTATACAGAATTCCACTTATAATTTAAGAAACTGTACCTTTTCTAGTCTAGTCCAGAAAAAACTAACATTAAGTTCCGTGTTAGAATCATTAATCAAATTTTGATTATCTTTTCTACACAACTCTCAAAAAAACTGTCCTATCAGAGGGAACATAGTTGCACAATTTTTTTTCGGTTCGTCCCTCCTTCTGATACGGTGGCTGTAAATTCCATCAATCATGTGATAATAACTTTATTCGAGAACAATCAGCGATTCCTTTCGAAATGAATTCATTTTTTGAGGAACTTTTTTGTACAAGACTATCATTACTTCTGTTTTAATTGTCAACAATCGAAAGTTTGTTGAAATTATAGGTTGCTTGTAACATAATTGAAGTTCAAAGAAAAAGGTAGACAAAAAAGTTTTCAGATGATGTGAGTTCTTTTTTCTTTACAATCAACTCACATCAGTGATTTTGTTCAGAAGTTTTAGATGTGATGTCTAGTCTCTTTCTCTTTAGCTGTTCAGACTCCCGTCTGATCGAGAAATGAGAATTTCTCGATTGTTATGGGATATGTTTTGAGTGGCGGAGAGTTTCCCCAAATATTTCAATTCTTTCTAAGTGATCCTCCGCATCCGGCGTTTGCAGACGAATACCATCCATTCCTTCCTGTCTGCACTAGCTCCACAATCTCACCGTCCAAAATTTTTTATCCTTCTTTTCACAAGCTCCGCCCAATTTTCGGGTTCCTACGAATAGATAGTCAAATACTATATATTTCGATTTTTTCATTTCAATTTTCTAAATTCAGGATTCTGCTCATATTAACATTTCAGATTGGCCATGAAGAGACAACTTGCAATAATCATGCTGATCATCGTTGGCACCACAGCCTACCAGGTGTTTAGTGAGATGACCCAGAACGGATTCAAGAATTACCAGTCAAAAATAGACCACTCCACTCAACAGCTCCTGGATCTAGAGGTGAGTTTGTCGAAAGCAACAAAAATTGAGTACACGTCACAGTAATACTTTATAAGAATCATCTACTGAGTGGAATCATTAGAAATTTTAGAAAGTTGATTTGGAAAAAAGGGTTCAGATAATTATTGGACTCTAATAGGATATACGGTACCGGGCAATAAGATTTACAGAAACATACTTCTCAGTGGATTTCAGGTCATTTTGATCATTTTCAGGAGTCTGGAGCTCGTCTGTTAAGTTTTGAATCATTTTTAGAGTTTTGGAGAGTGTAAAACAGATCTAGAATGAAAACTTTGCATTTACAGTGTTTTCTTAAGACGTCCAGTTTTTTTTCAGTTATTTGCCGATTTCTGAAAGACACCCTTTTATAGCCCGTTCTTGTACAGAAAAGGTGAAGAAAATTGTGTCTCTCAGGGACCAGAAAGTAGCTGAAAACATGCTAGTTTTCAAAACATTTTGTGAATGCAGTTTTCAATCTAGGACTGTTCTAGAACCACCGAAGTTTTCAAAGTGATTGGAAACTTAACCGCCGAGCTACAGAAAATGGTCAAAATCAACTTAGACGGGTACTCTAATTGCACTGAATCAATGAATTGATCCCACTAGCATTACATTGTCTCAACTATTTTCATAAGTTTCTTCAGAAATGAACGAATTATCGTTTTTTCAATTTTCGTGTTCCGGATCACTCGAACCGACAATTGGTTTTTCTTGTATTCTCTACGTCTAAACGTAATCAGGCTATCGTATGCGCTATCGCTTCAAAAGTTGTCTTGTGGTGCCTCCTTGTCGCAGAGCCATAAACTATGTCTGTCTGTAATTTATCAGTGATTGACGTTCATGATAATTGCTGTACGCATTGATAATTGAAGAGGGAATAAAATCGAGAAAAAGGAAGAAAGATTCACTTATTTCCAGGTTGCAAGCGAGAAAGATTTTCGAGACAACTTGGAAAAAAGCCGGCCTTCTTTGGAAGATTGGAAATTTGATCTTGTCCACAAAAACACTCCGGTTATGGAAGGAACTCTGTTCTGTCGATACCCGAGTGACTTTACCAGAGAAGAACTCCCCATCCATGAACGCGGTTTTGCTGCAGATTTGAAAGTCTTAAATGTGGCCGTTATTGATGGATACAGTGAGAATTAAAAATTAAATTCATGTTCAAAACCAATTTTTTCCAGCTGGAGACAAATTTCCAATTCTTCATAAAAACCTCGATATCCTCGCTTTCAAGTCGCGCGATTCTACTCTAGTCGGAATGAGACCGCTCACCGTAAAAGTACAACACCGCGGATGTGTTCCAATGCCTGTAAGGAATCTCAAAAAAGTGACAAAAGTTTCATATCAGTGTTTCAGGATCATTGCTACGCAACAACCACATTCTATTCGTGGTTCTCCCATTCGGAAGAGGATGTCAAGTGGAGCCACATGAATCTCAATCTTGCCACCAGAATCACAGTGAAGCATTGTTCGTTCTTGAAAAAATACTTCAACTTCTGGCCCTTCTATCTTTTCTTCTGATTCATTTACCAGTTTTTATCATCTTGATTCATTCCTAACCCCCCCCCCCCCCCCATTTTTCCTCCATTATTGGATATTTGCTTGCTTACGTTTAGATTCTTCATGTGATTTCAAAAATCGTATCTTCTTCCATAGTTCCAAACTGACTTCTTCGAAAAAAAAACGTTCCAAATGTTGGCCCTTCACTACTACTAGTTTTGTCTACTTAAACCACAACTTCTTTTTTTCACACCTTTTTTACACTTCGTATGTCCCACATAGAGTTACTTTTTTCCTATTCTCTCCATTTCGTCCACGTTTTTCAAATAAAGATGATTCAAATAATTTTTTTTTCCAATTGATGTCTACCAAAATTCAAAAGCTGCACTTTAAAAAATTGAGCGGCGCTTCAAAAAAAAAATTTCGGGCATCACCGGAAATTCAGCACTCAAAAATATTAGCAACGCGTGGGAGAGAAGAAAGAAACCCTGCTGGAAAGATCACACAAAACCTCTTTCTAAACAATTTATTTACAAACTAAAAATTTTTAGAAATCAACTCTTAGGTATCACAACCTTATAAAAAATCACATAGCGCGAAAGAAAAATAAGAAATCAGGCGAAGAGAATCAATTAGAAAAGTCCATCGATGATTTCGGTGACTGGGTCGATGGTGATATCGTAGAAGCATGGACGAGTGTTGAGTCCGGGCATTGTGGTCATCTCGCCGACCAATGGGTAGATGAATCCAGCACCGACGGAAGCGCGAACATCGCGGATTGGGAGAGTGAAGCCTTAAAATTGAATTTTTGAGTATAACGACTTTATCGGGTTATTAAGAAAAACATACCAGTTGGAGCTCCCTTCTTAGTTGGATCCGATGAGAGCGACAAATGAGTCTTGGCCATGCAGATTGGAAGCTTTGAGAATCCTTGTCTCGTGTATCTCTCAATTTTCTCCTTGGCCTCATCACTCAACTCGATGCCATCAGCTCCATAGATTTCCCTGGCAATGGTGGCGATCTTTTCCTCCAAGGACAGTTCCAAGTCGTACAAGAACTTGAACTCCTTGGCAGGCCCTTCAGTAGCCTTCACCAATGAATTGGCAAGTGCAACTGCTCCAGCTCCTCCCTGAGACCAGTGCTCCGAAACAACAGCATCAAATGCTCCATAGGATTTTGCCTTGGAGCACACCAATTCCAATTCTTTGTCAGTGTCAGTAGCAAACTTGTTGACGCACACAACGACTGGTATTCCAAATTTGTTAGCGTTCTCAATCTGCTTTCTGAGATTGGAGTCACATCCTCCTTCAACGAGTGGGATATTCTCATCAAGGTATTCATGCTTGAGTGGTGCTCCAGCAACCACAGACGGGCCTCCTCCATGCATCTTAAGAGCACGAACAGTGGCTACGAGAACTACCGCAGATGGTTGGAGTCCTGAATAGCGGCACTTGATGTTGAAGAACTTCTCCATTCCAATATCAGCTCCGAATCCAGCTTCAGTGATCACAAATCCGTCCTGACCGACAAGTTTCAAGGCGACTTTATCAGCGAGGATACTGCTCTGTCCATGAGCAATGTTGGCAAATGGTCCGGCGTGAACGAAGACTGGCGTTCCTTCCAAAGTTTGCATCAGATTTGGACGAACAGTGTCTCTCATCAAAACGGTCATTGCGTCAGTGACTCCAATGTCGTCAGCAGTGACTGGGTTTCCTGTTTTGTCGGATCCGATGACAATTCGAGCAATTCTCTTTTGCATGTCAGCCAAAGAGGTGGTGAGAGCAAGAATAGCCATAAGCTGCAAAGAAAAGAGATTATCCTCAATGAATAGCCGTTTGATCACTTACCTCACTAGCAACAGTGATATCAAATTGAGTAGTGCGTGTGTGCCCCTTCTCATTTGGTCCCAATCCAATTTCAATCTTTCTCAAGAATCTGTCATTGGTATCCATTACACGGTTCCACGTGATGGTAGCTGGATCGATATTGAGACGAGCAAAGCTGACTCTTTGTTCTTCACTGAGATGCTCAGCATCGTTAACGCGTGGAATTCCAAGACGATCAAGGCGGCGCAGTTGGATTTCGGAGAGTGGACGAACGCCTGAAAAGTCGAAAATAATTTTCATTTCACTACACAAAAGCCTCACCCTGCTTATTCTTTGGTGCGAGTCTGTTGAAAAGCGCTTCAGTGGCTTGTGTGGATTCATGGAACATTCTAGCGTCGATTGCAGCAGCGAGAAGATTGTTAGCAGCAGTGATAGCATGGATATCTCCAGTCAAGTGAAGGTTGAACTCCTCCATTGGGATTACTTGAGAGTATCCTCCTCCAGCAGCACCTCCCTTGATACCAAAAGTTGGTCCTTGAGATGGTTGACGGACACAAGCAAACACATTTTTGTGAAGATGAGCTCCAAGAGCTTGGACCAATCCGATTGTGGTAGTAGATTTTCCTTCTCCAAGTGGGGTTGGTGTGATTCCAGCGACGACGACATATTTTCCGTTCTTCACTTCAGTAAGTCTATCAAGAATGTCAAGAGAGACCTTGGCCTTTTTACGACCATACAAGTCAAGCTCATCTGGGTGAATTCCAACTTCTCCGGCAACCTAAATTTTGATTTTTAACTGTAATTCATCTGAAGAAAGTCTATGTACCTTCTCAATATCCTTTGGTAGATGTGATCTGGAGATCGCGATATCCGATGGAACAGGATTGAGAAGCGTTGGTTTCAGATACTCGACATTCCACGTGCTCTGTAAAATTTTGATTTTGAAGTGTGATTTCTGATTGTAACACTGTGACTACCAAATTAGATTCTCTCAAATTCTCAAATATTTCAATGTTTGATCAGCCAATTTAAAGTTCTAAATTGAGATTCTAATCAGATTACCATTTTGTCGAATTTCCTATGTCGACGATACAAACAACGGAACAAATTAGATGCGTTTGTTGATAGAATTGCAATTGAAAGATTGATTTTTCAATGTTTTTCTTATCAATCGAGACAGAAAACTTAGACATTTTCTGTTTCTAAAACTTGTCGGCGGAATCAACAGTAAAATATGTTGGAGAAAGAAACATGGTCATTAATGAACTGAAACGCTATCAGTGGTTTGTGAAGGAAACTTGAAGAAAGCCGATTGAGAGAAAGTTCAAAAATATTCAAGAATTCGCAACTTCAGGTACAGTACAGGTCAACGAGATCTTCAAAAACGTATTTCCTTCTGATTTTCGGTCATTTTTGCCACTCTCCAGAGCCTGGAGCTTGGCTGTCAAGTTTCAGATCACTTTGAAATCTTCGGAGGATGTAAGATAGACCCAGAATGAAAACTTGCATTAACAAAATTGTTCAATATTTCCTAGTTTTTCAGCTATTTGCTGATTTCTGAAAAACAACTGTTTTTCACGTTTTCAGTACAAAAACAGGCCAAAAGGGGTTCTTTCAGAAATCGGCAAGTCGCTGAAAAACTAATAATTATTATAAGAATCTGGGAATGCAAAATTCCCAATCTATGTAGATCTGTTTTAAGCCGTCTAACAATTTTAAAGTGATCGGAAATTTGACAGCCAAGCTTCAGACTCTTGAAAGTGGTCGAAATCAATCAAGAAAAACACGACTTATCTACCGATACTCTGGATTTTCCTTTTAAAATTTTAAACGAGTTCAATAGAGCACAATTGTATGTTCACGTTTTTCATATACATACAAACATAACTACCCACACATCCGCTCAACAACTGTGAAAACACTTACCATGATTCAGTAGTCGGCAGAAGACGTTCCACTCTTGACGACAACAACAAAAAGCGAATGATGCAAACAACCCGGGGCAAAGAGGTTGGCAACCAAACACAAACACCTTGATAAGGCGGTGGGCTGAGCGTGTAAGGCGATGGACGATGGAGATATAAAGAGACGCAGAGAGAAAACGTGCACAGGGTCCACCTTATTGATTTGTCTTGTCCGGTTATTCGTATGCTGTCCGTCTATTCCCGCACAGACCACGTGAACCTAGAAGACCACGGCCTTTCGACGGGAAAAGGTTGATGAGAGTCCGAGGTCAGCGAGATAAGATGTTTATTTCAGTGAAGAAGGCAAAAAAGATACAATCAAAATGTGATTCAATTAAATTTACTGGGGGAATGAAGAAGGAAAATCACAAAAAAAGGAAAATCGAAAAAAAGGCACGACAATAAATTAACTTGTGAAGTGAAAAAACCAGCGAGGTGCAAACGAATTCAGTGGTCAAACTCTTCCTGAAAAAAAAACACACGATAAAAGTGCTCAATGATTCGTAGTAGTTCTTTGAACTTGTAACGTGCCATATCAAGCAAATTGTAGTGATAACCCATAAAGTCACTACTCACACAAACAAGTTGTTTTCGACAGTTCAATCAAACACTCCTTTAAGGGACTCAATTCCAAAACTCACATTGGATTCCTTTCCTGGAAGACGTCTTCTCTTGGCCTGTTCGTAGGTGTTGCGAATCAGCATTGCGACAGTCATTGGTCCAACACCTCCTGGAACTGGAGTCAAGTATCCGGCCACTTCTTTCGCGGCTTCTGTGTCCACGTCTCCGTAGATCTTGCGAGAAGTTGGATCGTCTCCGACGTTAATTCCGCAGTCAATGACGAATGCTCCCGGTTTGATCCAATCGGCTGGAAATTTAGAGTTTTAGAATTCATTCTTTGAGAGTCATTTTATTACCTTTGACATAGTGCTTTCTTCCAATCGCGACAATCAGAATATCGGCTCTCAAACACTTTTCCTTGATGTTAGGGGTTTTGGAATGACAGATAGTCACAGTTCCATGGTGCCAGAGGAAAAGAGCAGCGGCTGGAGATCCGACGATTTTTGATCTTCCAAGGACCACAACTTCCTTGCCCGAAACGAAATTTGGATTTCCAGTGGCTTGTTGAACAAGATAGAGGCATCCATATGGGGTACATGGGAAAATGGTTCTCTGGAGTTCTCCACGAGCCAGTCGTCCAGCGTTGATACGAGTGAGACCATCAACATCCTTCAGTGGATCGATGAGGTCGATGATGTAGTCAGCATCAATGTCGTGTTTGCAATCAAGTGGGAGCTGAAAAAACTTACGATTGTTTGTTTTCGAAACAGTTGGAGCATCAAGGTCTGGTTGGAGATTAGTGCGATTCCGGATAAAACCTCTACTGAAGCTGCATCAGCTCTACAGCCGTTCTTAGGCAAATTCTGACCAGAATCTGGCTACTATTTGTCCAAAAGCTGTAGCTGACAAAAGGGAGGTCAACCCTATTATTGAAATTTCTGACAATGGTATCTAGACGATCCTCACCTGAACAATGATACCGTCAACGTTGTTATCGTGGTTCAAAGCCATAATCTCTCGCTTCAAATCTCCCTGTGTGATTGTATCTGGAAGCTTGATGAGCTTTCCGTTGGCTCCGATTTCTTTGGCTTTCTTGAGTTTTGCATTGATGTACACATTTGAGTCCGAACGATTGCCGACCTGTAAACTGTGATTTCTGCACGATTGTTTTAATGATTTTTAGAAGCACTTTATAAAAGTAAGTGCAAAAGTGCGAACTTTTGAAAGTGTCTAGTTATTGTTCCATTCAAAAAACACTCGCGACTGCAAAAACTGGTTTACAACGGGGTCCTGAATTGAAAGTTGTTCAATAACTGAGAGCAAAAAGACTGAAATCTTGTCAAAATTGAGAATTCGGTATTTGGCGATGAACTTCGCTTCAGAATTTTGATTTAAAGGCACATCGTCGGTTTTGCAGAAAAAACAGTTACGGGATTACTCATTAGCTGAATTACTTTATAAAATTTAAAATGAAACAGCCCAGAATTGCTCAAAGTAAAATAATTTTGTAGTACAGTATCGCAAACACATGATTTTTTTTTCAAAACGGAGCTGCATCGCAGCTGGACTGACAATACGCCTTTAAATAATTTTTCGGTGGCAAAGTTCGTTTCGGACTAGAATAATATTTTCGAAAACGTTGCAAAACTTGTCAATGCTCAAACTTCGATTCTTATCGGTCGTTTTATGATTTTTCATACCTGTACAATAGCCAATACAGATTCAAAGTGTGGATGATGTTCGCGAGTCTTGGCGATGGCCTCTCCAACTTCAGTAAGAACTTTCTTTGAATACTCGAGTCCACTGACGATCTCCGCGACCATTCTGAAACAACAAAACAAGTTCAAAAACTATTCCACGAAACAAGAGAAAAGCAAGAAAAGTACGAAAGCCTCTCACTATCTAACGTCCTTCTCAGTTATACTTGGCTATTCATGAGAAGAAACTAGTGCAAAAGATATAAGAGGAGGACCAAGCTGATTGGCCTAAGCTAAGCACATATTCACATTTTTGAAAGAAGAAGAGAGGAGTCGAAAAAAATAAAACAGACAAAAAAAGTTGAATATGCATAGCAGTCTTGTTGTTTGTGTGGGGGAGTGCGAAAATGGTGGAGTTTGAAAACGGCTTGCCTTGTTATCTTATGCTGAAGATCGCTATGATTTTATGCGTTTGTCAACTGACTGGCGATTCTTGTCGCCGACATTAGGACTAGGGAACATACATGTTCGGTGGAAGCTTCCGCGTTGGAACGAGATTTTCACGTGAGAGGGTACAAGAATATTAACATGAACACGAAAAAGTTCCGATTTTTGAATAAAACATTTGAATTTTGATGTTAAACGAAATTTTATAACTTTTAAGCAAAACTTGTCAAGTTTAAAATCATACAGTTACCACTAATGAGTAAGGCTGACTGGAATCTTTTCGAAATTCTAATATCGAAAATTTCAAGTTTCAAAATTTCAAAATTTCTGAATCGCACTTCCCTTTGACAAAAGCGCGAAAACGTAACAAACAGAATTCAGAATTTCCGAAAAAATCAGTATTTTTGAAATCCATTCCAAACACTGCGACTAACTTGGATTTTTAATAACTAAACAAATGACATACATTTTCCGTATGCAAACTACGTCATACACGCGGACCATACAAATCAATAAACGCTGACGGTCGCCCGTGCTATGCCCCGGGGTCATACACGCAACAACAACGCATACACCTATCTAATCTCCATTTTCCCGTCTCTCAGCCAGATCTCAAGATACAGATCCCCTCTCTGTCCGAGAGAACACAACATCTAGTCGGAGAACAAAAACATCTTATCAAGCCCCGTTCTGTCATAAATCACTACTAGATTGCAAAAAAGATTACCTTGAAAACCTTTGTATTACTGATAGGACCATTAGATTGGAATGTTATCTTTTGTGATAGTGATTTCATGTTTTTAGCAGAACGCAAACTTTTGTTTTTTAAAAAACATGTTGTTTGGCGTGGAGTTGATAACTAAACACGGTATTTTTTGTGGAAAAATCGATTGCCCGGAACATTCTGAAACACAAAAAAAACGTTTCGAAATTATGTTTCATTTTAAAAAGAATTCAATCAAAATCAATTTACACTAAATCACAGTATGTATAATTTTGATTAGGTTGGGGGTGTGGAGCGATCAGATGTTCATATTATACAAAGTCAGCATTTCTAGGCATGATAACGAATAAGTGTAACCGTTTCAAATGTAAGGAGACGATCAGGAATTTAGGGCGAGAAAGTATTCAGCGGCAATTTAGTTATCCTTCTTGGAATCTTCAGCTCCAGCGTTGATGATGGAATCCAACGACTCGGCACCACGAACAAACGACTTTCGGCCTCCGTAATCAGCTTTCTCTGAGCCATCCTTGATAAGACGTCCCACAGTCAAATACTTGAATTTGAATTGAGTTTCCCATTCGTTGGCGGTTTCCTGAAATACAGCAAATTTAGTTTTCTACTGACCACCGCCTGATGATCTTTGAATTGCAAACGTTGACCGATCAAGTGTGGTTTTTTCTCGAAAGTTGTAGTTTATGACGACACATAGAGAACACAAAATTGATAGCGTTGAAATAATCAACGTTCGGAGAGAAAAAAAAATAGATTGATCGGTCTACAAACCACGTTTCTGCACAGAATTTCGTAGTCTGGATTTCATACTGGCCAGGTGGCTAGAAACCGAATTGTAGTGAATTTCACGTTGTTGAATTTGGCTAGACTAGGCTAGAATAGAACCAATACTTCGATTGACACTTTTGGGCCAAAGTATAGGCTTTGCTGGCTTTTAGGCGAACATGGGCGCCTTTTGGGCAAATTTAGAACGCCGGCGCCTCTTGACCTTGCTTTGCCTTTTGTCCGGAGAACAATTTTTAGACGAACTCAAGCCAAATGTTCGCCAGTATTTGAGCGCTGTTTTGGCACATTCAGGAAAAACCTCAAGCAAAGTCTTCCCAACCAACACGAAAAAAACGACAGTCGCAGCCGAGAATGTCTCAATTTTTGACAGAAAACTTGGCTATCTCTTCACGAACATAGTTTTTCGCATAATTTTGTATTGATCTTACCTGCTCATCAGCCGATAGTCCAGTATGGTCATCCCACTGCTCAGAGACAGCATTCTGATCCATAGTTCCAAGAGCACGAGTAGCATCATGTCCAGCCAGCGATCCATAAGATTTTCCAGGTCCATAGAAGTTCTTTCCACGAGTGACGTCATAGATCGTACCGTTGAGTCCGAATAGAATATGCTCGTTCTTCACGCCGTCGTACTTGCGGAGTTCTTCACAGGTCATGTCAGTCATTGTGAGAGGAGCGACCTAAAAATATTGAATGAGATTCAGAACAAGCACTTTGGAATTACCTCTTTTGGTGGCAGTGGCAGCGGTTGCTCGGATCTTGTGAGCCAGTAGAGGAAGAATCCAAGCACGAAGACGAGGAAAATGGCGTCGTAGAAGGTGAATTCAAACCAGGAGCTCAAGTCCATTGTTCAGCTGAAAAATGAAATAACGTTAGTGAGAAACAAAGTTGAACATATGGTAGACTTTGATAGATCAAATGAGTAGTGCGAGATTAACAATAAAAGGGCAACATTTGATTCGAGACACAACAAGCCCCCCGAAACATGTGTTTGGTTAAATGATCGGACAACCCACTCCTCCTACTGGCGGATTTATATGTTTTACAGTTCTACCGATTCATAGAATAAACGTAAGCGAGAAAAAGATCAGAAGTTCAAACGTGATATTCAGTATTCTTCTCACGAATTCAACGAATTGACACGTGATGTTGCGGAAAATGCGAACTGTTGTTGCGATTTTATATATGAGTGAAGTGGGCCCTCGAATCAGAAGAAAAGTGCACTCATAACCGTGAAAAAAGTGTAGTTTTAATCTTTGTCAAAACACAAAGTCTCGAAAGATGATTTTGGAAGGTTGGGGATGACGTCGCAGGGTGTCTAGGGGTGCATCTGTTGATATTTATTGTTCAAAGACAAGAAAAACTCAAGTGGAGGTCAATGGGTTACTGATCTAAACATCAAGTACTTTTAAAATCGTACTTACTGTAGTTCATTTTCGAAACACCTGATTTTTCATAATTTTTATGTATCGGGGTCTGACGCTGATAAACCTTGTGGCCGATGTTTCATTCATAGGCGCATAGCTTTAGCTAAAACAGCTACGGTTTTTATTTGAAAATTCGTGTGCAGTAATTCAAAATCAATCTACTTTCGCCTATTCCCCTCCAATTTTCGTTTGTTTTCGCTCGAATTATCACATTCTCATGAATTATCAGCTGAATTAAAAAAAAGAGCCTAGAATGAATCCAACTTGAAGGCGCACAAATTTATTTGTAAAAATCGTAACTGTTTGCGCTTCAGGAACAGCTACGCGCCTTTAAATGAAAAATTGGGTACAAGGTTCATCGGCGTCGGACAACAATAAAAAATAGCATATTTTTTTTTCTCGACAAATTTTCGAAAACCAGGAAGAAAACTGTAATTTCTAACTCTAACACATAATCTTTCAAATGCTTGACGATGAAAAACGCTAGCGCCCCCAACAATACAGCCAAAAATGATAAAAAACGAAAAAAAAACCAATAAGAAAGAGAGCGACTGTGCGAGGATTAATGAGGACCGTTCCTCCTCGGGCCGAGAGTACGCAATATGTCGTCAGGTAAAGTGCCTACACCAGGTACACCAGGTTGAGACAGAGGAAGAACATCAACCAAAGACTAACCAAAAAGGAGAAACTGAGTAATATTTTCAAAAAGAAAACAACAACTTGTGATTTTTTTTTCTTTAAAATCGGGTCCATTTTTTACAGTAAACAATTAGGCAAAAAGAAAACTGGGCGGACAAAAATTTAGGAAGGACGAATAATACGCTTTCTTTGTGTGTTATCGTTTCTTATTTATATATTTGCCGTCTCTCACATTTCAACACAAGCAACACAAACTAAAGTAGTATTTGTAGTGACTGTTTTGTGGTTAGTGCCATAGGTCACATTTTGTTTTATCAGACCAAATACAGACAATCCTCAGATAGAAGAAAGTTGAAACAAAAAATTTGATGATGAAGAAAAAAAAGTTGTCAAATACAATTTAGGAAAAAAAAAAGAGAAAACCCGTGTGCGGGCCGTTTTGTGATGGGAAATTGGAAAGAAAAATTGCAACGGGGAAAAGCGGAGGGAGAATAAGTGGGTAGAAGAAGAAAAAACCGCAAGAAAAAGTGTGAGTGAAGGGGGATGGGCCAAAATTGAGTCAAGTCACAAAGCAACATTGAAATAAATGCGTGGTTTGTAGGCTAAATGTGTGGAGTGTGAAGACACAAACATGACGTTTAGATATGTATCTATGTACTAGTAGTATGAAGGGTTTGAAGAGAGAGAGAGCGTGATATAAGAAGGACTCCTAACATCAGATAAGAATATAAAGGACAATGAAGTGCGGGGTTAAGGAGAAGATTGGATTAAAGTGTTAAGAATTGCTCACTGCTCACTTTTTACACATAAAAAAATGTAATATGCGAATTTGCATGTACACATGCGTAAGACATTAATTTGAAGGGCGAGAGAAATTTGAGACATTGAGAAGCACGGAATTAATGACGTGAAGAATCCTAGAGTTGACTCTCAACAGTCTCCTTTCGAACGTTCATGTGTTTTGAGATATTGATTTCCTTTTCAAACCAAGCGGGACCACCTCCAATCTTAGCCACGATCCTTTGATATGCGGGAATGGAGGAGTCGCCTCTGCGAAGACGTCGTTGACGGAGCCAGCTGAAAACTTAGATGAACATTACAATAATCTTATCAAATTATTCTTACTTTTCGAAATGGACTGCGATGAACCGATCAACAAAAATGTGTTCATATAATACTGACATGAAGAATGCTACAAGAGCAACTACTAATAGAATCACTCTCATTCCATAACTTGGGATTGGAATGAAACCCATCATATCGTTGATGAACTTGATGTTAGTGAAGATCATAACACAGTTGAGCTGAAATTTTAGTTGTCATTCAGTTTAAATTATTTTTGCAAACTTACGGCAGATATTACGAAAATGATCAAGCAAAGAGGCAAATTGGTAAAGACAGCCCGACGGTATGGGAATCCTTTGGAGTATACAAAAGCAAAGCCTAAATACGTCATACACGTAGTGTAGAACATTGCCGTGCCAATCATTGTGGTCGTGTTGTCTAAGGCTTCTGGATTTGGAATATACCAAGATCGAGATCGAACAAGGACATAGGGAAGAGCTTGAGAGAGGATATTGATGATCAATTGTCCAAAAACACTGAAGTAGAATGACGAGGTGGCTAATCGGTTTGGTGGAGCTGTTGGACTCAATTTGGTTGCCGCTCGAGTGTTTCCGAGGAACAGAGCGACGAGAGTGATGAGCACAAAATCAATCCAGAGGAACTGAAATGATACGATTTTGTGTGAATCCAAGATTTTTCGCTTACCTGTCCATCGGAAATGTTGGTTCCATCGTTGTACAAAAACATGACCGTCAAAAACTCGTTCAACGAATAAGCAGCCATATATTTGATCGTTGCATAAGCCGTCACTAAAGCTCCTCGTCCCTCCTTGATGACCGTGGGCACACAACGAATGTCAGCCACATTTGAGGTGAATGGAGCAGCGATCGATGCTTCGGCTTGAGAGAGCGAGATTCCGGCATCGGCAGCTTTCAAAGCAGCGCAGTCATTAGCTCCGTCTCCGCACATCATCACCTTCATGTTGATCTGGAAATTTTCGTTCGAAAAATAGAAATACTTTTTCGTCTAACTAACCGATTGAAGAGCACCAATGAGCTGAGCTTTCTGATCGGGAGCCATTCGTGCATAAACGTCACACATGGCGGTAACCTGATCCAACAATTCCGGATAATCGTGGTGGATGATGGCGTAAGTTGGTCCGGCGATGGCCATTTGATACATAGCTTGTCCAAGGACCTTCTTATCAAATGCTCTGACTTCTGAGTCCGTTTCAATATCACTGGCAGAGCTGGACACACTCTCGTTCAAGAACAACTTTGGTCTTCCAAGAGCATCTTTCTCAGTCTTCGAATGAGTTATCAAGAAAGCTTTCTTGGTCGGCCTGATGATTCCACATTCTCGTGCCACACTCATAGCTGTTAGCAAGTTGTCTCCGGTAACCATGACGCATCGAAGATTAGCCACCGATAGCTCGTTGATGACTCCAAGAGTCACATCTTTCAGTCTGTTCTCCATGACAATGAGACCGAGGAACTCCAGTTCAGCTTCCATCTGGAATATCGAGTCCAAGGTAAAATCTTCAAAGCTGTAAGTTTACCTGAACTCTTGGCGTCTTGAGAGCCTTGGCAAAGTTCATCTTGACAGCTCTGGAAGCTACCGCAATCAAGCGGAACCCTCTCTGAGCATACTCGTCCACAATATCCTGTAATAAGAATTCGAGATTAATTTCAGAGTCGCTCATGTCTTACCATATAGTCTTCTGGCAAAGTTTCTGGAACACAAAGAGAGGCAATCATTTCCGGTGATCCTTTGGTGAAGACTATCATTTCATGTGCGCTGTGCTCTGATGGCATCGAGACGATGACGGACATTCTTTGGAGGGCCGAGCTGGAAAGTTTATAATTAAATTCATAATAAAGATTGAAGTGAGGGAAACTTCATAAAACTCACTTGAAGGGGTGCTGCTTGATGACTGAATACTCATTATTTTCCGGGTGGAACTGCGCTTGCTCTGCTGGTGGGCGGATGATCGTAGGCTGTACATTGTCGAAATCGATTCCTTCTTCATCTGAGTTCACTCCTTCTTCAATGCTCCATCCGCTCTTCTCCACTAAAATTAGCTCCAGTGGATCGCCATGCAGCTGTCCGTCAATTCTGGTCAGAGAGTGGCAGCTTGCAGCGGCGGTCACAATATCCAAATTAGCATTTTGTTCGCTGAGCTTGGCTGGGTCCAGATCGTGGAACTCCATGGTAAATTCCGGTTTGCCTTCGCCGTTTTTACGAACTGCTTTCAAGCAATTGAAGTCCAGTCCGTCTTCGGTGAGTGTTCCCGTTTTGTCAAAGCAGCACTGAAAATAAAATCGATCAGCCGTATATTTATTATTTCACACAATACCACGTTGATCTGACCACAGATGTTAATGATCGATGGAGAAGTGCAGAAAATCTTTTCTTCCCGAAGTCTTTGATTTGCATTGATGACACCGACCGACATTGCTGCTGGGAGTGCAGGTGGAACTACGATCGTGATAATATCCAAAGATCGAATGATGATGTGAGCCAATGTCTCTTCTCGAATGATCATTTGAATGATGGTGTAGATGAATCCAGCTCCAGCAATTGTTCCAAGTACCGAGATGAAGATGAATGTGTCTCTCAAAGTGTTTTTGTCCACTGGCTTTGGGTACATGATAGATCTGACGAGTTGCCCTTTGAGCGTTGAGAATCCAGTACGAAGAACTCTAGCCTGAAAGATGGATCGTTGTTGTGGCTAACAAAAACTCAAAAGAAAACGGACCATCACTGGTTGTCCTTTATAATTTCTGGTTTGAAGGATGGTGGTACCGGAGAAAAGAGTATGACGATTGTGCTCGGAAGATAGACGAATTTCTGGACCACATTCATCAGCTTCATTTAGAGAGACCTTGGTGACTGGCACAGACTCTCCGGTGAGCATGGCCTCGTTGACAATGACTGTTCCATTCATCAAGAGACAGTCGCAGGGAAGGATGAAAGTGGTGGATGGGAGAATGATGATGTCGTTGGGGACAATCTGTAATTTTCTTGTTCTATTGCAACTTTGACAAAAAGAGGCTACCTCAGATGCGTCGACTTGGACATCACGTCCATCTCTTCGAAGCGTCACCATAACTGAGCCTCCAATCATCTCTCGAATCCTCTTTTCCTGCTGTCTGGTGGACCAAACTGAGATTCCAGCACTGATGACAGTAATGACCACAATAACCGAAGCGTAGTAGGCATAGTTGTCAGTATACCATAAAGTAACTCTGAACAATATTATATCAGGACGAATAGTTATGATTGGGAGAGCTTACGAGAACACTTGAAAAAGGTAGAATGGCCCCAGTACTTCCTTGAACAAAATAACACCGAGAGGCGTGAGTTGAAGTTGGAGGGCATTACTGTTATAGATTGATCTTCTAGAAATCACTTCCTGAGTGGACAGTCCTCGGAGATCCGCGGCAAGTGCCTTGAACAAGAAGAAAGGAGCCTGAAAAACTTGTATTTTCAAGATCAAATTGATGAACTCCTTACATTGCTATCAAGCTCGGCAGGGTTCAACCATTCTCCTTCAGAACCGTACCAGATGTATTTGATCTTTCGATATGTGAAGAATCTGATGTCGGGTACTTCTTCCATGACTCCTTTTTTCTTAAAAATGAAGTTTTTAGAATTTACAACAACAAAATAAATGGATAAAATACCGTTGGGCGTCTGAGAGGACCGTGCTCCATTACACTTGTGGTGAAACAAATCTTTTTGATCACTTGTATTCCATGGGGATCTTCTATCACAAGGTATTCGGCTTCATCATTGCTGCTTTCCATGAACCTGACTTTGACGTACAGGCTTTTAGACCAGTATGCAAACAGTCTGTAGAATCCAAGCGTGATGATTGTAAGGATCCAGAAGAGGATCTGAAAAAAAAGAGAACAGGTAAAAAATTAGAAATAAATACTTAAAAACACACCTTTCTACCCAGAGTCTCCTTGTAAGCGAACACGTCGCACGTGTCGTCGCCGACATTCAGCTTTGACTGGTTGAAAGCAGCTTTTGCTTTCGGCTCTTCCTTTTTCATTTCGATCGAGTTATACCCTGCAAATAGCCAGTGATAAGGATTTTTTACTTTTATTTTGTATTTCAAATTTCAAAATTTTTATTTCAATAAAAGTATCAAATTTTGTTTTTTATACTTAAGCGGAAGAATGGAAGTCAAAAACTTGTTTTTCAACTTTGAGAACTTTTTTATCAAAAATCAGTTCCATAGAGCATTACAGCGCTGATTCCCTTATCTACAGTTGTCTTGAATTTTTAAAAGTGTGAGAAGGGCGAAAGTTCATTACAACAATTCGTAAACTGAAACTTTCACAATTTCCTTTGATCTTGAAACGTACCTTTTTGAGTGCTCGTGTCAAGAAGAGCAGTCCGTTCCTGAAAAAATTTTTATTATAATTGCTTCTAGGAAGTCAGTGAAGTTTTTTTTTTTTTGGAAAAGATGGGGATTCCGTCTGAATTCAATTATAGTCAGTCGTCAATCTAGTCACTTACCATTTTCTACCTTTTTACAGTTTTCAAGAGTTACATTCAGTTAAAAGTCCAGTAAAAGTATAACTTATTGTTGGAATGGGAGTTTTAGACGGCAGACATGCACATGAAAGTGTAACAATGACAATAGTAATGTATCTGCGGAGCATTGATTAGCAGCTCAAACAGAAAAAGGCCAAACTGATAAGAGAGCCTCCAGGATGGTTGGAGGCTCTCTCCCTTGGTTGCTAGGTTCACTAATTAGTTGGTCTTACAATGACGTCATCTTATATTTGACATCTGATTCTGTGTTCTTTCATGTCGATAGATAGTTCTGAGTAAGGAAACAGTTGGTTGGAGTTGGTTATCAGTAGACGAACGTCTGGAGTAAGTATAAAAGAACAAACTAGTTGTGCGTCTACGTTTGACAGAATAATCCTGTCATACTTCAAACCGACTTTTCGGGTGTCAAAGACTAAACCGAAAAACAGAGTAACCTAGTAATAAATGGAGGCTTCAGTTTTTTCGTATTTGGTTTTCAGAGTTTTCAGATTTATTAGCGAAACTTCAAATTTCCAGTTTGTTGTGCAATTCTTCTGAGCATCATTATTCAAAAATCTAATATTTACCTATCCCAAATTTTTTACGATACCCCAATAACTTGATGAATTTTAATTCAATCAAATTTTTCTTAATCAGCTATAAGATCCTTCAAAAATGACGCCGTGGCGTTTTTTGAAAAAATTACCCCGGACATTGCGATTCGTTATTTAAAACTTTGATTTTTCAAATTTTCGGCACTCTTACAAAAAAATTACGCTAATTGAAATATTTTGATCTTACGTACGGCATCTGGAGGCAACGCATTCATTCTGGGATCTTTATTTTCCAAAAAGATGGACATACTTCAGTAGCAACTGTTGAAATGTATACATTTTTCAAATTTTTGGAAGTTATTCCCCGTCCTCTACATTAGAGTGACGAGTCGACACGATAGTCGAACAAATTTGAGTCGACTGTCAAATCGCCTTAATCGACTTGGCTCGACTCGATAATCGACTCAAGTCGACTCAAGTCGACTTGAGTCGATTTGAGTCGATTATCGTGTTGAGTCGATTATCGGAAAAAGTCGACTTGAAGTCGACTCAAGTCGACTTCAAGTCGACTTGACTGGGAAATGCAAATGTGCATAGCGGAACTTGTTTTTTGCGAGGGAAATTCAAATATTTTTTTTTTTCAAATCTATCAATTTCATCAATTTTATTCAAAAACAATTCTACAAGTAACAAATAAGTATGAAAATAAAGAAAAAAACTAGAGACCATCTCAGATTGATTAAATTGTAACAATAAAAATAGAGAATCATGAAAAACAACCGAAAAACCCGAAACAAGAATAGATGAAGTTATCGGAAAATTTAAAGAGACGGCGGAGCGCTACTGCTACGACGACTGGTCGCGTTGCGGGGCCACATCGAGTAAACGTCTTCACCAATGTCGTCATCTGAATCCTCATCTGACTCACTCTCCTCCTTATCACGAACCTCTTCGGATAGTTTCCTGTAAAAGAAACATTGTGCTTATAAAGATAGAAAAACAAACTTCAAAGCACCCAGAGATGCGTTGAGCAGCAAATCGTTCATTGTCTTCGTGGAGAGTCGATTTCGACGGGACGAAGAGACCAATTCGCCACATCGACTGGAAAGGGATTTTTCTATAATGCGTTATCATGACAGAAGTATTCAGGCAATATTTATAAGTTTTGCCGCATTTTCTACATTTTACTTCTTTGTCTCCATTGATTTTTTCGAAAAAAATCCATACGGGCGAGCCATCATCCAATTTACCCATTTTTCGACGATTTGAACGCTTTTTAGCCCTGCAATTCAATTTTTCAACGTCGTACAGAACTTTCAGTAATTGTTACACAAATCGCGAGAAACAAATTGCGAGAAAACTTTAGAAAAAAAGAGAAAAAAACGAAAGAAACAACTGAAACAAAAATCCAATGAAACTTTCCCATGGCCGAAAAAATTTACCCGGCCGAGAAACCCAAACGCCGTGTACTCCTCGAGGAAAAACCTTACCCGGCCGAGAAACCCAAACGCCGTGTACTCCTCGAGGAGAAAAAAAATATACCGGAAATTTACCGGTAAAAATATCGGTAAATTGTCGATAGTTTCACAAATTAACGGCACCGATAAGTGAAAATTGGAAGTTGCACAGAAAATTGCGATAAATCGTAAGAAAATCAATTGAAATCGACGAAAAAAGACGAAGAAACTTCAAATTCCCTCGCAAAAAACAAGTTCCGTAGAGCACGTTTGCATTTCCCAGTCAAGTCGACTTGAAGTCGACTTGAGTCGACTTCAAGTCGACTTTTTCCGATAATCGACTCAACACGATTATCGACTCAAGTCGACTCAAGTCGACTTGAGTCGACTTGAGTCGATTATCGAGTCGAGTCAAGTGAAATCGATTCGATGCGAATATCGTCGACTTTATCGACTTAATCGACTGAACGTCAAGTCGACGCGTTACTCTACTCTACATTAATTTGCCCACAAACTAATTATTCATGCAAAGAATTACTGTTTACAATCAGAACACAAAAATCATTTTCAGGAAATGCAAAATAACTATCTTATCTTTTCTAATAAACTTTTCTCCTAAATTTCCTCGATTTTTCTAAGACATACGAAAAATCTATCAACTGATAACATTTTTGAATTCAATATCACTAATAAACTAATCGAGATAATTGGTTTCAAAACTCAAGCGTAAAAATAGCTCTCTAATCATGAAAACAAGTAATCTGAATTACTGAATCAAAAGTTTAATAATACGATTTTTTTCCAAAAAAAACCCTAGATGACAACTGATAATGGGCAATTACAGAAACGAAAAAATCCTCTTAAATGTTTTTTCTCCCGAATTTTCAAACCAAAAGAAAAACGATAAGCGGTCCCATCACACTTATCTTCCGATTTTTTCATCCCATTTTCTGATACCCGCTATCAATTGTCCTCCTAGAATCTATTCTTTGCTTCCAACACTGACCATTTCCACCTCCTTACGTTCTCATGTGGTCATAAAAATCGCAAAAAAGTGGTATTTATGAGTTTGATATTGAAATTGAGATAAGACAGACACGACATTCCTTACCTCTGAAATTTGGTCTCTTCAAGACACACAAAGTTGTTTGCATTCACTAAAGTGGTCCCAGAAGTTTGCGATCCTAGTCTATAAAAAAAGAAGCAAACGATAGATTTGGAACGATTGGTTTGGAAAAACGATTGAAGAAAAAAAAAAAAAAGTATGTGGAACTAACGCTGACCAAAAAAGGCTTCAAAGTTCACCCTGTCAAAAATCATTTGAACAAAAAATTGTTAAAATATCAGAGATCGGTATGAAAAATTCGTCTTGAACTTATAACTCCGGTCACTTATCTACTGTCTCATTCTGTTATCGGAATTTGAAATAGCATAAACTTGATTAAATTGTATCAAAATTATATTCAGTGATGGCCAAAGTTCTATCTTGAAATGACCATTTTTGTTGGAAAATGTAAACTTCGGGTGTTAAAAAAATATTTTTTGTCCGTTCAGTCTGAAAACTTCCGGGATTGTAAAGCAAATATAGAACTCTGTTTTTGTAATTTGAAAAGTTTGTACAGTCAATTGTCAAAAATATAGGCTGCGTGAAGCAACTGTATCATTTTATAAACCAATTTTTGTGGTAATTTTAACTTTTTGAAGTTTCTGTTCTGTTTGAAATGATATAATTCACGAGAGATTGATAACCAGCACTGTGATCACATACTTCGGACTTTACTAGACAGTAACCATAATTTGAATATTTCTATAAGACAGGAATTTCAAATTTCAGCTATTTTAAGCAAACTAGGTGGTCAATACCTCGTTATAGTTCTACTGGTCTCGATGTATGAGAGGAAAGTGCAAAAAGAGAGAAATATAAAAAAAAGTTTCATGTGTGGAATTAAAATATTGTCGGTCGACTCGTCTAGTTTAAAGCGCTGCTACCACCTTTCAAACCTATCGCAAAAGGGCGCAACTAAGCAGAGATGTACTCTTTTCTCTGACGAAGAAGCGAGAAAAAAAATTATCGAGAAAAAAAGCAGCAGAAAAAAGAAGAGATAACAAATTGAGACGGTTACTTGCCGCCAAATGGCTCGACTGGCACCGACAGTTTTGGGAAACGGAATCGGAAAAAATGGAGAACTGAAGAAGATGGAAAAGGAGAAATGAGTTATTCAAATAAAGGTGATGCTATGAAAAAAAGCTTAAAATTAATAAAAAAATTGTTAGATAGTTGGTAATTAGTTGAAATTTTGAGGGAATTGCGTTCAAATGAACACGGAAAATCAACAAAGAGTATACGGAAAGCTGCGTAAATAAAAATGAACGCAAAAACCGTTTGAGGGCACTAGATGATCTGGGAAAATATTAGAAACAACAATCCACAATTTTTTCGTTAAGAATAAAAATATCTCGAACAACATTGAATGACTTAGCGAGTTGGACATATTCCAGATGTTGAAAACAAGTACTGTTGATAACTTTCATCAAATCAAAACAAAATAAAAACCTAGAGTGAGCGCATATTGATAAATTTGGTCTCGACTGGGTGCGAGAGACCGAAAAAATGGAAAACATGCGAGAGGGTTGTCGAAAAAATGTGGCATATCTGAACATAAAGAGACTGTGTGAATGAACAAACGCTGAATACAGATGTTGTTTCGGAGAACACTAAATCTCTGTCACTCTCCGATGCAATATATAGTTTTCTACATTTGATTGGTTCTTTTTTTCTGTTATGGTGTACCGAAAGAGAAACTAATAGAAAGTAGTAAGAGAGAAATGGTTAGATAAGATCGGAGAGATAGTTTTTATTTTTAAATGTTCAGGTTCAAAATACACGCCTCCACACTAAAACAGAAATCACACATGGAAAATATTGGAAATTCCGCCTGCCATTTATGTTCCAGAAAGACAAGGAATTTTTTCATGCTTTGAAAGAACAACACATGTTCGTCGTAGACAATACCCGTGAAGAGGAAAGTCAACAGAAAACAATGATAAGAAAAGATGAGTGTTCGGAAGGAATATCATTGAAAATCAGAATCAAAACAATCACATTTTATGGGCCTTTTTCCACAAAAAAAGCTTGGTTTTATCTCAATTAATCGAATAAATTACAATAGAGATTAATGATAATCTAGCATTATCAAGAATCACACATAACGATTACAGCAGAAACCAGTTAGGATATCTTCGCTATGCGGCATATAGCTTTGATTCAGAATGGATACATGTATTGTAAAGGTCATCAGTCATCCAAGTTTGTTTCCGAGAAAACAAGACATGATATGGAGAATAAAAAACAAACTTCCTGGTTGCTAATATGGTCGATTGAAAAAGATATCGCATATTGTTCTAGTCAAGGCATTATGCCCGTATAGAAACTGTGAACTCTGGGTGGCAGTAACCAAAGGTTTCATGAAAATACCGTAACCTAACAATTCGGTTCATTTTCAAGATTTTTTGCTTGATTTCCGTCGGTTTCTTTGCCACTGTTTGACCAGAAACTCGTTATCTACCTACTTGTTCAGTAAAAATAACAGACAAACTCGTCGGAAAGCAGTAAAACTTGAGAAAAAGTTTAGGTTACGGTAGTTTCCAATTATGGTACTTTTGGCCACACAGATGAGTTTCTCTTTCATAGATCCGACTTTTATACTGGTAAAATAGAAAACCAGTTTTTTGAAAGCTCATAATCAAAATATCCTATACTATAATACTAAAAAAGACACCGTATTTCCTCTAATAGAGACCCCTTGAGCTCAAAGTTGACGGATTAAGTGGGCTTTCATTAGAGGAAATACGGTGTGTACGTTTTCCATGTTCAAATCATTCAAGAGTTTTTCTAAAGAGAATCAATAAGGATGAAATTTCCTATCACTCCAATTACTAGTGATGTTTGTAACGTGAATGACTATAATTCAAATTTTTTTAAAAGAGAAGAAAGTGAAATGTGACCCTTATCTTGATAAGGTTCGTTTTGATAATTGAACAGAACTAATATCAAACTTTTGAAGAAAGTTTTACTTTTCGTGAACTAGACACAGAAAGGAAATGGATCTTTTTATCAGATGTTATGATCGCGCATAGAGCTTATCTTATTTCAGATCGTGTTGTCAGCCAACGAATTGTTGAAATTTGATACTTCGTGTTCTGATGCTATTGAAACAATTTTTGCATTAAAGAATCCATACAAAAAATTGGGAAATTATGAATCATCTATTCAATCTTCAGACGTTAAAATGCTGAAAATTCAGAAAGAGAAGTTTTTTCCGGGTTCAGTCTAGTTTCATCTTCCAACCTAAACTTTCTCAATAATACCATAAAAACTAACCGGCGGAGTTTCAGACGACATGAATATGAAGTTGAATACTTTTGAATACAACGAATTTGAATACAGGAAAGAAACGTTTCATTCCGAATCATTCGTGCAATAACACTTTCCCACGGTTACAAAATTTGACAATAAATTTTGGGAATGAAACCGAATCATGTATAGCCGCCGCTTTTGATTTCTCGGAAAACTGTTTTCAATTTCTGGGAACAAAGAAGAAACTAGAGAGCCCCAACAGTTTTAAAAATAAAATCGTATGAAAAAACAAGAAAAAGTGAAAAAAAGAAATAAACCACAAAAGAAAAGAAGAAATGAGCCACCTTAAGAATCTTAAAAAATATGTTCGTAATTTTTATGGATCTGAAAGTTTTACGAAGAGTAGATCAAAAAAGCATCAGTATTTTGTTTACAAAATTTTTTGTACAGATCCGTTCCGTGGAAAAAAAACCATTTGTAGAAAATATTTACCTTCTTTTTCTTCTCTGTTAAGTACCAATATTTGAAAAAATCACAATATTTCATCTCGACGTGTCACACCAAATCAGAAAACTTGTATACAAAACACTTGTAAGCCACAGATTTACGGCTCGTTTTTTGTTAGATAAAATAAAAATCTTCAAATCTATCGATAATGTCTTATCTAACTTTTCAATAAATTGATAAAGCTCATTTCGAAAGCGCAGAGAACCTTTCCGATTAGGACAAAAGGTAAAATATACAAACCAACCTGAACTGAAGGTTCCATTGATCACAGAATATTGGAAGTTTCTTGTTAGAAAATCGTAGCAGATGCACCCGCAGCAACAATATATGCACCCGAAGCGAAAAAGATTTTATGGAATGTGATAAACCATCACCCGTATGCTAAAAATGTATTGCAGCTAATGTTATAAAAATACCGTATCCTCCCTTTGTGAGAGAAATTTTTAAACACGAAACGCGATATTTTCCGAAATGTCCACAGTTACAGTTCTGAAATACGATGGCACTAGCTGCCCCATCGAAAAATTTAAAACTTCAAAGTGAGTGTTTAAAAAATTAGAGAAACCCGGAGCTCTAACTTTACAGACTTCGAATACAAAGTTCTTTCGTTAAATCCAATTTTTCCAGGATTTCCGAATTCTAGGACAAACACTTGTTTTCTTTGTATCCAGGTAAAGATTCATGTTGGAAATGTGTCTCGATTTTCAGCTAAACCGTAACATATCTTCATCCGAACAAATTATCATACAACAATTTTCTCATTTTTCAGATTTTCAAGTGTACACTACAAAGTCTAGAGTTTTCATTATTTTCTGACATGGGAGTTTTCCTTTCGAATCTGACAGCCTTCATCTCAATTTATCCAATAATTCACTAACTGTCTCTATATTGTGCATTTTTAGAAGGTGCTAATTGGGCACACACTTTTTACCATGTCTGTTCTTCTGATGATTGATAGGTTTACTGTCATTGTTGACCCTCCCATCCCTCTCGTTGTGTCTTACATCACCAGAATGCCTCCAGCACCTCTACCACACCACCATTCTTTGTTCACCATCGGTTGTGCGCAGACCACCAAACGTCTTCAACGATTTGACCTACGAGGGCGCGCTGCGCGCGTAGCCCGTTTCTTTTCTCCTCTTCCCTCTCGCACACCCAACTCATTATTTGTGTGTGCGAGCGGGCAGAGGACGGCTGCAGTGTCTGTTGTCTCCTCTTTTTTCACACTCTTTCTCTTTTGTGACGTGTGTGCTCCTGTCTTCCACAACTCTCCTTCTTTTTTTTCGGACCACTAAAAACGAATACTCATTCATTGTTTGTATCGTTTTATTTAATTTGTAATAGGAAAAATTTTTATTGATTTGTTTTTTTTCAGCGTATCAGGATGTCGGATACGGAATGGGATGTCGACGTCGAGGATGGGGTTGAGGTCGAGGCCGAGGCTGAGGTCGACACTGAGGTCGACACCGTGGTCGACTCCGACGTTGACACCAAGGTCGACACTATGTCCAACTCTGAAATTCGGGAGCTGAACAAAAAAGAAGCAAAGAAGAACGCTGAGCAACCAGTGAATACGGTGCAAAATCCGGAGAGTGAGATCAGAAGGATGACGGCGAAAGGTAAAATCTCTCTAGCAAATCTTAAAACCTCTAGGTTTTTACAGAAGTACAAGATTTCTTGGTCACCAACTCCACTTCGGTCACAATGACTGCTGCGAGAGTTCTGCAAATGAAAGCTCTTCAAAACGTCGATTCAGGATATTTCCAAATTCTCCAAATCCACGGATTCATCAAGTTCAATGAGTCGATGAGACTGAAATCGTTCCTGAAGGATTGCATGACACAGACAGCGTTCATCAACCGATTGGTGAAGTATGCAGCGCAGTACTGTTACAGTGAATCCAACGCAAACTCGATTATGAAGTGGTCGCGTGAGTTTAACAATTTCAAATTCTGAGAGGCTAATGGAGGAATTTTAGATATGATGAAATGCCGGACAGAGTATGAGTGGGCCACTGCATTCAACAAATCGGTTCTTTCTTCGCCGGACAGGGAAACGGAACTTCTCGCCACACAAATCATGCTGCTTCCGAATCCTTCTGCAAAGCACGCTGTAAGTGATTCAAAGGTTCTTATTAGGCGGACAACGCAATTTTTTTTTGTGAAAATTTCAATCCGAAAACGAATTGCTCCGACGAATGTGGCTAACTTTTGGACGAAGGTCTCTCTGTGGGTAAACTATGTTCCAACTTACGGTCGGCGGTATGCGATTTTGATCGAACCCTCTCAAACTGGAATAAAAGCTGGGAGAAAAACTTACTCGCGGCTCAGAGGGAAAGAAAAAGCTGCCAAAAAATGAGCAAACGTTGGACAGTCTCCTAAATTTGGGCAACTTTCACGTTATTTGGTCTATGAAATTGTCTAGAGGCGAAAAAGTTGCCCACATTCACGGAGTGAAATTCATCTTCCAAACTTCAAAAATATCAAATTTCAGTCACGTGTGTTCTCCGCAATTGCCACAAAGGGCGTCTTACCACCATGCTTCGAACATTTGATGAAAATCATTTTCCGAAATGTGGATCACAAACTGCTGGCAAAAGCTGACCTTGAAACGATCATCAGAATTCATTTGTTTGGTTGCTACGAGAAGGTTCTGGAGTGGAAACAAGAAGAGAACAAGAAACTCGCTAAAGGAGGAGTGCTGTACCTGAAGGAGCAAAAAATGAGCATAGAAACTGAGGCCCAGAACAAGTTCCTTGCGATTTCTTCTCAAATTGCTAACAACACGTTCGGAGTCATTCAGAATACGTAAGTTTCTTGCTAAGAAAGATCTCAATTGACCGTTTTGACTAGATTCAGCGATGAGAATGCCGCTCAAATGTTCCTTCAAGACCCTTGTTTCGACGTTGAGAAACCATCTGCACTCTTCATCGAATACT
This sequence comes from Caenorhabditis nigoni, assembly GCA_027920645.1. Lineage (NCBI taxonomy): Eukaryota > Metazoa > Nematoda > Chromadorea > Rhabditida > Rhabditidae > Caenorhabditis > Caenorhabditis nigoni. Next base: position 18,876,789 of record CP115869.1, read on the forward strand.
TCCTTCAATACACAAAACTCGGAATGTTCCCAGAAAGAAGTAGTGATAAGATGATCGCCTGGAACTACTACTACGATGATCGTTGGTGTGGATACGGTCGAAATGACCTGTTCGGTGACAACGCCGAACTATCGAATTGTAAGAAGTGGTTCGCTGACTTCAAGCATGCTGGAGAAATCGAGGATCACCCCTACCATCAGCAATTGATCATGACTGCTAAAGTGTACGATTGGATGAGAGCCGATCCAGAATTGTTTGCTAGACTCATGGAGAAATATGGATGTGAGGATCTTATCCGATACTTTTCCGTCGCTCTATCGTTCGCTGGATCCTTCAAACAAGTCCTCGATCTTTTCAACGAGTACAAAGACAAAGTAACATCTCAAACTCCGTTCTTCAGTATTCGATTGTGTTACTTGTTCAGTTGTGCGCAGGTGAGTGTTAAAAATTATATTTCATGTGTTAAATTCAATATTCCAGGAAGGAATGGCTAACGAAGCACTTGTTGTTTGGGCAGAAGTCATGGACGCTGCTATCAAAGCCAATCTTCTGAGAACTCTGAAGTTCAAGATGAATAGTTTCCCACTTCCATTCTTTGTCGGCATCTCGTATGTTGGACAGTTTGCCACTCGTCTTCTAAGGAACTGTCTGTGGTCTGCGGCTAGAAAAGAAGGCTCTGAAGGCTGGAAGAAGTACGCTACCATCATTCTCTACCTCTGTGATACTCTGGAAGAGACGTTTTTGAATCATAACATGCCACGTGTCATGTTCCAACTCATGGAAGCCAATGATGTGAGTTTATTGATTCGAGAGTAGAGTGAGAAAGGCAAAACGTTTCAGTTACCATTTCTGCTTCGTCCGGGACTTTCCAAATGCTTTATTCACCACAAAGGATATTGGGATTGTCTCCACATAGCTAGAAAGAAAGGATGTGAGCTCCCACAAGACATGCTGTGAGTTTCATTCGAGTCTGGAAAGTATTTAAATTTAATTTTCTTTCAGGGATGAGGTCTACATTCCACTCAAAAAGTACGCGGACAACGACAAGCCCTCTGATTTCCTGGAAGTGTACCGAAAATTCAGAAAACTGGATCCCATGTTCTACGGAGTGATGAACGACCTCCCAATGGAGTTGTTCAACGAAGTTGATAATGGGACAAAGTTTGCACTGAAGGAGGATGTGCCAGAAGCAACCCGTGAAATCATTGCTAAGATTGTCGATTTCAATAATGAGAGAAATAAGGAGATAAGAGCTGAGAAAAAGAAACAGGACGAGTTGGATCGGGAAGAAAGAAAGCGTCTCATGAAGGAGTATGAGGAGGCCAGAAGGGACCTCGAAGAGGATGAGGGTGATTGGCACATGAAGCACAGAATGAGAATCCACGAGGAAACTATCCGACAGGGAGTTGTTCCACTCTTGGCATTGGAAGAATATCCAACATACACATTCTCCAGAGGAGACCTCTCATTCGATGTTGATTCAGAAGGCGATCTTGAAATCGATTCTGACTTTGAACAAAATACGGAGCCAGCAGTTGAGCCAATAATTCAACCACAATACGACGTCCCAAAAATTGTTCCAAGAATGACAGTTGCTGAGCGATGCAGAATCATTGATCCGAAGGAATACAACCGCTATTTACACTATGAACCGTTGATCCGAGATGATGATGAGCCGCCGAGAACTCGATCACATCCGCCAATCGCCCAATCAGATATTCCGAAAGGATTGTACTTCATTCCGCTTAGTCAGAGAACAAGCTTCGGATCCACTCAAAACCATCTTGCCCACTTGAAGGATGTCGTTGAGAAGTTGCCATCATTCCCAGATTCGGATGACCAATCGAGCGAATCGAATGGCTATTTTTCATCTGAATATGATGCGGACTCTGAAATGCCATCCACCGAGAGCTATGATTCATTGTAAAATCATTGATTGTTAGTTTAATTAATTTTTAAAAAGCCTCCCCTCTCATTCTTTCTTAATTAAAGTGTCATATTAATTCTAGTTGCCTTTCCTCCCCATATCAATAATATTAAATGTGATAATGTTTTATAATAAAAATATAATGAACCCATTTTCTTTAAAAAAACTGTTCTTAAGCTAAGCTAGCAGCTTGCCCGAAATGCGTTCAGATTCTTCCAAACTAGTCAGAAAAATTCGAGACAGCCGAAATGAATCATACGGTGAACCCGACAAAAGGAACTATACGATTTTTCTCTCTGTACAACGGCACGCCATGGCACCTTTTGTTCCTGGGAGAGTTCCGATTCCTTTTCATATGATTATGAATCATTATAATTGCTGGACGTGTACCTCTATTGGCCAGAATTCCACTAGAATTCGTAGCTATGGCCAGGTGTCACCGCGCGTCTGCTGGAAGTCATTTTGGTGAGTTTTTTTCATAAAGTTTTAGAAAAAAGTTCGAGTTTAGAAGAATATGAATCCGAAATGCGCCAGGAGCGAGTGAAGCCGTGTCGGATAGTTGTGAATGATGATCATAGAGAGAGTTGCTCAAGAAAATACTTCGAAGTGCGAGTCCTTCGTCCATTGTGTTGCTATGCCGACATTCATGTGGGTTTTCAGATTTTTTGCTGAAAATTCGAAAAATTCCAGCAACTCCTGGTTATCTTGGCTTCGGCAGCTCTACTGTATTCAATTGTCGCTTTGGTTTTGAGTTGTATTTATGCTCCTCACCCATTCTTCCTTGTCACCTTGGCATTTTCAGTATGTATTTTCTTCTACACGCTGAAAAATGAATTTTAATTCAGATTTTTACTATGGTCATTATTCTAGTCGCCACATTTGTTGGTAAAAATGTTCTTCTAAAAATCGCATTTGGTTTTGGAACTATACTAGCACTTCTTGCAACTGCTGGTGCTGTCTACTGTGTCCTGTATCTCATTGCAAGTAAGTTCCTTATGGGTTACAGACCCATTTGCAGCCTACAATCATTTTTTGCAGACTTCAACTTGCATTTCAACTGGGAATGGAAAGTCTATTTGGTTTCGATGCTGATTGCCCAAGTCCTCATGATTTTCTGTATGCTACTTGACCCGTAGGAAACCAGTTACCCTCATTATTTGTTTTACAGACGTAATTGCCCTTCTTTGTCTTATCGTCGAAATCATTGCATTCAACCGTCGCGTTCGAGAGGATGAGAGACGCACCCAACAGACGTGGAGAAGATACTGATTTGTTACAGTAAAGTTGATGAAATCTATCGTTCTTTGTCGCTATTTTTAAGTTTCTTTAATTGAGTCTAATATGATACTATCTTTTTGAAACCCTGGTGTTCAACCGTCAATAAATCTTCTACTAACTACCACTTATAGGACTTTCTATTCCTTTTCGAGTGTAAAACCTCTTTTCTCTTTCTCCTCGACCATTAGTTCAGAATCAGTTATGTCAACATTCTTCTATTTTTATCAGATAATTCGCCCAAAAACGAGCGATTTTGTGTTAACAATGGATTGTTTGATTGATAAGACAACGTGCTAGTCTGATAGGGCTACACTTTAAGCGATCCTGATGGGTGAGAATTCTTGGACTCAACCATATGTTCCGCTGGAGTTCCAAATCGCATCCAGAGAAAAATTTTCGTATTGTCTGAAAATTATCTGAAAATAGTCACTCGAATTTTTCATTAATATCTTCCTCTCCTTCTTCAAAACCATCAAAACCATCAAACGCCTACGAAATCTAAAATTCATGAGTAATTATTAATTCCCAGTGTCGTCCGCTCTAGTGCCTGCACTGTCATCATGTGCAACCACGGCGACGCACAATTGCACACCACAACGCATGCATTTCGACACATACATTGCATACAATTTTTGGGCTATCTAGAACATTCGATGTTCTTCGTGGCGAGAACCCAATGTCGTTGTGTCGCACGCTGTCCTAATCGGTTTTTGGTCGTTTTTCACGGCAATCGATTCGCATTTTTCACTGATTCCCATCTTTTTCTCTCAAAATTCCTCAGCGATTTTTAGGGTTTGCCTTCAAAACAGAAAATGGAAGGCAAGAGGGAGAGAAAATAAGGAGCGGTTTCTCCATTTCTTTCGTTTTTCTCTTTGCCCGTTAGTTCATTTTTCAGTAGTTATTCCTCCCGTTTTTCGCCGTTTGCTGCCATCCAAATTTGGCCATTCACGTCTTCTTGACGCGCATTCCTTCCACCTGTCAGTTGCCTACAAGTGCTATGTGTATAGATGGCTATTTGTGTTTATATATGCCTTCGGTTTCCCTCTCTCTCTCTTTTTTTGCCAGCACAACCAACGGTGAACGCACAATTACACTAATGCATATCGACCTCTTCCCTCCCCGCTACCTTCCATCGCGATTCTATCGGTTTCTCTCTCATCCACGCTCTCGACACTCCGTAATATCGATTTTCCGTATTTTTAGAACTTTTTCGTTGTTCAATAGCAAAAAAATCAAAATTCTTTCAGCTGGGTAAAATGTCAGACCGACCACCGGAGGAGAATGAGTTTGCAAACTACTACATATGGCTAATCAGAGATAAGGGACCGGAAGAATTGTTTCGAGTGATCAGATCTACCCCTGGTTTGCCGGATAAGTCATATTTAGTGGAAAATATCGAAAGTGAGATAATTTCTAACTTTCTAACATATCAAAAACGATTTCTTCTTCAGAAGCAGCAACACAATTCGCTTTGGCTCGAGTTGAACAGTTGAAAAGTTCACTGGAAGGATGGGAAGGTTTGATAGATAACATGACTACGGAAACTGCTGCGATTATGTTCAACGAGTTTCTTGCTGGATGTCGATCTCTGGAGGATTTCGAAACTCGCAATTTCTCGAAGAAAGAAAAGTAAGGCAATAAGCAGGTGTTCAGTTGAAATTTCTTTTTGTTTTCAGAGGAGAAGCAGGTGGTCCACAACCTCGCACCAACTTTCCGATGTATTGGACTGTCAATCCAATTTATCAGACATCAACGATTGCTGAGCTTCGGGAAACTGGTGCATTGCCATCTTCGCAAATCATGTTTGCCCCACACAGCGAGGAGTTTTTCACTGAAGAAGCCAATCAGATGTACTACACACGGCTCTTTGGAAACCCAGAAATTTTTAACCGAATCATGAAGGAAAACAGCAAGTGAGTACATTTCAATTACTCCAGTAATACAACAAGATAATTCTATTTCAGAACTCCCAACATGCCAGTGCCAAAAGTTCCAGCAATGCCATACCACCCGTGGATGAACAAGAAAGATGTACGCGAGATCTACGAGAAGACCGTCGGAAAATTGCTCGGACATTTGAAGCAGCATCATCAAGAGCAGAAGCAGCAACAGATGCAAGATGCGGAGCAGCCACAAAATCAGCAAGAGCAGGAGCAAAACGGCGAAGCTGTGCAACAAACACCACAAGCTGTTCCAGTTGGATTTGCCCCACACCCCATGACAGCAGTTCCGATGGGTGTTCAAATGTTCCCCCCGATGCAAGTGATGTCTCCAATGAATTTGTCTCCACAGCAGTTCAAAGCGTGGCATGATAGTCTGTATACAGCCTACCATGAGTACCAAGCTCAGCGGGGTGACTACCAAGCTCCACAACAACAGGCAGCACAAGACGATCAGCAAATGCAACAACAGCAACAGCAACTGCAGCAACAACAGCAACAAGAGCAACTTCAGTTGCAGCAGCAACAGTTGCATCAACAGCACCTGGCAATGCAGCATCAAATTCGGATGGAACAGCAAATGCAGCACGATTATCAGATGCAGCAACAACGCATGCACTTCTATCATCAACAGCAGCAACAGCAGCCGCAGTTCCATCAGCCTCAACGCTTCTACAACAATCAGCAGCAATTCCACCAACCACGCAACTTCAACAATCAGAGAGGAAGAGGAAAAGGAGGACGCGGTGGAGGCGGAGGTGGATACCAAAGAAATAACAACGGATACAATGGAAACCGAGCGAATACCTCATCTTCGGTACCACCACCACAGGAGCGATCACAGCCAAGTCAGGAAGAAGCACGAGTCCCCGAGCCAGAACAAGTAACTGATCAATCATTCCCGAAACTCAATGGAGATGAAGTCTCGGCAAACCTTGAAGTGAACGTTTCTGTTCATCAGAATGAGCAGAACGAATCGGAAGAGGCCACAGCGACTGTGACAACCCCACGGAAGTTCAGCGATGTTGTTAGTCATAAGGTTCAAGCTCCAACCGCTGTCGCTCCAGAAGAGCCTAAGGAGGCAATCGTAGAGGAAGTCTCACAGCTAGAGAATGAAGAGACCGCTGAAGAACCAGAGGCTGAAGAAGAGAATGGTGTTGCTGAGAATGTCGATCCGGTTGTTGAGAGTGTGGAGTCTGCTGCTGAGGGCGTGGATCCAGCTATTATCGAGCCAGTTAACCAGGAAGCTATGCTTGCAAACGGAAAGGTTCCGAAACCAGAGGAAGCAGCAGCTGAAAATGAACAGCACGTTGTCGAAAACAAGACAAACACTGCACCAATCGTCAAGACTGTTGCTGAGCCTGAGAAGCCAACTTCTGAAGAGAAGAAAACTACTTATGCTTCAAAGATGACTTCACATCCAACTCAATCAGCTGAAAATGGCAAAGAACCTTCTCAAGCCGTGAACCTTGCCGCAAGAAAGGCTGAGGAGCAGCTCGTGCAAGTCAATGGTGCAGCAGACAAGCCAATCGTTGACGACGTGAAACCTGTTAATGGGATCAAGAACCCAAATCAGTCCGACACGGAGGCTCTTCCATCGTCATCCGCTCTTGTTGTCGACACAAGTGAGCGAAGCCCTCCTGCTGATGCTCCAGCTACTCCGCATAGAACAATTGCGGAAGTAGTGCAGCAAAGTCTCTCGGCAACTCCATCTCCAGTTGCCAAGAGTACGGCTCAGCCATCTCCAGCTTTCAAGGTACATCCAGCATCCCGCTCACCAGCTTTGAACGACGCCTCGCAAGGAAAGCCGAGAGAACAAAACAGAAGAGGAAGAAGAGATCAGCCACCCAAACCGTCGATGTCCTATGCTGAAATTCTGTATCCGATGGAAAAGAAGGACAATTCTTCTGGAAAGAGAGAACATTACACTGCCAGAAAAGATAACACCGCATCTTCCACGTCTTCGTCATCTTCGAAGTCTTCATACAATAAGACGCCAGTCCAGAAACAAGCCCCGATTCCCCCAACCGATTGGCACACTGTTAAGAAGAAGAAATCGATTGATTCGGGCGCCTCGTCTCCACCACTCCCGGCGGTGAGCTCTTCTTCTCCTTCGCAGGCTGCTCCAAAACCGGTCGTTGCACCACCGAGCCCGAAAGCCCCAGAACCTGCAGTGTCTGATGATGACGATGAAGTTGTGAACGCAGATGACCCGGAGGCGGAGAAGAAACGACAGAAACGTCGAGAGAAGCGTCAAAAGTTGAAGCAAGCCAACCGCCAGCAAAAGCAGCAAGTTAAAGAGCAGGCTCGCCAAGAATCGCTTGCAAGAGTCGAAGTGATGAATGGAGAATTGAACAAAAGCTTAACAGGTAGGGATCAGTCAATCGAATTCACAACTAATATTCCATGTTTTCAGCTAATGGTGTCAACCCAGCGGAGCCACCGAAACCTGCGTTTGACAGAAACGATTTGGCTGCACGCCGCAAGAAACGTCTCGAGTTGCAGAGGAAATCAGAGTTCCAAGAACCACCACGGACTATTGCTCAAACTCGAACAACGCAGTCTTCCGACCAAACGCCATTGTTCTCTTTCCTTTCAAACGTTTCTAACATTCCGGATATTCCTGATGATCCTGTTCCGGCTGCCATCCCAACTCCCGCCAAGGCACCTCGTCCTCCAACTGTTTCCAACGTCCCAACTATTCCAACCATCCCAAGTCTTCCTGGCCTTCCTATCCTCCCAAGTCTCACAAGCCTACCATGTCTTCCGGGAATTCCAAATTCTCCAATGAATGCGTCAATTGCTGCAGGCCAATCAGCAATGAGCGCATATGGAATGGTCAACCAGATGCTTCCACGTGGAAGCCCCTTCGGGGTGACTACTGCCGATGGCTCGAAGACTCTGCCATTGTATCTTCCCACACAAGAAGGTCTGAAAACTAATTTTGACGGACCAACTGCTATAATGTTGCAACAAGACGAGAAAAACAAAACGTTTGTGCCAATTTTGGTCAGACAAATCGGTCCTGGTGAACCCAAAGCCGAGAAGACAGAAGCCGATCATAACGCGGAGATGATCGAAAATCTTCTTCAATTCGACGCCGATGACGTACTTCCAACTGTGAGTTTCACATCCTCATGCTCTATCTTATGATACCATTTACAGCTCAATATCCCGGACATTGAACACACTACTATATCCGTCGGATTGGAAGAGATCAAGAAGATGTATTCGCGCGTCGAGAAAGCCGGCCAACTCCTCACCTACAGAACTGGAAGTTCCAGAATCTCGCCAGAGCAGGAAGAGAAAATGCTGCAGCTGGCAATCAAGTTGTTGAGTAACAACGTGGAACTCACTGAGAAGGATAACAGATACATCGACACTATCGGAAATGTGGTCGCTCATTGTTCTACAAGCTTCAATTACACAAGTGAGTTTGAAGTGTTGAGTGGGACAACAAGGAAGATAGCTAAGGCTAGGGAATGAAACCATACTTGCCAACAACCCGATTCCGGGCCGACATGGGCCGGCTGATAATTTGCAAGTTCCTAGTTGAAATCGTGAGCAAAACAATATACCGAAGGTTAGAGCTCGGCAAGCTCTACAACCTCCATCAAGAATGAATAAAATTCGAGAACGGTAATATAGTCCGGGTCGGCATATTCTTGTTAGAGGTTGTTGAGCTCGACTAGCTTTATCATGCGATATGCTGCTTTGCTCAGAATTTTAACTTTGAAACAAGTTATCAGCCATCCCGAAATCGGCTCGTCTTACAATTATAAATTGAATTATGGTAAATGTCTTGTGCGTGTATCAGGGTACTTGCTCTAGGATACTCACCTGGCCATTGCTGGGCACGCTGGCGTCGGGATCTGAACATTGGAGCTTGGCTGCCAAGCTAAATGCCCTATTTAGTCAGCATTTGAAACGGTCCAGCTCTGAGTTATACGAAGGGCTCCCGAATTAGCGCAAAATCATAAGAGGAAGCTGAACAGGATCCCCTAATTGCAAACCGGTGTTTATCAGGGTCCTTGCTTCAAGATTTTTGTCGGGCCCCTTACCTGGTGTCTCACCTTCAAATGAAACCCCCGACCGGCGAGAAAAAGTCGAAGTTTGTAGGTTTTATCTTACCGGCAGAACTTTTTCGGCTGGTTCACACCGGCGGGCTTGAACTCGTCTGAGTATAAATAGAGGCAAGCACAAGCCAACTTTGCTTGCGTGATGCTTAAAGTTTCTCGTATTGCCCTAAAGAAGGCGAGACAACAAACATTTTAATGGGCAGTTTAGGGGACGAAATCGCGCCACGCTTATGTAGGCCATCATTCGGCAGTCGCACTCGCGCCCCCGTAGCTCCATCGATAGCGGTGATGCACCCCTGAGTTGCCTGTCATGAGTTCGATCCTTCATTTGTGTTCTTTAGGTTAAATATTAAGGTTTTTTATCTCTCGCCTCCTTCAATTGATAAGACAACGCAGCTCTAGATCCTTTGACTACAATGTCATGAGAATAGCAGTGCCATTCATAATCTTCTCGTTTTCAGACTACATCACTGGACTCGTTGACTTTGCCAAAGACCGTGTCGATAAGCTGCAACCCGGCCCGCTTCGTCAGAACTACGAGAGATCAGTGGTGCTAACCAGAGTGTTTTTGAAGAAGACCAAAAACCTTTACGAAAGATTGTCTGCATACTATGACTTCAAGGATTCAAAGAAACCTGAGAAATAAGTCTGATCTTATTATTTGTGATTATGATGTTTTTTGTAGGTTATGATTTCATTATTTTTTGTCTTTATTTCGTAGATTCATCCTTCATTGCATGCTATTTTTCCATTCTTCATCACTACCCTATCTTCTTCCCGTTTTCTATGTGCTCTTTCATTTTTTTTTCTGTTGTCTACTTACTAAAATGGCCAAAAACGCGTCTCCTCCAACGCGGCCAAAAATGTTTTTGAAAAAAATCCCCCAAAACCACAAAAAGGTATCATTTCATTCATTTCTTTTCATCAATCAATTCTACCCATCACTTGTGTCCCCTGAATTGCTATCACTTCATTTTTCAGCTCTTAAAATGTGTATGCATAACAATTAGGACAAAATTCATCCATATTTTTCAAAAAGTGGAAAATTTTGTTCTGGATTGTTCTGCGTTCATCGACTCCGTTTCAATTAGGTATTGAACTTCAGTAGCCCTTTTGCTGTTAGTCTTACTGTTAATATCCCTAAATGTTTGTGACCCTTCCCTTTTTTTGTTCCAACCCATGTTTGAAAAATCTTGAACTGACTCTGAAACTGGCTGAAAAAGTTGAGTGGTGGAGATTGTGAATTTGAGCCATTGCTTTCCTCCTGCATTGTGTTAAAATTCATTAACAACGCTCCAGTTGGTCACCACGTGTCTCTAATTTCTCACCATTTCTGATGATTCTCCAGACTTTCAGATATTTGTGTCCTCGATAGTTTTCCGTTCGTCCGCTAATTCATCATGCATTTTACCCGAATACTGCCCTGAAACTAGTTCGTGTAGTCATTTTCCCGATGTCTCCCAAAACTATCCCATTGAAATTACCAATTTGGTAGATCCCAGTACCGTTTCACACCATCCACTCTCTTTCTCAAGTTCCATATTGTTTGTAATCTCCTTATCATCTCCTCAGTGTTTCTTTGAATCCACGTTCTCGACTTGTTCCCCATTAATTTCGCCAAATATTCCCCAATTCGGTTATAATGACAAACCAATTTATGAGAAACTTCTGAAAAAAAGCCAAAAAAGCTAAAAAAAAAAAAACAAGTCGGAGTTTCAAATGTATTGGCAACCAAAAAAAAGTATTCCCAAGATCATCCGTACCTTCAAACTTTCACCCCTAAAATCTGACTTTACTTATCTTCTCTTCTTTTATTGTAGTTTTCGCTTGATTGCTTCACTTATGATAACCTTTGCTGCTCGTAAAAAAAATTCCGGTTTCTTTTTAAAAATAAAGCTGAAAAATGTAGATGTTCTTTGTATAAGTTGATTGATTGCGAGAAGTGTGTTCGTGAAGAACACGTGATTTTTCCGATCGAAATCGAAAATCGAAAAAGAAAGGGAGGAAGGAATTGAACAACCAGCGTGATTCCCAACAAGCTTGGACATCATTTGGTATAGAATATGGAGACATAGAAACTGTGGCCGAATGGTCTAGTGGTATGATTCTCGCTTTGGGTGCGAGAGGTCCCGGGTTCAATCCCCGGTTCGGCCCATTTCTTTTTTTGAAATTTCGAAAACTACTTTTCTTTCTGCTCAGTAAAGACAAACAAAAAAGGTAAGAAGCTTTTTTCAAATTCACAAATACAGAAGAAACTACAAAAGAAAAGACTATAGGAGAGAAAAATATCCAAAACGAGGAAAAAAGACGGAAACCGGGTCGAATGGAAACAAGGATTGTTTGTGAAGTGATTTGCGCTGCGGAAGCTGCCTTCATGTTTCATTCACCAAGTGAAATTTCATTCAAAAAGAGAAGCATAGAAATTGTGGCCGAATGGTCTAGTGGTATGATTCTCGCTTTGGGTGCGAGAGGTCCCGGGTTCAATCCCCGGTTCGGCCCATTCGTTTTGTTTTTTCTCTCTATTTCTTTTTCTGGTTGTAAATTTTCATCAACACAAAACGGTCAAAATTTTGAAAAATTAAACAACCGACAGTTTCCATGTACACTGTTACAGTAAGGCTAATACACTATCAAGTTTGAGCTTAATTATCTTGGTTCTCATTAGGAATATTGAAAAATGGTTAACTGACAAAATGTTCATGGTATTATGATAAACGATTTATCTGTTGACAACTTTTTTATATTTTCAACAGGAACCGAGATAAATCAGCTCAAAGTCAAACGTTAGGGTGATTTTCTGTTACAGGTTTTATGGTGACTGTTGACAAAGTAAACATTCCCTTCAAGCAAAGAGAGAGAAACCAATCAAAATAGGATAAAGTTTTCTGATTTTTTCCAAAAAAAAATATTTTGAGCTCATCTAGATATAGTTGACAGAATGTCTCAGGTTTTCTGCGTATGATTTTGATTGACACTGTATTTTCTGCTTGATTTTCCTGTAGCTTTCTATCTTGAAAGCCATTTTTCAACATGTCAACACAAAAACAAAGTTTTGGAATGCAAAAGATTTATTCACACAATGACATCAATCAATAGGTGACACACATATCCTGGATGCAGATGCTCTTGCAGTCGACACATCCGAGCTGGACCTTGGCGGCGACCATGATGGCGGCAAAGGCGAGGAGAGCGAAGGCGATGAAGACGAAATAGGTAGCAGTGAAGAATTTCATATTGAAACTTCAATGATTTTTCAGAAAAGATACATCCCTTATATACCATTTTTGTCGTGCCATGTATTGCTCGCGTGGGCGAGATTTTTTGTTTGTGGGGGGAGAGAGGGCAATATTCAAATTTGATGGGATTGATTCTTGGAGTTTCAGAGTGAATCATCACACAGGAGCCTGGAAATCGAAAAAAGGAATATACAAGAAAACAAGAGAAAAATAAATGAATAGAAAAAATAAACTTTTGAAATTAGTGTTGAGCTGTCGATCAGAGAAAATTTGAAATTAGAACTGGATAAATTGAGTCAGCTAGTTTGATTTTAAAAACTAAAACCCCCATTTCAGATTTGGTTCTACAGACTCATAAATGTTTCGATTTATTCTCCGTTGTTTCGCAAATCAAATGTCGTCTTTGTTAGTGTAGGTTGTGTGATACCTGCTCTCACAAACTCCTTTTTCTAGTTCTTCTCCTTGCTCTTCAAACTTTTCAACTATTCGAACAAAGGACAGGCCATGAATTACTGTCACCGCATAAAGCACCTCCTCCCTCTCTTCTTCCTCTTCTTTCCGTTGAGCAGTCACGGGAAATCGCGGGGACGATGCATCTTTCTTGGCCCCGCCCACCATTCTCAGTCGCAGCAGATCTTCCAATCATCTGCGTGTTCTATGAGTGTTTGTTTTTGTAGTAGGTCTGATTTCCACTGTTATTTGTTTCATATGCTTCTCAAAAGCAAAAAAATCGTTTCATCAAAATCGTTTTTTTGGCAGATGGTGGCACGTAGAAAAGGAGAACGTGTGGTTCGGAAGAACGAAGTGGAAAATGTGCAGCAGAGAGCATGTGCCAATCGGCGAGAACGTCAAAGGACCAAGGTGAGTGAGTGACACGTGGCGTTCAACGCTATAATTTATTTGGTGCTTCATGGGCTTTGTAGTTTTTGTAAGACATCCGAAGTATATCATTTTGTTGTCTTCGTATCCGGTGGGCAGATTTGAAGCCTCTTTGAAGCTTGAGATTGACAGAGAGGGTGTTATTATCTCCACTAATTTTTTAAACGTTTGGAAATCTTGCAAACAATATCTTGAGAAGTTTTCGACATGTTTTGGATTCTTGAGAAAATCCAGATTTTGAAAATACAGTTCTGATATCTCAATTTTTGTCTCAGAAAATAAGTAATTTTAAGCGAGCATTTTTATCTTATCCTAGAAAATCTCGTTCTGCTTTTTAACATTGTGTAATCGTCTCGAATGATCAACGTTGTCCCAATTTCTTGCTTTCCCTGTGAAAAGTACCAAAAAGCTCTTTACTGACAAGAAGTTCTTCATAATGTCAAACCCATTCTTTGTTTGAGCATTTAAAAAAAAACTCTTCTCGGAACCAAGATACCGTAAAGACTAGAATAGAATGACTCCCTAACTTTCAACTTTGAGCCAAGTTAGCTTGGTTCTTATGAAAGAAATGAAAAAGTGGTAAATTGACTAAATATGTTGGAGATTATAACAAATATTCCATCAATTGACCACTTTTTGACATCTTTCACAAAAAATAAGATATACGGCTCAATATTAAAGATAATTTCAATAAAAGTTACCCGGTAGTTTCTGCCCATACAATATTCATTTTTTTCTATTTATATCCAGTGGGCTTGCATAATCTTTCAAACTTTTTTTTGCTGTTTTTCAAGTAGATAAATTTATAGTTCATTTGTACTGTTTGGCCCTTTCAGAAAGAGGAGATGTTCAACAGCTGCAATTTTATTACTGTATAAAAAAGGTTAGAAATAAAATTGAGCAGCTGTGAACTTGCGACCTTTTACAGTACATTTCTGTGAAGTAGTGCTTAATTGAGCCCATGGAAATTTTTTAATGAATGAAGCGAAGGAAGAAACAAGAAATTTTAGGAGACCTTAAATTTATTCTTTCTGTTTGAGACACCTTGTTGGCTTTCAATTTTTTCCACATTTTTTTGCAATATTAGAAACCTAAATTAGCTTCTTGTAGTTCCTTGATTTCGAAAACTTCTGTATGACACCAATAGTGTACCTTAAATCACCCACTAATTTGAAACATGAGTGGATATTTCTTCTCACATATCATCCACCCATCGCTTCCGTTCCCAACCCATATCTCACACTATCCCGCCACCCTAATAACTTGTTTCTCACATTACCAATCACCGCCAAGTTCGAAACCACACACTTTATTGTTCTTCTGCGCAATGTTTATGGCTCATCATCTGGCAAGCTCTCCGCTCTCTCATATCTCAACACACACAACGACGGCTTCGTCGTTTGGCTCGTTTATCGCTAACATTAAACTACTCTTTTCCACCTCCCCTCTTTTTCTTCTGGAGTTGCTTTCTACGGAATACGGTAGACAAAAAAATCAGCGAGGAGGGGACTCTGTGACGGAGGAGTGACGGCGGTCATAAAAAAGGTCCCTTCTTTTCTGAATTCAGAACACATCTGGAGGCAATTTGGAAATATCGGTTTGATCGAAGAGACGGACGACAAAAAAAGCTTATTTTTTCGCCGACTCACCGCCGACATTTCTGAAGGAAGGCGCTAGCTAAACAAAACGTTTGGAATGGGGGAACATGAGAAATCTTTCTTTTTTTGTATCTCGGCTGCTCTGCGTATAACAGAGTTTACTGTATTGTTTGTGTCCCAATTAATATAATCTAAACACATCGACGTGTAATATAATCGTTTATGCGCGAAGAAAAAAACCACATTAGAAAGGTCAACTAATGGGATATCATATGTTTATAGGAACTAAACGATGCCTTCACACTTCTGCGTAAACTGATCCCATCCATGCCATCGGACAAGATGAGCAAAATACACACTCTTCGCATTGCAACGGACTATATATCGTTTCTCGATGAGGTTAGAAACTGTGTGGAGGAAAAAACGAAATAGTTAGAAAATTTCAGATGCAAAAGAATGGTTGCAAGTTGTACGGTCATTCGATTTTCGACGAGAAGAGAGGATATAATTTGCAGACGGCTTTCAATATGTGGAGAGGAAATAATGGATACACTCCAATTTCCGGACCGCCACCATTGCCACCATTGCAATCTAGTGAGTTTAAGAAGTTTTAATTTCATTGTTTTTATGATTTCAAGCGATTGGAATTCAGGTAGATAAGCGGTATTTTTGTCTTTAAAAAGTTCGACTCGAAAAATTATAAAAATGCAAGAATCATTCTTGGAATCAAGAAAGAATTTTAACCCAAATTTCACTAAAATCCATTCGAACCTGAAAATACATTTAGAACCTAAAAAGGTGGAATTAGCGAACTTTTTGAGAGTTTTCGGCTGGAAAACGTAGATTTTTCAAGTCAATTTTCATGATTTTCGCCTTGAATTTCACCCAAATTCTTTATTTTTCTATGATTGATTTTGGCATGTTTGAATCAGTTTTCTAGCCGATTTTTCAGTATAGAATTACAAAAAATTGATCTCAAAAATTCTACGTTTTCTAGCAATTATTGACTAATTTTTTATGATTTTCTGATCAATGTTTCATTTGGAAATCACAAGCTTCTGATTAATAAATCATGTAATTCGGTTAATTTCAAAAAAAAAATTAAAATCCATGTAATCTTATGATTTTCCAGTTCACATTCCCCCACCACCACCTCCACCAAACATGCCGCCACACTGCTTGATGCCTCAACCATGGTATCTTCCTTGCCCAACAAAACGTAAGTGCTAGTCTACAACCAAATAGGATCACTGAAACATACAATATTTTTATTGCGAAAAGAAGTATAATCCATTCTATGATCTGAATCAAAAGTACAAAATTTTGCCTCTACGTCATCGATATATAGAAAAATTTTGATTTTTTTTCAGAAGAATACCACGATCTCTCCAACAGCTCCATTTCAATGAACCCAAATCCTAATCAGCTCACCCCGATCCACTGGCAGTAAACTTAAAATCAATAATTTATTGAAATCGCTGTACTCCACCATTCCTTGTTCTAGCGAATTGCTCATAACCTTTCCCGGAAAACTTGTAATTAAACATTGAACTTTATGAGCACACATAATTTGTAATAACCGGGAAAAAATGAAAAAGTCTACATATAATACAAACACAGTTTCTTCAAAAAAAAAATTAGATTATCATTTGACGACCAATCCATGAAGAGAAGATCCAATTTCGACTTGACACTCGCAAGCGGTCGTCGTGTCAATGGACTCCTTCACCCATTCGTCACCTTTTTTTCTCATCACATTGATCGGCCGCAGAATTGGCTTGCATTCTCCGAATCCTGGAAAAAGGCCGAGGTGATTGATGAGAAAAAACCGAGCCAAAATGTCGAATACCTGAGAGGCATCCATCGTCGTTGTGGTCGCAATTGACCTCATTCAAATAGTTAGGGTAGTAGTCGGACGGAAGTTTTCTCCATTGCCAACATAAATTGCACAAACCACACCACTCTGAATTGGTTTCAAGGGCTTCTCCTCGACGATACTGGCAACCGAGGCCTGTGACGACACCAAGAACTGAAAAAGATTTTGAACATTGAAGAACACTAGATTTTCAATACCTGGTGGCTTGTTTTTAGCCCCATTTGAATTAACAGCTCCAGAATTTGAATCATTATCTGTCGACTCATTCCCATCAATCGAGTTATTATCCAATTCGTCATCGTTCATTGTGTCCGGAGTGGTGTTCATTAAGACAAATCGTTTTGCAAGACGCTGAAATGTTCAAATTCCAGGTTTTGCTACTTTAAACACATACCTTCTTCAGTTTGTGTTTATTGACAGTAGAGTAGCCCTCCGAAAATCTTTTCTTTCTGGAATTCTGGTCACATGAGCCTTGTGTGGTGCCTTAATCACAAGTATTATATTTATTTGTTGACCGTTAAAATACTAACCCAGCCTCTGCGCCAGTGCATTTCTTTGCGCTGTCATTGTTGCGTTATCAGCTGCCCCGATGTTAGGATTAGCCAGGAATCCATTCAAAAGTGCCATTTTACAACTCATACACGCATAAGTAGGACACTCGCCATTCATGGACGACCCCTGAATACAAATTAGTATTTTAAAGAACATCATGTCTGGAAGAACTAACCAGTGGCGTCCCAGCTCCGTATGCAGCAATGGAAACTTTAGTGGTCATGACAGACGGCCCAGATGCCTGGAAATAAAACAATTTTTCAAAGTCACCGGTTTTTGATATACCACTGAAGCCATTGGCATCATTGTATCCTCGTTCTGGTCTCCAACACTATTTGGGTCGGGATTCACTTTTTCTGATTCCCCTCCAGCTCCTCCAAAACCACTGGATGGCTTGAACAATGTTGATTGATCTGGACTTGCCAGATTTGGAAATGTGAACATTGCTTCATCAAGAGTCGCAGCCATCATAGAGCTATCGTAAGTCATACATGGCTGATTTGGACTCGGATCTCCTTGATTGCAGCACTGCAAAAAAATTATGTTTCGAAATAATTTTTAAACTAGAGACAAAAAAACTCTTCTGTGCATTGACACACCAATGCAAATAAAGTGCAAGTGGAGAGGATAAAGCTTTGGATTTCAAAAATGAAGCATCAACATTTTTTTGTTCTAGAAAGAGAGAGAGAGAGTATCGAATTTAATTCCGTTCTTTTCGTTTCACTTTTTAAAAGTTTTTGGTCTATGTGGGAAACGAGTCTACGAGTTCAGAAGTTCTCACTTTTAAACCTTTTGTTTGTTGGATTCTCAAAACGCTTGTGGGATTTTCTTCGGTACATTGGTACTTTGGCTAGCAGGTTAAACAAGAATTTTGTAGTTTCAAGAGGATCTTCTTTTCAAAAAATTCCGATGTGAATTCGAATCCAAGGATAGGAGTATAGTATTTGAGAGATTTTTGGTTTTTTCGCCTGCCTATAACCCGTGAAAAATAATGTTTGGATATTTAGTTGACCCGAAAGAATGACTCACCTTTGTCACAATTTCAGAATGTTGACAATTAAATAATAGACTGAGAAAAAAGATAATTACTCCGGACCAATTACCCATGGCTTCCAGAATACACTATAGTAGAGTGGATCCAAAAGTTTCTGATCCAAAAGGATAGATGACAAAGAAACAGAGATTTCGATAACCTGAGTCTACTCTGTGTCTAATTCTATCCACCAAAAATTGCCGAACTGACAGAGAGACAGAGAGAGGACGGTTCTTCTCGCCACCTCTTTGTTTGATTTCTACTCTTTTTTTTTGCTAACTTGCCCTGTTTATCTGCCAGTCGATTCTTCTCTCGTTTCTCTGGCTCTTTTCAAACCTAAAGAAACCTCTTTTTTTTCTTCCAGAGGTCGAGGAACTGTTTTTTTATGTCGCTTTATTGAGAACAGATATGTTTGATTTGCATTTCAAAAGATAGGTGCGGGGTCGGATGTATTATGCTCAAAAACTTTTTGTATGTTCTGTAGTTTTTTTTCAAAAATTTTATTGAACTTGACAAAAGAAAAGGAGCAGAAGAAAAGGAAAAAAAAACTAAAAAGGACAGATGACTCATGTTTTAAAAAAATTAAAAGATCAGGAAAAGAAAGGGACATCCGAAAGAAGTTTCGAGGACACTGGGTAAAGTCGAGATGATGAAATGAGATCGAGATTGTGGAGAGGAAGGAAGAAGAGAAAAATGGCTCAAAATTTGTTCGTCGGAACTACAAGCTCCAATATTCAGAGATACAGAAAAATTTTAATTACAGATTTGCGATTTTTTAACAAAAAAAGTCATTAAAATTGAAGAGAATGGCTCTACGTACCGCATTTCACCTAATAGATGTTCAACCAATTCGTCAAATTCGACTACCTGGATACATGTGAAAGATATCAAAATTTTGTCAACTGATAAAATATTGGTGGAATGATGAGGAACAATTTATCAGTTGACAAATTTTGGTATCTTTCTAAAGAATCGAGATAATGGAGCTTGAAATGGACCATTTGGTTAGGCTTCTTTCAGAGGAAACACAATAGTTTGTTTCCTTCAAATTTTATTGACCTAATTTTTCATCCCTTGAAAAATTTCTAGAGTTTCAAAATATCAAATCAAATCACAATGTATTTTAAGAAGTAGGTTTTTTTGTATCAAATCAAGACCTCGGTTGGAGGAAGACACATTTTGACCCTTGGTGGCGTACGATTGTTAGCAAGTTGAGTTGGAGCATTCCAGTTAAAAGCGTTTCGCAGATAATGACGGAGGGTACGACGGAAATTCGAGCCAAATGTGTAGTAGATCAGAAAATTGCACGAAGAGTTGACGACGACCATCAGGTTAGACAAATCGATTAGATAACTGTTGATGATTCCAAAGAGTAGCTCCAAGAAGTTGACAGTGAGTGGCTGAAAACGGTTCAGACATCGTTGAAATGTTTGATCTTTTATGAAAAATGTTTGCTAGTTGCCTACTGAGAACTAAATCTATTGCAAACTAAATTCTACTCAATTCAATTGAATTCAGTTTTACACACACACATACATTGTGTGAACAAGTCATAAACAAACTGTAAATACAGAGTACGAATTGAAAAGTGAAATCAAAAAGAGATTATATTTACATGACTTTTTGAGAAGAATTTTCTAGGAGAAAAACCCAAAAACCATTTCAGGGGACGAACAACTCACCAATACATTACACGAGATGAACAGACAGACCACCAACACCAGTGTGATGATGTCAGATTCGCTGTTCGGGGAAGAGGACCGTCGCATACTAATCACAATTGCAGAGTTGATGATGACAAGCAGAAAAACGGGGCCTACAGCCATTACGATGGTGTACATGTACACGTAGTAGATTCGTACGTAATCCTGAAAGGTCATAATGAGGTAATGAGCCAAAAAAGAGACTGGGATAAGGAAGAGCATCAGATGTTTTGTTTTCAATGGAAATCCCCTTTTCTAATTTGGAATTTCGTTTTGGGCGCAGTGCCAGATTATTTTTGTCAGTATACACGTGTTTTGAGCCTTCTAGCCAAATCGAGTACTGAGAAACAGAAAGAAAAATGTACCTCGTCAGCCCGGAGAGCTGTAGGACAGACATCCTTCGAAGCCGTGTTGTACATAGTGCTCCAGCAATCAATGACGTAGATCTCATACATATGTGGAGAGTTGTACAGTGCTCCCAGGAGAAGAATCTTGACAATAACCTAGGAAAAAAACAATGATTGACGTGTTGAACAACATGGGAGCTTACGATTATGGAGGTGTTGACGGAACAGAACTTGCTCTTGAACTTATCGCTAGCCGCTACCAAAACCAGACAGTCGAACGCTGAGGCAACTGTTATGAAGACCGATATCGTCTGAGCTGTGAGTCCCAAGGGGAACATCACAGGTGATAGGACTGCGAAGTAGTAGGTGGCCCATTCGGATCGCTTTCTCATGTTTTCCAGGAAGAATAGGAAGAAGGCAGTGAGAATTATGACAATATCCGAGCAAGCGAGAGCGAAGAGATATCTGCAAAACTTTGAATATTGATTTCTCCGTTTTACGGATTTCCATAAATCCATGTTTTTGTTCCAGACAAAAACAGACAAAAATTTTTTCAATATTTTGACCTGTGTCAATATTTGTCCCCTTTGGAAAAAATGTAAAACGTTATACAAAAAAATGTTCATAGAAGCATCTAGTGTTTCTTCTTCTTGTTTCCTGTGCCTCTTCCAAAAGAACAAAAATCGTGGAAACTCTATAAGAGACCCCCTGTGTGTGTGATGGTTTTCCTTTTGGTTCTTTCACTTTGTTGCTTCATGCTCAACAAACATTTGATACGTGACACCATTGCCCCCAGGCGCAGTTTAAAATGGAAAGTAAGACGTTGGTGGATGTATGGTGAGAGTGTGGAAAAAACTAACGATTTGGAGAGAGAATTTGAAACAAGGAACCGAGCCCAAAAACCTAATTTCCGTTCAGTTCAGAAGCATTCCAGGAAAAAGTACATCAAAGTTCTGACTATTGGTTGAATTTGGATGAAAAGTTGTTTCGAAATTTGGAAGAATTCAAAAGTTTCGTTTTATCAAATTTTCCAGGAAATCGTACTTCTTGTCTGTGACTAGAAAACTATACATACCGTAAAACCTGCTATAGAAACACACCCCGAATTTTGTCTTTGAGCTAATATATCTCGGTTTCTGTGATAGATATCGAAAAGTTGTCAACTGATAAATTGTTTATCATAACATCATAAATATTTTGTCAGTTGACACATTTTTGTATCTCTAAAAGGAACCGAGATAATTGAGTTTAGACTTGACAGTGTGGGGGTATATCTATTACAGGATCAACGGTTTGTGGGAACTTTACTAAAATATTATTTTGCCTTGATTTGATTACCGATAATCCTAGAATCGGAATCGCATTTGATCAAGAAAGCTTTCAAATCATAAAACCACAGTAGTACTAACATGTAAGATAAAGTTTTTCGTGTGCCATCAGTTGTGATTTTATGGTTCAAATGCTTTCACTCTAATCAAACTGAAAGTAACACCATCGTAAACTTCATATCAGTTTCCCTTCGACTCAATTTCAAAAAAACCTTTCGATTCGATTCGATTTTTTGGCGGAAAAGTTTAGTAGTTCCATCATAAAACTACAGTATTACTAAAATAAAAACTTTTTTGCACATAAACGCTCTCATCTGATGCCATTAGTTCTGATTTTATGGTTTCAATGCTTTCATTCTAATCAGATACGTAAACTTACTGTACCACCATCGTAAAGTTTATATGAGCACTTTTTGAAATGAATTTCGAAAAAAACCTTCAATTTGAATTTTCGTACAAAACTTCAGTAGGTACATCGTAAAACTACAGTACTCACACATTCAAACTTGAAATCATTTCCCTCCGTGAGTAGGTGAAAGCCGAGAGTGTGTTTCCAATCAACCCAAGACATCCGATGGCTGGGAGCATTAGTCCGATTACGACCTGCAAAGAAAAAACGGTAAAAAGGATTACGATCAGTTTTTTACTTTCTAGCGGGAGGCTTTCTCTCTAATCACTTTCACCTCTTCACCTCTTTTTTCTTGAACACTCTTCAAATTTTTTTGCTCTGATGCTCCCCTGGGGTTGTGTGTGTTGGGATGATGCTGGGGCCTCCAGAAAAAGGTTGGTGCGCGTGTCAAGCGTCCCCGCAGAAAGCAAGCACCTCTTTTTTGTTTTCGTCATTAGAGAATGAGTTGAACTAATCAGTCTTGGAGCGAAGTGTGGCGTGCTGGAGGCTCTTTGAGAAAGAGCAACTAGATGACGAAGAGACATGAGGGTTCATGTTGCCAATTGACCCCCTTTTCAATAAAATGTGTGAAGATGTTAGGAGAGGAAAAAACGAGTTGTTCTAATTCAAGCTATTTGCCACAATTCATCCAAGGAGAAAATTAGAAGTTGCGAAAGTTTTGCAAAAGAGAGAAAAATAAGTGTATATTAAAATGGGACAAGTGGGAAAAGTCTAGCCAAGTCATTCAAAGTTAAGAATATCAATCTGAAAGAAGAGCTCAAAGTTAATATTGTTCAGTCTTTCAAAATGGTTTTTTTAAATCCCGACCGTGTATGAAATAAGAAGATTTTTTCCAAATTTCTAATTTTGTTTTTCATCACTAGTTTTTGGGTTTTTTTGGCAATACTTTCTCCCAACCAAAGCTCATTAGGTGAAGTGAGCTCTTCCGACGACTGAAACTGCTCAGTCTTAAACTTCAAGCTTTTCCTGCCTCCCTGTTCACTACTCATTGCCTCCGTGTTCAATTTTTGACGACAGCTGTGGAAGACTTGTGAACCTAACTTGATTGTGAGCTGAATAACAATAAGAGTGAAGAGGAGACAGTGCTACTAGAGAAGAAAAGCGGATGGATTCGTGTTTTTTGCTCTTAAATGATCGACTCGCGACTTAAAAGGTCAAAAAGAAGTCTTGTGATCAATAGAAAGTCTTCCAAAGTTTAAAAGCTCCATTATCATTCTAAATAGTGTTCTGATTATCACTTTAGTTCAGTTTATCACTCTCTTTTTTCTGTCCATATTCTTATTAAACATTTTTTCAAAATCAGAACTCACCAAATTGAACTGCTCGTACTCCTTTGAAACCTGTCGAGTTTCCGCGAAATCATAACAGAATCCACACACCGCCAATCCGAAACACGTACCATTCGATCGACTCTCTCGTGTGCATTCCATACTCATATTCAAGCCCTCCATGTTCTGAAACAAAGATGAATGATGTAGTATGTTGTAGAAGAGAATGAAGTCAGAAGGAAACCCGGCAAAAAAAATGGGAGGAGCTTTTGATAAATACGAACACACTGATTATGAGAACGCGTTAGACTCCTAGTTCACAGAATATGAGATGTTTTTGAACACAAAAACACAGAATCGCGTAATATAATGTGAAAATTCTCTAGAGTTTTAAAAGAAAGAAGGTAGTTATCATAAAAAACCGAGAAACTTCAAAATAATCTGAAAATCTGAAAAAAATTTCGAGAATGAAACATTCTTGAAAGTGGTGTATGAACCCCCAAAACAAAAATCAACAAAGAAAACAGTGAAACAAAAAGTGAGACCTTGCCACATGGATTTGTACAAAATTAGAAAAATGTATGGAGCACGAGAAGAGGTGGAGCTAGAAGACGACGACAAGGCGGAGGACCCGACAAAGAAGACGGAGAAAAGTGGGCGGGGTCATCTTTTTTTCCGAGGAGCAGTCCCGTTTTGGTTGAGAAAGAAGGTCCAGAAGAAAATGCGTTTTTCCCTGCTTGGGTTGATATTTATTTTTGAAAACTCAAAAAGATTTTTAAAAATGTCTGAATATCCAGGAAGGAAAATTTGTCCGGTGAATCGTTTGAGCCTCGAGGCAATTTCAAAGCAATTGAGTCATTATAATTATGTTTGGGCGGAGAGAGAAAAAACAAACAAATAGATAAATTCAAATGGGGAGCATTTTCAGAGATTTATCGAGGAGTTGAAGAGAATGAAGAAGCAAACTTTGTGAAAAAGGAGGATCTTTGATTAAGCTGTGCTTTTATACAATCGCCAAAACTTATTTTAGATAAATAAACAAGGTCGGTCGCATACAGTAGCCAACAACATATACACAATGTTTGGAAGATAATAAACTTTGAAGTCAAAATTCGAGCTCCAGTTTTTTATGGCAAAGTTTTTTTTTTGAAATTTCTATAATCCGAAATGGGCTCAAAACACGCTTTTAGTGGGAAATGTTTTTTCCAGATGTAATGAAATTATTCCAAAAAAATCTTGCACAAATTTTTTCTAGAATTCAATTATCACTTTGACGCAGATATAGTGATAGTATTACCTTTCAAAAAACGTCAATCAGTCTACTTAAATAAGTTACTCTCTTGACTTTGATTCAATTTTTCAATTTTATTTGTGATCTTACCAATGGAACAGCTATCTTGATTCTATTTCAGGTGTCGAATAAAACCACTTGAGAAAAAACTATATCTACACTCACACTTTTTCGGAAGCAGAAACAAAACGCTTCAAATGTCGCTCTATGAAAGATGAGATGCTCTGGTGAGCACACTGAAATATCAAACTGACACTGAGAATGCTCCCGTAGGTCACGGCGACGTCTTGAAGAATTTTATGGAGAAAAAAGGGGAAAATGTGTGGGCGTTGGAGAATATAAAAAATAAAGAAAGTGGATAATTTTATATAAACTCAAAAAACTATTCTCAATAAGCATTATTTTAGAGTTGAGATCTGGAACTTATCCTATATTGTTTGTTATGATCGACTACAAAGCCCCACTTTATGTTTTGATTTAATTTTATCACCTGTCTACCTACATCAGGGAAAAATAAGATAAACGAACAACTGTTTCAAAACTGTCCAGGGATCTTCAAACAAAAAGAAAAGGTTATAATAGAAACGTTAGCCATGGTTGAAGTTCAGAACCAAAGAATAGAGCAAGTTTAATTGTTTCATTTCAATTAACTTGTTGCTAAAATTCTAGCACCCTCACATGAAAACGTTTTTCAATTTACTTTCCAAGTTCATTGTGACGCCATTTCTTTCTCGTTGGTAATAATGTTGGCCATTCTAGTTATTCGAAGGAGTAGGGTTGAAATCAGATGGTCATGTTTTGATTTTGAATATTTTCAGAACCCATACAGATGAGTAACTTCACCTGTCGTTCTCTGAAAAAACATGATATCATTCGAGGTTTTTGAGATTTTCATTAAACCTGTCTGAAATAATAGGAACCTTTCAGAAATCAAATTAGATTCAAGTGAATTTTAAAAATTTGGAATCGACAAAAGTTTAAGACACGTTCTCTGTGGAACTCAACATCAAGCCTATTGTGCACTGTACAGAAAAATTCAAACTAGTTTTTCAGAGTTGATATTATGTGTACGGAAGGTCGGGACACTTCTAAGTTGAAAAATGTACATTTAGTTCGGACCCACCAAATACTGCCCAAACGGTGACCAACTATGGTCAAAAAATGAAAATTTTTCCCATTGGAGATAATGATCCGATTTAACTTGGAATAGTTTATACTTGCTATTTCAAGCATTTTTTTGTGTTGAAACCAAAATTCTAGCTCGTTTCCTTCCAGCTGAAAACTTTGATTTTTGTTACGATTTTTTAAAAAATTCACTGAAAATCTGCCGTAGTGCAAAATCTAAACATTATTTCCGAAAAGAAAACATTAAATTTAGATCCAGCGTGCAAAATAACACTAGAAAATAATTACCTCAGTTTGAACGACTGGTGTCTTCAGTCCGTTTTAGGCCAAAAAGAGCGAAAAAATGAGGTTTCACCATGTGGGGGAGTACATGGCAACAAAAATTCGCCCAAAATCGACCATCTCCAATTTTGATGAAATTCGAAATTCATACCAGATGTAGTATTTTTGATGGGTAATATTTCGGCTAAGTTTCAAGATCTGTTCTCATCGTCTTCATACATTTTCCTGAACACCAAACAGCGGCAAAAATCGCTTCCAAGTCCATTTTTAGTGAAAACTAAAGAGCTACAAAAATGTATGAAGACGATGAGAACGAATCATGAAACTTCGTCAAAATATTACCCATCAGAAAAAAAAATTACAGCTGGAAGGAAACGAGCTAGAATTTCGGTTTCAACACAAAAAATGTTTGAAATAGCAAGTATAAGCTATTCCAAGTTAAATCGGATCATTGTGTTTCACGAGCATTTTTGTCAATTTTTCTTCAAATTTTTTACATCATAAGGGAATTTTTGGCTCTCCATTATTTCTTACAAAAAAATTTCAAACTGAAAGTTCAAACTTGATCTACCTAAATCAAATCCAGTTTAAAACACTTGTCAAAAATCAGAGGAATTATCTGTAAGTGAACCAAGCATTGTGAACAATTGAAATCACTTGGCATATTCAAAAAGTTGGAACGATTTTTACCAAAAAATTTGTTTAAAAATGATGTGGATGTATAGATATGAGCATTTTGTCCTACCATCTCATTGCACGTTTCAGTGGTTGGATGATTTAATTACCGAAGATGAAATGTACACTGCTCTTATCATGCGCGGAAGGAGAGATTATTGGGTTCATAGAAGGAGAGGATGCTCTGGACTTCACTGAACTTGAAATTTCGGTGAAAAAGTGATGTTATGTTGTTGGTGGTCTGTAGTACAACAAAAAATTGAAGCTGATATTTGAAACAAAACAAGAAACACTGGCTAGAGTGGCCAATCAAAAAACTTGTGCCGTTTATTTTGGCTATCCTTCACCACATTTTACGGACATCGCGTTTTCAGAATACTGATTTTGGGACCTCGTCTTTAATTGAAAGCATTCGAGTCAAAATATGACATAAAAGAGAAGTTGACCTTTTTCAAATAGATGCTCATCTCGTTTGATCCCATGCACTGTCGGAGCGTTGGCATTAGACTATCAATGTTCATCGTCAATACTTTCATTGCTTTAGCCCGCACCGTTGAAAAAAATTTGAATGAAGAATTTTTGAAGAAAAAAAATCTGGTCAAATAACTTGTTTCAGATAGGTTATTCTTTTCTAGTTTAGTTATTTAGATTTCTGTAACTTTTATCCTTTTTTCCCTATGATCCAACATCTCCTCAAATTATTCAAAAGATCAAGAATACAAATCAGCACAGATCTATTATCAGTACCATCAGAAAGTATAATATACTGATTTGCATGATAAAGAGAGAAGCACAATGCATTGATTATCTCAACAATAGACCAAGGAGACAGAAAATAAAGTTAGCAATAGATGAGGGAGACAGAGAAAAGAAAAATCTGGGCTGGGCAGAGAACATATTGAATTCAGAAAAGCTGGTGTGTCGTTGGCGCGTTCAGTAAGGTCGGAAAATATACGAAAAGGAAAACAATCGACATAATATTGGGAAGCATGAAATACTTTGAACGTCAGGTTTTCAGGTCGACTTGTGAAGAATTCGCAATAAGCACATAAACTTATTACATCTTACAGGGAAACCTCAACACCACACAATCCCAGATTTTGATGACATTTAAGGATAAGTCAACAAAAGGCTATCTAGATATCTCTGAGAAATTTAGAATCCGCACGCAAGTTTCAGCCGAGTTGTACCAGTTTCATTACCAAAAATCGTCGTTTTAATGCAAAATCAGCATTTTCAAAGTCAATTTTCTCAAGTCCTAGGACATTTCGAAGCATGATATTTATTGTGTTATACTCAAATTTTAACAAAATTTGATATTTTAAACTGTTGTTCAAGAACAAAAATTTTTCATTTTTGAATTTTTTAACGATTTTTCTGGTTTTTTCGGAAATTGAAAAAAAATTTCTGAGAAAAGTTTGAAATATCAAATTTTATTAAAAATGTAAGTATAACATACAAAAGGTCATGCTTTGAAACGTCCTAGGCCTTGAAAAAAAGAAAATCGTCTTTGACAACGCAGATTTTGCACTAAAACGGCGATTTTTGGTACTGAAACTGATATAACTCGGCTAAAACTGGCGGGGGACCTTAAAATTTTCAGAGCGGTCTAATTAGCTTAATTTTACCTTATCCTGAAATTTTCCTAAAAATGCAGAGTTTGTGAGGTGTTGAGGTTATTTTGTTTTTCAGTTTTTCAAAAAATTAACCAATTCATTGAGTGACCTTGTTTCTAGTTTTTAAAGAAAGCAATGTGAATCAAATTTTGAAAATGAAAACTCATTTCCCCCGTTTTTTAGAGTTTGAAATGGACATATAAAATTTCTTTCGGTTATTAGCTTTTCACTCAAATATAAGATTACTGTACAACTGGGAATTTTGTATTTGTGAATGCCTGCAGCCGGTTAGTCAACATTCATTTTTCAATTCACTTGATAGTTTTTTCCAAGTTGGTTTGTTTTCAATTTAAAAACACTTTCATCTGAAAACATTAAATACAAAAATGATTGGGTAAAAAACAATTAACTTAAAATTCGTGTAGATCTTTCTTTAATTTTTATTGGTTCGTCACTGATTCTTTGAATATTTCTGATTTCAAAAATTTTTCCATACCAGTTACTCAATAATTAAATGAAACTAAATTTTGAATTTTCGAATGATTTTTGTTCTGTATACAAATGTAAGCAACTGATCAACATTGTCGATTGAATCAAAAATTAATGTTGGTCACATTCTTCCGGGAGCAAGCGGTTCGAATTACAAAATGGAATCTCACATGTTGCAACAGTAGTTTCAAATTCGAAAACATAGCTCACAACCAAATAAAATAATCTCATAAGCATAAAAATTATAATTAAGTTCCAAACATTCATTTTCAAAGCCACAGCTTTTTGCTAGTAATCGATAGAAATCATTTGGAACAAATCAGTAACGTTCAGAAAACCAAGCGGACACCTAAACGGATCGGGTCCCATTTTCCATGTGACACTGAAAAACTGGTGGATCGAGTTTTGATCTCCCAAATTTGTTTTTTATTGTCTTCTAAAAAAGTTCCAAGCATGGTTCACGCAACAAATCGGTTAATTTCAGGAAAAATTATATGCAATTGAAAATTTTTATCTTTGTTTCCAATTCTCAATTCACAAATTGATCTGAAAAATCTGAACACTGAAATTTTTCAAGCTTATCAATATGATCTTCATTGTTTTCCTCTTCATGTTCTTTCTTATTACTGATCGCGCCAACGGCACACCAGCTCTGCTGAATTCAAAAAGTTATTTGCTTAGCCAAGCCTTCTTACTTTCGGTCTCCTTGGTCTATGTATTGTTAACTCCATTTTTTGTCTCTTTGCTCTATTGTTAGGATAATCGATGTTTTGTGCTGCCTTCTTTATTATGCAAATCAGTACATTGTACTTTCCAATGATACTGATAACTGATCTGTGCTGTTTTGTGCTCTTGATCTTTTGAATGATTTGAGAAGATTTTTTGAGAAGAGGGGTGAAAACGGACAAATCTTGAACAAAGAGTTTCTTTTTTTGTTGAGGCAAATTTTTTACAGAAGTTTTAAAGCAGAGTGGGCTAGATCAATAAAATTATTGTCCATGAGCATCGATAGTTTATTATTAAAGGTCCGGCAGTATTTTGATTCTATCAACCAAAAAACAATAGTAGAGCTTCGAAGCGTCATATTTTGACTGAAATTCTTTTCCAATGAGATGTTATTGAAAGGCTCCAAAGTATGATAAGTTCCGAAGAATTCGACACAACAAATCTAACAGACTTCATCTTGCTGTATGGTGCATCTCCGTTCCTGGACAATCTGGGATATTTATTAGTTCAAAAACTGGAATGAATCAAAAAGCTACATTCTATTGTTTTTCAATCGACGAAACATAAAATCAGACGAAAAACTCATAAATGTTAAGAAAATTTTTCAAAAAACCGTGTTCGTTATGAATGAAAGCTTTTCAATGGTTCTAGAAAAATTAAAAGTGCCCAAGCGGGTATTTATGAGAAAATCTGAATGACATTCATCAAAACAATCTTTCTGCTCAAGAACTTGCTAGAAATTGGTGAAGTTATCAAATTTTAACAAGTAAACTCACCAAGTTTTCTGAAAAAAATTCAGTTGTCGGAAAGGCCCTTAGAGAGTACCTTGTAGCAATCGAAAGGCCAGTTCTTTTGATACGGTTATTACGGTAGATTTCAGATAAATTTTTAGAATGTACCTTCAAAACCTTGTGTAAAGTTCCGGATTTACAAATTTTCGGTTTTCGAATCTGTACGAGGGTTTCTTTTTTTTCTATTTGCTCCAGAGTTTGTATTTTTGCGATTTCTCATATTTTTGTTAATAAACACCTCTCTCAATTCTCACAGTTTGAATCAACTTTCCGTAATCAATCAGGATTGTTATTTTTGATTTTTCGAACTTCACTCAAATATCAAAGTAGGCGGTGCTTCATCAGTCGGTAAACTTAGGTGGAGCTCGGAAGTGGGCGGTGCTCAAAAGTAGGCGGCGCTCGGAGAGGGCGGAGTCTAGATGCGACGAAACGATGATCATGGCAACTATCATTCATCCCTCACCCGTTGTCGGCAAATAAGTCGGAGGGTACAAAAGTTTCAGGGTCATTGTGGTACAAATTAAATTAATTGTACTGAATCCTCGATTTGGAAATACAAAATTGTTGAAAAAAAAGCAATTTTGTACTCCCAAGTTGTTGATTTTCTACACCTGAGTCGGTTTGTACCCCGTTGTACTTTCAAATTGTTGTACCCTTCGATGTATTTCCGTTGTTGCAGAGATGTGGCGCTTGTATTGCGTGACAGTGGCAGTCATGGCAGTGTGGCAACAACATGGCAATGTGGCATCATGCATCATGGGTCAGCATCATGGATTTTTGGATCCCGGTGAGTGAATAACAAATTGTTAGATATATTCGGCGGACGAAAAAAGCGTCGTTAACTATTAGTTTCCAATTTTTGGGTATATCTAGATCACCAAGCTGAATTTTCTGGTAACATGCCTTTCCTAGCTTGAAACTCACCTAACACATAAATTTACGAAACACATGAATCTGTGAAAAATTTTATGAGCTCCTCTCAATTGCTCAAAATGAAACCGTATCTCTTTCCAAACGTTTTTAATTTTTTCGGGCTGTGCCATAAATAGATGGAGAATGATCCTAGGTCGGAGATGTTGGGTTTCGTTTAAAACCTTTGATAGTTTATGCATTTGTCATCTTTTTTTTTCCTAGGTTTAACTTTAGCACCAGCCAAACTTCTGATAACTTTTTTTTGGGAATTTAAGAGAGGAAAAAAGTTTAAAAAAAAACTTCGAAATAAGGTGGCAAGGAGAGGGGAGGGGGGAAGACTTGAGTTTCCGCGCAGTAAGAAACCTAGGGCTGGGAGCTTTTTTTTAACGCTGAACAGTGTCTTTTCACGTTTATTACTTGGCGGAGAAAGAATACATAAAAAAACCGGAAAAAAATGCGATATGGTCAGTGTGATAATATTGCAAAATGCAAAACAATGAAAACATCATGGCAGAATGGAAATTTTGGTCGAAGTCCCCCTCTGGTGATAATTTTGAGAAATAAGATGTTCAAAATTTAAAATCAATATTTAAAATGAATTATGAAACAAAAATCAAGTAACATTGCAGTCATACACCATGATCCTCGTCTTGAAGTGCACTTCACCACCAACGAAATAACGCCGAGAAGCAAGAAGGCTGAGATGAGCACCAGCAGCAATGGGATTGTGCCGACTACGGTCAGAACTCCGAGAAGCAAGGCCGAGTTGAGCACCAGCAGCGATGGGATTGTGCCGACTACGGACAGAACTCCGAGAAGCAAGGCCGAGTTGAGCACCAGCAGCAATGGGATTGTGCCGACTACGGACAGAACTCCGAGAAGCAAGGCCGAGATGAGCACCAGCAGCGATGGGATTGTGCCGACTACGGACAGAACTCCGAGAAGCAAGGCCGAGATGAGCACCAGCAGCGATGGGATTGTGCCGACTACGGACAGAACTCCGAGAAGCAAGGCCGAGTTGAGCACCAGCAGCGATGGGATTGTGCCGACTACGGACAGAACTCCGAGAAGCAAGGCCGAGTTGAGCACCAGCAGCGATGGGATTGTGCCGACTACGGACAGAACTCCGAGAAGCAAGGCCGAGTTGAGCACCAGCAGCGATGGGATTGATCCGACTACGGACAGAACTCCGAGAAGCAAGGCCGAGATGAGCACCAGCAGCGATGGGATTGTTCCGACTACGGACAGAACTCCGAGAAGCAAGGCCGAGATGAGCACCAGCAGCGATGGGATTGTGCCGACTACGGACAGAACTCCGAGAAGCAAGGCCGAGATGAGCACCAGCAGCGATGGGATTGTTCCGACTACGGACAGAACTCCGAGAAGCAAGGCTGAGTTGAGCACCAGCAGCGATGGGATTGTGCCGACTACGGACAGAACTCCGAGAAGCAAGGCCGAGTTGAGCACCAGCACACAACTGACTCACAAAGAATACTTCTCGACAGCAATATTTGGTAAGTTAAACTACACTTGAGAGGAAAAAGTTTTTTCACTCTTTTACGAAAAAACCTATATTTCGATACAAAACTTAATTTCCAAGGAAATCCCAATGTTTTTCTCATCAGTTTTCCAGTAATGTCAGAACATTAAGAATTGAAAAAAAGCGATGAGTTTCATGTCAACTTCTTCTTCTCAAAATTTCATCTCCGAAAATACAAATTTTCAGGAATCTCTATATCTTATGCTGTGTGGACTAAACAGAACCTCTTCTTCAAATGAGAGAAAATCATCAGCACTCTCTATGAATATCAAAGATGCTCCATCGTTCCCGTTTCTTCATTCTTTAATTTCTGAGAATAAATTTTTTCATTTAAATTGAAGTTATACAATAAATGTATCTTTTTCAACGATCGATTCCGGGCTTTCAAATAAGTTGTCAGGCAAAAACTGCAGATCAAAGTTTCTCAAAAAAAGGAAACCTCGAAGAATGTTTTCTTTTTTTCCAACTTTGAATTTACGATCGTACCTTTTTAGTTTTTTTAAAGATCGTACTTTCTTACAGTCTTTTTTCAAAGTTTTTTCTCTAGAAAATACGTTCCAGAACAGAAAAAAGCAAGAAACGAGAATCAAACTTTTTCCGACCTTCTTGGCTCACGACTTTTGCAGTTTTCAATTTTAAAAAACACGGATTAAAAAAAAAGATTTTTCAGTCTTGCAACGTCCATAGCTTTTCATCATTTTTTTTATTAATAATCTTTTCCATTTAAAAATGAAGAAAGTTGATTCAAATCAAAACATTCTGAATTTTCAATAGACCACAGAAAGAGTTCTCCACGTTTGAGCTGGGATGTTTCTCTCAAAACCAAAAGTTTCAAAAGAAATAAGATAGAGCATACTTAAAAGAGTGATGCTGGAATGTGGGTCATAGAAATGGGAACAGAGACTTCGAGAAAATGATTTTCCTTTTTTCTCTGAACAAACACTTTTTCAGAAGAATGATTCAAAATGAAACAATGATGAGAAGACTGAATAAATTGAAATGGGTAGTTAATTGGTGGACGGGAAAGGGAAGAGTAGCAGTGTATACTTTATACGGGATTCGGTGATGGGCATCCAACTTCACACAGCAGAAAAAACATCTATCTCTTTCGCAGCTCATCACATTCTATCTCCATCTGCACTCCTGAAGACTTACACAATTTCTGCAAAAGATATTATTTTTTCTGAAAGTAAAAGCTGAAACCCCTACTTTTTAGGATTTTTGGGGTGTGATTTGTTTTGACTGCTAAAATAAAGTGCTCAATGATGTAGGTGATCACGCCAAATCGGGAAACATCTCGTCCAAGCCTAATCACTTTCGATCTGTATTCCAGAGGACGACCTGAATTCACTCGAATGTTATTAACATACGGTGTAAAACGTACTGATGAGGCCAGCCAAACGGCTGCCAGTTTTTTAGTGAGAAGAATTGGCAAAAATCAACATTACGCTACTTTTTGAATTTTTTTCTTGAGTTTACGAGTAGTCAGAGTGGAAATTGTGGGTGACTTCTGGTGGATTAGAATTAATTTTCTTTTTTGTAATAAGTAAAATTAATTTTAGAATTCGCCATTAAACTTACTTCCTTTTGAATTTCAACGGTACTACTCGTCGATTGACATTAACAAACTTGGAAATGCAGAGCATATCATGTCCAACTATTAGTTTGAACAGAAAGTTTTTTTCTTTTTGGAAGGGTTGTTTTTGAGCCTCGATTTCTGGATTTCTAGATGGTTTACCAGGTCAGACTTTTTTTTGTTAGAGAGCTGTGTTCAGTGTCTATTAGATCGTAGACTTTCAACTTTTTATCTCACTTCGTGTTGGAGAAATGACGATTCTTTTGGTCCTTATCCGACTGCACAAAGGCAACATGATTTTATTTATAATTTTATTTGGTCGTCAAACACCTGGTATTCACAAACAAATGGTGGATCTATATAAGGGACATGTTCTGTCATTGTCTACAATTTTTGTTGGGTTCGAAAATTTCCACCCGGGAGAGTTCAGTTCGAAAGATTCCAACGACCCAGTGAGTTGCATTTCGATCAATTGCTGAAAGTGGTGAAGGCGGATCTATTCCAAACTACTTGTAAAACGTCAAAGGCATTGTCCGTTAGTCAACCAAGTATTGTGTATGGCTTGAAGTCTCTTGACAACTTCAAGAACTGGGTCGATTTTTATCCAATGTTCTGAAGGACTACTGCATGGATTTCCATGTTGATATGAGCATGCTTCTCTTATCATTTCTTCATAAGTTTAGTTGGGTGGGGGATCTAATGATCGTAGATGAGAAGTGGGTAAGCTACTCTAACTATGTGCGGAAGAGTCAGTTGATTAAGACAGAAGGGCTAGCTCTGGACGTTCCGAAAGCAAAATTTCACGTGAAAATGGGTATGTTCTAGGTTTGATGGTCTGTCCAAAGAATGGTGGGTGGGAATATTTAGATTAAAATACCATTATAACCGCCGCATTGTTTAGTTCCTAATTAGAGAAATTGATTCTGGCAGTCAAACCGGAACAAGGAGAAAAGCCCAAGTTTCACTTCCAGCACCCCAGTGTGAGATCCCCCGTGACTAGAGGTATCAGCCAACAATTCATGTCGTTTGGCTGAACTATTCTTTTGTATTTTCCGTGTTCTCCAAATTTTACCCTTTCGGGTAGATGGTAACTTGGGGCTCTTAAACGTCATCTTGATAGAAAATACTCCAAGTGAAAAGATGATATAAAAAAGGAGTTGACCCACATTTTCAATCGCGGCCCTCCTCTTTCTAGGCCTATGAAATCAGGAAATTACCGGAGCGTTACCAGGCAGCTATCGATGCTTATGAACACTACTTTTATTGATCTAGTCCCCTCAGCTTTAAGAAAAATTTGATCAAAAATATTGCCAAAAAAGAAAGAAACTTTCTGTTCAACCTAATATATTTCTTTCTGTGCTGACGTTTTGGGACGGGCCAAATTGATCGACCCCCATCCACTTTGTGAAAAATTTGTCAAAAAAAAAACTTCCTGATCAACCAAATAATTTCAGATAGATCTTTTTTTTTTGTTTAGCTTCATCTTTCATAAGTTTTTACCCTTTTTTTTTTTTCAAAAATCCAACATCTTCTCCAATTATTTAGGAGATCAAGAACACACAACAGCAATGATCAGTTATCAGTGTTATCGTAAAGTATAATATACTAATTTGCATTACAAAGAAAGAAGCACGATGCATCCATTATCCTAACAATAGACCAAGGAGACAGAAAGTAGAGTTAACAATTGATGAGGTAGAGAGAAAGTAAAGATCAACAGTAAGAAATGTTGGGTGAGAAGATCACATTTTGACTTCAGAAGAGCTAATGTGTCGTTGGCGCGCTCAGTATGATAAAATAAAACACGAGGATGGAAAAAAATGAAGATCATATTGAAACACTTCAGGTTTCAGATTTTTTCTGGTTCCTTTTTCGATTGAGAAGTGAAAACAAGAGCATATATTGATTTCATTTAAATAATATTTTTAATGAGGCACTGGAATAGCGACAAAATTTGCTTACACGTTTTTTCAGTGAAAAACTAACAAATGCAAAAATGCAAAACGAAAACGAGAACGAATTATTAAATTTTTGAAAGAAAACTATTTACTAAAATTTTTACATCTGGTATGGTTTGATCGAAATGGGAGAGTTTTGTTTTTGGTTCAAATCCCTATTCGTGGTGAAATAAAATTTTTTCGTATTTTTGGCCTAAAACTGATCTCGGGCTCAGGTTTATATTTTTCCTTAAAACAATTTCTAACGTATTTTATGGACTTTCAATTTTTCATGTTCAATTTCACAAAATTATATACGTTTTCCAAGGACGGACTTTTTTTTGACGGAAAGAGGTTTTTGGTAAAAGTTTAACACACATTCTCTGTAGTTTTCGAGCACCGACCAACTGTCCTATGTACAAAAAAATCAAACTGTTTGAAATGAGTTGGTATTGCATACAGTTAGTACACTTGAACTTCTAAGAATGTTGAGGATACTTTTGATTGGCTCTGCCCACTTTGGTCCGATCTGCAAAATTGGTCGACCAAAAAATAAATTTTTTTCGTTTTCGAGATAGAAACGAAATTTTTTTGTAGTATACATTTTTGTTATTTTAAGCATTTTTCACGTTGAGTCCAAAAAATAAGGCTCTCATCTTCCAGTAGAAAACATATGATTTTTGAAAATTTTGTGAATTTTCCAATTTTTCGTTATCATGGATATGTTTTTCCACTGATTTTTTGCAGATTCGAGTTTCTCATAAAATTTTGCTTTAGGAACTGATTTTCAGACATTTTATGAACTCAACGTCCCGAAAACTTGGAACATATTTTGAAGGTTCTCTAGCATGTGAAGATTCGATTTCAGGAAAACATCAAAAAAGTAAAATTATTCAAAAAGACTGGTTTTTACAAAAACTGTATCTTTTTCAAAGCTGAAACCCCAAATGTGTGATTCAACTTCAGTTAAATCAACACAAACTTATCGCTCTAATCATTTTTTCCTAGAACAAGTTTTTCTCAAAAATTTTAGTTATTTATTGAATTCTTATGTTGTTAATTAGTTGAATAGTGGTGTTTTATCAAAATACTTGGGAACAGAGCACAAACATCCGTTCGAAATTTCTCAAATATAGATACATGTGTGAACTAGAGCCAGCAGATGTTTTGAACTGAAATAAACCGTAAATCAATCAAAAATGTCATTTAGAGGCACAATTTGATTGATTTCCAAAAACATTTTGAGAAAAACGTGTTCTAGGAAAAAAATGATTAGAGCGAGTTTGTGTTGATTTAACTGAAGTTGAATCACACATTTGGGGTTTCAGCTTTGAAAAACATACAGTTTTTGTGAAAACCAGTCTTTTTGAATAATTTTACTTTTTTGATGTTCTCCTGAAATCGAATCTTCACATGCTAGAGAACCTTCAAAAAATGTTCCAAGTTTTCGGGAGGTTGAGTTCATAAAATGTCTGAAAATTTTTTTGGACTTTACTAAAAACACAAAATTTTGTGTTTGTTGAGTTATTCGCTTGTTTGTTCATTTTTCTTCAGAACATTCTGAAACTCTAACTCTTCTCTGAAAAAAGTTGTGGCCATCGGAAATCAAATAATGATTTTTCTGTGATTTTCTTGGATAAATCTCAAAATAAAGTGAAATGTGCATTGGTCTTGCTTTTAAATAACGTTATTGCATTGACTATGTTCAAATTCACAAAGAAAAAAGAACTTCAAAAAACTGGAATCCAAAAAAAAGTTTTCAAGTTTTTCAGTAGTTAAAAAAATCAACATTTTGTCGAATTTCGTTGTTCCGGTCCTAGAATTCTTCGGTCAGGACATCAGTTCCTAAAGCAAAACTTTATGAGAAACTCGAATCTGCAAAAAATCAGTGGAAAAAACATATCCATGATAACGAAAAATTGGAAAATTCACAAAATTTTCAAAAATCATATGTTTTCAACTGGAAGATGAGACCCTTATTTTTTGGTCTCAACATAAAAAATGCTTGAAATAACAAAATACTTATACTCCAGAAAAGATTTCGTTTCTATCTCGAAAACGAAAAAAAAATTATTTTTTGGTCGACCAATTTTGCAGATCGTACCAAAGTGGGCGGAGCCAATGAAAAGTATCCTCAAAATTCTTAGAAGTTCAATTGTACTAACTGTATGCAATACCAACTCATTTCAAACAGCTTGATTTTTTTTGTACAGTGGGTTGCTCGAAAATCTCAGAGAATGTACAGGGTGGCTAATAAGTATGTGGTTTTTTTTGTGCGAGCTCCTGGCACCGTGCCAAGTGCGATTTTTTAAAACTTTCGATGGATTCCGAAAGTAGGAGACGTATATAAAAGGTCTCCAGAACCAGTTGTCATCTCTCTTTGTTTATACTTTTTCTATGCAAGCTTACTCACAACCGCGCTAGAATTTTCAAGCTTTAACACTGAAAATACGATGATGTTGGACACTCAGCGTCGGTCAGCCGTTAGCTCAGGAAATCGCCAAACAGTTTAAAACAGAAGAATATTTCAATGAGCAACTAAAAAACAAAAATTCTCGTTAATTGAACATTTGTATTATTTGTGGGATCCTCTAGAAGAGAACGATATGTGGGTGCGCCGCCTCCACAACGTCATATGTACCTGTGAGGAGATTTTCACCACTGAGTCGCTTCCAAGTGGCCCAAAAAGTTGGCAAATGATGTTAAAAGATGACCCGAGATCCCATAAACGTTTTTCGGGATACAAAAGATTTTTCCCAAAAACTGTCATGGTCTGAGTAGGGTTGACAACTGAAGGTAAAGCCCCACTGGTCTTCATTGACAAAAGCGTGAAGATCAACTCGGATACCCACCAAAATATGGTTTTGAAGGATGATCTATTTCCCTGAGTTGCTAGTCATGTTTGCCAGAAACAATTTACTATGAAACAATATTCGGCACCGCCTCGAGGCTCCAAATTCCCGAAATCGGGGGTCGAAGCTTATTTTACGCAATACTGGGAGAATAAGTTGAAGCTTGTCTCGTCGCACAATCTCAACTCGCAGAATTTTCATTTTTGGGGAACATGGAGAGCAAGATCATGACTTGTTCTTGCCCAATTTTCGACTTGCTCAAGCAAACACTTCTCAAGTTATGAGATAAAACAGACGACAACTACCTGCGGCGCACGGTGACTTTTTTCGCAGAGCGCCTGAAGGCCTGCATCAAAGCCGAAGCATTCGACTCCGATTATGTACTCAAATAATTATTTAATTGGTCCTATATTATCAGAAAATGAACTTAGTTCGACTGTCATAAGCCAATTTTTTTCCAGGGCACTCCAAAACAAAAAACCACATACTTATTAGCCACCCTGTATGTTAAATTTTTCCC
Source organism: Caenorhabditis nigoni (assembly GCA_027920645.1). NCBI lineage: Eukaryota > Metazoa > Nematoda > Chromadorea > Rhabditida > Rhabditidae > Caenorhabditis > Caenorhabditis nigoni. The sequence goes on from CP115869.1 coordinate 18,916,574, forward strand.
AGGAAGATGGAAGGTTTCAGTTATAGTGCTAACAGTTTTCGATTTCACCAGATACAGATTACCCTGAAACTTGATGACTGGCTAACCAACAGTAATTACCGTAAAAGCTTTTCCGAAAGCCCCCTACGTGCAGTTTAGCTCAATCATCTTGGTTGTTTCAGTAAATATCAAAGTATAGAGCGGGATTCATTATTGCGGTTACGCTAAATGACACTAAAAACCAAAGATGTTCGGAACGGAATTCGGAATTCCGAAAATTCCGACCATTTTCGGAATGAAATTCCGACCGGAATAATTCCGAGAAAAAATTCGGAATGAAATTCCGGTCGGAATTTTTCCGAAAAATTTTTTCGGAATGAAATTCCGACCGGAATTTTTCCGAAGCATGTTTTTCGGAATTAAATTTCTTTTGACTACAGTACGCCAGAAAAAATTCACCTGCGGGTATCGAACAAAATTAATTTTGATATATTTTTGCGCTGTCGAAATCTTTCTGTCAATTTTCGAAAGATTCTTGAGTTTTTGTGATGGGAAAATGAAATTTCCGTTGTAAAATTCGAATTTTGAAAAATTCCGAAACTTCCGAAATTCCGAAAATTTTAAAATCGGAATATTCCGAAATTCCGAAATTCCGAGTTTTTGAAAATCGGAGAATTCCGAGATTCCGAAACTCCGAAATTATTAAAATCGGAATTTTACGAAATTCCGAAATTGCGAAAAAGTCCATTCCGAACATCCCTGACTAAAAACCGCACTTTCCACGATTTCTGTTTTGAATACCGCTTCGATCTTGCGATTTTATTTTCAATAACATTTTTTCCAGCTTTAATATTTTTAATACGAAAGTATATTCGGTCAGCACGCAAACAACTCAACTGGTGGAAAAACTTAACTGGTGAAATGAGTTTTCATTTTTCAAATTTGATTTATTTATATTGTCTTCTTCAAAAACTCCAAACATGTGTCACTCAAGAAATCGGTATATTCTGAAAAACATTTAAATTAAATTGCAAAAATTTTTGCTTTTGTTTCCAATTCCAATTTCACAAATTGACTTGAAAAAACCTAAATACTGAAGGTTTTCATGCATCTCAATATGATCTTTTTTGTTTTCCTCTTCACTTTATTCTTCCGTCGCTGATTGCGCCAACGGCACGCCAGCTCTTTCGAATTCAAAACTCTATTTGCTCAGCCATGATTCCTTATTGTTGAGCGTTACTTTCAGTCTCCTTGGTCTATTGTTAACTCCATTTTCTGTCTCTATTGTTAGGATAATCGATGCATTGTGGTGCTCTCTTTATCATGTAAATCAGTGTATTATACTTTCTGATGATACTGATAACTGATCTGTGCGCTTTTGTATTCTCGTTCTTTCGAATGATTTGAGAAGATGTTGAATATTTGCAAAAAGAAAGATAAAAGTGATTAAAGAAAACTGAATTAGAAGAGATCTGAAACTATTTGGTTGATAAAAAAGTTTTTTGTTTAGGATTTTATTCAAATTCTTTTAAAAACGGAGTGGAATAGAACATAAGTAATGTCCATAAGCATCCTGCTGCCAACTCTATGTATCTTGATCACATCGGCCCAAAAAGAGGAGAGCTCCGATTCGATTTTTTCCATCAAGATGTCATTGAAAAGTTCCAAATGATTAGTAGGGCAAGGTCCGGAAAATACGGCCCAAGACTTTTGACAGAATGCAAGTTGCTGAGTGGTGCAACTCGCTCGATAGCCTGAGACTATTTTTCAACTGAACTGAAACAAAAAACATACATTTCAATGTTTTTTGCACAGAAAAACAACATTGGAAAATGAATGAATGTATAGGAAAGCCCTAAAAGTTTCTGTTCATAATAAATACAGGCCCTCCTAGATAGTTTGGAAAAGGTAGAAAAGATAAAACAACTGTAAAATCCTGAATGATGTTCAATGAAAAACTTTTTTCTTGTTTTAACAAGTTCGATTCTGAAAAAGTGGCAAAATTGTGAAATTTTCCTAAACAAGTTCATTTGATTCCCCAAAAATAAAAAAAACCATTCATGAAAAGCTCACAAAAAGTAGGGAAAATTAAATAACCGGTTCTTTTGATATAGGTTTTACAGAAGGTTCTAAATTAACCTGGAGCATGTAACTTCAAAAGCTTGAAAACGATTTCAATTTACAAGTTTTTGTTCACTAAATCCATACAACTATATCTTTTTTTTAATCGTTTAATGCCAAACATTCGCTTTGTCTTTTTTAATCACGATTTTTTGTCCTAATTTATCTATTTTCCAAACAAGTCCTTCTCAATTTTTTCGATTTGGCATAGGGTTTGTATTTTGAAGATTCACATATTTTTCGTCACTAAACACCGCTCTCAATGCTGCTCTTTTCTGTGCAATAAATTTTCCGTATTCGTTTGAGATTGTCATTTTTGGTTTTTTGATCGATCTTCACTCAAACATCAAAGTAGGCGGTGCTTCATCTGTTGACAAAAGTAGGTGGAGTTTAGAAGTAGGCGGGACTCAAAAATGAGTGGCGCTCAAAGAAGGCGGAGTCTAGGTATGATAAAGCGGTGATGGTCGCAACTATCATTCATTCCTCACTCGTTCTCGGCTAATAAGTCGGAGGGTACAAAAATTTCACCGTCATTGGGGTCCAACGCGATTCAGTGGTATTTAATCCCCTACTCGGAAGTACAATATAGTCAAAAACAACCAACTTTTGTACTCCCGAATTGTTAATTTTGTACTCCCAAATCGCTTTGTACCCCGTTCTAGCCCGAAATTGTTGTACCCTTCTCTCCGATTATTTCTCTCCGTTGTTGCAGAATGTGGCGTGGCGTTGTCCTATGTGGCATTGTGGTGGCAGCGATGTCCCTTTCGAATGCGAATCATCGTCTGGCTGAGTACCCGGTTTCTCATGGTGAGTAGGATGAAATTGTGTACTATATATGATTAGTGTAAATCGTTTCGGCAATGTTCATCTTTCTAAATTATGGGTAGATCCTGAAACTGAATTTCGTAATCATATATCTCATCTAACTTTAAACTCATCACACATAGAAGTTTAGGAAATTACAAAACCTGTGAGAGAATTTATGAACTTGTATTTTTTTTGTTCAAATAAATACGCATCTCTTCCCAAAACACTTCAATTTTTTGACAGTGCCATTAATATACGGAGAATGATTTTAGGTAAAAGATTATTACAAAGTAAAATATTGACAACATTTTATGATAAATTCATCAAAATATTTCTTAGTCTACTGATCAGTATTCACGTTGTAGTGAAATAAAAACAGATCGCTAAAACTGTCAAAACTTTTGCACTAGTCTAACTTTCAAGAAACCTCTTCATTGACTTAAGGTTATTCTGACTACATGTTTGTAATTTCCAAAATTTATTAAGATAAAATTAAAAAACATCCGAGATCCCTATGAAACGTTGTTGAAAATAAAAAAGTTTCAAAATAAGGTGGCTAGGGCACGGCGCCTAAGATCCTATGGGCAACTTTTACGTGTATGACGTGGCGAATATAGAACCGGCAAAATTTTGGAAAAAAATGTCATACAGCTGTCAGACGAAGAGGTCTAGGTTTCTAGCTGGGCGGGAATTTAAATGCTCGTTCCTCCTCGCCACATTTTTTGTAATTTTTAATCACATCACAACAGCGGTTTTTCGGGTGATTTCGAATTTTTTTTGAACTTTTTTGTTAGAATATTTGGAAAATACGAAAGATTGGAAACGTTTTGACAGAATGTTTTTGGAAGTCCGTGTTTAACATTAGTTTCAAAAAACGCTCTGTTCGAAACAAATAATGAATATTTTGAATTCTAAAAAAAAAAGATAAAAATCGAGTGACATTACAGAAGCTCATGATGATCCTTGTCTTGGAATGCATTTCGCTAGCACCAACAAAACTCCGGAAAGTCAGGATGCAGCTGCAGCACGAATGACTACGGCAGATAAGGTCACTACATTCACCGACAAGACGCCCAGTGCTCCAGCTGCAGGGAAACGAACTTCGACTGAAGAAGTCATCACATTCACCGACAAGACGCCCAGTGCTCCTGCTGCAGGGAAACGAACTTCGACTGAAGAAGTCATCACATTCACCGACAAGACGCCCAGTGCTCCTGCTGCAGGAAAACGAACTTCGACTGATGAAGTCATCACATTCACCGACAAGACGCCCAGTGCTCCTGCTGCAGGGAAACGAACTTCGACTGATGAAGTCATCACATTCACCGACAAGACGCCCAGTGCTCCAGCTGCAGGGAAACGAACTTCGACTGAAGAAGTCATCACATTCACCGACAAGACGCCCAGTGCTCCTGCTGCAGGAAAACGAACTTCGACTGATGAAGTCATCACATTCACCGACAAGACGCCCAGTGCTCCTGCTGCAGGGAAACGAACTTCGACTGAAGAAGTCATCACATTCACCGACAAGACGCCCAGTGCTCCTGCTGCAGGAAAACGAACTTCGACTGATGAAGTCATCACATTCACCGACAAGACGCCCAGTGCTCCGGCTGCAGGGAAACGAACTTCGACTGAAGAAGTTATCACATTCACCGACAAGACGCCCAGTGCTCCTGCTGCAGGGAAACGAACTTCGACTGAAGAAGTCATCACATTCACCGACAAGACGCCCAGTGCTCCTGCTGCAGGAAAACGAACTTCGACTGATGAAGTCATCACATTCACCGACAAGACGCCCAGTGCTCCTGCTGCAGGGAAACGAACTTCGACTGAAGAAGTCATCACATTCACCGACAAGACGCCCAGTGCTCCTGCTACAGGGAAACGAACTTCGACTGATGGAGTCATCACATTCACCGACAAGACGCCCAGTGCTCCGGCTGCAGGGAAACGAACTTCGACTGATGAAGTCATCACATTCACCGACAAGACGCCCAGTGCTCCTGCTGCAGGAAACGAACTTCGACTGATGAAGTCATCACATTCACCGACAAGACGCCCAGTGCTCCTGCTGCAGGGAAACGAACTTCGACTGATGAAGTCATCACATTCACCGACAAGACGCCCAGTGCTCCTGCTGCAGGGAAACGAACTTCGACTGAAGAAGTTATCACATTCACCGACAAGACGCCCAGTGCTCCTGCTGCAGGGAAACGAACTTCGACTGATGAAGTCATCACATTCACCGACAAGACGCCCAGTGCTCCTGCTGCAGGGAAACGAACTTCGACTGATGAAGTCATCACATTCACCGACAAGACGCCCAGTGCTCCTGCTGCAGGGAAACGAACTTCGACTGAAGAAGTTATCACATTCATAGACAAGACGCCCAGTGCTCCTGCTGCAGGGAAACGAACTTCGACTGATGAAGTCATCACATTCACCGACAAGACGCCCAGTGCTCCTGCTGCAGGGAAACGAACTTCGACTGAAGAAGTTATCACATTCACCGACAAGACGCCCAGTGCTCCTGCTGCAGGGAAACGAACTTCGACTGATGAAGTCATCACATTCACCGACAAGACGCCCAGTGCTCCTGCTGCAGGGAAACGAACTTCGACTGAAGAAGTTATCACATTCACCGACAAGACGCCCAGTGCTCCTGCTGCAGGGAAACGAACTTCGACTGATGAAGTCATCACATTCACCGACAAGACGCCCAGTGCTCCTGCTGCAGGGAAACGAACTTCGACTGATGAAGTCATCACATTCACCGACAAGACGCCCAGTGCTCCGGCTGCAGGGAAACGAACTTCGACTGATGAAGTCATCACATTCACCGACAAGACGCCCAGTGCTCCGGCTGCAGGAAAGAAGAGCACAGAACTCACTCACAAGGATGAGTTCACAAGAACCATTGCTGTTGGTAAGTTAAAGTAAACTTGACACGATGAAAGGTTTTCCACTCTTTTGGTAAAAAATCTCATATTTTGAAGAAAATTTAACCTCCAAGCAAATCCTGATTTTTCTCAATTCGATTAAGAATGTTATCTGAGAGGTCAGGATTCTTAGAATCAAAAAAGATCGCATTTTCATTTTGATTTCTTCTTCAGAACAATTTTACCTTTGATGAAACTTGAAATTTTCAGAAACCGCCATGGCTTTTGGTACTATGGTTGCATGGAACAAACGCAAACTTCTCTTCGATTGAATGTGACTTCCCAACATGCAAGCCCACTCCAACTCTTCACCAGCAATGATAACGTTCCTATTGATAATGAAATTCAATTTTAGATTTTGTTGTTCAGCAATTTTTGTAATCCAGCTGAACGAGGGTTTTTTTTCAATCTGCTGACTCTGAACTTCCCCCGTTTCTCATCAATTCTTTATTAATAAACTCGTCCTTTTAGAAATAAAGAACATTTGTTCAAATTGAGACATTCTGAGTTTCCAATAGACCACAGAATAAGTTCCCCATGTTTGAGCTTCAAAGTTTCTCTCAAAACAAGAAGTTTCAAAAGAAATAAGACAGAGGATACTTAGAAGGGTAATGCTGGAATGTGGATCATAGAAATAGGAACAAAGACTTCGAGAAAATAATTTTCCATTTTTCTCTGAACAGAATTTCTTCGAAAGAATGATTCAAAATGAAACAATGATGAGACGACTGAATAAATTGAAATGGGTAGTTAATTGGTGGACGGGAAAGGGAAGAGTAGCAGTGTATACTTTATACGGGATTCGGTGACGGACATCCGGCTTCACACAACGGAAAAAACATCAATCTCTTTCGCAGCTCATCACATTCTATCTCCATCTGCACTCTTGAAGACTTACACAATTTCTGCAGAAGATATTTTTTTTTCTGAAAGTAAAAGCTGAAACGCCTACTTTTTGGGATTTTTGGGGGTGATTTGTTTTGAAGGCTGAAATACAGTGCTCGGTGATGTAGGTGATCACGCCGAATCGGGACACATCTCGTCCATGCCTGTTCACTTTTGAACTGTATAACAGAGGAAATTTCACTGCAAATTTGCTTGAATGTTATAAAAATAAACTGAGAAACCTACTGATGAGGCTAGCCAAACGGCAGCCAGTTTTTTAGTGAGAAGAATTGGGAAAAAACCAACATTCCGTTACTTTTTGAATTCTTTTTTTTTGAGTTTACGAGTAGTCTGAGTGGAAATTGTTGGTGACTTTTGGTGAGTTAGAATTAATTGTCTTCTCTGTAACAATTAAAATTTGTTTCGAAATTCTCCATTGAACTCACTTTTTTTGAAGATCGACGGTACTGCTCGCCGATGGACATCAACAAACTTGGAAATCCAGAGAATGTCAAGTTTCTGTAACAGAGAAACAAAATTTCATCCTTAATTGCTAACTAGGGTAACTCACTTTTTTGGGGTTTTTGGGGGTTTCTTACATTTTTGAGGGGCATTCTGGCGTTCATGGACGCAATACAGAATCTGGAAAAGCAGACTACTTTTAATTTTCAGTATGTTTAGACTTACAGAATATGGTAGAAGACAATATCCCAGGAGCACTATGAGCACAAGGGTTGAAGTAATGATAAAAAATATAATTGAAGATTTATGTACAACTGAAAAAACAAATCCTGTTTCGGGGTCTAATTTCATATATTTTTACCAGTTTGTACTAAAGCGGGGACATCTTGATGGTTATTTGTCGGATTGACGGTCCGAAGGTTTTCTGAAAAATTGTTATTTCATCCTTATTCGTTTTTTATAAAATTACCTAGATTTTCAATGTGTAAGTATAAAAATTGGGTTTTGAAGTTGAGATTACTTTGATAACGAGCGGTTATGATGTACAATGTTTTACGGTGTCGAGGGGAAACACTGAAAAAAATATTTTGTTATTATTGGTTTTTGTGTGGTTTCGTCATTTACATTTGTTGTCTCTAAGTGGACATCCAACTTGAGAGATTTGATTATAATAGTGAACAAGTGGCAAACAATAAAAATTCATCCGAACAATTGCGCACACTTGGCTCGCAGGACGTGTTCCACGGCTTTCAGCGAGAGGTCTCCAAAAAGATACACTGAAAATCTCAGACTTCAAAAAAGCTCTCTATTTATCACACTAACGTTCTAGACGAAACCACCGGACATTTGATTTTGACGTTGACAAAGGGCGGTATTCAAATATACGGCCGCAGAGGACACTGGGACCACATGGTAATTTGCCGACACCTTTGATCGACAAATTTGATTTTCGCCGGGAACCATTCTTCCCGAGTTTTTACATTTTTTCATTATTTTCTAAAAGAAACCTCATTGACTGAAAAATATTTATTATCAAACCCACTTTTGCTTTTGGTTTCTGATTTCATTTGTTTTTTTTTTTTCATTTTTTAAATTCTTGTTTTGGTGGTCCTCTACACACGCGGACTCGAACAGGACAATGGGAGAACACAGATATACTCTAAAACTCAATCTAAGAACAAAAACTGTCAATAGGTGAAACTTACTTTTGCACAAGAAAATCTGGGATTTTCTTGAATTTTTTGAGAATTATTTATTTTCTGAAAAAAAATTGAATTTGATGTGATCAAAAAGTAAAATCTCACTTTTAGATTTTATTGTTGGTAACGTTGGTATAATGAAGGGGTAAAGAAGGATGGATAGAAGTGGCAGATCTTTTAGCCACGGGGTCATTTTTGTCTGAAAATGAGATTTGTTTTTTGAACTAATTGACGTCTTTATTTGTTATTTTGGGATGTATTTCTCGTGTGAAGCCCTCATTTTTTCCTGGTATGTAGTGCAATTACGCTAATTATCTAGGCTATGCCCAATATCTGTAAGTCTTCTCAATTCTATTTCAAGAATCGGCAAAGAGCGTTACAATTTTTGTAAATTAGCGTACATCACGCTGAGAAGTATTAAAAAAGGGAATATCACAGCTAATCAAGTAGTACATGTCTCGCTACTCTCATGTTTTTTGTTCGAAATGAAGCCAATTTTATTCAAAATCAAATTGAAAACACCAGATTGTGGCTAATTCAACAAAGCCAGCCAGTACTTTGGCTTGTTGGTTACGGTAACATCAGTTTTTTCCATACCTGCAAACCATGTCTTCGTGAAACCTTCTTGGGCTCTGCCATACTTTCTTTTAGAATCAATATCCTCATTAGAATCTTAGAATCTCAGAATCTCAGAATCTCAGAATCTCAGAATCTCAGAATCTCAGAATCTCAGAATCTCAGAATCTCAGAATCTCAGAATCTCAGAATCTCAGAATCTCAGAATCTCAGAATCTCAGAATCTCAGAATCTCAGAATCTCAGAATCTCAGAATCTCAGAATCTCAGAATCTCAGAATCTCAGAATCTCAGAATCTCAGAATCTCAGAATCTCAGAATCTCAGAATCTCAGAATCTCAGAATCTCAAAATCTCAGAATCTCGGAATCTCAGAATTTCAGAATCTCAGAATTTCAGAATCTCAGAATCTCAGAATCTCAGAATCTCAGAATCTCAGAATCTCAGAATCTCAGAATCTCAGAATCTCAGAATCTCAGAATCTCAGAATCTCAGAATCTCAGAATCTCAGAATCTCAGAATCTCAGAATCTCAGAATCTCAGAATCTCAGAATCTCAGAATCTCAGAATCTCAGAATCTCAGAATCTCAGAATCTCAGAATCTCAGAATCTCAGAATCTCAGAATCTCAGAATCTCAAAATCTCAGAATCTCGGAATCTCAGAATTTCAGAATTTCAGAATCTCAGAATCTCAGAATCTCAGAATCGCAGAATCTCAGAATCTCAGAATCTCAGAATCTCAGAATCTCAGAATCTCAGAATCTCAGAATCTCAGAATCTCAGAATCTCAGAATCTCAGAATCTCAGAATCTCAGAATCTCAGAATCTCAGAATCTCAGAATCTCAGAATCTCAGAATCTCAGAATCTCAGAATCTCAGAATCTCAGAATCTCAGAATCTCAGAATCTCAGAATCTCAGAATCTCAGAATCTCAGAATCTCAGAATCTCAGAATCTCAGAATCTCAGAATCTCAGAATCTCAGAATCTCAGAATCTCAGAATCTCAGAATCTCAGAATCTCAGAATCTCAGAATCTCAGAATCTCAGAATCTCAGAATCTCAGAATCTCAGAATCTCAGAATCTCAGAATCTCAGAATCTCAGAATCTCAGAATCTCAGAATCTCAGAATCTCAGAATCTCAGAATCTCAGAATCTCAGAATCTCAGAATCTCAGAATCTCAGAATCTCAGAATCTCAGAATCTCAGAATCTCAGAATCTCAGAATCTCAGAATCTCAGAATCTCAGAATCTCAGAATCTCAGAATCTCAGAATCTCAGAATCTCAGAATCTCAGAATCTCAGAATCTCAGAATCTCAGAATCTCAGAATCTCAGAATCTCAGAATTTCAGAATTTCAGAATCTCAGAATCTCAGAATCTCAGAATCTCAGAATCTCAGAATCTCAGAATCTCAGAATCTCAGAATCTCAGAATCTCAGAATCTCAGAATCTCAGAATCTCAGAACCTCAGAATCTCAGAATCTCAGAATCTCAGAATCTCAGAATCTCAGAATCTCAAAATCTCAGAATCTCAGAATCTCAGAATCTCAGAACCTCAGAATCGCAGAATCTCAGAATCTCAGAATCGCAGAATCGCAGAATCTCAGAATCTCAGAATCTCAGAATCTCAGAATCTCAGAATCTCAGAATCTCAGAATCTCAGAATCTCAGAATCTCAGAATCTCAGAATCTCAGAATCTCAGAATCTCAGAATCTCAGAATCTCAGAATCTCAGAATCTCAGAATCTCAGAATCTCAGAATCTCAGAATCTCAGAATCTCAGAATCTCAGAATCTCAGAATCTCAGAATCTCAGAATCTCAGAATCTCAGAATCTCAGAATCTCAGAATCTCAGAATCTCAGAATCTCAGAATCTCAGAATCTCAGAATCTCAGAATCTCAGAATCTCAGAATCTCAGAATCTCAGAATCTCAGAATCTCAGAATCTCAAAATCTCAGAATCTCGGAATCTCAGAATTTCAGAATTTCAGAATCTCAGAATCTCAGAATCGCAGAATCTCAGAATCTCAGAATCTCAGAATCTCAGAATCTCAGAATCTCAGAATCTCAGAATCTCAGAATCTCAGAATCTCAGAATCTCAGAATCTCAGAATCTCAGAATCTCAGAATCTCAGAATCTCAGAATCTCAGAATCTCAGAATCTCAGAATCTCAGAATCTCAGAATCTCAGAATCTCAGAATCTCAGAATCTCAGAATCTCAGAATCTCAGAATCTCAGAATCTCAGAATCTCAGAATCTCAGAATCTCAGAATCTCAGAATCTCAGAATCTCAGAATCTCAGAATCTCAGAATCTCAGAATCTCAGAATCTCAGAATCTCAGAATCTCAGAATCTCAGAATCTCAGAATCTCAGAATCTCAGAATCTCAGAATCTCAGAATCTCAGAATCTCAGAATCTCAGAATCTCAGAATCTCAGAATCTCAGAATCTCAGAATCTCAGAATCTCAGAATCTCAGAATCTCAGAATCTCAGAATCTCAGAATCTCAGAATCTCAGAATCTCAGAATCTCAGAATCTCAGAATCTCAGAATCTCAGAATCTCAGAATCTCAGAATCTCAGAATCTCAGAATCTCAGAATCTCAGAATCTCAGAATCTCAGAATCTCAGAATCTCAGAATCTCAGAATTTCAGAATTTCAGAATCTCAGAATCTCAGAATCTCAGAATCTCAGAATCTCAGAATCTCAGAATCTCAGAATCTCAGAATCTCAGAATCTCAGAATCTCAGAATCTCAGAATCTCAGAATCTCAGAACCTCAGAATCTCAGAATCTCAGAATCTCAGAATCTCAGAATCTCAAAATCTCAGAATCTCAGAATCTCAGAACCTCAGAATCGCAGAATCTCAGAATCTCAGAATCGCAGAATCTCAGAATCTCAGAATCTCAGAATCTCAGAATCGAAGTAACTATGGGAAAGCCCGCGAAACCTATTTTGGTTTGTAGACATCCTAAGTTCGACATTTTTATTTTACCAAACAACAAAAAAATTCAAAAACCGTCTTTTTTAGTTGATTTTTGACAATTTCGACCATTGTCAGGAGTCTAAAGCTTGGGTGTCAAATTTCCCATGGCTTTGAAAATTAGGGAAAACGTGAAACAGACCTCGATTGAATACTTTGCGTTCACAGACTTTTTTAAAAGCTCCTAGTTTTTCAGCTACTTGCCGGTTTCTGGAAAACACCCCGTTTGGCCCGTTTCTGTACTAAAAACGTGAACAAACTTATGTATTTCAGAATTCGGCAAATATCTAGAAAACTAAGAATTTTCAAACAATTCTGTGAATGCAAAGTTTTCAATCTCAGTCCGCTTAACATCCTTTCTAAATTTTCAAAGCAATCGGAAACTTGTCAGCTAAGCTCCAGATTCCTGCAAAATTGTCTAAATGGCCACAAAACAACTGAAAATACGTTTTTGTATATCTCTTCGACATGTACTACACGTAAAACCAATTGAACTCAATTATCTCAGATTCTTCAAAAGATATAGAGAGTATCTCATGAAAATGTCACAAGTGAAAAAGCAAAGTAAGATGAAATCAAATCTTTTGAATCACCAGTTGAGTTTAAAATCAACAATTCAAAAAAGCCTCTATCCGTTTCCCAAATATCAAACATATCAAATGACAAAACCGCACACACCAGAGAAGCCCACGTGATTCAAACTCCATCTGAAATTACCCAGAACTCACATTTTCTTTTTTATGTTGTATATTGCGATTGCCATCAATTGCTCCGATACAATGCATGATGGCTATTCAAGTCTCAATGTGGTGTTTGCCCGATGAAGTCGCCAGACGTACGGATCAGATGGAAGGATCACTGATACTCTGGCGAAACCATCACTGAAAATATGAATTAGTAGACAGGTAAAGGGGACTTCAACGGGAAAAAGGAGAAGCGAAAGCAGAAAACGAAAGCAGCAATGAGAAAAAGGGAGAAAATCAATGGAGGAGACAGAGCACACGCTCTTAGTGTGTTTATGCGGAGAGTGAGCGGTGGTGGGGAATAAGCGAGATGTGAGTGAAAGAGAAACGAGACCTAGAAAAAGAGAAGAAACTGGCTCCGCCCATTTCCCCTCGTTGAAGACGTTTTGCCAGAAAAAGAAGAAGAGAGGAAAAGATTAAAGAAAGAAACAGCGCCAACGCGCATTCCGAAAACGAAGGGGATCTTGATGGGACATAAAGAGAACAAAGAACGTTTTGGAATGGCAGAACAAAGATATATTCCAAGGACACTGAAACATGTAAATTAAGAGTCACACTTTGTTAGAATAACAGTTTTATGAAAAATAGTAGTCTCATCTAATCAAAAATCTTCATTTTAGGGAATCCTTTAATCTCTCCTTTTAGTCAAGGGTGTCAGTTCACAGAAAACATAGTTTAACTTGAATTTCGAATTGCTCGATCTAGCTCAATTATGAATTGCTTTTCAGCATTAACTGTCGCACTTCAGAAATATGACATAATGTGTGATCTGAATTTTTCTAATTTTTTTTCTAAGTTTGCTTGTAGACATCTCTCAAAAAAAACGTGTCAAAAATGAGTCGTGATCAATTGAACACCAAAATGCATCTAATAAATTTTATATGGGTTATGTACCATTTTTATGCATTTGCTTCTCCTCTTCTTCATCTTTCTCATGAATTGTTTGATGAAGTGGATGTTTTCGGGAGGATCGAGCTAGTATAATCTGAGCGCTGACGTGAGTTTGTGCGATATCCTGTCACAAGGAATGACGGAAACGTCGCGCGGCCAGATAGCTACCAAGATTAATTTTTTGTTCAAGTCATGTGAGCTGTCACGAGCGAAAACTAATCCATTTTCAGTCAACAGGACTAGAAAGGAAATTCGGTGCCAGGAAGTGGCAGCCGTGAAGCTGAATGAAAATCTCGTGATATGTGGGCGCATACCACGCAACTTGTATGTATTAGCATCTAGTCGCAATAGGCACGTCGTCCTTGTTACAATTCTGTAATGAAAACATGTCAAGTGAAGTGACGTGATGTCTGGAAAATTGTAGAGAAACAAAACATACAAGACAAATAAAATTACTTCCAGAACTGCCCACTTTTTGAATAAAAAATCACACAAGTAAAATTCTAACCAAACAAATTTGGCGGATTATGTGACATCAAATAAACTTGTTGTAAAATGGGTTGATGTTACGCCCGCAAAGCTGAATTCGAATACTTTAAGCACCTCCAAGTTACGGTTTCATCTCGAACAATCAGAATAAGTTTGTTTTAATACTATGGCTAGTTTACAAGACTTACTTTTCAATACATTAGGAAGAGTTCCGTGACGGTCATTTCCAATCTAAGTGTTCATGTATGGCAATGGGAAAAATTTAGCGCCTGAAAAAGAGTATTCAAAAGTCCGACTTCTCAGATCTATCAGAATTGTTTTCGCAGTCCACTTGACGAGATCAACTGTTCAAAAATCAGATCAGCTACTCGAGATCCCAAGATTGGTTTTTGGTAATTTGGATATTCAAAAAGCATGTGACAGCCAACAACAATCTTTAAGACAGATTTCTAGCATCTCGCTTCTGTCAGCTGACACATATCCAAAAGCAACTATAGAGAGTGTGTATGTGTGTTACCAGGAAACATGAGAAAATATGACTATACAAAAACTAATATCTCACGTGGTTTACCAACCAATACTAATCTGGAAAATATGAGCTGAGCTCTAATGCGCACCTGGGCAGATTTGGGGCGAGGTGGGCTTGTTGAGAGTAGAGGGATCAAATGAGGGGTTGGAAGCTTTTTCAGTCCTAAACAGGGATCACAATGATATGGAGTTGAATTCAATGCCTGGTCAAGAAAGGGAATATGTTGTTTTTGATGATTCGAAAGGAGTAAATAACTTTAAAGAATAACGTAACATGTAAAACTGACTGCTATCAGGGTCTGTAAAATGGGTACATTATGAGATTATTTTGATGGGAAATTTCATGCTCGAAAATTTTCTCAAAACTAACTCAAGTATGATTTTGTTTGCCAGCTTACTTTAAAACCAGTTAAAGTTTGAAAAAACTAGGTTCGCTTCGGAAAAATGTCGAAAAATTGAGTTTCCGTGCCAGTAGTTTTTTTGGCAGACAAGTGAAGGTAGAGAAGAAGAAAGTTCCACGGCAACAAAATTTCGCGCCCAATGCGCCTATATTTATACCGACATAAAGATGAGAATGTTAGATTGTGAAGTGGCCGAACAGAAGAGAAGAAATACAATAAAGTTCAAATGAAAACGTGAGATGAGTAGAGAAAAGATATGATTGAGAAGATGCGATAGATGGGAAAATCAAAGTTAGAGATTATTGTGAAGGCGGAGGACGGTCGCGCTGATTAACCGGTTTTGTTTGGAGAAACCATTAGAAAAAGGTGAACTATAGATAATTAGAGTGCGTCCACAACTTTCAATTATTTTTTAAATTGAAATTCGGTCGAGATGGTTGGAATGATATACCGCCTTGTGACAAACAAGTTGATGGTCACAAGTTTTCCGTAAATGGTTTTTGATTTTTTGATGTAATAATATGAACCTTGAATATGAAACAAAACTATGAATTGGAATATCCACATCTTCGAATTAGTTTGTAATTTCTCCTTGTAAAACCAGAAATCCGTGAAAACTGGTTTAGAATGCAATAGTCCGAAGGGAAACTCATCTGAAGGACGACTTCTTTGTTGGGCAGGTTTTTTTTTGTGTGAGTATGGATGTGTTCGTCCGTGGTCGAAGTCTTCTCATATTTTCATTTCATTTGACAAAAAAGGAACAGTCTAATGGTCTCCTTCAATTGTTATGTTGAGAGAAGAAATGAATGACAAAATTTTAGAAAAGAAGTGTGAAAAAATGGCAGTTAATTAAGTTGGATTTGTCACATTAAGTGTTTTGGTGTAGAAAACAGAAAAAGAACGAAAATATGAAGTGTAACGGAAAGGGGGGAATTGGTGAACTCTCAAATTCACAGATATGTTCTTAACATTTTGAATCGGATTGCGTTTATAGTGTTGTGTAATCGAAGACATTGGAAATGGGGCAAAACAATATCTACTTCATATCATGCAAACCATTCGATCTATGAGTATGTCTGTTGCGGTGTTGTATAAATTCTGGAAAGACGTCTGGTGAAAGATGACACCCTCTCTTGATTTATGATGAGAACAGAAAGCCGACAAATTGTTTAGATTAAAAGTCGGGAAGATGTTACGAGATGCGGGTTTATGGGTGACAGGTCGTCAAGATAGTAATCTGATATGCTAATGAAAAACCCTAAATCAAAATATCGAGGTTTCCTGTGCACTTGTCAAAGTGGGAGAAGACTTGAGAGTATTTTTCAGTCTGTTTGTCTTGGACAATAATTTGAATAATTCAATGACATCTTCAAAATGGAATACTAAAAATATAACCAAACTTGGTAGAACTTTATTAAATTTCACATAACGTAGTTTGAGCCTGATTACGTGCTGCGTAATAACTCAGCTCTAGAATTAACAATTTAGAGAAAATTAGTTTTTTTTTAAATACTGAAAAACGCAATTTAACTATGTTTTAAATAAATAAAAAAAGTATCTTCTCACATTCTAACCAACTCATATTCAGAAATAACTTTTTGATGGGTTCGTGTAAGTATTTTTTGCAGAAAAGAATTCACTTTCTTCTCTTCACCCATTTTATTCAGTTCCGTCATAGTCTCGAGCCATAAGAAAGTAACTATTATAATATGGATAACGGGAGACATATGGATCTATTCGATGTGTGGGTTTTGCTCGTTTTCAATTCCAGATCAAGAATATATACTCATTGGGTGTACATCTTTGTTATATTATATAATTAGAAACTGCACACAAACTACAATTCCATGAAATTTCAAATGCTAACTCCAAATTGACCTAGTCCGTGTGTCTAATTATTATTCCTTTTTATGCTTTGAACTATGAACGCCGCCAATTTCAGTGTTTTTGATGTGTTCTCGGTGCGGATCCATGCTGTTTTGTTTATTAAATTTTTTTTCAGTCATCTTAGCAATTCCATTTCAATTTGTGGGTCTTCTCAATAACAATAGATGTTTTCTTTGTTATTTTCACTAAATGCACAGATTCAAAACGACCGTCACACTGAGGGTCTTCAAAAACGGTTCTTTTTGTCTGGTGGAATTTTATATTTTATGACTAACTACTGGACTCACGTATTTTAAATTCAACAAAAAACTCAAAATTTTGAATGTCCCGGTTCAATATTTTCATAAAAGTCAAGTATTTCCTCGTTCCGTTTTACGTATTTTCTGTTTTCTTTTTTATCCTGAAACTTCCTCGATTAAAACGCTTGGGGTCAGTCATGAGTAATTTATAAAGTCATTATAATGACGTTCAACTCTCAAGTGAACATAACCCATCCGTTCTCATGAGGAGAAACGGTCTAGACTAGTTACTCACAATTGTCAGCTAATATTTCAATCATCAAATGAAAAGAAAAAGTTTTTAAGTGAACGGAAATGAGCCAGTGTACGAAATTTCAAGAAAATTCATTTTTTGCTGGATGACTTTCGTTTAAAAGAAAAGATTTTTCCAGTAAGGAAGATGATTAATCAGGCCAGAAAATCGAGAGTATTGTTCGGTTTTCCTAAAGTTTCCCGGACAATTTCTAACCACTGTCTTTTTACTGTAATAATTCGTTAAAAAATCTTTTTTCAAAGATTACCGTAGCTCAATATAAAAAAAAAGAGTTTTGCCCATTTTCTCCGATATCCTGAAAAATAAATTGGATATTATAATCTGAAACAAAAAAAATAACGTTCGTCATTTAATCGCAGCAAAAATATGGGTAACAAGTGGAGAAAAATACATGAAAATCAAGTGAAAATTTTTCCAAAAAATGCAAAGTTTTTAAAAAACTTTGCCAAGCCGATTTCCTAACAAGAAGTTTTAGAAAAAAGTTCCTCTATCTTCTAAAAGTTGATTAAGTCAAAAGTTTTAAGGCTCACTCACATTTCTTCTCTATTACTCTATTTCGTAATTTCATGTGTTGTTTGTTTCTGTGTGTGAGTGTCCTTTTTTTTACTTGTTTGCCTCATCAAAATCTACTCGCGTTGACCTCCCCCGCCGCCTGTGTGATGTGTACTCAAAGAGAGTAGAGGTCTATCACCGCCGTTCTGGCCGAGTGGTCTAAGGCGCTGCGTTCAGGTCGCAGTCCTCTCCGGAGGGCGCAGGTTCGAATCCTGCGGACGGCATCACTTTTTTCATTGCTTTGTTTCGTCATTTTATTTTATGAAAATCATTTTTAAGTTATTCTCAATCTGTGAAACATGATTTTTTTCGTACTTTCAATGTTTTACCAAGATTTCATGTTCGAAATTTCAAAAACAATCCGGAAATCAAAATTCACAATTTCAATATTTTTTTCTGTATAGCCTAACCCGTAAAAAATTATGAATTTTTTCTATTCCGCTTTTCATAATTTCGCGATGTGAACACCTACAAATGAAGTCCTAAAATGCTTTTTAATATTTCGGAGATTCTTGTCAATTCAATTGTTTTTAAGTTACCAAAGAGGGAAAACATTATTTTTTCAGTTTTCTTAGTTTTCATAGCTTCTCTTCTCCTACTCTTTATCGTTCATATGCCTCCCATGACTAATTGAATATAAATATCAATTCATTCAGAACTCGTTTTTAAAAAAAAAGAGAGAAGATTCTAGTCATCTCCTTCTACATTGTTCAAACATCTCTTTTTGGGGATGTTACCAAGAAGGTGTCAGTTTTCTGGTGAGGATTCAGATTTCGAAAAAAAAGCGGAGCCCGATCGCTTTTACATCCAACACGCCAAAGGCTTTTTGTAGAGCCTAACAAAATATTGTTTGATTCAATGAATTTTTGAGCAAAAGTCAAAAAGTTGACTAAAGGTTTTCTCACATGAACGCTTTTCGTACTTCTTGGCGTGTTGATTTTCTCACGCGTTGATGTGAATAACATTACTTATTTCATCAAAAAAGTTGCTGATCTATTTTGAACAAGTTAATAATTTTTCGTTTAGAGGAAAATGGTTTTCTGTGTCCAAGTTCTTCAAAGGTCATAGTCGATGGGGAATAAGATCTATGGCTAGACTTCGTTTCAGTTAGTTTTTAGGATTAACAATATTAGAGAAATTTGATCTGTTAATTAATTCAAATTACCTATTGTGAATCAGATTTTGAGAAATAGATTTGAAATGTTTCAGTAAGAAGTTTTCAGTTTTACTCACAAAAAGCAGTCTTTTTTCAGTTGACTACAGCAGGGATGCTAGGAACGGACTTCCGAAAACTCCGAGAAAAGATTCGGAATGTAATTCTGGTCACAACGTTTCCGGGATATTTCTTCGAAATTCCGAAACTTTTTATATTCAATTCCGATCAGAATTTTGTTGAAGATTTCTTCTCGGAAAAAAAATTTTTAGACTACGGTATGCCGAAGCCGCACGCAAAAATTTTTTTTGCTGGTCTCGAACGAAATCATTTTATATGTTTTCTGCTCTGTCAAAATATTACTGCCAATTTTCAGCAGTTTCTGACGCTTTTTGTGACAGGAAAAAAATTACTACTAAAAATTTGAATTTTACAATTTTCGGAAAATTCCGAAATTCCGAAATTCCGAAAATTTCAAAATATAATAATCGGAGATTCCTAAATTCGGAAATTCCTATTTTTTCTAAACCGGAATATTTCAAAATTTCGAATTTTTGAAAATCAGAATATTCCTAGATTCCGAAATTTTGACATTTTGAGAATCGGGATATTCCGGTATTCCGAATTTTTGAAAATCGGAATATACCTAGATTACAAAAGTCTAACATTTTGAAGATCGAAATATTCTGAAGTCTGACATCTCTAAATTTTCGACATTGCGAAAAATTCCGAAAAGGCCATTGCGAACATCCCAGGACTACAGTACCCTAGTGACTAACCTCATTCCTGTTCTGATCTCTGTTATAAAATTCCGTGGTGAATTTTTAAGTGACTCCCTCCATTGAAATCTGTTCCTTGTTATTTGAAACTCTTCCTCGGTTTCTCCACTTTTTTGTTTTTTTTTTTTTGAAGCAAGTACACCTTACTCACATCCATTCCTTTTCCATCTTCTAGATTTGTGTCCCTAGAAGCACTCGAAATTTGAACCCATTCCAGAAAATCCAAACCCGCACAGAGAAGTCTCAAGGAATTAGCACATTCTTCGGTCCCATTTTTCTATCATATTTCAGTCAGTTTTTTGCCCTTGTCTCTGCTTGTGTTTTGAGCTTGTCTTCACCCGTTTTTCTCACCCTTTTTTCTTACCGCCCCCATCCAATTTATCTGCTCATCGCTTATTTGCGCAAGCCGGCGTCCCCTCTGGAAAAAAGTCAACAAATCAAGGCGTTTTGTGCAGTGTAGCACAAAAATGTGCAACCTATGAACTATGTGTTCTTGAAATCCCAAAGATGCTCATATGGTTCAATTCCATAGAGAACATGTTTCATTCATCTAGACAATTCAGTCTGGATATCCCCATTGAGATGTGGCTAATCAAATTTTGTTCGTCGACTTGACGTAATGGAGGACATTGAGCCATCCGGGATATGTATGTGTGTAGGAATTGTTTACTTGAAACATCCACCTCCTGATCAGATCTATTTCTCGCTTTCTTTTTAGTTTTTCTTGTTTTGTTGATGAGCCATTTCTAAGAAATTTTTGTTAGGGTTGAATGAGAAGGCCATAAAACGAAAAACGTTTATAACCAGCCATGTAAAGAAACCTTTTTTGGGAAATCATTGACCTCTTACGAGTGACTAATCTAGAAAGAAGCATTTTTCTGGTATTATCTCAAAAATTATTATTACTACTAAAACTATAGGACTTTTAAAGAATCCCATGCTGCACGTGCTGTTTCCTGTTGTTTTCTTGCATTTTGCACCTCCCAACATCTTCAAAAATTACTCACAGACTAAAGGCTATATATTTCCGTGCAGACACCCTTTGACGATTAGCTTCATTTCCATGAAATCTGTTACAAAATACTTTTGCTACCTCCCTCAGTGCATTTCTAACTTTTTCGCTTTATTTTAAGGTCAGCATTTCCTTAAAAAAGCAATATATCACGTTGGCCATCCATCTGAAACATTCTTCTATTTCCTGATTGCAATTTTTCCAAGCCCCTCAAAACCAACATGCCTAAAAATCATGTTGATTTTTCATTTCAGCCATTCTAACACATTTATGATATCGGTCTCACCAATCTTTGTTTGTTGAACCAGATCTCGCTGATGTTCGGTCTGGGTACAACTGATTTTCGGTAATACAAATTAGGTAAAGGTACAGTCATGTCTGAATTACGTCTCTTGGGGGTATATAAAAAGTACCGATGAGACAAGAAGCATGACGTCTTCTCATTTCATTGGTTCTCTTTTTTTTTTTAATCTTAATCACTGGTCGTTCCAAATATTACGGCTTCATTTTGATAATTTTAAATCCGGTTTACTAGATATCTTAAATATGGAATTAGCATTTCCCATTTTTTAGTTTTTCCACAACGAGCACCATTCAAACATCATGTTCCCTTGTTTCCCAAATCCTTGGGTCCAAAACTGTATTTTCTGAAAAGCGAAGATAATAAAGGTATAGTGTTCTGGATTTAACTTTTACCACGAAAAACTTTTTTGTGTTTGTTTTTTTTTTCAGAAAAATTGAATTTTGAATTGAGCGTTTTGTAAACTTGTCTTTCTTCTAAATTTATGACTCTAGGAACTCTCATTGAACATCATATCTTCAGTTTTGAAAAGATGAGTAATTTATTGAATTTGTTAAATTTGAGGGAGGACATACCCGGAAGCTGCCCTTCTTCATTCAATGTTTTTTTTTCATCGTCTACTGCCCGAAATGTCCTTTTCCTCCCACTTTGAGTTTTTTAATCCTTATCCCACAGTTGGTAGGAACTAAAACCAGAACGAAAACCAATTTCATCCCCTCTGGACCGAAATAAAACAAAGAGGAAAATTGAGAATAGAAGGATCCAATTGAGAAAAAGACTGACAGACTGACTGAGAGATAAATTATAGTATTCTTCCTGTGGACCCTTCTTTTTTCGTTAGAGTCTCAATTGCTTTTCTTTTTTCCTTCGCTCTGTTTTTTTAGGCTTTCCTTCTCAATTTTCTTCCCTTTTGCCCCACTCATTCGTTTCATCTTGGAGTCTATTTTTCTTCCCGTTTCATCTGTGTTTTTTCGTTGGTCCCAGTGCTTCCGATGAGTCAACGTGAAACTCTCACAAGATTAGGTGAGATAAGATCGGTGATAGAGTGCCTGGTTTCAGATTGTGATTGGAATGCTCCAAGTTTCTGGGTTCAACAAAACAGCGTTCTCAGGAAAACATATGTTGGACCGAACGGATATTGAGTCTGAAAAGGAACTCCAGTAGAGATAAAACCTGGTTCCTTGTCATTTCTTATTAGAAATCAAAGTTTAGTTTCTGGAAGTGTTGATAGTTAGGAGCGTAAAACAAAAAAAATCAGTTCACTGTTTTTTGAACATGAACAAATAAAACAAAAGGATGAAACTTCAACTTGGAGCTCAATTATCTCGATTTTTGTGAAAGATATTAGGATTGCGTCAACTGATAAATTATTTATCATAATATCACCTATATTTTATCTGTTGACAAGACTTTTATATTTTTCACAGGAATCGAGATAATTGAGCCCAAAGGTGATGTGTCGGGTGGGCTTCTATTAGTGGAAATACGGAGAGCTTACGGATTCCAGATTTGAAGCATTCTTCGCTTCTTACAATAGCTTCTTAAAACACAAAGAATCATGGAGGGTGGCCTCACAGTGAGCAATTGCTTTTTTAACTTGATTCACAGGAAACGGAAATTATTCAGACTGTAACTTACAATTTATATTGTAATTTACAAATTAAGTCAATCAAGTTCATTGTAGAAATCTTTCAGATAAAAAGTTAGCTTATAATAATTATCTCTCCAATTGACCAAACTCCAATCTCCAGTTTTCCCATGTTGATTACAAATTCCACTTCCCTTTTCCATGTTTTTCTTTCTGAAAAGGAACACATCTCTCAAGTCGGGTCGTTTCAATAAAACAATTACCATTGAACGTGCATTTCCCGATATTGAACTCAATTAGATCAATCCTCTCTCTCCCAAACTTTTTCTTTGTGTTTTAGTGAGTGCACTCAAACAGCATCACACGCCTGGTAGTAATGGAAAGAGCTCCACGAGATTGGAAAATCCCATTGGATTCGACACTAAGCGAAATAACCTAAACTTCCTCTTACTTTTGTTTTGTGGACTACTGTAGACATTGAATGTATTCTTTATCTTCGGTTTGGATTTCTGAGCTTTGAAGTCTACCATAGTATTATCTTGAAATAGCTACATGGATGTTCGAGTTTCTCACACGAAATTGACCGTGATCGTCTTCACATTGAAATTGCCTGACAGCCAACGAAAATCACAGGGATCCTTTTCAAGACTCCCATCCTTGTTTTGAAGCATCGTTAAAATTTTCAAATTTTCTTTACTCCTTTGTCACTTAAAAAATCTTTTTTTTTAATTCTGTCCATCAAATTTCACACTTTTCATTTTCTCTTTTTTTTGCGTTCCACTCTTGTGCTCTTATGATATTTCATTTAGCGTCATCGATCTGGAAGAATTATTTTGATATTTTCAGGATAAATATGAATTCCACAGACACTATTTCCGACACCGCCGAGTATCTTTTCAACAACTCCTAGTAAGTTAATGGGAAAACTGATATCATTTCCCATGTTTTTGATTCACCCTCACTTCCTAATGAGCTTCATATGACTTTGGGTGCACGTGTGAAGTGGAAAACAAACTAGATACTTAACAATCTGAGTGCATCCAAAAAAGAAGATAGAGAAGTTGCAAAAAGATGATGTATTAGGTTGGCAACTAAGTCTTTGTGCACTTTTGTTTTCCTCGTTTCTCTTAACTGAGCTAGAACAGTAACATGTGTGTAACAGGATATGGTATATAAGATTATAAGGTTGTTCACAATAACCATCATTCGCTCCGCTTTCATTCCACTTGCGAACGCGATGCTCCGTTTCATACCCACTGTTTTTGGATGAAATTTCTGTATATTGTTTACATTCATTTCTAATCGGAAAGTATCCGATATTCATCACCGCCTGGTGGAAATTTACAAAGACAATGCACCCATAGAAACACCGTTGCGAATTGGGTTGGCAAGTTCAAGAACCGGGACTTCTCAATGAAAGATGAAACTCGTCCCTGGCGACCGCATCTTCAAGATATAGGCAAGCTGAGAGATCTAGTCAACCGGGACCCTCACCAATCTACCTGTGAAATGTCAATCACTTTAAGGACAACTCAAACCACCATTGGAAATAGATCGTTAAAGTTGGGAAAGACAAAAAAACTTGGACGGTGGATACCTTATCTTTTTGACCTGCTTTGTTGTTCAGCGGCGAGTGGGTATGAGCATGCATCTTCTTACTCTACCCGGGAACTTCAAGCGGCTGAATTATATTATCACCTTGAATAAGAAATAGGTCAAATATACTAGCCACCACAGAAGTGCCCAGCGGATTGACTTCGATATACAGCCGGAAGACGTCGTCAAACAGAAATTTCACCAAAAAGCAGTGAGTATAAAAAAGGCATCCCGTTCGCAAGCGGAATGAGAGAAGGGCAAATGATGGTTATTGTGAACATCCTTATAATCTTATATACCGTATCCTGTTACACACCTGTTACTGTTTTAGCTCAGTTAAGAGAAACAAGGAAAACAAAAGTGCACAAAGACTTAGTTGCCAACCTAATACTTGGGTGCTTGCGTTCTCTTCAAAAATGCATGAAGTGTGACGTTAAAGTTTAGGGTTCAAAACGAAAAACACTCTTGATTTTTGAAAAGCACAGTTTCAAGTGTCATTACTCTCACTTAACTATGCACAAGGATTATTAAACTTGCAGAGCTCTAAGGATCATGAGATCTTTTTTTTCGAAAACCCTGAAAGCAAGGAAATCACCTATTCTAAACGGTCGCAATTGTATAGTTGGGTCTGCTTTGCGACCCTTTTTATTATTAGTCGATGCAGAATTTTTTGTAAGAAGAAAACACGTTCTATCACGTGGTGAAAAGAGCTTTGGAACAAAACAGGAAATATTCTAAAGTGCTCTTCATTCGGTTCAAAATCTTTTAGCGGCACGCGATATTCAAATTGTAGCAAAGCTTTTCTTTTTTCTTGATTTTTGTTCAGTTGGAGATTGCGATTTTTGCACGAATAACCATTTTTGATATACAGCACGATCTACTGTACTGTGATTTTTCGCCATTTTGACTATTTTCAGAAATTTGGAGCTCGGCATCCAAGTTTGAAGGCCCGTGAAAACTTTAAGAGGTATAAAACAAGTTTAAATTGAAAACTTTCCATTGAGAGATTTGCTAGTTTTCCAGCAATTAGCCGATTCCTGAAAGACACCTTTTTTCACTTTTTTTGTGTGGAGAAAGGCTAAAAGAGGTGTCTTTTGAAAATCGGCAAAACCTGAAAAACTAGGAACTTTTGAAACAATCTGTGAATGCAAAATTCCTAATCTAGGCTTGTTTCATGCCGTGAAATTCCAAAAGGGTCAAAAACTTGACAGCTGGGCTCCATACTCCTGAATATGGACAAAATGGCAGACAATCCAAAATAATACGTTTTCGTCCACCTTACTGACCAGTACTGTACCTTGTGTTTTGCAAGGCCATTTGAAAAAAGAACATCAATTCTAGAGGAAGTTCCCTCAAAGTAAGCTTAAATCTAATTCAAACTCATTCTATCTGATCACCGCCATCCGAACACCATATCTTCTGTAAAACCAAACAAACTCAATCAGTAGAAAAAAGGAGTATCCCCTGGATTTGGTAACGCGGAAAAACAACATGTTCAGTGAACGCTATGCAAATTTCAGCCGCGAAAAAAAGTACACTTTCAAACACACACGCAATATTGAAATGCTCAATGTTTGTGTGTGGCGGTTTGTGTGAAAATCCAAATATCCACAAAAAGCCCCATTGACTTTTTCATTTTCCCACACTTGAGACATTAAGATTTCTCACATATTTGCATTTTATTCTTTTTTTTGTGTTCTTTTTAAAAACAAACAATATGAAATTTTTTGAAAGCAAAAATCAAAAAAAAATAAACGTTGAACTCCGGCTTATTTGTTCAGTAGACATTCTTTATTTACAATTATTTAAAGTTTACACCCTCGGATATGAAAGAATGTACCCTCAATATTTTTAATTTGTATGTCTGGAAGATTTTTAGAGCTTGAGAGGGATAATGAAAATACAAAGCCGGTTTGAGATAAGATGTGGGGCGGATCATGTTCAACAAAACATTTTCCATCGTTTTTAAAATTTCAAAAATATCAGAAATCGCCTGTTTGTGTAAATTTTGCAACAACTCTGTGTACCGCGGGCGCGTGAACCCTTAAAATAAAATAACAATTCGATTCCTGAACCCCTATTCATTTTTCAATAGAAAAAAGAGTCCCACGAAACTTCTTTTTTTTTCCTATTTTGGATGAAGAAGAAACATTTTTCCACTTCTCAACCTTTATAACAAAGAAGGTTGTCGCCTATTTTTTCTACTACCGAACATTTTTCGCTTCCCTCTTTTTTACTTTCATTTGCTGCTCTTTACATCTTTTAAAAGGTATGAAGAGTTAACACAAAACAGTTGAACACTCGAAAACACTAAACACAGATAAATACGCAAACACAGTTTTGTGACTAACCTTATCTTTGAGCTGATCTAACAACGGAACATACACCTGCAGGGTGAAAAACGAAACAGAACAATAGTAAATTCTATTACACATATTACCACCATTTTGGATATCACATTTTGGCCTCCTGGAAGTCAGCCAAAGATCAATATGTCCTTTCGACCGTTTTTTTTTTCATTTTCCGCTCTTTTCTTCTATTGTTCACAGTTGTGCTCTTTCCCGAGAGCGTGGTGATTTCTGTATTGTTGGAAGTGGGGGACACTGAGTGCAAGAAAAAAGTAATTCGACACATGTTCACTTATTTATTTGTCGGTGAACTGTCGAAACTGTACACTTTTTGTCGATGATCAGGTCATAATGACCAAAAATCTTTTCAATCTTTTCCACCCACCTCTCAAGGAAGCGGTATTCAAAAAGGCGGCGATTTTCATGACAAATCGAAACATGCAAACTAATGCAAGATTCATAGAAATTTAAAGTTTTTAGCTTTGAATTTTTAAAAGAATTCTCAACAAACTTTGGAAGTTCCGGGAAAATACGAATTTCTAAAAACATCACCGAGTCATAGGTATTTCAGTATTTCCACTAAACTCGTAGTATATCAAAACACGTAAAAATAGAGAAAAAACATTTGCATATTATTATTTTGGGCTTAGAAATTAATGTTCAAATATTTCTCGACCCGTTCCTCTTATTTTTTGCTTTTGTTTTTTCCTCTCTATTTTTTGCTAGTTTTTTTCATGGTCCAGTTACTTTCTGTGCGGTTAGCCGGTGGGTTTCTCCCGTTAAATTTGATTTGTCTTAAGATTTTCCTAGTTTTTTCGTTTTCTCTTACCACCCAGCGGATCCTTCAAGTAGCCCCCTGAAAAAGGACCTAGAAAATACGTAGAAAATCTCTACCAATATCCTGTTTACTCGCTACTTCTCGAAGTGCGACGTAGCCTCTCCTCCCGAAAAAGAAGTGGTGCCTTGGTCCTAGTAAGCGTTCAAAATATGGTTCCTTCCCGTATTTTTCCTCTAGTATTTTCAGTTTTTTCTACTTTTCTCTTCTTTTTTCTCGATACGTTTCTGGCACTTTACTCCTCTTTTTACTTTTTTTTCCCTACACACCTTTATTATTAATTCACGATTCTAGTTGGAAGAACAAAAAAGATCAAGGTACTTGTTCTCTGTTGTACCTCTCTGTTGTACCTGGTCCCAACTGGGTAGGTGGAATTTTTGGAATACTACTCATTTCCGACAAGTGAGAAGCAAAGAAACAAAAACTTGTTTTCTAAATCTGTTTCTAATGAAAAACTGTTTAATTTGCTTCAAATTGAAGATATTGAACTAATGTGAACCCGTGACATTAACCTTGTCGATTTGGAAAAAAATTAATAGGATAAAACTCGATTTAATTTTTACGTTACTTAGAGAGTGAAATGAAACAATCAGATAAGTAGGCTGAGTCATTTGAAAGAGCATTTCTATTCCCTTTTGTGTTAGGATTTTAGCAAAAATTCTTTTTGGAAGCATTACAAACGCCCACGTGATGCATTTTTGTCTGATATGAAAATAATTTACTTAGAAGAACTGTGATTTCAGAATCTGGCTTCAGTGCATGAAACCTATCATTTGTTGTTTTTTTTTCTAGAATACTCTCTTCGCAAGAAATTCTGAATTCAGAACATGAGGGTTCTCTTTTTTGGAAACTCTTATGTTCCTAAGCTTCCAAATCTGTGATATCTGGCGCTAGAACGCAGTCTATACATGTCCCAGGACTCATAATTTTAAACTGAAAACCATTGCGACCGTATTCCTTTTTTTCTAGCTTGATGGGATCCACCAAATTTTTTAACGATTTTTTGAAACTCTTGGAAAATGGTAACTTTATTTTTTAGATTATATATTTTTTTCTAATTTGTCATTCTGTTTTTTTTTCAAAAACATAATTTTCTGAAATTGGCAGATCTAAGGATTCTACCAAAGTGTTTTTCACGGCACTAGGAAAACGAGAAAAAAACAGACTTGTCACTTTTGAAGTAGTCGTTTTTCAAGTTCTGCATAAAAAATTCGGGAATGAAAAGTAAGACGTGATGAGTTTTTGTTTTGCTCGGCACACACTCACTAGAGAATAAAATGTATCACTCACTTTTAATTTCTCCCTTGTTCTTTCTTTCTTCCTTGAGAAATTGTTTTTACAGAATAATTCAACTTGTCCTAGAAATTGAATATTTTGCGGATTTTAGATGAAATTCAAGATTTGTTTCCGAAGCGCTCATTCATTTTCTCATTTCCTTCTGTTTGTCTTTTATTTTTCTTCCCCTCAAGACTAATTTAATGTCATTCAAGAAGTATTCTGTTTTCGACTCAAAACCAAATAAAGTGGGTCGCGAATCCATTTGGTAGGCGGACTTGAAAACATTTCTTATTTACTTTTATTTCGATTAACCAGTCGAAAAGTGCAAGTTTGAGACGGGATGTGTACTGAGCATTGGGTAATAAAGATTTTCAGCATGATTCTTTCAAACTATTCTGAATATTCAGAACTTTTTAATAGAAAATTTAAGAGAGAAACGTTGATTTACTGAGCATAAACAGTCAAGTACTTTTTTTCAACTTTTTTTTTGATTTCCTACTAATTTTGATAAGTGCAACTCAAGATTAAAATATCAGTCTTAAACATCATCCCACAGACATCACATTAACATCAATAACATTAATAACTCAACATGGAGATGTATTCGGCGGCTGAAACTGAACCAGGTGAATGACTTTTTCTTGGCATTCAAATAACATACGTTTCGTCATGAACAGATAGCCCACCTCTATTTAAAGCTTTCTTGAAATAGAAGACCATCATCCGACGTGCTTAAAAACATAGAAGCTCACCCTCTAACAGAAGTTTGTGCATCTTGTGAAGTTTAGTTTGAATGTTTGGGTAATGCAGTTATTTCCTCTCAGTTTCCGATAATTTCCTGACAAGAAGTTTGGAAAATAAAAGCTCATGGGCCTGAATTAGAAAAAAACGGTATTTCTCATCAATTTCTTGATATTTCTTGATCAACAGGAAATTTCCATTTTCTAACTCTTTTCATCGCAGTTCCAAACATTGACAAACTGTTCTTATCCACAGAAAGAGTGCAGTATTATTTTAGAATTTTCAGGAATGAGAATGTGAAAAATACACCATTTACTTCCGTCTGCAAATTTTTTTCTAAGAACAAAATATTTTTGTTTTCCAGATGGAAAAAAGTCGCATTAACGTTCCCTTTTTTGGCATCTTCTCAGTGCATAACGCCCACAAAAGTATTCTGAGTATGCATTAGAAAACGACTCTTCCTTACCGTTTTTCATATACTTTAAATAACTTTTGAAGAACAGGACCCCTTGGGTATTTTCTAGTATCAGATTTCACAAATACGTGAAATCCCAGCATAAAGTCATTCGGAATCCAATTTTTATAGTTATAAAACATTTCAAAGCTCCAACGAAAAATAAAAAACTAAAATTTGCGACAGGCAAACCATTTTTATATTATTCTCATTCATCTTATTTTGAACTGTAAAAAATTTAAAAGCCCACAAGGGATGTTCGCATTTTTCTTGTTGAAAATTTCAAAACTGCCAATAATAGGACTTTTTCAACTTACATATCCCAATCTTTTTTATTGCATTTTGTAGTGCCACCCGAGAATAGCTTTTTCTCAATAAAAAAATTTGAAACAAATCTCCCTTTTCTCTAGTGACAATGAAAAAAGTAGGTGATTTGTTTCATAAGAAGAAATAGAAAAAATACCTTTTCTACATATTAGAAGCTAAACTGCTCTACAGGGATTTGTTTTTCCACAAACAAAAAAAAGTGTGTACTTTTTGAACAAGACCAAAAATAACGTTCAAATAACTTTCAAGAATTACTACTCCCCCCCCCCCACTATGTTCCTACTTTGCTGATTCTTTGCTCTCAGACTCCGGAAGAAACAATGCCAAACTCTCGGTTGGCTGGATTCACCTTCCAAAAAGTTACTCCTCCACCCTCTCTTTTTTTTCGGGCTTCAATTGAATCCATTCTCTAGCTTTTTCCCAACATTTTGGCTATTTCAATATCTACTCTTGACATCATGTCTGAACCCCATTCAAAGCATTTTTGAAAAAAGTTGAAACTTTTTGTTTATTTTTCTTTTTGTTACTCTTCTCCACTTTCGATCTTTGCCGTAACGTTTCAGCCTTAATAGTGTGTTTTGTTTCTCCTAACTTTTAATTGAAGAAATTAAAAAGAAGGCGTTAATTATGTCTAGTTGATGTCATTTATAAAGAGTTCATCCGTTGCTATTTATTCTTATTTTGTGGGCCGGCTCGTTGAAAATAAGATAATAAG
Source organism: Caenorhabditis nigoni (assembly GCA_027920645.1). Classification (NCBI taxonomy): domain Eukaryota; kingdom Metazoa; phylum Nematoda; class Chromadorea; order Rhabditida; family Rhabditidae; genus Caenorhabditis; species Caenorhabditis nigoni. Next base: position 18,947,697 of record CP115869.1, read on the forward strand.
GAAGTTTACACCCGCACCATTTCCGATCACAAAATCTTCATTCAAAAATATTTGGTTACGGAAAAGTGATGTTCGCTTTTATTAGGTTGGCTAAAAATAATGAGTGACGCGTTTGCCTAAATTTTAGTCGCATCCAGTGAATGTGGACGTTGGTAACAAATAATTCAAAATTATAGCGAATAGCTTTAGGATTTCTTTTTCAATAAATTCAGTTTTCCATAAAACAACTATTAGTTTTTACCCAGCCTATTAAATAAAAGCTATCTTTGATCAAGAAGGTCCAATTCCCTAATATCATCATTCACCTCCTCAATTTCCTTCTGCAAAATTGGCTCCAATAGTGACATTAATCAGCGTCAAAAGCGCAAAAAATAGAACATTCATGTCTTCTTAATTTTTTGCCTCACCTCCGCTCCAAGACCGCCTTCTTCAAAAATTGGGAGAAGACGAAAGAGACAAAAAAGAACTATGTCCCGCCCATTTTTGGAAGAGGGTGCTCCTCTTCTGTCTATTCTCGGGTCTTCTGTTCCTTCTGCCATAGTGTTTTAGAGACTAGTCTTCTGGTAATTGTTATGTTTCCGTATTTGACGTACTTCCAGAATATCTTGGTGACTTTTGCGTAATTCCCAAATAATTCCCAAATTTAAAAGTTCCCAAATTCAAAGCTTTGTGCAAAACTGAAAAATCTTATTTCTTCTTTATTCGTGGCTATGAAAAACCCAGAACTGGGGTTTTCTTTTCATTTTAATCATTTCAATTCAATATTCTTAACATTTTCTGCATGACTACCATCTAATTTTCAGCCTGGATCCGGACACAATGACACCTACAAACAGTTGTCGTGACATTCGCTCCTACTTGTGGGAAACAAAGCATGACTTGACGCTTCACCCGATCACCATTTCCATTCTGGCAACAATCTACATTTTCATCGTAATGTGAGTTGTAGGGGGACCCATATGACGAAATTGAATACCATCGAACCCCATAAGAGGCGTCTGAAACAAGAAAAAACTAAGATCTATGTCATGAGGCTGAAGAGCTCACTCTGTATTCAATGTCAACATTACATTGCTCATTCATTACACCGACCACACCACCCAATTGTTCGGTATTCTATTAGAGAATCCATTGAGTGTTTCACGAGTTCCCAATTTGTGAAATTAAATTAACTCAACAGTAGGTCTCCTCTGAAAAAAAGAAGGAAAGACAAAGAAAAATAACGAGGAAAATTCAATTATGGCTGTCAAAAAAGGGGGTAGGGGGGTTACTGCCAGATGAGTAACTCCACAGCCCAGTGTTCCCGGTTTTTGATGCTTATAGTGGAAAGCTAAACCAAATTCCGAGTAGGATTTTTCTTAAAGGAACAACAAGAAAAGGGGTCCTACGGGGGGATTAGAAAAAGTGCAATCCAATGATCGCTTTGCGAAAGTTCTTAAAAATTGAACACCATTTCGAATTTTAAAGTTTGCACAATGAGAGAATCCGTAACATATCAAATTATTCTCTAAAATTTGAGTTGAAACAAGGCCCAGTTAATTCAGTACACTGAAAGGAGACAAAACGTGTAACTCTAGCTTCCATACTATTCAATGTTTGTTTTTGCTCAATTGGTTTTCCGGAAACAGAGACGAGGTCAAACGGAAAACCAAATTTTCCCTAAATTTTCCGGTTGGTTTTTTAAAAGGCGCCGCTCAGAGGATCATAGATGAGAGATGAGTGGATTCCAAAGATATTAGAAGTGTTTTCAATACTAATGGTTTCAAAATTTTAGAGATTTCCAAAAAAAACATTCAGAACACACTAAAAGAACAAACAGAGATCCGTTTATTAAATTATCGGTGTTTTCAGAGTGGGATGCACTGGAAATCTACTGGTAGTTATGTCTGTGGTACGATTCAAAGCACTGCAATCCGTTCGGAACATGTTCATTGTGTCGTTATCGGTGTCAGACCTCTTTGTTGCGATTTTCAGTGGCTCGGTAACACCGATTTCAGCCTTTTCGAAAGTGTGGCTCTTTGGAGCGCCACTTTGTCGTTTTCTGCCTCTTCTGCAGGTAACTTTAGTCCATAAAGATTTTAGAAAAAAAAAAGATTTTATAGGGAACTGCGTTGAGCTTCTCAACCTTGACTCTCACTGCAATTGCTATCGACAGATACATTTTAATATGTCATCCCACCTCTGAGTAAGTTCTAGATCCTTTGTGAATTTTTATTAGGCTCAAGTTTTCAGACCTATCCGCAAGAATCTTGCTTTCAAAATGATTATTTTCAATAATGCAATTGCTATCGCACTTTCCGCACCATTGTTCCTCAAACAGGAGCTTGTAAAGTACAGTAATTTCTGTGGAGAGTTTTGCACTGAAAATTGGCGAGAGGATGCACACTTGAGAAGTATTTATGGTTAGTATAAACTTTTTTTCAATCTTCCTGAAAATTGATATTTCCAGGTAGCATGGTGTTCATCATCCAGTTTGTCTTCCCACTCGCTATCATCACATTTTGTTACGCATCCATTTCATTTAAACTACGTAACGGAGTCTTTGTGAGGGGAAGCCAAAAAGAGCTAATGTCTGAAGCACGTCGTCAGCTTACGCAAAAACGTCTCAGGACCAACCGCATGCTTATTATCATGGTTAGTCAGACACTAAATGAAGACTTTCATAGTTTCCTAGGAATATGCCTGGATGTTAATAATTGAATTTCAGACTGTTACATTTGCCCTTTCCTGGCTACCCGCTGTTGGTTTCAACTTCCTTCGGGACTACTCAGCTCTTCCAGGATTTATTGCTGATCAGGATTATCTCTTTGGAATTATCTCTCACTGTATCTCTATGGCGTAAGTTGATGATGTGTTTTGAACATTGCAAGGTTCAACAAAACTAAAAGTCATTTCTCGAGAAATAAGACGTGTATGAGTGAGCAAGTGTTGAATGAGTAGAATGATCAAAGAGATGTTGATGAATTTCAAATGAATTGAGGGACAACAATGACACAAGTTCAATGAAAAGAGAACCTAATGAAATTTTCTACGGTCTACAAGAAGGATCTATAATTGTATTATTGCAGGTCTACTATTGTCAACCCTTTCCTCTATGGTTACTGTAACGAACATTTCCGAGCTGCCTTTGTTACTCTCTGGGATTCGGTCAAAGCGGCTTGTGGAATGAGACGAGTGAGTCCGGTAGGATATTTTTAGCTCTCTATAGAAGCCATATATCTGAAACATGTTTTGCTGACATTTGAATTTTCAGGGAAACAATCCAGCCTGCTCTCAATTGCTCAGCACTCATTTCGAGAGTACCACTAGACGATCCATCACCACTGTTCCAAGTTCCATTTAATTTATCTTTTTCTATTTGATTCTTTCCCCGGTGCCTCTCGTACAACGAACAAAAAAGTATAAAACAAAAAACTGACAAATCGCCAGCCAATGCCTTGTAGAGAATGTGCTTCAAGCTTGTCATGTGGATATTAATACTGGAATATATCCATTTCTATATGTATTCTTCTTCTTTTTTCCCCAGCAAAAATAGAGAACGGTATCATTATTACTGCTTTATGTATAATTTGTGATTGCTTTAGAACAAATGTTTCTCATTGTGACTGAAAATCTGATATTGAATGTTTGAAAAATGGTACTTTAAGTATCTTTTGCCGAGTTTTTAAATGTGTAATTTCTGGATTTTGACCAGCATTTTTCTGTATTATAATCGAACTGAATAAATGTATATGCTATACTTGGAAATGGTTGTGTTCGCCGGTTTAGCGTGTTTTCAGAACTGACTCAACAAAATTCTCATTTTGAACTGGAAGTGGCTCCTTCAGACAAGAACTCTGTAGTGAACGCGTCTGAAAATCACGTCACGAAATGAAAAATTTTCACATTCTGAATGATTTTATTCCAAAGAAATCCCGGTTCTTTTTGGAAAGGATGGGTACTTTCGGAAAATATGGAACCTTCTGGGAAAGATGGGTCCATCATTTCTGAAACATCCAATTTTTCTCGATAGAGCCAAATTTCCTCTACACTTCTCCTCTTATCCCATAGAAATCTCACATGGAATGACTCCCAAGTGTTACCCTCGAAAAAAATCGAGACCTATATGGTTGAATAGAGCGTAAAAAGTTATCTTCGAATCCAAAAGGAATAGTTGGTAAAAAATTTTTATAAGGAGTTATGGACCAAAACGTACCAAAAAATGGCAAAAATTTCAAAAATTCATAACTTTGTCAGTTTATGTCCGTTTGTTGAAATTCAAAAAACAGTAGATAGACAATCAACTGAACTTTTAGAAAAAATTTTTTTTTGATTTTTTTCCTATTGATTGAAATATTGATTTTTCAAAAAAATCAAAAAAATTTTCAAAATCTCAAAAATCCCAAGTTAACTTTTTTTCTCATTGTGACCATTGAATTCAGCACATTTGATTTACTATACAAACATGTCAATACCCCGGGGGAAATCATGCTCACACAAGTTATGCCGAAAAATATCGATTTTTGGCACTTGGCTGCTTTGGAATCCTTGTCCTCGGCGGCCGGTATGGTGAGGGGCATACTTGTTTTTGTGATTTTTAAATGCGTATCGTTTGCCTAAAGTGTTTGAAATAAAATACTGCGACATACAAAGCCAATGTTTCAAATGCCGTACCATTTCTTAAAATCAGCATCTTGAGAAAATCAAAATTTTTACCTTTCACAGGGCACATCTATAGTCAAACTTGATGGAAACAGCCAAACTCTTTTTTCAACGTTATCAGAAGATCATAATCTTATCAACGGCTTGAACAGAATTTTGATTTAGGTCCTAAAAATAAAAATATTTACGATTATTAGAGCCTGACTCCTTGTTTTGGTGAGGTGTGACATGTCATAAGGCACATCTAAAGTTAAACTTGATGGAAACAGCTAAACTTTTGTTTTAACATCATTAAAATGACAAAATCTTATCAATGGCTTAAACAGAATTTTTAATTAAGCTCTAAAAATAAAAATATTCACCGATGATGAGACACCTCTGGTTTGGACCATAACTCATGAACGAGACGAAATTTCAAGAAACTGTTAACGCCATTCGATTTAAAATTAAAAAATACTACTGAAAACATAATATTAGTTTGGTCCAAGTGGTGGAAGTAGGTGTAACAGATAATGGTCGAATTCGATAATCCAAAACTGACAGGATACCTTTCGAAAATCGTTCATTTCGCCTACATCAACCATACGGACCAAACCAATAACATTTATCTTCAGTTAATTTTTAATTTTAAATCGAATGGCATTAACAGTTTCTTGAAATTTCGTCTCGTTCATGAGTTATGGTCCAAACCAGAGGTGTCTCATCATCGGTGAATATTTTTATTTTTAGAGCTTAATTAAAAATTCTGTTTAAGCCATTGATAAGATTTTGTCATTTTAATGATGTTAAAACAAAAGTTTAGCTGTTTCCATCAAGTTTAACTTTAGATGTGCCTTATGACATGTCACACCTCACCAAAACAAGGAGTCAGGCTCTAATAATCGTAAATATTTTTATTTCTAGGACCTAAATCAAAATTCTGTTCAAGCCGTTGATAAGATTATGATCTTCTGATAACGTTGAAAAAAGAGTTTGGCTGTTTCCATCAAGTTTGACTATAGATGTGCCCTGTGAAAGGTAAAAATTTTGATTTTCTCAAGATGCTGATTTTAAGAAATGGTACGGCATTTGAAACATTGGCTTTGTATGTCGCAGTATTTTATTTCAAACACTTTAGGCAAACGATACGCATTTAAAAATCACAAAAACAAGTATGCCCCTCACCATACCGGCCGCCGAGGACAAGGATTCCAAAGCAGCCAAGTGCCAAAAATCGATATTTTTCGGCATAACTTGTGTGAGCATGATTTCCCCCGGGGTATTGACATGTTTGTATAGTAAATCAAATGTGCTGAATTCAATGGTCACAATGAGAAAAAAAAGTTAACTTGGGATTTTTGAGATTTTGAAAATTTTTTTGATTTTTTTGAAAAATCAATATTTCAATCAATAGGAAAAAAATCAAAAAAAATTTTTTCTAAAAGTTCAGTTGATTGTCTATCTACTGTTTTTTGAATTTCAACAAACGGACATAAACTGACAAAGTTATGAATTTTTGAAATTTTTGCCATTTTTTGGTACGTTTTGGTCCATAACTCCTTATAAAAATTTTTTACCAACTATTCCTTTTGGATTCTAAGATAACTTTTTACGCTCTATTCAACCATATAGGTCTCGATTTTTTTCGAGGGTAACACTTGGGAGTCATTCCATGTCAGTTCTACAAAATATGTTACATGACACATCCACCCTTGTAATAACAATACAATAACACAAAGCAGAATGAATAGGCACATAAGAGGTCAACACAGTGTGCGCGGTGTAAGCGATAATTACAGAGCACAAGTCACTCGAACTCCACAGAGATGAGCTCAGGTGAAGAGGACTGCATACTTCAGAAATCTGACCCTTCAACGTTGAGATTTTTTGGAGTTTTTGAATTCTTATATTCAAAATGAAAGACTCCAGGTTTTCCGAGAATCTAATAAACTGTAGTTCCCATGGAGTGCGGTATATGATTACTGCCTATCAAACATGACTAATCTCGTGTATGGGGCTTTGTTAGTGCAAATAGAATTCTAATTTGCAGCCTAATTTGCATCTCAATTCCTCCGTTCACCTTCTCTCTTCTTTTTTGTCTGATGACTTCTTTTCTAAAGAACATCATCAGACAAAAAAACGGTTCCCATCGTCATAAAAACATCTTCTTGTTGTGTACGTTGTGAAATGAATGAATAGCAAACTGTCAGTCCGTTTTGGTTTGACTTGACTTCAACTTCCCAATTTCGCTTCGAAAACCGATTAAGAATTTGATGATGAGGTCGGCAGGTCTTTTGGTAAAAAAAGGAGAAAGGCAGACGAAGATGAGTGAAGGAGGTTGGAGTGGAAGCGGTATATGCATGAAAAATTCCGTTACTCGTCATGCCGTCACCCGACTGAATCAAGGCGGCAGATGGCGTCGGCACGCAAACACATACACCGATTACGGTAGTTGGGTGGAAATAAGATTTTTGGTGAAGAAGTTGTCAACAATTTCGAAACCGTTTTTGGGATAATGGGAGGAGATGGAATTTGAATGCAATACAAATAAACACGTGATTGAATTTCGAAATTGAATCTGGGATGAATATTTTATAACTTGAAATGTTAGAAAAACAAAGCAATTATGGTTTCCCAGATAACATTTCAAACAGAAAATTTCATTATGATCAGACTTTGAGATAGAACCACCTATTTGTCGGTGCTTAAACAACTTACAGTTATCGGAACAAACTTTATAAACACATTCATTTCTGATTTCGGGGTGTTCTGGATCACCATAAAGAACAATGATTGGGTGATCGAGTGAATGTTCATAAAAAAAGTCAAGTACACGACATATGAATATTTGAATCCAACTCTAGTTGAATCAACTTCATTGAACGCTGAACCAGATCGAAAAACCTAGAATATCGAAAAGTTGAAATAAAATCAAATGCTCTGAAGTCATTGATGATATATAAAGATGTTTGAATCTGTTCAATTGTAGCAGGACCAGGAAGAAAGAACAGAACCATACCTGACTGAAAGGGATCATGGCAAAAAGAAGTTATTGGTTTTCTCTTGTTTCTTCCATCGAAAAGCAAATTATTGCACCCGTTTAAGGATCTGACTTCAATTTAAAAAAAGAGATTTGATGATCTTGACATTTGTACCGCATTATAACTGACAGAAACAAAACACAGTCGTAATTCAAGAATGAAATCGGGAACAATTGTTATTAAAGAAGTTCAATCAGCTCGATAGTACCGTATCTACTAGTATCGTCTTTCAACTTCTAATCAGAATTTGAACTGAGGCTTGGCTTTTCGACAAATATTGGCGAGGTTCTGGTCGGAACTGATAACGGTTGTATAGCGGACCATGTTAGCCGGAGTGTGCTTTGCTTTATTATCGGCCTTATCTGGAATCTGATCAACTTCAAACCAGAAGTAAGAAAAATTATCAGTCGTGATTATTGTTTCAGTCATTGTATAATAGTTGCCCTCATATAATTTTTTTAACGTGTACGGTATTTGTGAGTTCACTTTTCACCATAAAGTCTATTATTCTAAACAGTCGCCTTCGATCCCCTTCAAACACCCCACTAGCTTTTAAATTTTCAAGACATTTCATGTGACATAAAATCTTCTGGTTCAGTGCCATCTGTGAAAATTTCATTGTTCTTGTTTTACAGTACCTGAACCCCTCCTCTTGGCATAATCGATTTCGCCAAATTCCATTTTTTTTTCTCGTCTTCCACCCTAACTGCTTTTCTTGATTTTTTTATGCGTGCCCTGTGTCTTCATCTTCCCCTTTTTCAGAATGATGTCTGCGCAAGTTGAAAAACTGCAGAAAATCGACGGTGCGTGTGAGGGTGGGGGGTACCTCTTTTCATTCTTTCTTTCTTTGATCAGCCAAAAAAAAATAGAAGAAGAAGACGAAGACATATAAAACCAGTTCGGCTAAATCATTGGGCCTCTCCATCTCCGTGGGTGGTGGAAGAAGAAAAAAAAGAAGCGTCTATACCTGGGGGAGGAATAACGATACATGGGTGAGTGAAGTGAAACGACACTTTTTTTTAGGTTCTATCGGAACAATAAAAAAGTCAGAGACGGAGAATGGAAAAGATAGTGATGTTTTTTTTTTTGCGTTGATGATTGACATAACCCTCTCTCTACATTTCAGGTGGTTACTGTCCAACAGGAAGTCCAGAGAATCACTGAGCGAAAAAAACAAGTACGTACTTTTGGAAACGAGTGAAGGAAAGTACAGTTGACTAGGCACAAGTTGAGAATAAAGAACAATCTGAATCCGGACCAAAGATTTTAATGTTGGAGTACAAGCACTCTTGATCTGAATCTTGAACTTTGGAAATTTCTAAAACACCCTGAAATTTTCAAAAAAGTAAAAAGGTTTTAGCTTCAAGAAATTTTTATATACCATCTGCACATAGAAAACAATATAAATGAAAGAAAATCACACATAAAAAATTTCAGCAAAAAACAAAAATTTTGGGAATTCAGGCATAAAGAGTACAGTACAAATATTCTTAATTGCATGTAAAACACTTATCCGTTTTGCAGAAGAGAACAAATTTAAAGTTTTGGGAACGAGAGAAAGAGACAGAGAGAATGGAAGTGTGTGTGGATGTGAGACAGTATTCAGAAGATAAAGAGTTAGTAAGAGTATTTAAAAAATCAAGACCTAGAAAAAGAGAAAACTTAATGCAAATTTTTGGAAAATTACATGAAAAGTCGGAACAAACGGGATTGATGGTGAATGAGACGAGCAATGATCAAGAGTTAAAAGCTGAATTCAAGTTTTGGGCACAAGGTAACACACAAAGCAAAACAACGCAGATATGAGATTATGGAAAAGACAGTGAGAGGAAAAATGCACATGAATGACAAACTACAACATCTGAAAATTATCGAGGACAACGCAATAAATCACAATTTTCAGTAGATCTCAGATTAAAACAATTTATGCCGGGAATGTTTTTGAATAGATGGGTGAGGTAAGAAATGACAGTGATAGCTATTTAATTGGGATGATGAGGAACTTATATATAGATAATGTGCTTTGGAAAGCACAGACCCCGTGTTATAGAAATTTTTGAGCGAGATCTCTCAAACTAAAGGAGTTTCATGAATGATTTTTGTTGACTTTTTTTCAATCCGGTTAAGATGTCATATATACTACAGGAGCGTATGTGGTTTGTTGTAGAGGTACTGAAATGTGAGGTACTGTAGATGTGACATCAGTAGGACGGGTGGCAGATGTCTTGATCATTTCCAGCACAAGAGATGTATCCGGCCTCAAGCTAGCCCAAAGCTCTGGGAAGTTGGATTGAAGGCTCCACAGATATCGAACGGCATCGTGGGATAGTCGTCTGGAATAAAAAACAAATTTATTATGAATAATCAACTCTTCTAATTGTTCTCCTATTCATATTCATAAGTCAAGTTGTTTTCTGTCTATTCATATGTACGTTTAGTCCTCATTCTTAAGATTCACTACATCCCCATTTTCTTAGTGCCACCTGCTGCGCAACAATACCATCTACATATTGTCAAATCTGTTCGTTCCTCGCGCACCTATCCAACCAGAATAAATGAGCCTTCCGTCTATTATAAGTTTTTTCTTCCCCTTCGAAAGCTTCTCTTCTGCCCATTCTTTGTCTTTTGGTCCGGTATACAACAAGTTTTACGGTGTGAAGGAACGAAGGAAGGCATGATGAGCACTAATTATACAGCACGACGCTAATTTGGATGCAAAAGATTGATGAGGGTGAGGATGAATAAAATCCCTACCGTTTCCAAGGTCGTGACGATTATAAGCGATTTATTAACGGTGCTTACCTGATTTCTTCGAAAATACTCATGAATCCAGAAACAAATGAGCATCGCACTTCAGCCCAGGCTTGAAGAACACGGGATCTGGCTGTAGATACGGCTTGGAAGTGATCCATGGATTGGTCGAAAAGAGCCAAGAAGCGGAAAGCGCAGTAGTCAAACTTGGTGAATCCCATGTTTCTCAGTCTGTTGACAATATCGTTCCAGGTGTTCACATAGAGTCGGTATCCAAGAAGAGCGACGGCTCCAACAGACACACTGCAAAAGGACAAACTTTATTTCTTTATTGCTCCTTTAGGCATTCTTGAACTTTTGAGTAACTATCCCGGCGGCTGTCTCAACAATTACGTAATCCCAGCCTTAAACGGTAATCCTGGGTTGTAAAAACCTAAATGCAAAATGCCGCTGGGAAAAAACACGCAACGATATTATACGATGAGCCCCCCAAACAGTAGATCTTATCGCGGGTCCCGAGAATCAAGAAAAAGATTACGTCAGGTCGGCAGCCTAACGTTGCGAAGAGGCAAAAAAGGGGGGAAAGTAATCGAGATGAGTCAAAGATTTATCGCTTAATCTTGGTAGCGTGATCTCGAAGAGACCGCACAAAGGGAATTGTTTATAGTTGTGGGATGTTGCGCAAAAAGTTGATCGACTCATTAAGAAAGCGGTCCCCTCTGACTTACTCTTCTCCTGTCGTGATTTTGTATGTTGGACTGAGGTTTCCGTGAATCATCGCATTGGTGATATCGACAAGATGTACAGTGGACCATGAAGTTTGGAGAAGATTCATTTGATCATCCAACTGGAAGAGAATGCACTTTAGTGAGAAATTACTTATCACACTTGAGAATTAAGTGGCAGGATGGTTCGCGGTGCAATTACAATACGGAAATTACTAGTAGTACATAATGGGTGTCGGTAAAAGGAAAACAATGGACAAGGTGTTTGTATTTATGTATCTATTCAGAAGGTGCGCTTCCTTTTGTAAGGGCAATTGGCCCTCTTTGATCTCCGGAAGCGAGCAATTTATCTCTATGGGTTCTCATTTGATCAGAGGATAAAGAAGGATGGGAACATGCGGATAAAACATTGGTGATGGGAAAATGGACAAATAAAGATTCAAAAAATATCTGTCTTACCTGGAGCTTGCCAAACAATTGGTTGTTCTTTGCCCAATCGACAATCACTTTCAGGTTCTCGTCAGCTACGGTAACGGCAAAAGAGTGAGCTTCTCCCTTTATTCCCTTAGCGGCGTTGAATATTCTGATAATTTGAGAATCATCTGGAAGGGTCTTGCACATCTCAGCCATGTTGCTGTTGTAGAAGTGATCTACTGTCTTCTCAGTTGGTGCTGGGCACAATGGAAGAACTGGAGACGTTCTGGTTTGCTCGGCAACTCTTCCGGTGGTGGCTGAAAATTATATATTTAAATTTCTGTAAGCGATTCCTAGAAACTCACTGGAAGAAGTGGATGTCACAACTGATTGAGCGGTGGTAACAGTTGGGATTGGCATCATTGGAGCGTAGTTGGCGGTGGATGTGTATCCTTGGTACTCCAGGAGTGGATGATGCACAAAATGATGCTCACTGTAGTCGAATGGCTCTTGCTTCACCTCGGCGAGTGGGTATGTGGTTGGAAAGCGAAGGAGATGATCCTCATTGGTGGTGTTGAGAAGTGCTGCAATGCTATCTTGATGATCTACCAAATATCCTGGGCGCATAATGAAATCGGAAACTGAAAGCACTAACTGTTAATGCAAAGCGGGCCAGAAAAAAACGGCAAACTCACTTTGTTGGTTAGTGCTGCTAGATAATGTTGGGCTTTGAAGATGTGCGTCATATTCTGTCTTGATGAATTCAGTTTTTACTTTTGTTTGATCATAATAATGAATGTGCGTATTTTGGTCAGTTGTACTGAAAATCAACACTGTTATATTCACGGAACTTTCTCTGAAAATCTGGTTACCTGCTCGAAACTTGATGATCTGCGGGTGTGTAAAATGTTTGTGGTTGTGATGTGATACCTGATGATGGTATTACTGTAACTCTCATTGCATTCCTCTGTAACCGATGTGCTCGGTCCCTTTTGTAAAACGAGCCAAACTTGTTTCTTCCACCTCTCATCCTATCGGCACGTACCGCTGCAAAATACATGGTTATTATCCTTCCTTGTTTCAACTCCTTCACCCCTTCAATTTACAGATCTGCGACCCCCTTTACCGACAGATGACTATACACAACACAATACACGGCTCATTTGATGTAGTGAAGAGGGAAAAGTGGCAAGTGCAGCCATTTTTGCGGCAAAACATCGCGACACCCCGCAATTGAGATGGACTCCTCTCATCATTTGGGGGTGAAAAAAGACCGCGATGAATGTGTTCGGCACTTCATGTTTTCCCAACAAAAGCGCGTCGGAGGTACTGTACACTTCCCTTACACCTATAATTATCGAGCCGGCTCTATTGTACTTTTACAACTACCTATTTGGATGCCTAGATTCCTCTTCTTTCACATACCGGAAGATGAATGCTTACTTCCTGGAACTTTGTGTTCCCTTTTTTTGCAAAGGTGTTTCCTTTTTTTGCCTACATTTGAAATGGTAGAGCGCCTGCCACACAGCATTTGAGATGCGCGCGCCTCCACCCCCAGGTCCATGGACCGGTTTTAGCCCTCTACTGTCAATTCTATTCTTCTCTTCCCACTCTCATCGTTTCATATCCAATTTTGCATCTCTATTCTTCAATATATCGTTTTTGTGAAGACATTGCAAAAACGAAATAGAAGCGAAGAAAATGAGACGAAAGAAAAAAAATGAGAAGGAGAAAGTAGGAAATCCATAAAAACGCGTCAAAGCGATGATTACATGAACAAGCTTTTGGCACTGTCTTAAAGTGCAAATCGGGTAGAGGAAGAAACCAGGAATGGCGCAAAAAGAGATTGGCAGAATAAGAACCTAACCTACACTGTAACCCCTACATTATCACATCAATCTATAATGCTCCCAGAGACCAAAAACAAGATATGGATCAACTTTAGCGGTTTGCGTGGGGTGATTCTTTTATGATTGATATCTGTAGTGGATGACTCTACCTACCTTCCATTTTCATTCCCATCGTTAAACATTTCTGAAACCGACAACTCGGGCATCGTTTCCGGCACGTCCGATCTACATGACAATTGGCATCTGCTGAGCATTGATATTGCTGGAACTTGAAAAAAATCATTTTATTGAAAATACGACATTCGAAGGAGAAGGAAACGATAACATCTACAGTAACCCCGTAGTATTGTTTTCGCCTACCTCTGTAGTCTTACTCACCTTTTTGTTTTGGACTGTGCGTTTGAAGAAGCCCTGAAAAATAGGAGAGATTAAAGTGAAATAATGAATGTCCATATAAAATAGAAAAATGAAAAAAAAAGAAGAGAGAAAAAACTAGAGACCACCCCGATGAGGGTCATATGGCAACAAGTGAATGATTTTGGCGGTTAGAATTGGCTGTCCTTGAAGGGCTCGAACATGTCCCTGAGTCGGGACTCTCACTTACTACAAATGACCTTATCATTTTACCCACCCACTTTTTTCTCCGCGGGAAAATTTGCCGCGGGTGAAAAGTGAAGATCTCGAGACTAACCTTGCAACTTTCACATGTTAATAGGCCATAATGATATCCGGATACTCTGTCCCCACACACTGGGCATTGCTCGCCTTCGTGATTTGGTCGCAACACCATTCTCTCTACGTCGGTCATTTGTCTTCTGAAAATATTGAGCTATTGAGAAAATCAGGAAGTATACGGTAGGTGATAGAGGAAGCATGAAAGGTAAGAATGGCACATGGTGTGGAATGGACCTCCTTGCGATGGCATGGTATACGGAAAGAAAAAAGTGGGCGGAGTCGGAAAAGTGAGAGTCAGGGGTTCGGTTGCGGATCGGTTGGATCTCTACTCTCTCCGACACTCCCCCTTCGGCGGCCAAAGAGAGCCAACGGCAGGATGGATGAAGGAAAGAGGGAGATGGTACTCCTCCCTCTTTCTTTTCCCTCGTTTTCCTATCTCCTCCTTCTGCCACACCTGAAGAGTGATGGACCAATACATACCGTAAGACACCGCCGTCCGTATTCGACCAGTGAATCCGCCAGCGGCTACCTATATGTGGGGACTGAATTGAAGCGGGTTGTAGTTGAAGGTCGACACCGGGGCCTGAAATACTGAACGTCGGCAGGGGTTAGAGAGGATGAGGGTAAGATGATCGGGAGGCAGAAAAAAATTGGTGAAAAAAAGGAAGAACCAGGAGACGTCGTCTCGGAAGAAAAGAAAAACGACGACGACCGAAGAAAGCCAACGTGTGAGTATGGCAATTCACTGGCGTTTTACCGGGGGTCGTGCCAGGCACCGCTACAGTTCGTTTTTTTAACCTCCTAGTTACTTCAACTGGAATCTCTGTCTCTTTTTCTCTATGCGCATCACAGTAGGCGTCGAGGGTGGAGTGGTGGTCTCGATCATTTTTTTTATAGTCTCACATCAGTCCCCCTACCCCCAGGTGGTGGGAAAAAAGGAAGCGAGAGTTGATTTTTACCGTTTATTTCTTTGCATTGTTCTCATCATCTTACCTCTTCATCATGTCAATTCACTTACATTACCTACCCAACCGCTTGATTCATCACCTCCCGCCTAAACTTGCCCCCATCTCGCTCGCTCTATCTTTGATTACGCAACCAGCCGGTTCACTAAAGATATTGCGAGATAATCAAAAAATAGAGAGAAAGACCAACTATAAAAGCACCTCTTCTCTGGGAGTCTACCAATTAATCTTAGAAGGACTGATTTCATGGGCGATTGAGCTGAGAAAGTGGTAGAAGTAAAAAGGTGATTTTGGGGAAGTTTGAATTACTGTAAGAAAACCTTAGCAATGATTTTTGGAATTGTGATGATTGCAATGAAACAGGAAAAAATAAGACGGATATGCAAATTGTCTGATTGAGAATCAGAAATACCGTATTTCCTCTAATAGAAGGCCAACCAAACTGTCAAGTGTGAACTCAATTTTCACTTTTTCTGTGAAAGATATCAAGAAATGATGAACTGACAGATTATTAATCATAACATCACCAATATTTTATCGGTTGAGATATTTTTCATATCTTTCTCAGGAATCTAGATAATTATGAATGAGCTCAAAGTGAACTGGATGAGCTTCTGTCAGAAGTTTTTATTTATTGCTCGACGAATTTCCGAACTTCAACAACTTTCAGAACTTCATTGGAATCTGTTTCAAAATAATTTTTTTTGGATTTTTCAATGAATTTAAAACTACACATACCGTAAAAGCTGTAATAATTTTTGAGTCCGATTATCTCAATTGCTCTAATAGACTTAAAAATATAGTCAACTACAAAAATGTTGGTGACATTATAATGAAAAAGTTATTAGTTGAAAAAATTTTGAAATCTTCCATAAGAATCGAGATAATTGAGTTCAGAATGCAAGGAAACGGTAGATGCTATTGATACTTACTCATCAAAAATCAATTAAACGGAAAAAGCTTTCTGATAATACAAATTCAGAATATACTTCACCATTTATTGGAAAAATCGGACATCCAGGAATGAATTTGAAAAAAAAAAACAATTTAGCGTCAAGGCACAAGCATAAAACACCAATCGCAAAAAAAAAATCAGAGAAAAAAAAGACTGCTGACTTGAAATTCATTACACCTTTTTAATTGGGTATCCTTGTAAAAACACACTGATTGTTGCGAAACTTTGATCACTTATGGAACAGAAAAGGGCATTATCTGAGACACGAAGTCATCATTATTGTGATAAGATAGTACACCATTCCAAAAAAAAAGTAGTTCACACAGTCGACCAACCGCAAATTGGAAGTAACAAAACGAAATTGGAAGAATTCCAATTTTCAGATTGGCAACATTTTGAAAACCTTTCAGATGGCGTTAAATAAAAAACACGAGGAGAATTCGAGATACAGAGATGAACAACGACAGAACGTCTACAGAAAACGAGGAAAACACTGTGAGAAAATGAATGCAACATATTACGTGGAAGAGAAGAATGCGAAAAAAGAACTTGGCAGATCGTTAGACAGGAACGAACCTCGCGAATCAAACGACGGAGGCAATATTGAAATTGAAGAGACTTTATACGGCAACATCGGATGGATTTTTACATGGATGCTAGTCTATTATCTTTTTCTAGGCGTTGCGTCGTCGTCGGGCCGCTTACGCTCTACGCAATCACAGCGGTGAGGATTCCGAAAAGATTCAAGAAACAGCAGGCAAAATAGAAGAGGAGACGAGGTGAGAAAAAAGAAATTGTTGAAAAAAAGGAAAGAAGAAGCACGTGAGGTTAGACTTACATCTGCGATTGTTTTCGAGTTATTTGTACAAATGTCAAGTTCGTACTATTTGTTCTAGAAGCACAATCCTATTCAGACTAACGTTCTCTAACAGCTTCATTACTTGAGTTGGGTTCGAAGAGATAAAATGTGATAGCAGTTATCAATGAAAGTTCCTAATCTTAACCTAAATTCAATCATGTTTCAAAAAAAGGAATGTTATCAATGACTATCAAAGGATTCCCCAATGATACAGAACACATACAAGTAAGACATATTCTCTGCTAAGATCGTAACCTATCATCACCATACATATTCTAAACCACTTCAAACGCTGCAAAAAAGGTTTCTAAGTCTCTTGTCCTAACAATATAAAATAGAAAAAAAGGCTTGGTTTTTTTTGTGTCTCACTGTCAATCTTCTTCACTTCATCAATTTCTCTAAAAACCTGTCTACAGGATGCCATCAAACTTTCATATTCTGTCACTCTCGCCGTGTGAAAACGACAAAAAAAAGAATACTGTCAGTCTCCGCCCATTTTTCCCACCTGGGGGTGAAGGGCAATATGACTAATTCTGTTTCTTGGGGTGAAGGAAAAAACCTTTTTCTCAGAGAAGGCTTAAAGTAAGAAGAAGAATTATGGTAGTGGTAGATCAGTTTACCATTTTCACATCAACGACAGGACTTGAATTTCCTCAGGTACACACACATCGACACACATAAAAATTGAAAGAACCATTTTGGAATGCAAATGGGCGAAAAAGGCAATTGAGAGGAAAAAAAGGAGGGAAAGAAGAGAGGTTAACAATGCTTGGGACAGAACCGGCATATTGGCTAGAACCATTTGCCGAGAGGAGAGAGATGTCTTTAAAATTAAGAATGCGTCAGGTTTATGTTAGAAGGTGTGTGATAGGTATGATGATGGAAACTGTAACACCGGGTTCCTAATGCTGGTTCCATTGGGTTTAAGAAAAATAGAAAGAGAGAAATAAAGAACGACGCTCCTAAAGAAAACAAATAAGTTAAACGAGACTAAAAAAGGCTTATCTAAACTCGAAATTCAAAAAAAAAAATGATACAGTAACCAGAACTCACTAGGACCTAGTTTCCAATTTTCAATAACCAATCATCACAAACGTCTAGCCGCTTTACAGTCACAATCTCTATTGTTAAATCAAGCAACTCGTCATGCGCTAAGAAGAAATCGTCAAAAACGAAAAGTCAAAAACAAAATTCAAACCAGGTCGGGGTATTTTCTTCCCTTTACCCTACCCATCGCGGAAGAGATGAACCAAGATAAGAACAATTGTTTTGTTTCGCTTACCTTCGGATGTTGCTTTGCTTCCGACATTTTTATCCTCTGTTGGTGTATCAGTGATTGAGTTAGTAATAGTAGATGAGTAAGGTGTTTTTGCTGAGGAAGCATCTGATTTCTTTTTCTTTTTTCCCTTGCAATAACGTTGAGACTCCATTTCTGCATAGGCATTATCTGATGAGTTGTCTCTAGGAAAGCCTTCGAGAGATATAATTTCCTCTTTGACCTCTGACTTTAGTAGAGGGAGTGACAAGTATACTGTATTTAAAAGTTAAAGATTAAAACCAAGTGATGAGTTTCTTGCTTTTGACGTTACCTCGAAGCAAGTCCAAGAGAGATGGCGGTTTCTCTTTTACCTCTGCATTACCTTGAAGGTATGACGATAAGTCAAAACACGCGTATCCGGGATCAGCATCAGTTATTAAATTAGCATCCTCTGATGACTTGAAGGACTTCTCCTCTTTCACCTCTGAATTCGTTTCGAAAAACGGTGAGGATTTTAAATTCAAGAGTTCGTAACTGGAAGCAGGGGACAAATCAGCATCCTCTGATGAGTTGTCTTTGGGCGGATAGAACAGATATGAATCTTCCTTTTTCACTTCTATATTTGTTTTACCGAACGGCGAGGATTCTAAATTCAAGTGTTTGGGACTGGAAGCAGCAGATGAATTGGCATCAAACGAAAAGTTACCTTCAGGCTTATCAAATAGAAATGGTTTTTGCTCTTCTTCCATTCAGGAATATAAATTAGAAATGAGTGGGCGAACTTTCAGTGTTAAATTAATAGCTGACCAAGACTGTTGACGGAAGAAATACGTATTTTGTTATGGGTGAGGAATGAATGTGTAAGCTTGGAACACATGTCGGGAGGGTACCAGGCAGACAGAGTCACGTGTACCCTCACAGTCCCACAGAGAAGAAACATCATGTCCCGCAGCTATTACTAATAGCTTCCAAAATCAATAACCCTTTACCTACGTCTGGCAGAGCTGTACGATGCGAATCAAAAAATGATGAAAAACTGATAAAAATTACCCTCTCAAGAGAATGAGGACTATTTATTCAAAGAATTGGAATTTTAAGAGTGGAAATTTCTCAGTTTTCTAGATTTTCCAATCAATGATAGATTCAATTCAGATATGTTATTGAAACCGAGACAAATTGATAAACACTGAGAACCAGGAGATACTGTAGAAAACTCAATACACCTATGATAGACTAACTTTACGGAAAAGAGAAAACACTGAAATGTACTGTAGACGGAAAGAGGAAACACTGAAATGTACTGTAGAAAGATTTCTGCATGACTCAACAATGAAATTTTGTCATACGGTATTCCAAACTAACACAGTTGGAATCCTGGCGCGCGCGAAAATTTGAAGAAGCTCCCAGACGACCACCCAGGAAGTGTGGGATTGCATTAATGGCAGAAGCTTTGTTGAAAAAACGATGAAAAGTGCGACTACCGCCTCCCCCCATAGACAAAAATCGCAAGTTTTCTCGTTTTTCTGCTTTCTCTTTTTTTTATTCCCAACGTCTTCCACCTCCCCACACCTCCTCTTCGGTTTTTTTTGTGTCTCTTCTACAGTCTTCCCCCACTTCTGTCTTTCAAGCCTTTTTCCTTTTTTGCCCGAACGATCCAGTATAATTCGATGAGATGCGCGCAGATGGCAGCAAAAAAAAGAGAAAAGAAAAACGAAAGAAAAAACGAGAAGCTTCGCTTTTTTTCCTGTAACTGTGGGGAGACAAAAAAGTGAAGCTGTCGGTGGAAAATGGTGGTGGGAGAGGAATGGGAAAAATGAAAATCGCGTGGAGAAAGTTCTAAATTGTGATTTAACTTGAATACCCTCAGTGTTGCGTGTTTCCATGTCGCAATCCTGTAGAAAAATGCTAATGTAGGGAAGGAGGGAGGTTCCTGTTCCTCGGGTTGGTAGAAACAAATTCGGGGAATTTTCAAGAAAGGGGCGAGAATGGATATGGAGAGTTTCTGGGTTGGAGAAACAGAAATGAAATTTTTCAATAAGGATTTTGTTAATTTTTCGGATTCAGAGTAATTCAAAAAAATGAAGATCACTGATGTAAAACAAATTGCAAAGTTTCAGAGATTTTTGAATACGAGTTACAAAACTACTGAAACATAGGTACTTTGCTGACTAGTCGTAACAAAGTGAATCTGTCGCAGAGAGTCTTCAAAGGGTCATCGAAAAAATGGGCTGATTCAAAAAGAGTACTGTAGATCTCCGAAATTTTCTGAAAATCCAGAAAAATTCAATCGTACAAGTTTACACTTGAAAAGGGTTTGAAACTTGAAATTAAGTTCTGAAATTTAAAAAAAATTGTTCAGTTTTTGTGAAAGAGTAATTTCAACAGAATTTTGGTTATATTTTTTATGGACCATGAAAATGGCTCAAAGACAAAAAAATTACTCTTAACTTGTGATTCAAGCCAGACCGGGCATTGAAAATACTGTAAAAATCCCTGCTGGTCCTGCCGGTTGCAAGAATGCACGTTAAATATGGAAAATCGAAAAAGTATCCGTTATAAACTTGCTGTGATAAAGTCTCGAAATGGGAAAAATAGCGATTTCACACAGTTTAGAGTCTGAAAAAGTTGATTTTGTAATAGAAAAAATTTGAGCAGACTTAAATTTCAGTATATACTGTCAAAGAAAAATTTGAATTAATTTGAAGTGGACCATGTTTGGTCCGATTGAACGCATCAGTTGAGCAGTATTGATTATATGACTTTAATGTTGTATAGGTTGTAAATCATATTTATTTTCCTCTCTAGTTTACAGTCCTCCACGTCATGACACATATCACTCTTGCAGTAGCTCCTATAACATTTCCCCATAGACCCAAACCACGCAATAGGGTCTATCCACCACTACCATCTATCCACACCCGATAACATCTGGAAACCCAGCTATAAATCAACAAGATCGAACACGTGTAATCGAACATTCCATTTTCGATACCTCATTATTCGTGTTGCGCAACGCGTCGAGATTCCTAATCCGTCATTTAAACTTGACAACATGTCCGGTTACTGTAATTACGTGTATACATGAGATGTGTCTGTGTATTCGCAAAGTTCACCACCCACGGAGTTGAGGTTTATGGTAGGATGAGCCTGAATAGTGTAATTGGACTATGGTTCATGCTAATTATAATTGCTCTTGTGTTAGTCCCTTTGGTAAATATGTATGTCTTGTGGAACTTTGAAAAAATGGAAAGATTTTTTTGTCTTATCGCCTTTCTTCAGGATTAGTCGGATTTGCAAAGATTCCGGAAAATTAATGGGTGGTCCAGCTTCGGATTTTGCAACGCTTATCTTGAACGATATCTTCATCTAAGCTCTGAATCTCTGTCCTGCAACCCTAGAACCAGGTGTGAAAAAAAGGCGAAAAAAAATGTAGACAGGCAGAAGCATAAAGTGCAAGCATTCTGGTTTTCTTTGCTTTCTTTATCTCGTCTTCTTTCATTATTGTCTAGTGTTCCAATCTACCGCCGCGAATCTCTCTTCACCACCTTTCATCTTGTGCAACAGATGGTGCCATTTTGAATTTTTTTTCCGTGTTTCGTCAGATTTCTTCTCTGCAATATGAAAAAACTAGTTTAGATATCTGAAGAAAAATGATGTTAGAAGAAAACGTTTTCACAGTTTCAAATGGATAAAATAAACAGAAAAAATTATATTGTGTTTAGTGTTGCATAAGAAACGGAAAGGGATAAAAACCGCTTTTTTGAGATTTTCCTTTTTTTTTCCTCAGTTTTTCTCAGGAATCGAAACCATCTATTTTCTTTTTTGTTAAGGTCCACCGGTTTTTGTTTTGCCGAAGTACACAAAAAACCACACATTGTGGCCTTGGGGTGGAAGAAACCGAAATGATGGATGTGAAAAATCCTGGGCAGGAGAAAACTTATGCATAAAAACGTGGAACGAGTTGGTGTTTTTATGCGGTCCCCATCCCATCCGCGGACTTTCGTTTGATGGTATGACTTTCCAAGGTTATCCGAAGACAATTGCTAGTTGACGGAGCCGTGCGAAGAGAAAAAAAAAAACACAGTATGACAAAAAACTTTCGCGGAGAAAACACTGGCGTCATCCCTGCTTATTTATCTGCATATTTCACCGATTCGATTTCTGAGCGATTTTAATTACAATATCCCAGTGGTCTGTTCTGAAGGTGAAATCTATTAGAAGGGAGGGGAACGACAGGGGTGAATGGGTGAGATGACTACTGTCACGAGTCACGAGTCTGGGAAATGGATCATAACAAAAAATAGTTATGGGAGGGGATGGAACAATCACTAATAGCCCACGAGAATGAAATAAGAAGGGATCGGGATAGGGATAGAAAACGTCAAATATAGACATCTGAAAAAAAACACAGTTTGCATTTTCTCCGGACCACGTCAATGTAATATACCATTATCTTAAGTTTGAAAAACGGTCAATATGAAATGCAAAAACAAATTCTTCAGACCATTTTTACCATTATCAGGGGTTTGAAGCTCTACTGTCAAGTTTTCAATCACTTTGAAAATATTGGAGGATGTCAACATATCTAAATTGGAAACTTTGCATTCACGAAATTTTTCGAAATGCCCTAGTTTTTTAAAGATATTTTTCCATTTCCGAAAGACCCATTTTTTCAGGACAAAGTAGACCGGAGACAGGTTTCTTTCAGAAATGTGAAAATATCTGAGAAACTAAGAGTTCTCGAGAAATTCCGTGAATCCAAAGTTTTTCATATAGGTCTGTTTCCCATCCTCCGAAGTTTTCGAAATGATCGGAAAGTTAATAGCCGAGTTCCAGACTCCTGAAAATGGTCAACACGACCGAAAACCTACTGAAAATATGTTTTTTATCAGTTTTATAGATACCGTACCTAATCCAGTGAAAAAACTCGCTCGCTTTTGACCATGACATCTTTTGACCATGGTTTTTGAGCAATTTATTTACTCTCGAAAAACTCGCAGAAAAAATGTGAATTTTTTTTTCATCCGTCACGTTACTCTTTCAAAATTTCAGAACCACGCAATTTTTCTGAAAAACATCCAAAATTCTTGACAAGATCCTGCTGCTGCTGACTCATTTGTTCCTGCTGTGGACCACAAGTTTTCTTGGTACCGTACACACTACGACGTAATCGCAGAAGAGAACCATTCTTTTTACGCAATGAATGTTTTCAAAACATTCGATGTTTACATTCACGTAACTATGGGACAATTCTTCATTTGTTCACTAACTATACACGAAGAAAAAAATCCTATTAAAAAGGAATAAATTTTACACAAAAAATCACTGAGCAATGGTCGACGAGAAAATAGTTTCCATGATTTTAGGCAACTCCGAGGTGTCTTTCAGCACAAACGCTTTTCCAGCAGGCAATTGGCTTTGAATCTCATCAGCTTCGTTGCTGAGACTTCCAATTAGAATGACGAATGAATTGATTCCAGGACGTTTAGTCATGACATCTTTGATTTTTCTTGGTTGGATGTTGTATCTGAAAATTTAAGAGATTGGGTAAAAGTCATTGATGAAAGTGTTACCTGTGCAAGTTAGCATCGGACACCAAGATAACCACGGTTTCATCGAAATCGTCTTTCTTCACATTCAATTCACATCCAGCCCATTCCAAACTCTCTACCGTATTATCACCGCTGGAGCAGTACTGAAAGCCACACATTCAAAAACTTGAAACTAAATTTTTTTGTTACCTGTGTGTGAGCAATCATCCGTTTCAACACGTCTAAACGATCTTTGTTATTTTTGGGGTGCTGATCCGTTTTGACAAACGACACGGATGGCGAGTCTCCAGAATGTCCAACAATGTCATACTGGAAAAAAAAACAAGGATTAGTAAAGAGAGACCGAAGTTCACCGAACCTGCACTTTGTCTGTTTTCCCATCCAACGCAGTCATAGTCATCAGTGCGGCTTCCATAGTCTTTGTGAGCCGTTGGTCGTACCCATTGAATCTGTACATGGATCCAGAAACATCGAGACAGAGTCGAAGACGTTTTGGTTTTGTTTGCGGTGCTCCTGGATCAGGAACTTTATCAACGCGACGTCTGAAATTATTCAAGAGTTCAAAGACGTTGAAAAATTTAGAACCTGTAGATGTTCTGCTCTCCTGTGACACCTTCAATCAATTTTCCATCGTCCAAATCTCCGCTGGTTTGATGTTTTGTCCACTCTCGTTCCTTTTTCTTAGCCTGAAGCGAAAACTGTTAATGAAATCTTCGCAAATTTCCAAGATCATACCTCAAGCTGATCAATTACAGCAGCCAACTTTTTTGAAGGCACCTGCACCCTTTTCCACACTTTCTCGTACCCATCTGCATCATGTTCTGACATGTTGATTTCCTGGAATACTTCCAATTTTAAATTTCATTTTCTTTTACAGTTCAACTCACCCGTAACTTCTTGGCATACTCTTGCTTAGCAATCTCTCTCGCTTTCTTCAATATATGCTTTGGAACCTGCTCTTTTGCGAAATCAGGCATTTGATGGACGTCATGGCCTGCATCCAGTCGGAATGGACCACCAATTCCACCAAGACCTGCGGTATTGTATCCACCAGTACCACCCATCCATTGATTTCCACCGTGATGAGGAGCGTTGTCGGGATCGAATCTGGAAAGTTTCGTTTCGGACTTGTTTGAGTTTTTGGACACTCACTTTCCAAGTTTTGGCTCGTCGAGTTTTTCCATATCAACATCATCTGATTGTCTATCGAACTCCATTCTTAGATTGTGGTCATCTGATCCACCGGTCATCCGTTTCCAGTCGTCAAATGATTTTCCTAATGTGGACCAAGACAGTTCAAACGACCTGATGAACCCTGTCATGTCTACAGTAAGAACTTTTTCATCATCCCATGGAATTAGTTGAAAATGAGCTTTTGCCATTTTTGCACCCCATGACCTGTAAAACTAATTTGAGTATTCAAAATCTATGAATTTCTTACTCATATAATACAGGATTCGCACTTTGTGGTACTGGCACATAGCTGATCTTACTTGCAGCCAAATCAATGCTTTCCAAAAATCCAGACGTTTGGTAGGGGTCGATTTCTAAAAAATTAACAATTAATTTATCATGAAAAATTCTTAAAAACTCACTTTCATCGATATATTCTTTGGGTGTTCTAAAAGTGGGAAGAGCACGGACGAGTGTATCGCCTAAGAATGTGGCTTCTCTTGAAACATCAACATTTGCACACTTTTCCATATTACGGTAATAACCAGGTTTTGTGAGATAATTTTCAGTCGGTTTACGTGGGATTCCAAAAACATCACCATCCTGAAAAGTGTTATTTTAATCGGAAAGTTGTGCAGATAAATCTTACAAGTCTTGTATTAATAAAATAATATGGATCCGCAACTATTGTCATTTCCTTGCCTCTTAGTTTTGTGGCAATCGAGTTCAATCCAGTTTCCACGTCGCTGTCTATTTTTTCCAGTTGCCATCCTCCGTTTTCCAATTTGAGAATGTAGCTTTCGTTGCCTTGATAAATCTGAAAAATCCAATTAGAAATGAAAATTGATAATAATCGGTTAGTAATAACAGAAGTATTGCCGAATCAAGAAATCAGGGACCTGAAAAATTTCACAGGCGGCTTCCCGGTCACATTCCGAAGCCTTGCCCCAAAATCACTACAGTAGTAAACGAAACTGATTTCTGTGGGTTTAGTGGAGTTTTCTGGACAATATTTAGATTTCTTGGTATGAAAATGATCGTTAGCATTTCTAGAATCTGTTTTTCATCGAAAAAACCGAACTTAATTGCAAAAGTAGCTCGAACGAAGCGAAAGTCTGAAGTTACTTTTTGCTGCACTTTTTCCTAGATCAAAAAAAGCTACGTCTTTCAAATTCGCAGGTCCCAGTTTTTAAAATTTGACAATACCTCCGAGACAACAGTCCAGTTTTGAGGTGCATTGGCGTAAACTCTTTTGATTTTGAAAGGAAGAGATCCGTGTTGCACTGTGACTCCGTGTTTCTCATCAGTGTAAACAAGCATTTGGTTTCCACCACTGCAAAAATAATATGTTTTCAGATAGTATAGATCTATGACTCGCTTACCATTCATAAACCAACGCGTGATTACATTTTTGGTTGGATAGTCTCCATGGATAATTTGAACCCGTCAGCACTAGAAATTAAATGATTTAATTGGAAACTCGTAAAATTAACACTTACTGGCTCCAATTGTTTCGGTGAAACTTGAATTTCTCTGTATCACAGTTCCCATTTGATCGGGTAAACTGACAACAGCGGTAAAGTTGGCTTCTTCCTCATGAACCAGAACATTGTCGCCTCCAAGATATGCCAGTCGGATAACCGGTCGATACATGGTACTGACAGGCGGGAGGAAACTTTGAAGATTGATTTCTTCCATCTGGAAAATTTGGTTTCAGAACAATCAATATGCCTCTATCTATATATCTGGCTTACCACATCGGAATCCATGAAATTTTTACAATGGTAAAGTTTTGGAGGATTCACACTTGCCACCACCAAATCGTCGTTCACACGAATCGCATCACCTATAACTTGCGTTGTATCCATCGGAATCTTCCAAACACAGTGTGATTCGGAGAAAACCCCGCTTCGTAGATTTTGTTTGTCAAGTTTGTCTTCCACGTGGCTCAATTTCACTGGTGGATCAATTTCAATGAGAGCTGGTGGCTTGAATCCGTATTCTTTTGGAAAATCGACGGTTCTCATTGACCATTTTCCGAGATTTTTCAGCTCGCCCAGCGAAATTCTATCGGTGAGCGATACACTGTCGTTTTTTCGAGTCACACCTGAAATTTGAAAAGTTTGTAGGCGATGAAAAAACATAAATTCAATCATTTATCTCACGAAAACCGGCGACATCTAACAATCGAACGAAACAATATTTATGAAACAGTTAATGAAAAAATAGACTAGCCTAGGGGAACTCCGTGCTTCTGGAAGACTTCGTGAATGACTGCGATGGTGTCCTCACTGTATGAATCAAAATCGAAAACATTTCGGCAAACTTCTGGTAACGGGTCATTGGGGAACTCCTGAAAATTTTTAACAATTCATATGTTCTTTTTGTGTCATTGTTCTGATTAACTCACATTGCAATGTCTCACAATATTGACAAGTTCCCTAGTTGAATACGGGTATTGAAGGATTCCTTGATCAGTTTTGTCACGCAACTCGTTGAAAATGGTGAGCAATTGGTTAAGCGTGCTAGTGCTGACTGTTGGACCGTACTTCTGAATCATTTCGAATTCACTCTGCCTTCCTGGATGGTCAATCATGTGAATCGCAAAAAGATCACCAAGAACAGCAAACAAATTGTTACCTGAAACCATGAACTTTTAACAATATTGGTTTCAAATTTGACTTACCCAAGAATGGGAATCCAGGTCTGTTCGCTAACATGATGATTCGGAAGTTGGGATGAATTGGAACCAGCTTTTCGTTCTTCTTGTCAGCTTCGGTGAATGATGCAGCTGGTCGGAGGGATCGACCATCACCAAGCACCAAGTTTCCAGTATCTAGGAGACTCTTCAAGATTGCAATGACGTGCAGTGGCGCTTTGTCAGCTTCGTCGATTACCAAAATCTGAAATCAGCGTTTTTAGAATATGCAGACAACTTTTACAAGAGTGATTGTGAAAAAGCCTACCTGTCCACTTCTAGCTGCTTTCACTAATGCACTATCCTCGTGACGAATGATTCCATTTTCTACTACTGTCTGCATTGTCAGCGTTTGCACCGTTGTATCTCTAAAATAAACTTTACAAAATCTTCTATCCATGAAAATTCATACCTGTGGAGCTGCATATATTGTCTCGGACGATTGATTAAATGAAGAAAGCGATCAGTAAGCTTATTCTTTCCTACTCCTTGGTTTCCGATCAATAACAGATGACTTCCCAGCTTCATATCTCTTGCCATGTCCTCCAACACCTCATCGTGCTGTTTGTTATGATGGAACAACACATTTGGAATCAGTGCCTCGTCCTCCGCTCTTTCAGTCGCAGCTCTAATCATTTCAAGATACTTCTGATCTTCCTTTGTACGAATTGAAGTGTCATTGATAAGGTCAGCAGCTTTCAATTCGTATTCAAAGGTTTCTTTAGTGATTTGAGGCAAGAATTTTGACAAAGCAGCTTTCTCGACAAGTTCACGAAGATGTCCTGGCTGCATTAAGTCTCTCTTAGCAATATGGATGAGACGTCGAAGCGACAAAGATGTGGCAGTGTTTTTGAGCTGAAAATTGATCATTTCATAATGAGTGGACAACAATCAAAACTCACTCCTGAATCATGTGAATCCTTAATCTTCTGCACAAACTTGATAAGTTTGTCGACTGCTTTTGTGTTTGATCCATGCGTAATTTCCGAGATGATTTTTGCTTGTTCAGGTAGCGAGAGCTCCGGAACAGTGTAGAATGGTAGAAGTGAGAGCGCATTCTCGTTGATCCATTTGTGATCTTTGGATTGTGACTCTCCAACGAATAGCAGGCGGAAAGAGTCGGGGATTCGAAAAACGCCTCTGAAAAAAATTCGTTTTGTAAATATTGAAGATAGGAAATGTTCAACATACCTTTCATTCATTGTTGTCTCATCTACCCCATCTCTTTTCATGATTGTTTCAAATTCTTTTTCTCCAATCAAACGGTTTCCATTTGGTAAATCGAATCTCCTATGGTAAACCAGCTGCGCCAGCGACATGATAACACTGGGATGGACCATCTCAACACCATCCAGAACACAAACATCTCCGTTTCGTGCAGCAGCCACCAGAATCGAGTCCTCCCAAACTGTATCTCCATTCTCTTTCATATGACGTCGCTGAATCAGTTCTCGAGTGTTCATATCTTGATGCAGTACCATTGTGACATAGTTGAAATTCAGCCGTTTAGAAAGCTCCCCGAGGACAGTGGATTTACCAGAACCTTTAGGACCGATCAGAATGAAATCTCCCTTTGAGAATGCCAATGCCAAGTCAGCGAGAAGATTTTCTTGATGATCAGTAGGAACCCAAGTAGCTGTCGAGGTCGTTGGATGAGGAGGAGTTGGCAAATTGAGATTTACTTTCTTTTTATTCTTCTTTTTCTCATTTATTTGAACCCATGTGTTTCCATCCTTATTTTTCAGCCTGCGCGTTTTCTCCTCATTGGATAGCTCGAATTTAGTTTTGAACGTATCCATCAAATACTTTTCACTTTCCGATAGTACTTCCTTTGCCGGGTAAGTGTAGTCCACGATTTGACCAGCTGAGTAGACTGGATTCATATTCCAAATTCTCAGCGTGTTCTCCACAACCGATGTGGCAATTCTTGGTTTTGTCGTTGACGCCTCCGAGTTGTATGCATAAACCACAGAAATCAAGTCGTTGAGTGCCGACTCATTGACGTTGGGAGCGATGAGTTTAGCTTGCTTTAGGAACGTATTAAAAGACAACTCTTCGATGTTTCTACACTGGAATCTGCTTCTGAATGGTGGATCCAAAGAGTTTCCAGCGAATCTGGGAACTGGAAGACCGAGAGCGATGACGTGGAAGTTCTCTGACACCCTCTCCATTCCCATTTTCTTCAGCGTCGCTTCGTCGTACTTTGACTTCAGCTCATCGTACTTGTCGTGTTTCATCAAGAAGCGACCATCGTCTAGCTGCATTTCACGATTTTCCAGGAGGTTGTTGAGAATCGGCAGGACATTCCGTTCAGCTCGTTCGACACCATCGATCACCAAAACTCGCCCTTCCAAAGCAGCACGAACTGCACACTGAAAATAAAACTAGCTTATCGCAACGTTCTCGTAGTTCTAAGGACCCACCAAGTCTGTGTAGTAAGCAGTTCCATCTCGAATCTCTCGTCGCTGCTTGATATCTGCTTCTGTGGTGTCTCTGGTGATTGGAAGATACTCGAATTCTCTGTTTGTTGCTTCCAGATATCTCAATACTAATTCTAGACGGATTTTTCCAGGGACACCTAAAAGGAACACGTCCTGCTTCAGTTTGTCTTTCTGAATGAGCCATTTGAGATGTGGCAGAAGGTCCTGTGGTGGCTGGCCAGACAATCCGTAGTAAGCAGGAACGAAATCTGGATTTTTGGCATCCTGGAGCTGCACACTGACGTTTCCGATAGTTAATGTAGACGGTTTTGAGCTAGTTGAGGCTGAAATGAACACTTTTTGTTTTTGTTTCCTTTTTTCCTAGCTGTTTTAAGTATTATGTTTCGGGCAGATAGCACGGCATTCTACTAGAGCGCATTTGCATCATGGTGCTTTCTCGGAATGTTTTCATCATTTTTCCACCCAAAAAGTTGAAATTCTCACCTGAATTAGCCAATATTGTCCTCGCATGACGTATGCGAAGAAGTGAAACCCGTGTGATCATCTGTAGTAACCTGTATTTTTACCTGAAATGTCAAAAAATGTTTTATTTTTACGAAATCGAAATAAAAAGATTCGAGAAACGCGAAAAATTGAAATTCAACAGAAAGAAAAGAGAGATTTATTCAGAGAAAATGGGAAAATAATCGAGTTTCTATAATATGGAAATTCACAACATTAGAAAAGAAAAGAAAGAGAGATTCATTTTAAAACATTGGTTGTACAGTTAAAGCAAAGAAACGACTAGCCGGGAGAAAAAACGTTTTGAGTATCAACTTCAGTGAACACTGAGAGTATAGACGGGAAAATTAAAATTTTGGGATTCGATGACACAGAAATCATCATTTTCGAATCAAAGCGACGAACGCAACGACGGTGAGACCAGCGAGACCAGCCCACATGAACTGCAAAGAGGGGAAAATGAAGAAAATCGATAAACGCATCGGGACCTATGAGGATAGGTCGTCTTGCACAGAGACTGCACTCATTATGAGGGCCAGGTCAGACACACACAGTGCGCTGCGACGACCCATAGACTAAGATACTCGTTGTGTGTGTAATGTACGAACGTATTGTGATGTCTGGTGTTTGGTAAGATAACCGGTGAACGTTGGGGCAAGATACAA
Source organism: Caenorhabditis nigoni (assembly GCA_027920645.1). Lineage (NCBI taxonomy): Eukaryota > Metazoa > Nematoda > Chromadorea > Rhabditida > Rhabditidae > Caenorhabditis > Caenorhabditis nigoni. The sequence goes on from CP115869.1 coordinate 18,978,840, forward strand.
GGAAGACTACGTGTAGTTGTATCTTCTTTTTTCTAAAATCATAAAATTGTTTGAACTTTTTCTTCCTGAAAGTTAAAGGGTCTGTGTATGTGGGATGTGGATGTAGCATTTTCAGCATATTCTGAAACCAATTCTCCCAGATCATTCTCCGATGATGTGTTATTTGAGAGGATCCTCGTCACTCCCCGTTTTCCCAGATCCGCAAAGTCATAACTTTTCGATTGAAAACACGTTTTCGAAAATAACAGTGGGAAAAACACTACTATTGTTCGTCGTCATTCTCATTGCCACGTGTTTTCCGAAGATCTACACCCCGGTCAGTTTAAACACCAACGTTCTACTTTGTACACAAATTTTGTCACTTTTAAACGTTACGAACATGCTCGCGACGGTCTCGTTTCTCGTTCTCCTCCATGAGATGATTCAAGGTGAGGCTGATTTCTTCTGAAATGAAAAAGTAGATTGATGAGGAACGGTGCTCTCGAGAGAGAGAGATAAGGGACACTGTTCTGTTTGTCTAATAGCGTTACGAGAGTTTCAAACATCCAAAGTAAATATGCCAGAACCAAATTTTCGTATTGATTTTTACTATTTCAAGATGAATGATATTTCTAAAAATTTCAGAAATTTGCTCATGTTTCTAAGTTTCTCTGGTTCGCAGTCTCGTTAAATAAGATATACAAAATCTGATTGCTCAGGTGATTTTTAGCATTTTTATGGTACTAAAGCTTGGCTTTCAAGTTTCCGATCATTTTGAAATTTTTGAAGGGTGTGAAGCAGACCTAAATTGAAAATTTTGCATTCCTAACTTTTCAGATATTCCTAGTTTTTCAGCTATTCCTAGCCTCTTAGCTTTTCATCTATTCGCCAGTTTCTGAAACACACGAGTGTTTCAAGTTATCAGTACAAAAACGGGCCACGAAGAGGTGTCCTTCAGAAATCTGAAAAACTGAGAGTTTTCAAAAATTCTGTGAATGCAAAGTTTTCAATTTAGGTCTGCTTCTTACTGAGTCACTTACTGAGTTGACTTCCAACTTTCTTCAACTGACGAACCGGGTCCACCTCAATATAATCGTCATCGGGATTGGCGACGAACTGCTGAAAACATTTTTTCTAGTTTTTCGACAACATTCTTCTCCATTACTTGATATTTCTCCATGATTTGCATGTAGTCAATAGATCCAACAGCTTCTTCCGGAATTTGATACTGAAAATTCCTCGTTTTGCGTAAAATGTTTTCATTGATACTAACGAAGAAATGATCGTGTCCCGCTTCCACAACACGATTCTCATCCGCTGAGCTGTTGCCGGATAGTGAGAACGACTGAAAAGGTTTTCATTCTTGTTTTGCTTTGAAAAATGTCTTACCTCGATTCCAGCCAACGAAATCGGATCTCCGGTTCCAGATATATGCTCCGGCATGTACATTTTTCCAAAGCTTCTGCTCACCTCAAAGAATCGATAGAGATGGAGGGGACCCTCAAAGCATAGAAAGCCTCCAAACGACACTCCGCTACCCGCGCGTTGTTTAGCAGGTTTCTCAGCCGTCTCTCACACTCTCGCCTAGGGCTGTGTCGATTTACGAGTTTTGTTGTTGACGCTTAGAGAAAAATAGGTTTTTCTAGTTGTTTTGTCTAGATTTTCACCGAAAAATAGTCAGAAATAGTTGTAAAGTGTACTTATGCTCAATTTTACATCAATTTTCTTATTTTTCATCAATTTATTTTCTTTCAGATGGCCGAAAACACCACGAGTAGCGGAAGTAATGATGTAAGTTGATTTTATAGCTCAAGCTGATGCCAAATTCAGGTAATTTTATCCCAAAACATCTATGATTTTTTTCAGCAAAAGTATGTGATGGGAAAAGAAGAATTTTGGGACGATATCAATGATCCGTATTGCCGAAAGTTGGCAAACACTGACCCAAATGATGTTTATCCAAGCTACAATCCAGGTTAGTTCTTCATTTTCTCATCAAAAATCGAGAAATTTAGTTCCTAAATGCGCAGTGCCATCTCCTCGCGGATAATTCATAAGAAAATACGTTTACAGGCCCAGAAAACCCCGACGGCTCCGTAAACTTTGAGTGTCACTGTGTCAGTCATTTGGTTGCAAGCCCATGTGGATACGAGTTCAGGTACACACAAACCAAAACACAAAATAAGAAAAAAATTTGGTTTTCAGAGAAGCGATTTCGTGTCAGAAGACGTCAACAGACGAGGAAATGGAAAACGGCGCGTGCGGCGAACAATTAATGGCGTTTATGGAATGCGCGATGAGGACTCAGTGTTTCAAGAGTGAGTTTTTGATGTTCCAAATTTGGGCAAAGATCGAATACGGATCAAAAATAAAATTATGATAGCCGTACTTGCCGATGAACCAATTCCGGGCCGGCACGGCCCGGCTTATAACTCACTTAAAAATTTTAACTGTGAGTAAAACAACGTACCAAGTGATAGAGCTCTGCAAGCTCTACAACCTCCCACAAAAATGAGCCAGTTTCAGAAACGGTATTATGATGCGGACCGTCCAAAAATCATCGACCCGGACCATAATATTGTTTTGGCTTATTCTTGTTGGAAGTTGTAGAGCTTGTTAAGATCTATTTTTGTTGTGTTGTTTCGTTCACACTTTCAGGTTTGAAACTAGTACCAGTTTTATCGCCGGTTCGTGCCGGCCCGGAATCGGCTCTTCGGCAGGTATGCTGGTAGCCAAGAAAGTGCTCTGTAAGCCTTGTTAGAACTAACTAGATGAAAAAAATGTCAATGGGAAAATTAGAAAAGTCAGGTGCCCAACCAAGCGAAAGATGAAAAAGAGTAGTATGAGAACTTTCAGAGTTTCACACGCGACGTCAATGAACTATACGGATCAGAATTATACTAAGAAAAGTTGTTCATGTAATCAAAAGATCAGAAGAAGTACATGTACTCTTTGAATTATCGGCCTACAGAACACAAAGCCTCTATAAAAATAGTTTTTGAATACCAGAGAAGTATTCACTTCGAAAAATCCTTGAGAATTGGGATAGGCTGTCAAAAATATGATTTGTGGATCTAGATTTGAGCTTAGTTTCAAATTAACTGATGAACATATGAAAAATTGGTGAGATTATTCATAATTTTTTATGGATACAAAACCCATAATTCGGAAGTAAAAATCTTGAAAAAGTCAAATTTTATACCGCCGAATCGTGGATTTTGTATGAATCGCCTTTTTATACCACCTTTCACGCCCAAATGGTGGAATCCCCCAATATTTCCCCGAAAAATCAAAAGGAAAACGTGAAACTGACTGGTACTCTTCACAGAATACATTTCAGCCAACGATTCTACACCTGAAGAGAAACAAGCGGAAAAATGAGCTAAACAACAACTCCATGGCAACAACCCAATGTTTTTTTTTCCAATTATTATTAGTTTTTTGTTATGTTGAGTAATATTCTGTTTCTTGTTACTAGAAAATTAATTTACTTTCATTTTATCTTCTTATCTCTCGAATAACCTTCTATCCGTCTCAAACGGGTACATAGTAGTAGATTGTAATAAAACCGTTGTTATCTTTTTCTTCCCCCTTATCACGTTCCTCTCGGTTCAAGGTCCGATCAATTACTATATTTTTGTATCGCTGTTTTCTTTTTTTTTAATCAATCGATTTCCAGTGTGGATGATGCAAGTACCGGACCATCTGTCGGTGACAGGTGCCGACCTCATGCAGATTGACCCATTCAATAGGCTGGTGAGCGACATTTTTTGTTACATAAAGACGGGAATGCATGTCTTGGCATTCCCCAAGAGAGGAGACGTAGTAATATGAGAAATGCATTGCGTTATCCTCTTGAGGGATATAGAAGAGACATGTTGCGGAACATTCTTGGGCATTTATTTGTTCATGAATCTTTTGTTGCATACTTTCGGTGGACAACGTGCCTGTCGTAAAGTTATAATACCCAAATACGGTCAAACTGCATCTATATTTTTGGATAAATGATCTAGAATATCAAGTTTTGTGCTAAATCAAATATATAAAGTTAGAATATTTCAGATGAATAAATTCGAGTCGACCAGAAAAGCAGTGCTAGAAAAAATGAGTGTTCCCGAGCACATCACAATAAATGGGAATTCGACATTTGTTCCAGAAGAGCGTAGAGTGTTCCGATCAGCTGTAAGTTCTAATTTCTTCTTGCTGAATTTTAAATCTATCTGAAATTACAGTCTCTACGAATGGAAGTTCCTAACCATCTGAACGTGTTCGACCTTTCTGAAGATTTAATCAATCACAACAATAATCAAAAAATGGTGAGCTTGTTTTACATTATTCATGACTATATTAGGATGTTCCAGGTTGTTCCACCATCACTGGAGTCATCAAATGTTGCGAATCCATACGAAGAAGTCAAGTTAATGCAGAAACGAATGGGTAAGTTGATTAATATTGTCAATCGGATCATCCTGATGATCGTGTTCCCCAAATGATCGAAAAAGAAATGTAGAACACGCGCATTTGAAATTCCATTGCGAATTGGGCATGGTTGGCTCGGATATTTGACAAGCATGACATACCACCGCAGGTCGCAGTTTCTGAAAAAATAATACTCGGAGAGTCGCGGCCGGCTCTGGATAGCCGTGCTATTTTTTTGAAGGAATCGTTCCAACATCAACCCAGATTTGAGAAAAAAGAGCATTAAAAAACCAAAAACCTTGGAAAAACTCATATGTTTCTAGTTCAAACGTTCAGGCCTTCATTTTCCACATAGCAAATGTCATGAAAAAAGCTCAAAAACTTAGATTCCAAAACTTCAAACATTTGCTTTCAGTTGTCCTTGTGAACCGACTTGGAGTACTGGAAAACCAAATTGTGGCGCAAAATCGAAGAGAGAAGGGGCTTTTGTTGATGTTAATTGGAGCCGTTCTTCATATTGCTTACACCTACCTACGACGTTGATCCCATTGTATCAAAATTACTTTTAACTATTAAAACCAAACTACATCAAACTTTCACATATTCACGAGTATTTTGTAACTCCTCCTTTCTCCTGTTCATACGCTTTGTACAATCCGAGCATTTATGTACATCGAACTACATTGTTTTTATATTGCTTTAATCCATGTCACATTCAATTTTTCTTTGTCATATTCAACCATAGTTCTTATAGCATTTTGTATATACTAGTGTGATTTATTTATGCATTTTGAGAAAACAATACCGAAATTTACAAAATAAAATAAATAATAACATCAAAATTACTATCATTCAGCTAGACTCCATGTTGGCTCAGTTCTGTGTTGCTGTAGGACGAATGGCTTTTGATTTCGCTTTGTTCGGAAATAGCAAAAGCCCCATATAAGCACGGCTATCAGAGAAACAGCTGTGAGACCAATTCCAACACCAAGAATGATATTTGGAAGGGTTACAGTGTTAAAGTAGATGTAATTGACTGCATAATCTTTCATCACTACTCCAATTTCCAGAGCAAATGCGGGTAGAAGAGCGTTAGGGACATTTGACATGGTTCTAGAATATAAAACAGTTTGATTATTAAAATAATGTTTTGATTTCTTACGTCCAAGATAGCGATTTGAACACTGGAATTGACAGCATCATTCGGAATGTTCCACCAATGGTACTTCCGGTTGTCTAAAATTCTTTACTATATCGTAACTATCATTCTATGGATCCCTACCGGGTTGATATAGAAGGTCCCTGGATTATGCTTCCCCTCAATTGGCCTAATTCCAATCATAGCGTCTGTCACTACTTCCGGTGCTCCATAAAAATGTGGTGCCGACAGAATTGCTCCAAACGGCAATGGAATATTTTGTCCCGGGATACATTGCGCCGGTACCATTCCCTGTGGCATGACATAGGTTCCATTGACATGTGCACCATCACAACATGCGTTACAAAAATTGTCGTATTGGTTGCAATCAATTTGAGCGCAATTTCCGTTATCAGTTCTTGTGTGGTTTGGACCGCATGGCCAGTTGGGGAAATAATTCTAAACGGTTGTTTATAATGGATGATCATAAATTAAAACGCAAGGAAACGTACGACTTTCTCAACATTGTCGTAGCGATATCCAGGCATTTTGATGGCGTCATAAGAATCATCTTCAATTTTGAATCCGTAGGTTGGAATGGAGTTTACTGTTTTGCTCTCGTGGTAATGAAGATTATACTTTCTAAACTGGAAAAGATGAATCGAGTTGGTACGTTTGTCAATACCTGCACAAAAATGATTGGAACTGAACGACAGAGTCTTTTTTCTGGATTCCCGGCTTCTGAATAGTTCCATCACAAGATCCCCGAACGTCAGCAATTGTTTGATCCTTCCACCATGGCAAATGTGTCATTCCATTCCATGATGTTATTTGTCCAGTGCTAAAAACAACTTAATTCTGTTTATTTTTCAAGTTCTGAACATACTAGTCAGTGTTGTCTTTTCCAGTTCTGATTGTATAGTTTCCATCGCAGGTGTGACTGTACTAAAAAACAAAAATATTGTTTCAGCCATAAATTAATCATCAAAATACCTGTGGGAAGAATCCACCCATTGGAACTTGAGGAAGTTGAATGGGGTTTCCTAATATCGCCAGCAGAGTCTATAATCATCTTAGTGTTATGCTTTGTTTTGTAATCTTTATTATCATGCCACGATTTTTGTTCCTCGTCAAAGAAACAGGAACAGTTTAGAAGGGTGTTACCTTGGTAAGCGGACTGTTAATCAAAGTGATAAGGGGGTCATTGTAGCCGTCGAAAAGAGTTCCGGCAGCTGAGACTGTTCTAAAAATAAGGAAAAAATGATTTATGTCTGATATAGTTTTTTGTTTTACCTGATTGGTTGTTCGCCAAGCAACATTGCCAGAATATCCATACCAAGACCAACAACAGGTCCAGCAGGGTTGTAAAGTTGCATGAAAACAGTACTCTGAAAATTCTACCGCATTTTGAGTTATTTTGAAAATTACAGTCTTACCATATAGGCAGTGTTGCCAAATTGAACACTATCATTTTGGTAGCAAGTATCACAAGAGCGAGTTGGGTCGAAAACCTGGAATCCAACTTCACATGATCACACCAAAATATTCAAATCCTTACCCATGTCTTATTGTTCATGTAGTAAATTTCTTTATCATTGTTCCGGAACTCAATAAAGTCTTTGAATTCCGTTTCGCTGAAAAAATCAAAAATAGTTCAAAAGGATTAGTTGTGCTCGGAGAAATATCAGTTTGGAATTTCGTCTGTGTGTTTGTGCTAGTCGCATGCCCAACACACATTTTTGTGTTATGTTATGAATCTTAGAGGTACGAAGAACAGAAAATAGTAATGATAAGAAAGGAATGAGAGTTTATTGCTAAATTCAGAGATCAAAAAGTGTCAGATTAGAAGTTTGCCTGATTTTCGGATGTTCCACAAACTTTTGCCCCATAAAATTGTCAAATCTTATATAGTTAACATTTCAGTTGCAATGACAAACGTTTATGATCATTTTATAGCTTTCTCAATCTCTTTCCCTTCAACACTATTTTAACTTCTATCACAGCACAAATTCTAGTTTTTTTATCAATAATGGTTAGGCGCCGCTATTATGCTTATCACATTACAAATTTACAGCAAAAGAACAGAAATCAGGAAGAAATTAACGTCAAAGAACGCGTCAATCAATCCAACTTACGCGTAGGTATATGGTCCGATTTCGAGCATGGCAGGAGTGGCGCCATTATATAGGACTTCATCGGGATTAGTGACATTAAAAAGATGGAATGTCCATATTTGAGTGGCAGGGATTTTCGACCAGTAGAATGTACCCGTGGGAAATTGACCGTCAGATTTTTTTCTGTAAAAAAAGATTCACTCCATAAACGTTATGACTGGTACCGTCGAGCTTAAGTGAATTTATCTCAGTTCAAGTGAGAAGTATCAGAAAGTGGTCAACTGAGAGATTCTTTATAACAAAAGTTTGTTTGTGTTAGTTAAGGGCTTTTTGACATCTTTCACAGAAACCGTAATAAACTGACTTGAAGTGGACGGTTATAGATGGGTACTGTATTAGAGTGTTTACAGTAGTCATGGATTCACATTTTGGGTTGGGTGTCTCTTTTAATTTCAAAATCTCAACTTTCAAGAACAATCCAGTTGCTCTCTTTTTGATATATAATATTTGACACAAAGCTCGAAAAACTGGCTTAAAGTTTACAGCTAAAAAGCCCTTCTATTTCAAGTTTACGGTAACTTAACTTAGTTTGGTAAACGTCTAGTCAATTTCGAACTTCTGTAAAGCATAGTTTTTTGTGTTTTGCTTTTTAGATGGTTTTTATACAACAGATGAGCTCAAAATAATAGAAAAACTTACTGAAGATAAACTTGAGAATCGACAATAGATTGAAAAATAGCAATAGGGAAAGGAATTAATAAAAATATACCTAGAGCGAAAACTAAGAGAATAACGGCGGCTAGGATAATTTTAACAAATAACCTCATCTTGTACCAGTAGTCGCCTTCAGTAAGCACACCACCACTACCGCCAATCCGTCAGTCTGCACTCCGACGCTTATCATTTTTCCCTCCATGGCTTCACAGAGACCAACCCCTCTGGCACACAATTTTGCTTTTGCCTCCCCTCTCCACCTCCTCCTACTCCTTATTCATTCGGTTTCCAATCAAAAATTGTCCAATTGAAACCGCTTGATGGCAATATCAGTCACGACCCTTGTTTCACACACTGTTTTATGTATTTCAGATTTTGATAGCGATGTTGGCAACGGGTGTCAACCACGTTTTGGCAAAATTGTTGTTGCAATAAATGGAAGAATACCCGTAGAGATAAGACAACACTCCTGGAATAGTTCTCTTTGGCACCATAAAAATTATTATCATGTTTTTGAAAACTACGACGTTCTTTACACCAAAAACTTTGCTCGGTCAGAGATCAGAAGTGAAAATAATCTGGTCAATTAAATTATGGGGAAACCTGGCAAAGTAGTTTGAAATAGGAAACAGCTCTAAATAAATTTAATTACTCTGTTTTGCAATTTGAAAAACATTGAAGATATCTGCATAAATTGAAACCTGGGTTTGAACGAAAAAAAAATCAATTATATATTTCGGGAATACATTATGCTCGGTTAGCTAGACGATCAAAGAAAACCAATTAACTTGGAAATATTTTTTTTTGAAATATCTTATTATCATGCCAACTTGAATTTCGACGTAGTACTTCAAATCTATGCCTGTTGGAACCGGACCACAACAACGTACAACAGCAAAAAAATCTCATCGGATATGTTCTTACTGATAAAAAACTGTAATTTGTGATTCTATTTGTGCTCTCCAGACATACCAAGATGGCATTAAGATGGCACTATTCCGGGAGGTAACACATAAGTTTAAAATTTGATAAATTTCCCAGTATGCCACTTATCACACCATTTTTCAAAATGTTCACATGTTTCATTCGTGAATTTTGAAGATAAATTCTACTAGGACTTAATATTCTTTCTCATTCTCTTCAAATTGTTATTCGGGCATTCAAAGTTTCTAATTCGACTAAATGAATTAGCAGCAAAATTAAACCCAAGTGAAAGTATTCCATACTTGTGTTCTTTGTGACCAGAATATCAAAGACTATACTTTCGGCATGTCAGTGGTCGAAAATTCGTATTTGTCACTCTTTCCGATTTTCGATCTTTGATTGAAATGTAAAAAAAAATATTGCAAATGTTCTGATAAATAAAAATGGAAAATGGAATCCAGATTTACGATACTCTCATTCAACAAACAAAGTCTGATCGTAATTCCGGATCTTCCGGTCTATTCTTCGAATAAATTTGTCTAAGCATGTTCGGGATCATTATAGTTCTGCCAACTGTTTTCAGCTCACACTCAGGCCAATGCTGAAAAGAGACGATTCGTCAATCTTTGAATTATGAACCGTGTTACCAATTCTATATCATGCCTCTCGGTGATGATAACAGAATGGTTATCACGCATGTGGTTGAACTGCATAGTTATCAGAACGCTACAATGTATTCCAGAAGCGCACATTTGATAGGTACCAAAGTAAAATGTTTTTAAGATCAAAACTTTTATGATAATCTAGAAAGTCGTGGTAAAAACGACAACGCCAATGATTCAGAGACGCATGCATTGTAAATGAAACATGTAACGCCTTGATTCCTAAAAAAACGGTTACTGTAAATATGAGAAAAATCTAAAATGGATAAAAATTACAAGATAGAAACTTGGGTTCCATAGGCCAAAAAGCTCATATAAATCGCCATACTACTTGCATTTCGAGCCGGATGATTTTAATTACTGTAAATAATATATAATTTTTGTAAAGTAAAAAGTTTTCGATAATATTATGACAACACATTTTATATAGACATTTTTTATGTTCCTAATGGGGACCGGAATAATTAAGCTGAATGGGCAAGTGGCGTTCCTTCTGACCTTTTGAGGCATACAATGTAAAGACATGGAGATATTCAACGAATCGTTATTATTTTCTATTTTTTATGAATATTCTCTCTTCAATCATCCAATTTTCTGTACATAATCCGCAAAACTGCCCGAAACAAACTAGATTGTCTTCGTCAAAGACAACTTCCGCGAAACAGGATGCAAACATTTCGTCTTTCCGACCAGCACACTAAACTAGACATTCCTGAATTTTCAGCTCTATCTCTCTGTCAAATGTTTCCATTGAGGTTTACGTGTCGGTCAATGATTATTGATAACGGTTGATAAGTTGCAACGTGAGTGGTTGCCGTCGAGCAATTGTACAGATACTTGCATTTTTATTGTTCAAAAGAAAAATAAATTAAAGCGCAGAAGCAAAAGGGGAAGGAAGATCAGCGATTGAAATTTGTTTCAAGTTTTAGACAATAAACTGCATGACCTTCTCAGCCATAGTTGCAGCATCTCTGAACACGAAGGAGTGTTCCACATTGTCTTTCTCCAGAACCACATGTCCACGTGTCAAGCGTTCGCTCATTTGCTCTCCTTGCTCAATTGGACACCATCCGTCATTTTTTCCATAGTAAAAGTAAATGAGATTCTTGTGAAACAACAGAGTCTCATCCAAAGTGCCAATCTAAAAGTTAAGAAGATTAGGAGCCGATGATGAGATTAGGTGGAATAAAGTTGTCACACCTTATCGAGCTCATCATTGCAGAGGTGTACTATGTTGCGGAAGACATGCATGTGAAGAAGTTCAGAAATTGAATCAACCAGTTCGGGAGAGGTCTGGAAGTGTTTAATGGTCAATATATGGAAAACTGCTTTTTTACCTGATCAGAAGTTAGCTTCATTGAAATAATACGACGTTTGAGAGATTCAGGCATGAGATCAACCCAGAAAGAAAGAGTGCGAGCAAGCCAATCGTTTTGTCGAAGGGTCTGAATTTCGAGTTATCCAGGTTTCCAGAATTTTTGTTCTTACCGACACCACCTTCCTCAACCGTATCCCATTTGGCGACTCGTTCATTCTCTCGATAGTTGGGAACAAGCAAACAGCCTTTCTCAAGTTGAAATCATCTTTGATATACGGTAGAATACTCAACAACATGTAAGCACCGGCACCATGACCAAACATATAGACTCTGTTTCCTCTGGGAAGATACTCTTTAACAAAATCCAGCTTATGCTGCAATTGGTCACCCAGACTGAATCTCTCTGAAACGTCATAACTGATCTTTCGTTTCGTTTCTTTGGGTTTTCTCTGAGGGTGGGTTCGAGGTTGCCTCCTCAAGGTCCAACACCAAGCATCATTTTGTCCCTTGGGTCCATTCTAAAAATAAAAATTGTCAACATACCGTTGACTTTGTGGGTGTTGGAACAACGAAGTGCTGGCGGAAGAAGAACATGGTTCAAATGGGATAATGTGTAAAATAGGAAGTTGACGCGTCTGTGACCAAGACGCTCTTCGCGAGCAATTAGATTACGGATTAGGCGCCTGCCAAAATCCGTGTAGAAACCATCATTGCCAGGATTTCCTGAAAGAATGAACTGCATGGGACCAGAAGAACAAAACACGGAAAAAGAAGAAGGCTAACATGATTGATGGATGAAAGTGCATGACATGACAAGACCATCAGAACGGATCATGGGATGCATGTTTTTAAAATAAGCGTTCCAGGAATAGAAGCTTGAAGAATCGAAATTTCAAAATTCATCAAAAAATTTTGTAGTCTTAAAATACAGTACTAGGAAATTAGATATACAAAAACGTATCCTCCAGTTGACTGTCGGCGGTTTTCAGACGTCTGTATCTCGGATGTCAAAGTTCCGATTATTTTGAAACGTTCAATACAAGGTGTAAAACAGACCTAGGCTAAAATTTTGCATTCGCATAACTTTTGAAAATTTCTAGTTTTTTAGATTTCAACTGATTTCTGGAAGAAATCTATTTGTATAGCTTCAGTACAAAAAAAAAAAAAAGAAAAAAGCGCGTCTTTCAGAAATCATCAGATATCTGGAAAACGGGATATTTTTAACAATTCTATAAATACAAATGTTACTATCTGGGCCTGTTTTACACTTTCCAAGGTTCTCAATGTGATCTGAAACTCTACATCCTCCTGAAAATGGTCAAAATGGGCGAAAACGAACTGAAATATATGTTTTCATATATCTTATAGGCCTGTACTGTACGTGCACTTTGAATTCAATCACCTCGGTTCCTTCGAAAGATTTAGAATTTTGTCAACTGTTAAGATTTTAATGAAATTATGTACATCATTTCAGCTGCTAGCAAATTTTTAACGTCTTCAAAAGAAACAGGGATGATTGAGCTCAAAGTTGAAGTATAGGGCTGCCTTATCTCAGCATATTTACGCTATATTATTCAGAAAAGTACAGATCAGGATGAAAAATGACAAATCATGATTATTCATTCCTCACCACCCATCTCTGTCAGAAAACGCTCTACACAAAAACATATCATGTTGCATAAACAAAATGATTGCAGTCGAAAACAACACTTTTATCGATTTCCAACCTGGAATCATGAAAATGATGATCCTGTCATCCTTCTCTCCCTGATTCTCGACTGCCAATACTTCAGAACTCAACGAAGTTCCCATGACCTGCAATCAATCACTTTTTCCATGTTATGAATTTGTAATGAGCACGACACTGAACAAACATATTTGTTTGCTTTATCTTTTTTGTACTGATTCTCCACTCTTCCTCTCTTTTTCCTGCCATTTTTAGGCCTGAAACACGTGGAATGATGAACACCAGAGAGGAAGAAGCAAGACGCTACGTTTTCTATTTCCCTAAACTTCGACACTCAGACACTGTTAACTCGAAGAGTCAAATTTCAATATTCAACTATGTTAGCCGACAGTTATTATCCTGGATGCGAGCTGTAAGTTTTAAAAAAGCAAGTATTGCAAACTAAAAGTTATAGGTGTTCAGAGTATCAACCCTGCCAAATCATCTATTGCTTATGATGGTGTGGAAATCGGAAGAGAGATAATGTAAGTTTTTTTTTTCTACTTACCGACATACGACTCCATCTTCCACTAACTTCCACCCATTCCACATTTCTCTCAATATCAATCATATTGACCGAGCCACGAACTCTTCCAGTGATACGATCAAACGGCATCGCGTCTTTTTCTTCTTCTTTTGAAAAACTCATAGTGAAAAAAATAATAATATAGTGGTACCAGGAAACTCAAAAATCAGACAATGGCAACAAGTTTTAGGAAGGTCGCGCAGCAGGGGCGGACTGGCGATTTGAAAAATGAGATGGTCCCAATAGAGGAAACGGAAGAAAAGGGGGTGTCGGCAAAGAGATAAATATTCGCCGAGAATTCACTTGGGGGCAGGCGGCATCACCAAAGTTTTTGGTGTGGGGGCTCATTCTTTTTTGATGTCCAAAGACCACTAGTTGACAGGGATGGGAAGGAAGGGTCAGCTGGATCATGTGTGTCGAAGAAGTTCAGTTAGAACCAATTATAAAAAGCAGGGGATTGGGGAGATGTGTAATTGTATAACCAGCGAGTTTCGAACTCCAAGCAAGAGGGTAGTTAGGAGAAAACTGCAGAAGCGGGTCCATTCTAAAGATGACCAAGTAGCTAATGATATACAGTACAGGTTAATAATATAAATAATACACAAAAAAGCCAATTCTCGGCCATCTCAACAATTTTCAGTGGTGTAGAGATCGACTGTCAAGACTCCGATTTTTTTTTGAATATTTTAGAGAATGTAAAACAGACCCCATACTGAAAACTGAGCGTCCGCAGACTTTTTTTTGAAATTCTAGTTTTTTAGCTATTAGCGGCTTTCTAAAAGACACATTATGACCGTTTTTTGTAATAAAAACGTGAAACAAAAGCAGCTGCTCTTCAGAAATCGGCAGATAGCGGAAAAAGTAGGAATTTTCAGAAATTTCTGTAAATGCACAGTTTTGAATGTAGGCTTATTTCATTTTACACTTTTCCAAGATTTTCAAAGTGATCGGAAACTTGACAGCCGAGCTCCATACTTTTCAAATGGTCAAAAATGAGAGAAAATCCACTGAAAACTATTTCTTAGTATATATATATATATATATATATATATATATATATATATATATATATCCGGCCTTTATTGGCCGGTAGTGCATGTCGGTTCCTATTTTTAAGTGAGCCGAACAGATTATATTATACATATTCTTAGGTGACAAGAGGTTTACAGAAAATAAGCCTTTAAAACCATTTAGATTCGATTCCTGTTGTCTTGAACTTTGAAAAACCGTAGAAACGTTTTGAAATTTACTCAGCTGTGCTGATAGAACGCGTATCGTCAGCGTTTCGTAAGAGATATGTCCTGAAAATGGGTCATTTTGAAATTTCAAGAAAATTCGAAAATCATCAATCTCGCAATTTGTGATGGATGATGTTTCTTTTTTCTACACAGTTTTGTTTTTAACTTTGCTACTTTTCCATTTCCGTCAATTTTCTTTCCATTTTAAGTTTCAGGAGCTGCCATAAACCGATCATCCTGAATAATTCTATCCGAGCAAACTCGTGGGCGGTTTCAGATTATGAGCGAATTGATCCATTCGCAAGAGCACAGATTTGTCTCAAAAACCATTCACGAGAACACCTTTATGACGAAGATACCAGTGTACAATCGGTCCCAGACAATACTCCACTGTTACAACGCAAACGTTGCGTCACCGTCATTGTGTGTTGTCTAGTGGTCCGCCGCGCAATATCGATTTTTGGTGTCCAATCCTATTGTTTCTGGCAGAAGACTCACCTCGCCCTTCTTTTCTTAGTTGTGTCTCACAGAATATGGGCCGAATCGACACACAAAATGTGATTTTTGTCCCCTCTGTCACTTTTTAAACAAAATTACATGTAACATTTGATCTCTTTTTTTTTTCTAAAAAGATTATCTTTCTGAAATACTCACTAATCTTCAGTTTAGACCTAACTCTAGCCCATAAATTAGCTGCGCGCGCACAAAAATCAAGGGAGTTGGGTAAGCGCGCTCTAATGAGACACCCTCTTCACCGCGCGCACTCTTTCGTCACTAGTGTTGCGCCTCGACTGCCGACCTGACCCGTTTTGATGGTTTGATCTTTCTTTCTCTCCATGTTTTACAATCGGATGTCCCCATTCTCCGTCACTCATTATTTCTCCTAGTATTTTATTTTATTTTTATCCCCTCCAATAGGATTTACTCCCTCAAACACTGGTTTATTCCAGCGTAATGACCGATGGCAGCGAGTTGCAATTTTTTGAAAAACTCGAACCGCCACCCGAAGAAGAGGAAACGGTTCCAGCGGCCGGTGAGTGAATTTTGTTATAATCGAATGAAAGCTAACAAAAAGAAATAGTCGTTTCAGGTGGTTATTTCTCAAACTTTATTGGGCAAATTTTCCGCAGCGATGGGACACCGCAAACAAATGGTGTGGCTAGTACGTCGGAAGATCGGCAAAATCTTGAGCGAACTGAGTCCGGTGGTGAGTTTTTATTGATTTTCATATATATAAAAACGAGATTTCCTGAGAAAAATGATAATTTTTGCCAAAAAAAAAAAGAATTCATGTGGAATTTATGACCAAAAATTGCTTTCAGATACCCACAGTTCCGAAGAAAGTGGCTTCCAACGTTCGTTGACCGAGAAGTTCAGTGAATTGTTGAAAACGAAGAAGAATCCCAATCTGAAAGACTACAACGATAGTAATTTCAGTGAGTTTTTGATATTTCGGCGCTTTTTACGTCACGAATTTCCATTTTCAGAGCAATACTGGATGCCTGACTCAACGGGAAGAGAGTGTTACCAATGCGAAGAGCGTTTCACGACATTTCGCCGACGTCATCACTGTCGACTTTGCGGACAAATCTTCTGTGCGAAGTGCTGCAGCAGTCACATTGACGGCGCCGCGTTGGGATACATGGGAGAACTTCGATTGTGTGATTATTGCGCTCGAAAAGTGCAACGTTTGGCGGAGGATGGAAGAACGACGCCATCGGGTGGAAGGGCTCAAACTCCGGTGAACGGTCGGAAAATCAGCTATGATAAGAGCAGTGGACACAAGAATTCGGATACAGTGAAAACGGTGTCAAATGGTGAGGATTTGCTGAAAAAAAAGAAATATCCATAGTACTTACGAAAAAACTAGTGAGCTGTTTGCAGGGAATAGTGAGATTTTTCGCTGGTCGATTGACTTGGAAAAATCCTTCGAAATCTCGATTAGTCTACGATTAGTCTGCCTTAGACGTTGATCTTGTAAAATTAATCAAAGTGCCCGATGACCAATTTTGTTCGAAGCCACACAAAACTTGAAATATTTTAAAAGTGCCAAACGTTCACCAGTCTCGACGCTCTAGCTCTTTGATCAAAATAATAGCAAAAATTATTTCTAAGGATAAACTCAACTCTTATTTTCCAGGCGCCATCTGGGCTCTGTGTCCACCGGAATCCTCAATCTCAACTGATGTCACATCTGCCTCTGGTCAAATCAACAGCAGTCGTCGGAACTCTCTAGTCCCTAGCAGTTCTGGTCCAGGAATCCCTACAATCCTCTCTGTGGCTGATCTCTGTGCATCTAACTCCGCAATGCTCAATAGCAACAACCATGCTCATCCGATGATCACTGAGGAAGAGGAGTCAGGCCCCGACTGGTTCCGTACGATGAATCCTGGAATGGATGGTGTTATCAATAATGAGGTGAGTGAGGAAAAACTTGCTCATTGCTCATTGCTAAATTAACAGCACTTAACTTAACATTTTCAGATCAACGACTCGGCAGACGTCTTTGCATATGCAAACCTTGCTGGAGCCATCACCAACGAGTTCACCGATATGATGGAGGCACGCTCTGGAGATCAAACGCCATCAGCTACTGATCGCAAAATCACATTCCCATCGTTATCGCTGGATGAGTCCGTCATGAATGCAGCCAAGGAAGAGCAGAGAGACAATCTAGAGGAGTTCTTCCGTCAGAACACCGAGCGGATTCTCGACGAAGTGCTGAAACGTGAATACATTAGAGAGGACAAGTGGAGAGAGCTTATTCTCAAGACAGTGAATGAAGTGGTACAAAACGTGGAGGTCAATGTGCAAGCTGGTGATTCCATGAATCTGGCAGACTACGTACATGTGAAGAAGATTCATGTAAATGGAGGAAAAATCGATTCGGAGATCATTTGGGGAGTGGCATGCAGTAAGAGTTTACTGTATGGGTCTGTGGATGGAGATAGTGAGAAGAAAACGACAGAGTCAGTGATGATAGTCAGCGGATCAATCGAGTATGAAAGAGTTTCCAACAAGCTGTCGTCAATTGAACCAATCATTGTTCAAGAGGAAAAGTTTTTGGAGAAGCAGGTGAGAATAGAATTCATAACTCTAGGCCCTTGAGTCTAGATTTTTGTTTATAACTTCTTCAATAAAATAAACAAATTTTCAGATCGATCGAATCGCCACAAAACGCGCTTCTCTGATTCTCGTCGAAGGTGGAGTCTCTCGAATCGCCGCTCAACTTCTTCATGCAAGAGGCGTCAAAGTCGCTGTCAATGTGAAGATGAGCATCCTTCAACGAGTAGCGAGAGCCACTGGAGCCGACATTGTCTCCAACTCTGATGCTCAGCTCGTTGAACAAAATCTTGGTTGCTGTCCAGACTTTGAGCAAAGGAATCTGTTCCAGGAGGACGGAAGGATTAAGACAGTGATGGTTTTTGGAGACTGTCAAAAAGAAGTTGGATGCACAATTCTTCTTCATGGTGACGACTTGAAGGAGCTGGTGGCGGTCAAGAGAGTTGTTCAGTTTTTGATCACTGTGGTCTACTCAAACTATCTCGAGCAGTCCTATTTGAACGCTTTCAACACCACTATTGCTAGAAGACAATCGGATTGCATTGTTTGTGAAAAACGACGAGCAATTGTGTATTCACAAGGAGTAAAGGTAAGAAAAAACATAACTAGAGGGGTGAAGATCATATTATTTCAGACAGAGTTTGAGCAGAATCTCTACGCAACGATTTTATCGAGCTCTCCAGTGATTGAATTTGAGCCACCGTTTTTGGAGACTGCTATTGGAAGGTGAGCGAATAAAAAAACAACAGAAATAAACCAACAAAAACATCCCATCCGCAAACACGCACACATGATAGTGCACATTGCGGACATTCAAAATAAAAAAATTGAAGAGAGCAGAATTCCTAATTTCGAATTTTTCCAGAGAATGCCCTCTCATTGCCTACTTCAAGCAGCCACTCTATAAACTTCTGAAGGCTGGCGATGTGGAACTCATCAAGGAAGGGTATGAAGAAGATGTTTCACCAGTTAAACAGAAGGAAAAAGTCGCTGTTGGACTCCGTCACGCGATGGCAAAATGCAACCGAGGCGCAGCGCTGACAGGATTGGCAAAGTCATTCAGACTGTTTGGAGGACTCAACTTCCGTCGAAGAGCCGCACAGATTGTGGAGAATCGAAAAGTGGAGGAGACAGAAAAACCGACATTCCGCGCAAAGGACGTTTTGGATCCTAGAGTTCATCAAACCCTTGCAGTTCTCTTCGGATCGTTCTCCCGCAAATCACCAAACGCCCCATACTTCTGTGTTCGTCCCTGGGTTGTCAGTATGCAATACTACAATGATCATGACATGACACTCGGAGAGTTCTTGGTTAAGTACTGTTTCAATCGAGGTTACGAATGTCCATCGTCAAACTGTGAAGTTCCAATGTTGGACCACTCGAGAAAATTGGTGTATGGAAGAGTTTGTGTGGAGATCTCTACTCAAACAATGGCAGAAAGTGACAACTCACTAGAGAATGACCAGCAGAAGGGTATCGTGACGTGGAGAAACTGTGGAAAGTGCAATTTCTCGTCTCAAATGGTGAAGTTCGACAAGGCAATCTGGCATCTTTCCTTCGCGAAGTTCCTGGAGTACATTGGCAACTCATGTTTCACAACTGACACCATTTATCCGATCAATACACAGAATCAGTGTTCTCACTGTTTCTTCCACGAAAAATTGTATTTCTTTGCAATGGAGAATCTGGTGACCACTTTCAAAGTTATTGCTGTAAGTTTCTGGAGATTAGAAAAAAAAATTAAAAATTATATTATTTCAGATTCGCCCATATAGTGTTGTCTTCTCACCGATTATTTGCAATGTGAAGGTTCAGAAAATCAGCAGGAAGGATCTCGGTGACGACATTGGAAGAATCGCCACACTTGCCCTTCAAGCATGTGAAGACACCAACAAACAATTGGCAGAACTCGATGAAGAACTTCAAGTTACTCCGGCTGTTGTCAAACTTGCTGCGGCTATTCGGAACACGATGTCACTTGCTAGTGAGAGTCGAATGTTTGCCAAAAGCATCCTGAATGGAGATGAAGAACTAATTCGTTCAAACGATCGACTCTATCGGGAAGTTGATGGAACTTTTATGAAGGTTCGAGAAGTCACCTACAACTTGATTACTCTGTGGAATGAGAATTGTATGACGATCAAATACCCAAGAAAGTCACCAGAGGATATTCAAGAGATTGTGACTCTTCAAAAGTTGGAGAATCCTTTCCCATCGTATCTCCATCTCTCTATCAAGCTTCAACCACGACTTGGAGTCGTGGTCCGTGACATTCAGGACACACGTGGCAACTACAAGCCTGACATTGGTAGCATCATTGCTTATGCTCTATCTGCAGTAGACTACAACAAAGTTCCGGATCAGGCTGACACAGTTTCCGTGGACTCTACATCATCATCATCCCTGAAGGATTTGCCAGCAGATGATGGAGAGAACTTGGCGTCCCCTCAACATTTGGAAGTCGAGTTTGAGGACGAATCAGCGTCGTATTATGTCAAGGTGAGCGAATGTATCCAGTTAGATGTAGGACTTTAATTCAACTTCAAGTGCTTGTTTTGATGGATTCCCTGTCTAGACCACTTTCTATTCATTTTTCATCAACAAACTTTTCATCAACAATAACAACTTGATAATTCAGATGTTCTATGCCGAAAAATTCCGAAAGCTTCGTGAACTTCTCATCGCTGAAGGAGAGGAAACATTCATTCGCTCACTATCCAAAAGCACTTTCTGGACGCCACAAGGAGGAAAATCTGGATCATTCTTCTACCGTACCCAAGACGATCGCTTTGTGGTGAAGCAAATGTCAAGGTTCGAGATTCAGTCCTTTGCGAAGTTTGCTCCAAACTACTTTGACTATCTGACTACATCGGCAACGGAAAGCAAGTTGACAACGCTGTGCAAGGTTTACGGAGTGTTCCGGATTGGATATAAAAGCAAGACCACTACACTGAAGGTGGATATTTTGGTTATGGAATATCTGTTTTATAATCATAACGTCAATCAAGTGTGGGATCTGAAAGGATCGTTGCGTAATCGGTAAGTGTTTTAGATTCTAAAATCTATTGAAAACCTGAAAAAGACCATTAGAGTATTTAACGCTTTGAGTGACATTTGTCGAGCAATTTTGGACAATACTTCCATTTTCGCCTTAAACCAAGTAATCAAGTTGTTTTCTTTAACTAGTGCACGGTGTGCCAAAGAGCAAATGTAGTCTTTTCAAATTGTGTTTGCTTCGATACTTCAGAATAAGCTATTATACAAAAAAATTGATCCACTCCAAAAAAGTTATTCTCAGTTTTCCATTTTGGGCAGAAAATGACTTGATTTTAGCAGTCAAACTTGTTATGTTCTCCATTCATTCGGTATATAGCTTTTCCACAGCTACTAGTTCGCTGTCGTGCCAAAAATTTAAAAATTCAGGCTTCTTCTCTCGAAAATGTGTTTTTTTTAATCCGGTAAACGGGAAACAACTTTCTCCGTGCGAATTATTATAGTTCGAAAAATAGCACCCATTGAAACTCACAATCACATCTCTGAGCCTAAAATGGTATGCGAAATAAGTTAATAACCTGAGAATCTAGCAAAAACAAATTTCGATACTAAGTGTTGTCTGTTTTAATAATGCGAAAGAACGGTAAAGGTTTCCTTGCTCCAGTGCAAATTCACGTTTTCCGATTGGAACACCGTGTAGTACCGTTGACAAAAAAACTAACTAAAGCTATTTTCACTGACCCCTTCAATGTTCAGCCTTGCCTCCACCGGCAAAAGCCCCAACGAAATGGTGCTGCTCGATGAAAACTTTGTCAAAGACCTTTGGAACCAACAACTCTACGTTCTTCCCCACTCAAAAGCGGCCATGAACCAAGCGATCAGCAATGACAGCCATTTCCTGAGCTCTCAATCCATCATGGACTACTCTTTGCTGGTCGGTGTAGACGACGACAACGGGGAGTTGATTCTTGGAATCGTCGACTACATGAGAACATATACATTGGATAAGGTTGGTAGAAATTTAGATGTTTTGCATAACCAACTTAAGGATTATTTTCAGAAACTCGAATCATGGGTCAAAATTGTTGCCATTCCTGGAGCTCATCTCCCAACCATTCTCAGTCCCGAAATGTACTGTGCTCGTTTCTCGGAGGCCATTGACTCGTACTTCCCAGTAGTACCTGATCAATGGACCGGTCTTGGATCTATCCGATCTTATTGATTGTAAAAATACTTATTTTTCCTTTATTATTTTGTGTAATTTATTGTAAATCTCTGTGTATAAGTTAAGATATCTTACATGCCCGTCCCTGATTACAACTACTGTGATATACCAAAAGAAACCGGTTAATCTTTCTTTTCGTATCCCATCCACCACTTCGCTCAAACCGTGTTTATTTATCCTCACCCCATTGGCAGCCTTATTGTTCGCTTATTACTGGTCTGGTTTTCTAGCTGTGATTGATTTTTTTTTTTGTTGATTCGAGTATGCATCAAAATTATTTATTTTGTTGAACTAAATGAAAAGTACACAGAAGAAATTACCCAAAAACAAGACAAAAGACACGTGAAATTAATGAAGATCAAATGGAAATTTACATCAAATGAACAGATTTCAGAAAAAAAGGCAAGACAGACAAAAGGTGTGTCACCGGTTGGATTCAAATACTACTTGCCACCGGGTTCCTATTAAACAGTCGGATTCTGTGGTCATGAAGAAGTGGAAGACGTGTGGATTTCGGCCTCCACAACTTGCGAATCCTTTCATAAAATGCGACTCGAAACTCTTCAGAAGAGCCCATATACACGAAAAAGTTTGCGGTGGCATTAATCACCACCAAGAAGTTCCCAATATCGATGAGTACAGCTTCGACTTCGAATGACAGTTTTCTGAAAAAATTGAAAATTAGAACCCAGCTTCAGATAGTTTCAAACTCACATTTTGAGCATTTCAAAGACGTTGACCAGAAGTGATGTCAAATTGCAACAAAGAAACAAAAGGACGACTAGGAGAAGGACAACAGGATTATTTCCACCGTCATCTTCGCAACCTGAAAGATCAAAAATAGAAAATCATTGTGCCCCTTTTCAATAGAAATCCTTTTAATCTTCAAGTTTTTTTTTGAGAAGCTTTTATCGAATTTCAGCAAAAACAAACATCTCCAATCTCAGAGAGAAGCACATTATCGTCGTCACTCCAGACATATTACCACCACCACCCTAGGGGAAAGCCCCGTTTGTTTCCAAATTTCCACATTCAGTGGTCCTTTATCTTGAGATGTTCAAGAGAAAAAAACATTCGGGCATAAGCGCAAACACAGAAAAAAATAGGGGCACATGAAAACACTATGAAGATGCATAATTCAGTTAAGAATGGGAGGAAATAACACATTCACACTCATACTCTAGAATTTTCCATGAATGTGTGTAACTGGTGAATAAGGAAATTTGCAGTGTATTGGGTTTCTGGGTTCTATTTTTGGGACGACAAAGAGCACTCACCTTGTTTTTCAACCTTATCCATGTCGTCGTTTTTCTTGCGAAGCATCACAATGATCGACACAGTCAAGAAGGTTAAAAGAACGAATGGAAGGAATGCCATGGAAAGTGCATACAAGTAACCTCTGAAATTGAATATTCACAGTAACAAAATTGGAGCTTCGAAAATTCAAACTCACTTATACAAAATCACATAAGTTTCACTGACTCTCATCTCAGTTGGGCAGAGCTCAAACAGTGTGTAGTTGTCTGGGTGGAGACATTCAATAGCCTGAAACACAATTCTTCATATTTGTTCCCGTCTCTAGGATTACTGTACCTGAAGGTCTCCAAACTGCACAATGTTGTAGGCAGCAACAGAAATTACTACAAGAGCCAGTACTCGTGGAGCCCATGTACTCCGTTTTGGTTCACACTTTGTGCCACTATAAAGTACAATTTGCGAGAATAAAAAATTCGCGGTATTTCATACCAATAAACCGAGTAGAAGCAATCAAAAGCAGCGAGTACCGTGATGTAGACACTGAGCATCTGAAATTTTGACTTTCATTGTGTTTGTTCCCTTCTTCATTCAGATCCCCAGAAATATATGACTTGCAAAGGAAACTTTCAGAAAAATGATTGCGAGACAAAGTATTCAAAAGTTCGTAACTTAAGCTACCGTACCGGTTAATAAAATGTACAAAACGTGTTTTTCAGTCCATTTTGACCACCTTGAGGAGTCCGGAACTCGGGCGCCAAGCGTACGATGATTTTGAAAAACTTTGGAGGTTATAGAACAGTAATATGACTTTGACTTTGCATTTATAGAATGAATTTTTTCAAAATTTTTAGATTTTTAGATATTTGTCGATTTCTGAAAGATACCTGTTTATTCCACGTTTTCAGTACAACAGCAGGAAAAAGGATGTCTTTCAGAAATTAGCAAAATACTGAAACACTAGAAGTGTTGAGAGAATTCAATAAATGCTTAGTCTTCAACCCAGCTCTGTTTATAACCTCAAAGATTTTCAAAGTGATCGTAAACTGGATGAGCTTAAGACTTCTAAAAACCGTAAACATCAACTGAAAAATTGGTTCATGCATATATTCATGGTCAGCACTGTAGTTTTTGGTTTTGTATTTTTGTTAAGTTACCTCCCACACATTCCTACAGAAGTCTCAATGACTCATTGAATAATAATTGGAGCTATGCATTTTCTTTGCACAATTTTCTGTTCCAGATCTCTAGACTATACCGTTGTTTCCATGTCTGAATATCTCACACAGAGTCTCACAACTGCTAATTTACAAGTACCCACTTGTGTTTTAAGCCTTGCATACTACAAAAATAGTGAAAAGTTGGAGAAATCATGTAGCCCTTTTTTTGCAGTTAGTTCTCCTTTTTCATTTCTCACATGAATTTCAATAGTTATCAAGGGTCCCATTTTTCATGCCCTTCCCTTAAAATGAACCGCTAACTATCCCATTTTTGAACTCTCTCAACAAACCTGAAAAAAGAGGCCCAGTGGGATGATTTTCGGGAGCAAAAACACAAAGACTTGGTCTATGACAAATGAGTGCGCTCGTAGAGAGTCGGAGCAAATGACGAAGATCCCTGCCATACATACTCCTGAAAAATGAGAAAGCTTTGAAAGCAGGCACTTTTTACTTATCACAGAAAGAGTGCCAGGACTAATCTGGTTGAAAGGATTTTTTTTGTGGTGCGGGGGGAACGAGTTCTCATTACTCATTTTACCGCTCTTTCCACTTTTCATTTTAATCTGCTTCTTCCTCACCTACGTCACTGCACGAGAGTGCCGTCAGATACTTGGCGGCGGTGTTCTTCTGCTCACAAAAAATGAAAATGTTGAAGAAGTTGAGGACGACGCCGACGAATGAAATCAGCGGGAGCAGGACGACAATAAGCAACTGAAAAGATTCAGAGGTTTTTTTCTGGGGAAGATACCTCGGTTCCTCCCGAGTCGGGAGGGCAGACAATTGAATTAGACCTTTGTCAGACATCCACAATTTTGAATACACAAAATGTTTTTTTTCTTTATTCCGGTTTGTTCTTCGAGTTTAGAGGAATATCATCCGACTCTGACTCAAAACGAACTAGAAACCTTCTGGTAAAATTTCAATTGAATTAATATACCAGACATGAGGGTCCGTGGAGTGAGCAGTATAACAAAGAACATAAAAATGAACCCGAAAAGTGCATAGGATTTTATGCTGAAAAACTACCAACTCACCAGATTGGCTATCCCGGCGTAGCCCTCGATTGGCTCATGAAGACATTCACACTCGCGCATAACTACCGTATGGTTGAGCATCTCTCTTTTTGCATAGCAGTTTCTGCAATAAATCACGTTTTTCAATAATTCTGTGTCTTTTGAAAGTGGAACTGACACCGCACATATGTGTGTGCAAAACATAATTATCGAGACAGGGAAAGGAATAAAATGAGAAGAGGAAGTTTAGAAAAAAACAGCCTGAGCTGTTTTGATGATTCTATTAGAATTAAAACCGTTCTCAGAATCCCAACTGGTACTTTTTATGCGCGTCGGTTGAGTACAAATGACAATAATAAGGAAATTAGGATACTGGGACCACAATGAGACGAACAAAAAACTGAAAATAATTATTTCATTCTGGAGAAAAACCATTTATTCGTTTATTCTCTTCCTTGTTCTCTCAGTTTGATGGTCCCAGACCAGGAAGGTGACAGAAAAAAAGAAAAAGAAAAAATAAAAAATAAATAATCCGAATAGTCATCGATACCTCATATTATTCTTCCAATCTTTATCCGACCTCATAAAATGCAGGAATGAGAAGAAAAAAACTGGAATCCAGAAAAACGAAGCGTTTTGTATTCAGAGTCAGAGGCGTGACAGGGCCAGCTCAAATCCTTTTCTTCGCTCTGCGCCCCCCTCAAACCAAAAAAAAACCGAAGAAGAAGGAGAAGAGAAGAAAATGGGCGGAGCATTGACAAGTTTCAGTCGTTTTCTCGGATTGAACATAAATTTTCAAGGACCACTTTGCCAGATTAGGCTTGAACCAGAGAATTCAGAAAAGGAAAGTTTTTAGAACAGTGGACAAATACACTGCTGGACATAATTATAAAGCCACTTCAAATTTCGAGTTTTTTCGAAAACTGTGGAAATTGACTGATCAGCATATGATTGCCATAAATACTATTTTGAAATGTCAATTAATGAATACCGTTTGATACCGCTATCGTTTCTTGATTTTGGAAATTTCGAAAAAATCGGAAAAATGAACCGAAAAAAGTGGACATAATTATAAAGCCACTTGAAACAATCAAAAATAACTCTAGATAGAGGTATTGGAATGTGAGAAAACTACAAAATTTAGCAATAACAACTTAATATTGTCGTATTAACATAAGAAAATTGGTTGCATCTATACTTACAATTGTGTTTCATCCGTTTTTGGCCAGCTTATACTGAAAGTGAAGTTTTTCGTCCATAACTGTTCTGAAAACCACGAGGACTCCAAGTTTTTGAGTGTTTCAGTATTATTATTAATTGCATCTCTTATTTAACTATTGAAAACATCATAATTTTTCCCCAACCGCAGAAAAAACCCGAATTTCAACCCATTTTTGTCGCTATGTTCCGAGTGGTACTGTACCTTGCTCAGTAGACATTTGATTGAGCTGATTAGCGTATAAGAAAGATACACTTGTGTTTATACAGGAACATACATAAAACCATGAAAATCTGTATTTGTGTTCATGGAATTACGCAAATTTTTGGACCACAAAAATTTCAAGCATAAAATTGGGTTATGGGAAGGCATGTTCAAAGAGTTGTTTTGTAAGGAAGGAGTCACGAAATCTGAAATTTCTGTCTGTGAGCACACTTGTTGGTTCCTGAATTTACATATAAATTAGAGAGATTGTTCAACCATTCCGGTATAGACGAACAATTAACTCTGGAAAAATGCAATTTTTTGAAAAACATGACCTATTTCCAAGCTCTCAATTTTTGTTTAGAAACCGTTTCCCCTATCTCAAAGTTGCTAGACATATTGGAAACGTTGCAAACAAAATGTTCAAAAAGTTTCATTTTGATAGGTACGATTAAAGCAAAAACAAAATCAGTCAATAATCTACGTTTCTAACTTCAGAGGGTACTGTATATCTCTTCGGAATGAATGTTTCGAAAACAGACGTCAACTACAAAAACATACATTTAGACTTGTTCAATATGTTCAGTTACTTTGAAATAGGGGAAACGGTTTCTAAACAAAAATTGAGAGCTCGGAAATAGGTCATCTTTTTCAAAAAATTGCATTTTTCCAGAGTTAATTGTTCGTCTATACCGGAATGGTTGAACAATCTCCCTAGTTTATATGTAAATTCAAGAACCGGCAAGTGTGATTACAGACAGCAATTTCAGATTTCGTGACTCCTTCCTTACAAAACAACTCTTTGAACATGCCTTCCCATAACCCAATTTTATGCTTGAAATTTTTGTGGTCCAAAAATTTGCGTAATTCCATGAACACAAATACAGATTTTCATGGTTTTATGTATGTTCCTGTATAAACACAAGTGTATCTTTCTTATACGCTAATCAGCTCAATCAAATGTCTACTGAGCAAGGTACAGTACCACTCGGAACATAGCGACAAAAATGGGTTGAAATTCGGGTTTTTTCTGCGGTTGGGGAAAAATTATGATGTTTTCAATAGTTAAATAAGAGATGCAATTAATAATAATACTGAAACACTCAAAAACTTGGAGTCCTCGTGGTTTTCAGAACAGTTATGGACGAAAAACTTCACTTTCAGTATAAGCTGGCCAAAAACGGATGAAACACAATTGTAAGTATAGATGCAACCAATTTTCTTATGTTAATACGACAATATTAAGTTGTTATTGCTAAATTTTGTAGTTTTCTCACATTCCAATACCTCTATCTAGAGTTATTTTTGATTGTTTCAAGTGGCTTTATAATTATGTCCACTTTTTTCGGTTCATTTTTCCGATTTTTTCGAAATTTCCAAAATCAAGAAACGATAGCGGTATCGAACGGTATTCATTAATTGACATTTGAAAATACTATTTATGGCAATCATATGCTGATCAGTCAATTTCCACAGTTTTCGAAAAAACTCGAAATTTGAAGTGGCTTTATAATTATGTCCAGCAGTGTAGAATCGGAATAAGAAGTGTAGAAAGGAAATGGAACGTTTGAATGTAATGACCTTAGAACTTATCATGATCTTTGGAATTTATACGACAAACAAAATTACATCTCCCAATTTCAGTACCGTCAAATTTTCGTATTTCTGAGAATGACGGAGAGCCTGGAAAATTGCTAAACCACTATAAAACCTCTCTGAAATTCCGAAATTTCTATTTTGAGAATGTGAGGAACACACGTTTTGGAGGAAAACATGACTGAAGATTACGAATTCAAAATTTCTGGAATTGGGTCTATGCATCAGAATATGTAATCACACATTTTTTTCACAAAATTTTCTGCTGTTGGTCTCATTTGCATTATGGAAGAAATTACAATAAAAACGCGAATTTTCGAATATTCTGTGTTTTTTTTTTCGCTTCTTGTTCAATTTCTGGTTAACACGTCTTTTAACAGGAATTGTATTTTTCATCCAACAAAGCAGAGGGAGCGAGGATTCTGAGAATCTAGAATTTTTTTTTGTGACGTGCTGCTTTTTCACACCGTCAAATACAATTTTTGGCATGATGAATATAATTCTTTGCACTTTGTACAGAGATACTTGAAAAACTGATTACTTTTGAAGCTATTACAGTACCGGTTAGTAAATTAAAAAAAAAAAACATTTTTCAGTTGATTTTTAGCCATTTTGATCATTTTCAAGAGTCTGGAGCTCGGCTCTCAAATTTCCAATTACTTTGAAAACTCAAATAAGAAATTCACAGGATTTTGTAGAAATTCTCAGATTTTTAAATGATCCGAAACTTGACAGTCTAACTCCAGACCACTGAAATGGTTGAAAATCACCTGAAAATATGTACTTTTATAGCTTATCGACCGGTAATGCATACAAGAACCCTGCTATTGGATGAGACCTAGATGTTTATCATTTAAAAAAAGTTTAAAGAGCAAGAACAACTGCAAAATTTCAAAGCGGTCATAGGATTTCAGTCTCCCTACAAATAATGTGAGAAATTTGAAAATAATCAATTAGTTCGAGAAATATAAATCCCGGAGCTTCCTCATCGAACTTTTTTCTTGTTTTTCCCTATTTCTTGGACCATGTTTGTTTTTTGGTTTCTCCCTAGTTTATTTCAATTTGGTTGAATTCAGTTAAGGTTGAGACTCTATGTAAACTGAAACCAAATCTTTCAAACCGTTCTAAGAAATTTAAGTGGAGGAACGAATGAATGAATGGATGAAAAAAAAAAGAAAAAGAATGAGAACATGAAAAACAGGGGGAAATTTAAATTGGTTCAAAATGAATATGGAAGGAAACGGTGGGGGCAAGCAAAAAGGATATGGAGAGAGCAAAAGAGCCAGTTCTAGGGCTCAAGAATAATACAAAAACAAAAAGAGCATGGTGGTTTTTAGGGATCATGGCACCTGCTGTTGTGACAGTCTGGTGACATATTGTTCAAAAACAGATGGAAGTTCTAATATAATTTATATGGTATGGATTCTGAGGATCACCTGAAAACGGGCAGTATATTCTATTGTAATTAACTTTTCTGTGAAACTGTTTCTCGAACACTTTTTGTTCTCGGATCCAAATTTTAAAGCAGAGATCAGAAAAACAGCGGAATGGCATGAAAATGAAACAAAAAACACAGGAAAACAAGAAAGGATATTATCTTCTTTCTTGTTTTCTAAGATTCCAGCATTCAGATGATGGAACCGAGTAAGACAAGGCGTTGAATGCTTAACGAGATTAATGAAATAAAAATGAGTGGAGAATGTGAAGAAAAAAATCAGAGTAGAGAAGAGGTTACTCGATGACGTGGCATATAATTTACTGGTGTTCTTAACAAACCGCCATATGAGAACCCGGATATTCCATGAGGGTGCCTAAGAAAATTTTCCCATGGATCTTCAACTATTATTTTGAATAAGTTGAAAGAGCAAGAATGACAGCGGTATTTTAAACCGGTCATAAGATATCTTCCCACCTTCTCTTCATCTTACTCCCCGATAGAAATATTAAATTAAGATGAACTCTTGTGTGGGAAAAAAACCAAAATGGCATAGTATGTGTGAAATATTTCTACTCTGTAGATGGTTGGTTATTCCAGAGTGCAAAAATATATAGAAAAAAGTCTGTAACTCGAGATGAGCTTTTTGTCCCCCAAATATTGAGAAAGAGCGGGCCAAACACCACAGAAACGTTTTGAATCCATTGTTAGAAACCGAAAATGGCTAGTTCGTTTTTTTTTTGGTCAACTTGTTTCTTGCGATTTTGAGAGAAAGTTGCAAAAACTCACGAAGAATGGAGCCAAACAATGACAAAAATAGCCGGATATATCTGCAGCAAAACAATCATGCCAGGAAAAGTGGCAACATTCTATTGTCAATCAAAGTTCGGAAGTACACAGCTATTTTTT
Source organism: Caenorhabditis nigoni (assembly GCA_027920645.1). NCBI lineage: Eukaryota > Metazoa > Nematoda > Chromadorea > Rhabditida > Rhabditidae > Caenorhabditis > Caenorhabditis nigoni. Next base: position 19,009,730 of record CP115869.1, read on the forward strand.
CTGATTCATGACAAGTGAAAACAGAAATTATTGGGATAAGAAAGTTTTAGACCATCTCTCCAATCATCATTTATACTGACACTTGCTCTATCTTCCCTCGAAAAAATGCTCAAATCGTAGTTCAATTAATCAAGGACCGGCACTTTGATGTTCTTTACACTACTATACTCACTGGCGGCATAATCAAAGGGAGCTGGTTGGGCATGTTTTTTGCTTTAAAACTATATTTTTATTTTTGGTTTTTATTGATGTTGAGAACTAAAAAGATTTATGGGCAATTAACAATTTTACGAGAACAAGAAGCTGTTTGAGTTTTTCTCACGATTAGTAACTCAAAAATTCGATTATTAACGGCATTTATATTTTTAGATTGTAACAGATCTGGTCTGAGTTGATTATCAAAATCATAATTTTTCGTTCTTTGGAATTTCGAGAAAATCAACTTATCAACTGGAATTTCCCACATGATGTAAAACATTCCTAAATTGTTTGAAGGTATGTTTTTCAACAACGAAAAGGTTTTGTTGAAGGTCGGTAAACCTAATCAGTGAGTATCATACCACGGATTACTCCTATTTTCTTGAGAATAGAAATCATTTTTTGGTCTTTATAAAAAACAAAATAGAGGATTTTGACGTAATGAATATTAAATGAATGCATGAAAAAAAAACAATACAAAACAAGAAGAATTATGAGCTAAAAACACAAGCTAATTTAACACATTATGCGTTACCAAATTGATGCTTATTTGACAGACGGAACGAATTTTTTCGGGAAAATTAACATCTTGTCACTATGTGAACAATAGAGCGTCCGAAAACTCGAGAAACGGAAATATAAACACAAAAAATGCACGTTTTCTTGGCGAAAAATGTTATAGAAAAATTAATAGAGTTTTTTTTGAAAATTTATGCACACCCATCGAAAGCTAACAGTAAAAATTTCAAGAAAATTTTTTTATTGAAATTCCGTAATGTAGAACATACGATTTTTGACTTCTGTTACATTCTCAAAGTCAAAAACTTTTGGATTATGTTCTTATAACACACATTCTCTGAGATTTTCGAGCAACCCACTGTACAAAAAAAATTCAAACCGTTTCAAATGTGTTGGTATTACATACAGTTAGTACACTTGAACTTCTAAGAATTTTGAGAATAGTTTTGACTGGCTCCGCCCACTTGGATCCGATCTGCAAAACTCGCCGATCAAAAAATAAAATTTTTTATTTTTTGAGTTAGAAACGAAATCTTTGTAGGAGTAAACGTATTTTGTTATTTTAAGCATTTTTCATGTTGAGACCAAAAATGTAGAGTCTCATCTTCCGATAGAAAACTTCATTTTTTCGTGATTTTTGTATTTTTTCACAGTTTTTTCAAGTTTTCGTCATTATGGGACTGCGTTTGAATGGATTTCTTTGCAGATTCAAAATGCTCATGAAATTTTACTATAGCAACCTGTAAAAAATCAGAAAATTTCTAGGACCGGAATAACGAATTTTGCGAAAATGTCGATTTTTTCGACTACTGAAAAATTTCGAAACTTTTTTTTGATTTTCAATTTTTTTGAAGTTCTGTTTTCTTTGTGAATTTGAACATAACTAATAAGAATACGTTATTCAAAAGCAATACCGATACACTTGTCGCTTTATTTTGAGATTTATCAATGAGAACCACTGAAAAATCGAAATTTGGGTTCCGATGACTATAACTTTTTTTAGAGAAGAGTTAGAGTTTTGAAATGTTCTGAAGAAACATGAAAAAGCATATGGGTCATTCAAAAAACACACATTTCTAGGTTTTCAATAAAGTCCAAAGACTCTTCGAAACATTTTATGAACTCAACATCCTAAAAAATTGGAACATTTTTTCAAGGTTTTCTAGAATTCGAAGTTTTCTTTTGCGGGAAATGCCTGATATGTCAAATTGTTTGTAAAGACTGATTACTGTAAAAAATTTAGGTCTTATTTAGCTGAAAGCCCAAATGTGTGATTCGGCAACAGTCAAAATGACAACAACTTGGCGCTCAAATAATGTTTTCCCAGACAATATTTTTCTCATGATTTTGGGATGATTATTCAATTTTTCGATTGATAACGTTGAATAATCATGTTTTGTCTTTTATACTCAAGATCTGAGCACAAACTTCACTCAGGATTTTCTCAAATGGAGACGTATGAGGGGAAATAGAGCCAGTTGATGTTTTGAATTGAGATAAAATGCAAATTAATAAAAAACATAATAAAAATGCACAATATAATCAATTCAAGACAAAACATTAGAAAAAATTTGATTTAGAAAAAAATTGTTTAGGTGATAAGTTGGTGTCACTTTGACTGTTGCTGAATCACATACTTGGGCCTCCAGCTATATCGGACCTACATTTTTTACAGTAATCAGTCTTTACAAACAATTTGACATATCAGGCATTTCCCGCAAAAGAAAACTTCGAATTCTAGAAAACCTTGAAAAAATGTTCCAATTTTTTAGGAGGTTGAGTTCATAAAATGTTTCGAAGAGTCTTTGGACTTTATTGAAAACTTAGAAATGTGTGTTTTTTGAATGACCCATATGCTTTTTCATGTTTCTTCGGAACATTTCAAAACTCTAACTCTTCTCTAAAAAAAGTTATAGTCATCGGAACCCAAATTTCTATTTTTCAGTGGTTCTCATTGATAAATCTCAAAATAAAGCGACAAGTGTATCGGTATTGCTTTTGAATAACGTATTCTTATTAGTTATGTTCAAATTCACAAAGAAAACAGAACTTCAAAAAAAATTGAAAATCAAAAAAAAGTTTCGAAATTTTTCAGTAGTCGAAAAAATCGACATTTTCGCAAAATTCGTTATTCCGGTCCTAGAAATTTTCTGATTTTTTACAAGTTGCTATAGTAAAATTTCATGAGCATTTTGAATCTGCAAAGAAATCCATTCAAACGCAGTCCCATAATGACGAAAACTTGAAAAAACTGTGAAAAAATACAAAAATCACGAAAGAATGAAGTTTTCTATCGGAAGATGAGACTCTACATTTTTGGTCTCAACATGAACAATGCTTAAAATAACAAAATACGTTTACTCCTAAAAAGATTTCGTTTCTAACTCAAAAAATAAAAAAATTTATTTTTTGATCGGCGAGTTTTGCAGATCGGATCCAAGTGGGCGGAGCCAGTCAAAACTATTTTCAAAATTCTTAGAAGTTCAAGTGTACTAACTGTATGTAATACCAACACATTTGAAACGGTTTGATTTTTTTTGTACATAAGACAATGGGTCGATGCTTGAAAACTACAGAGAATGTGTGATAAACTGTTCTATGTTCTCAGGAGAATTATGATGTTTATCTTATCATCTAATTTCGAACATGCACTTAAAGACTTTTGCTCACGCAACATAATTATTCAAGAAGAAGGAAGTGTCATCCAAAAAAATGATACCACTTCCAATAATAATATTTTTTCTGTATAATTTTCTGAAAGGGAACAAATATTCTTTTCAGCAATACTTGACTCATTCATTACATATAAATCCCTATTTCTATAGCATGAAAAGATACATAGAGTTGGTAGAAAAGATTTCCTCCTTCGCAATGTAAATAAAACAAGAGCCTCAAAGAAAATGAAGATTCCGAAACAAATTGCAGAAAAGCGTAAAACGCCAATGAGCATTTTTCCCTTTAATTTTACGTCACTTGATACCCTGACCTCTTGTCCCGAAGGAAAATGTTGCAAATGAATTGTAAATTTTAGTAAAGTGTTCTCTGAAATTTTGTTCGCCTCGATATGTTCTCAAATAGTTTAATATAAAAAAATGGCTCGGATAGTTTTTATAAATTTTTATAAAAAAACTTCGAAGATGAGAAGTTCAAAATTTTAGTTCTCAATGGATCGGTCCGACTGGACTCATGTAAGTTTTATGAATTCCAAATTTGGAACTTTTTGAATAGAATAGTACTGATGGATTATGCTGAGAAAAATGGGAAGAGATGATATGAGTTTTTTTCTCAATTTTTTTCTCAAAACTATAGCTATTCTTCAGACTCAATTACGATGATGATGATGATCTTTGTCGGGAAAAAAACGACGCGGAAAGGGATATAATGAAAAATTAAAGAGGGGTAAGATCGAAGAACTTTCAAGAAAGGCGTAGGTCATTAATTATGTAAGGGTGGAAGGTGGAAGTAAAACTTTTCCGTCACAGAGGTCTGCGTTTTCAAGTTTCCGATTTTCCGGATATGTCTGGTCGGATTTTTCATCATACTTGAAGGGATCTCCCAGAAAATTTATGGGGTTCTGGATCCAGAATTACTAATATTGAGGGCAGATTTTTAAAACCATTTTGGGTATAATATGCCTACCTACCAAGCTAGTTTGAAAACATTGAGATCCTTCGAAAAACAATAGCTACAGTAGCCGAATAGCTGCAGTACCGGACAAATATTTTTAAAAACGTTTCTATAAATTTTCAAACCAAGGGTTAAAGAAAAACAGGTGCGGCACTTTTATTTCAGGACTAATTTAGCGTTTTCGGCACTGTTTTTAGAATGAACTTGGTCGAAAATCAGAATGGAATTTGACAAAAATGGTGATTGTTACAAAAAATGAGCTATAATTTTGTTTTGTAAGCTCTAAGTTTTTAAGACAATATTAGACTTCTGGAGTACGGTTTGACTATCAAGTGCAAATCCAAATATAAAGTATCTTCTTCTTTACTGACTTTACTGGAAATAGGCTTTTAGTGAGCTATGCGTTCAAAGTTTTTGAGCTAACTACTCATGAATTTGAAACAAGAAGCTCAGAATAGTGACATGAAAATCTAACATCAAGAAGTTTCACACAAAAATTTGTCAAAATGTAATCCAAATCAGATTAACAAGATCAGCCAAGACAAATGATGGCTATGAATGATGTGACGGCGGATTATAAAACAAAAAACGAGGGAAAATCATTTTAAATATCACGTTCAATGAGCTCTGTTACTTTCGTTCTCATCTTTCTGATCACACGATATCTCCAAATGAAAACAAAATGAAAATTTCCAGCTGAATCGACACAATTTTGAAGGAAGAGCAATTATCTCAGAGAAGGAATTTTTCCCCTCGTGCAGATCCGTTTCAAAAAATTAAGACAGCTCATAGACTATTGAAAAATAGGCAAAAAATGATTGAAAACGGAAACAATTTTTAATGCGTAGGGAACAACAAAAAAGGAGGAAAATTAATGAAATTGTCTAAACTTGTGGGAAGTGGAATCTTTGTGGAAGCGTTGGATTTTTTTTTCGAACAAAAGAGTTTGGGTGGTTTTTGCGCTTTTGGAACATCAAAAACCTGAAAGATGAGAGACCACACATTCATGAAAAAAATTATTTTATAAAAGATTGTTAGAGAATAAGTACCATGTGAATAAAAGTCGGGGTTGAATATAAGTGGACATATTGAAACAGCAGTTCATATTCATTACTGTTGATTATCAGAGCAAATGATTCTATAAGGTTTCCAAAAATTTCAAGTGTCAGGTTCCTAGCTATGAGTTGAGTATAAATAGATGCAATAGTTTTTTCCTCCAAGGAGTCCCAATGATGATTGAAACCGAATAAAAGAAGATGACGCATCCTCACGTTGCACACAACCACTGGGCGGGCGGAAAACACCGCGTTGGGTATCTGATTGGCTGTATAATTGGTGGCGAAGAGCAGGAAAATGAGCACGGATGATGTATGAGAAGAATGGATTAGATTTACTTTGATCATGAAACAACCTTCAAAGACGTTTTAGGAAAAAACAAGGAATCCTTTGATGACACCACTTTTTTCCTGATTTTGTTTTTGTTGGTGGGATACCATGATGATGTAAATGAGGAAACTTTTGGCGAATTGAGAAGCCTTCTCACGTATGCGGTACAAAATGCACTTTGGGTGAAAGAACAAAGACTCGGTGGTTTGTGGACTTTATTCCACTTTTTTCTCGAAGTCGAAATTCAATCAACTCAAGATTACTTCTTTGCTTTGTGCCTCCTAGACTTTTTTGTTCTTGCTTAGGGAATTTATTTCATTGGAGTACGTCAAACACCAAAAAGATCCTTCAAGAGAAAGTTAAAAATAAGGGACTGACAGGAATTTGACAAGCACGAACATTGTTTTCATTTTCAATTGAGCCATTATTAACGGGGACCACGAAAACATGAAAATTAGATAAAGAAGAAAACAATAAAAAATTCCGATTGACGCATGCATGTAATAGTGGATGTCGGGGTATCAGGATCTCGTGAGAACCTATCGAGAACAAATGCGTGGTACTAGAAAAATGGAGAAGTTCAAGGAGATCGAAAATGAAGAAATCAGAAACTGGGAGAGGTTTCTAGGTGTGGAAATATGAGGAAATAACATTTTTGTAGAAAAAATCCTATTCAGCACTAATCTAGTTAGAACGGTCAGAAATTAATTTCTTTAGAAATACAATGTTCTGTTTGGAACAAACTCAAACATCTAAACCAAGACCACTTCAAACGAAGCACTGGAATCCTTTGTTCGTTTTTCTTAGAATCTGAAAATTTTGGAGCCACTTCCGTCTCAAGCGGCGCAGACTAATTTCTAGTTGCAACTACAAAAGAGGAATTCCGAATAATTATTTTGTTATTTCAAACATTGGATGCTTGGACATGGTTTCTTGGTGCCTTAATTGCTCATTTTTTCTATGAAAACCAAATTCTGAAAGAAGTTTCCAAGTATTAACCTCTACGCCGAGAGAATTCAGTAATAGTTATTTTCTGATTTGTGCTTATAATTGAAAAAGTTGCATTACTGTAAAATCCGTATTAGGAGGGCTTTTCATTTAAATATGCCACTGTACTAGAAAGGCTTCCTTGAAATTTTGTTTTTTGAGAGTTGAAACATTTGTTTCCAGGAAATAGTATTCCAGAATCTCCACAATTTACAGAAATCTTTTCTGTTGCTCAAATACTTGTTCGACTTTGGCAAGATGAATAGATTTTTATGAATTTTTAAAGAGAATTCACACAATCTTCCAATAAAAAATTTCAGAAAGAAGCGTCAGAAAAAATACTAGAGGGCCCCTCAAGTTGAAAGGCCCCCAAAGATCGTCTTACATGCAGAACAATAGACAAACTAAATACAAGTTTTATGATATTAACACTATTCAAAAATGATTATTGAAATTGTCTCGATTGACTAGTAAACCCGTTAATGCTAGTCTGGAATTTTCTGATTTAAAAAAATTGGTGGAGCTCAAAAATATACCTATCCACCAAGTCGATTATTACCCAGACTATGCCATCTACAGTTAGCTTGTTTTCAAATTTAATTTTTTTTCTCTGTTTTCCGTCCATAATTTTCAAAAAATTAAAATTCAATTACTAAGGTTTTAGTGAGCAAAGATGGCTCTTCACAGACAAACTTCCTCATCCCATTGTCATATGTGTTTTGAACAATATTGAGGACCTTAATTTGCAGAATGTGGAAAGAGAAAAGTTCATCTAGTTTCTAGTTTAAATGTCGAAGAGTCGTTTATATCAGACATCCGAAGTGTAGCTATTTTCTTACTCGTCACTTATTGGGTAACGCATCCGTGAAGAAACACTGAAACAAATTGAAAATGCCACCCACCCGTTTTGTGTCTAGGGAAAGTGATCAAAGTCATCTTCGAACCTTCACTCAGATTCAAGATGGGGTTTTTCTAAATGATCAAAGTACACCTAAAACAGAAGATTTGAAAAACCATGTCTTGGACAGTTTTCATAATGAAAACGAAAAATGAGTAATGATAGAAAATAAGAAAAGTAAGTGTATCGGAAGAAAAGGAACACATAAAACATGTTGAATAGAAAGCGCCTAATTGTCTTGTTTTTGCTCTTATTTGCTGAATGAGGCGGAATTTTCCACTTTAATGAATGCAGAGAAAATTTTCAGACTAGTTGAGAAACATGAACGATCTTTTCATATTTATCAAATTTTCATATTTCTTAGAACTTGAATTTATCGGTTTTTTTTCGAAATAATATTTTTGAAAATTGGAAAAAGAGAGTGAAAATCTCATCTGAAATTTCTCACGATGCACAAACTTTATTGAAAATTTCGAAAGTTTTTCTAAACAAAACTAATCGAACTTTGTGTCCTCTTGAGAATACTCTTTCTATTTTTGAGAAAATTTGCAAAAGAAGACTATAGGTAGCCGAAAACAGAATATTTTCACACCGAAAAGTTCACTTTGTGCGGTTCACTGTTTCCACATCTTTTCTTAAAAATCACGTTTGGCAATTGTTTGTTTTGTGAAGAAATATTCATAAACGTGAGAAGAATTTCTTTTCTGCAAACTTGAGAGGTCGAAAAATGGGTTATCGGGTTTCAGGGATCCGAGAAATATTTGGAGGTACTATGAATAGAGAACAGAAAAAATCAAAATCTTAGTTGGGTTTAAGTCGGCGCGAAAAACTTTTAAAGTGCTTGGTGTTTCAAATAACTCCGAAAGATTGTTGAAACGAGCACATCCATCAAAATTAAGACCAGTTAAGAACGACTTATTTCTTCTTTTGAGTTCAAAAAACAGAAGATTCAAAGATTTTTATCATGACTGATAGAGGTTATATACTATCCGTCAATAAGATAAAAAAAACGTGTTTTTCATGCAATTTTTGGCCATCTTGACCATTTTCAGAAGTCTGGAGATCGGCTGTCAAAGTCTCCAACCACTTGAAAAATTTGAAGGTCTTTAAAACAAAGCTAGATGCGTAATTTAGCACTGACATAGTTTATATGTAATCACTAGTCTCTCAGCTAGTTGCCGATTTCTGAAAGATACCTATTTTTGACTTTCCCAGCAAAATATGGACAAAAAAGGTGCCTTCGAAAATCGGCAAATGATGAAAACTAAGAACTTTTCTGATATTCTGTGAATGCCGTTATGGATCTAAGTTGGATTTACAACTCCCAAAATTTTCAAAGTGATTGGAAACTTGACAGAGCTCCAGACTCCTGAAAATGATCAAAATAGCCAGAAACTAACCGGAAATACGTTTTCGAATATTTCATTGACCGGTTCTATGTGTATTGGATTACAAAAATTCATGTCTATTGGAAAATGAAACTGCTTCAATTTTTCAAACAATTCTTTCATTGTTGCTGTTTCATGGATTCTTGGTCCTCGTATTCTTTTCTTTATTCTTTTGGTGTATTCTTTTGGTGTATTCTTTTCTCGAAATTTACTAATTGGTTTCCGAAATACCAAAATGGCGAATCTCACGCAATATGTGGTCTTTCACCCCAATATAGACACCCAGTTAGAGTATTCAGTTTCATGAATGTTTATTCAAACTGGAATGAATCCTTCTCAATGTGTCGATCTTATGGTTCCAAGAAAAAAGTGAGCAAACATTGGCACTTGGTTGGAAAACTTCAAAATTGAGAAAAAAAAAGAGTTACAACATATGGCCTGAAGAACATCACTTGAGGAGTTAGAAAAATATGTGTGTTCTTATTGAAAAAATTAGCAAGAAAAAACAAAATGTAAAACACAACTGATGGGGAGCCTGAAGAAAAAAGAGCATAGGCCGACGATCCTCGGAATAGCGATTGTTACAACGATAAGACCATCAATTAGAAGGTCACTTGATGCAGGGACCAGATTTTTTACAAAGATTTTGTTGGGGAGAAGCTTGTTGTTTGGATTGTTTGTAGAAAAATACTAACAAAGAAACTACTCGAACCGTTTAAAAACTGATAGCCTGTTCATTAAAGCCTGACATAAAAACGGGCCTGAAATGTGCTTCAGGTCTCTTCCAATATTTATTTTTATGATCAAAATTATTGATCGATAAAACAAGATATGATAAAATTTGACTAGCAATACAAAACGATACTATTTCGAAAATTGTATCTTGTTTAGGAACAAAGTTATAGACAAAACAGGCAAGTCACCTCAGCAGCTTTATGGTTTGTAACTTTGCTCCTAGTGAAATTTTTCCAAATTATATCAGTTTGTAGCACTTATTAAGTTCTATGATAACGAATATAGTTGAGCAAAGATATAAATCCTACAGAAACTATGGCTCGTCTTTCAAGTATGATTGAAGCCACAAACGCACACTATACACAAAGTACAAAACTCAGAATGTGACTCAAAGAGAAGTGCATCCTGGATTTCTGGAATGACTGTTCTAAACACTTGCAATTGAAACTTCCTTTCAGAAAAGTGTGTTTGTGTGTATGTGACATTTTTTCTCCTTTTGTTTTGTTATCTTAAGACTTGTATTTTTTATATGCTAATTATCCTTTTTGTTTTCAGTCCAGTCGAACTTTTTTCTCATGTTTTATTTATCCCGATAGTTTGATGAGCGTGTTTTAGTTCCTTGTTGTATGTTCTGGCAAAAAAAAAGAAACAGAGTTATATCCCTCTCCAAATTGTCACCCAATTAGAAATTCTTCGAGAAATTTTTTTTATCAGGAAAGCACATGTCATTCTAAATTCATACTCCACGTTACCTCACCGTTATCAGAAAATTAGAAATTCTAGAAACAATTTTCACCTGTATCCAACTAGAGTCCCTTTTTTTCCAGAAAAAAAGTGGGTGACGTGTTCTTCTTCTTCCGGATAACGCTTTGGGCTGCCTGATCTTGTGTGCAACAATAGAACCAATTCGGCGTGCATATGTATGTGTACGATGGGAGGTATTACTCAAAACAAAACAATGAAAGAGTAGCAAAAGATTAATTTTGACATCAATAACTTTTTTAATGAAGGAGGGAAAATACGTGAACATCTTTTGATAGTGAAATTTGAATAGAAAAAGGTTGAAATGACGAACAATCCTATGCGTTCAAAAAAAGCATAGAAGGATTAAACTTGAAAATTGTACTCTTGAACTTTAAATCCGTGATATCAGATGGTAAGGTTGACAATGGATGTGTCGATTTACAACAAGCTAAGTTTATATGAAACACGTTACGATAAGGTCAATACATACAAATGAAAAACACCATTTTAAAATAAAAACGCGGAAATAGATTCATCAACAATAAGTTTTGGATAGGTTAAGAAAAGTCTATCTAAACAGTTCTTAAAATTTTTGAATCCGCTCGCCAGTTTCAGCCGAGTTATAGGAAATTCAGTACCGAAAATCGCGGTTTCAGTACAAAACAATGATGTTCAAAAACGATTTTTCTAACTTTTAGGAGGTTCCAGAATAAGCATTGTATTTTGTTAGATTCAGAATTTAATTTAATGAAAAAATTCATATTTAAGACTGTTGCTAGGATTTTTTCAATTTTTGATAAATCTCGAAAATCGAGAAAAAAATCGGAAATTGAAAGAATTAATTTTTATAAGAAAGTGTTGAAATATAATATTCAATTCAATTTCAAGGATAACATGACAAATTTCATGTTCTGAACCGTCCTAGTAATTAAGAAAATTGTCGAGCGGATTCTAAAAATTTCAGAAGCGTCTAGATAGGCTGTTCTCAACATGTCCTGAAGATCTCATCAAAATCTGTGCAAGGTGTTGAGGTTCCTTTGTTAAAGTTTTTAAGTGAATTCCCAATAGACAATATTCATTCTGGTTTTCAAGATCTCTAAGGATTTTTCACTTCCCCAGAGCTAAAACATAAATGACTCTTCTTGATTGTTGTCTTTTTGTCGGTTTTTTGATTTTGGATTCTTTGATTTTTGCAGAAGTTTTTCAGACGTCATAGTCTACGTTATCTTTTCAGACAACTGTAAACAATACACACTGATTTTGATAATAAAATTTATGCACTTCCAACCAGATCCTATAAATGTCGCAGACTCGAAGTGCACCGAGACATGATTGCAGTCTATTGTATTCCCCCACTTCGATTGTTGTGAATCACTTTGACAGATCCTGGGGATTCCCGAAACTTCCTTCTTTTTGAAATAGGATAACATCATCCTAATCCTGGAAGCAAAAACTCCCGCACTTTTTTCTTGCAGCGCGACCTTTTCAACAACCAAGAACTCTGATGTGTCCTCGATGAATTTACATTAACCCTCGAATTTACATTTCTTCGAATTGAATTAAAGAAACCTTACGAATTTTTCGAAGTACCCTCTCTTTCTCTCTGTTCCAGAATAGCTCCCTAAGAGCAAATTGATGTCAGTGCGAACAATAAAACGAGGAGAACACGATGCTATTTTGGTTTCAAACATCTTTTGAATTCTGGTCAGATGAACTCAGCTTAGAATAGTTTTCTTGTTTGGTTCCGATCTTTATCCCTTTATTTTTGTATGATTGGATTGGAATTTTGTTTTGTTCTTCCTAATTTTTTTTGCTTCCAAGAGTTTTTGCAATCGCTCTAAAATGGTATGAATTGAACAAAATACAAGTTTAGGCTTTCTTGCTTTTTTCATATTGTTCCATTTTCCTTCCATTTTCCCATTGGAACGCTTCATTTTGAAATGAATGATATCATATTATTGGTTAGAAAACATTTCCCACATTGCTCTGCAAAATCTGAAAAACCAAATCCACACATCTGTTTTTGACAGTTCAGATGTTGGAAATCAAAACAGAATATCTCGAGTAAACACCTAGGTGAATTGTTCAACATTATACATCGTTGTTATTTTCAATAATAATTATTTGAATCCGTATTAACCTCTGCGCAGGATATTGAGCTCTGATCGCCTCTAGACCTGCCACGCGACTGATCACCAGAGTCAAAACGTTTATCACCTCTCGTTTTTTTGCATCTGTCCCACCTTTTGTCTGAAATCTCCAAAAAAATCGGATAACTAAAATGAACACGTCACTACTTTACACGTTCATTGGGAATGTCCACTTGTATTCCAAAAAAAGGGTTTCCGCATTTTCCAGACGAGTGCGCTAATTAAGAATTTGTGGGACCTCCATTAGGTCAAACTGCAAGCATCCCATTTTTATTTTGGAAATGTCACGGACATGGGACAGAAATTCCTGGTTATATAGTCTTGGTACAATTGTGGGTGTTTATGCTTTTAGTTTGATCTAGAATGTATGAATGTACATTTTTAGATGTTCCAGAAAACCATTTTTAGATGTATTTTTGTCAAAAGAGTGACATTTTGGTGTCATTTTTGCTCTTTGTCTTTTTTAAATATTTTATTCCAACAATTTGTCACGTTTTTGATCATTTTGTAGAATGCAGTGGAATGCTAATGAAAACTCCGCAGGCAACATTATTCGGCAGCAAGTGTTTTAATGTTTTCATTATACTCCTCCTCCTTCTCTTAATTTTTTATTCCATCCACTCGAGCCTTGTTCGGTTTCAAACATCTCTAGGGATGTCTTTTTTGAGGTCCTCCTTCAGCTATACTACCGATAATAAGGTATTTCATGTTCCCTTCAGAACAATAAACAATTAGATACGAGTAATAAAAAAACTGGCCCCAATTGAAAAAAGGGGACACTCCTTATAAATAATTCACCTGAAAGTCGATGATTAGTTTGATTTGCAAATGTGGAGTAGTCATCACGTCATTTTACTTTCTATATTCTCAACCTATCCACTCCGCCCTCTTCTTTTCGATGAGCCACCCATCTTTTGCTTTTCAGATCTTTGCCGTTTTTTTTTCTTGCTTCTCGATTTTTTTGTATCTGTTTTTTTTTAGTTGTCTTAGGTAGACATCTACATTTTCTTACGACAAAAATTCATTATCTTCCTGCTTTGCTTTGCAAACAAATCTAGAATTTGTCGTTTTTTCCCTCTTAGTCCTCTCCCTCCCCCTCTCTTCCCATTTTCAGAGTATGCTCCGCCCCTTTTTAGGAAATGCAGGTGAAAAACTTGAATTGTTGAGCACCTCGCTAAATTCGGTTTCATATCACTTTCATTCTGATAAAAAAATTGGACTCTTATCTGAAATCACTAATTTTAAGTATTCCTCAGGACGACATGCAGTACATCACCTACATCCTGATAGTTTTCTTCTTTGCTGGGGTCACCATGGCTAGTCAGGTACCACATTTCAAAGCTTTTGAATCTTATTGCTCATTTTTAATAGTTACAGGCCTGGAAAAATGGACAATATGAAGACGTGGGAGCTGGTGACGATTCAGTGAATTTTGATGTGAGTTGTGATCAAGTCATGTAATAGAGATGAAAAACAAAATTAGCAATTCGCGTATAGGAAATAGAAAATTACACGAAAATTTGTATTTAGTTGACTCATTTTGCAGAGGTATATCACACATAAAAGAGCCATCAACGGACAGCTCCGTCGATCGAGTATTCGTTGGGGAAAGCGATCGGGTCTTCGCAACTTTGAAAGAGTGAGTTTGGGTTACTGTAGGAAAGGGGCTCAGTTCTTTGAAGTTCGAGGAACTAATGAACTCTTTGTTTTTTCACAAACAAAGTCATCAAATATTCAGTTAGGTACCACCTTCAAAAAAAAAAAACACCACTTTAAGATGCCTGCGTTTTTAAGTTATTTCTGTCTTGCTTCCCTCATTTGAATTTATAAAGACGATTGCCCTATGTATGATTCCACGAGTTTAATGCAGGCGGAATATACGAGTCATTTTTTTCTTGTCACGAGAATAGTTTGAAATTAAAACAGGTGAAAAAATACTCGAAAAAATTTCCCTAAAGAGTTGAGTCACTGAAACATCATTTTGTTTTATAGGACATCCCATTGGTGCCCGATGAGTATTTGGTGATGTGGCCGGCTCCAGAGAAACAATTGGGATTTGAGACGGTAGGTTTTAGATTTCTTGTTTTGTTGTTTTTCGTTTTCAGTTTCTCACAATCTGATTGCAGACCGCCGCCTCATCAAGCTCAACCCAAACGCCGGAACAGGATGAATTTGAAAACAATGAAAACGAGGAAGTGTTTTCCAAAGACAACCGCCGTATGGAACGTGTCGCTAAGGCTGGAATCCGACCAAAGTTAGCGTTGAGCAGCCGTCTCTGGGGGCGTTGAAACTGCATAATCATTCAATAGTTCATGCAATTTCTTTTCTCCGTTTTTGTATTTTGGTGAAATAAAGCTTGTGATCATGTTTGTGTTGTTTTTTTTTCAATTTTCGTTCCTGAAGTGAATCCCTTTTTGCACTTTTTAAGTGAATTTCTGAAATTCAAAGGTTTCATGGAAGATCTATCATCTATCAGGTGTTTGTTCATCTGTAGTTTGGTCTGAGAAAAATTAGAAGAAACCAAAAAACAGTTGTTTTCAAGGTACCCGATCGGTCTGTTTTTCAACATCTCTTCAAATCAGTAATGAGAGGATAATAAAACTACAGTAAGCATGCAAAAAATAGGAATCTATCCTATGTTTTCACTTTGAGCTTAATATCACAATTTCCGTAGAATATAGTACAGTTGCACAAGTTGATAACATATTTTCCGAAATATCACTAACATTTTATCAGTTAGAGTTTTTTATTATTCTCCATAGAAATTGTTGTAATTGAGTTCAAAAACATGTGTAAGATGAGCTTCCATTATAGTGTTTACGGTAGCTTAACCGAAATATTGCCGAAAATCATTTTTTCAGTCTAACCCACATATCATAAAACATAACTGCAGAATAAAACAGGATCTTCCAACGCAAAAGTCAATAAATACACAGACACTATTTTTTTTCCTATAGAGATCGTTCAGAATAATATGAGGTAGATCGAATTGCATACATATCGCTCTACGTACACACAAACGAATCATTTCCTGATTGAATAATTATGATTCACACCTATTATCTGCTATCGTCGGTTAGTTTTGAGAGAAACAAAAGAGGGGTCTTGACAATTTCTCGTTTCCCAGCGACCAGAAGTGTCAATCTTCTGCCTCTTATATCATCTTCCACACAATTTTCTTTTTTTTTTATCTAGTCGGCCCACCCTTCTCCGTGCGTATCTCTTCAGTTTTCCTTGTTTCTGATGAGGCAGTGATTGTATTCATCGTTTCTCCTTGCCTATTAGTTTATTTTCTACAATGCCACAACACTTGTTATTCAGTTAGGACACCATGGAAGATTTTCGATTGAACCATCTTTTCACCTTTACACTCAATGACCTTTATTCCCTTTTTGGACAAAAAATTCTTGAATGATCTGGTTTTTGCATAAAAACGGTTTAGAAAACTGCGATGAATAGAATAAGTGTCACACTTCTCAAATCAAGCGTGAACCTCCCAGTTTAAGTAAGGCCTAACCCACAGTATTCATTCTATAGAAAACGAATTTCTCTTTTTTTTTAAATCTGAGTTATATCCGTCATATCTTCTGATTTTTTAGTATCCAACATGAACTTTGATATGTGATAGAAAGTAATTTTTAATGTTTTGTTTCAAATCGAATTACGCGATTTGCTGAGGTAAAACATTTTAGTTTTGCGAAAAATAGGGAAAATAGTTTTTTCCTAGAAACCCGTTACGTAACTAATTGGTTGGTTCCTGAACTGATGCGAACTAAAATCAAATCACATGATCGGGACTAAGACTGTTATTGGTCATGTAGAAAATTGGGAAAATGTTTTAAAGATGTACTGGTTTTCCTAACAGGTTCTCTACAACCGAATTCCAGAGAAGAGGAAATACCTTTGGAACGAAACGACCAGGTGTTCACCGAATCAAAGACCAAGACGACCCTCCTCAGATAAAAGAATCTCAAAAAAGAAACGGTCACTTGCTATCTTCCTGATCGTCGTGCCATCTTCAGCACGACAACATCCAGGAACAATTTCATTCGTCTTTATTTTTTCTGTGTTGTACCGTCACTTCCATCCGACAGTCTGCACGCTTCATCTTCGTGTATATCATATTGGATCCTCGTCATTCACACTCTCTTTCTTCTCACTTTATTCATGCTTAGACAGATCTCAAAAGCTAAGGCTTACGTAACAGGTTCTCTTTTCTCTTTCCCCCTATTCGCATCGTTTTTCGCGCGTTTTAGCGATTTTTCCTTTTTTCCGCTGCTACTTTGCGTGTCGTATTGCTTTGTTAAACTGTGGTAGATTTTAGATTTTAGAGATTTTAGACTTTGATATGACATGAAATTTTTTCTGCCGAGTAATGCCCTTATAAACATCGTACTAACTTCCTTTTTTGCCACTTTTTCTAATTGAACATTTTCCAGATATGGTTCAAACTTGTCTTATCCTCCTTGCATTCTCATTTTCATTTGTCTCATCTCAATATCTCAACTTAAACCTCCATAGACATCAAAGTTGTGCCTGGCGGAAAAGTGAGTCAAAGATCCTTAGTACTTTTGTCGTAATCACCCATTTTCAGGCTCTCACTGGAATCGTAAAATTGAATTCCAAGGTGGTCACTCGGACAGTGGAGCACTCCTCAAGTCTACAGATCAAAAGGGATGCTATGCAATTAGTGTGAGTCTGAAAACAAAGATGAAAAATAAGTGTGAAAGCATGAAAATAATAATAATAATAATAACCGCTGAATCTCTCGTTCAGGGAAAAGTAAAAATTCATGAAGATGTGAGTGACGAGTTGTTGATCTACTTGTCCGTTTCGACGACTGGTGACACCCAGAGACCGCCAGAAGTGTGCAGGGATGCTAACCCTGAAACTGGATGCGGTGGAGTCGGATCCTGGTAATATATATTTTTTGGGTATTTCTACTGATGAAAATAGCGCTAGGAAACGGTGACTAAAAGCTCAAAATAAGAATTTTCTTCAAATGTCAGCATTTCCAGTTTTTTCAGACATTTTATTTTTCAGATGTCAAAATTATATTTAGATTTCTTGAATTTTTAACAAAACAAGTGAAAAAAAGAACTGAAGAGAGTGGGATTCGAACCCACGCCCCCGAAGGGACTGGTGCCTTAAACCAGCGCCTTAGACCGCTCGGCCATCTCTCCACATGAACGAGACGGAGTGTAAAGGACATGATAAGCGCACGTCTTTTGTTGCGTTTGTGAAAATTTTCCGCTCAATTTTTTTCGAAAAAAAGATAGAAGATCAAACTACACGCATTTTCTTCAAAGTGAATTATAAATGAGAAGATGTTGTTTCAGCCTTTATTGCCGTCCGTGCGATTCGTTGGACTCGCTGACCAAAATTCTCGGAGCTCAACTTGTTGTGAACGGAAAGCCAGCCGGATGCGAACCATTGAAAGTGAGAGGAGATACAAGAAAACAAGAAATTCATAGCTAATGAGTGTTTTCTCCAGAAAGGCGAATATGACAATGTGGAGCTCCGTTTCTGTCTTCCAAAACTTGCCGCGCTTTTAGAGTGGCAGGGAATTTCTGAAGATGCTTTAGATCATATTCTTGCGGCCACCACGCAGGTTTAATTAAATACCGTTTTTTGGGGTCAAACGATAAATTATTTACAGGAAGGAAATGGTCCACCAAAGCTCAGTTTGTTCGTGACAGTTTATTTGTTCGACAAGGACATTAAGCCACTTCTTGTGTAAGTATCTGTGAATTGATCTGAAATGGTCTTTGCGATCATGATGTATCGAAATGCAAATGATTTCATCCATCTGCTCAGGGACACTAATATGATCTCTGAAATAATTTTCACCTGTAAACGTGGAGACAATTCGTTTGATCCCAAAGAAGTACATGATGGGATTTTGAATTATTGAACTTTCTTTCAAATTTAAAATTGAAAAAATTAGGGTAAACAATCAATTCTTAGGACGATTCAGTTATAATTTCCCATTATCAGTTGTCGCCTCCGATTTCT
The DNA here is from genome assembly GCA_027920645.1 of Caenorhabditis nigoni. Taxonomy (NCBI): domain Eukaryota; kingdom Metazoa; phylum Nematoda; class Chromadorea; order Rhabditida; family Rhabditidae; genus Caenorhabditis; species Caenorhabditis nigoni. The sequence goes on from CP115869.1 coordinate 19,028,377, forward strand.
CGGAACACAAAAAACGAAAAATTGCCCTATTACAGTTCACAACGCAAGCTCGAATCGCGTATCCGTGAATTGCGTAAGCTGGGCAACGACGAGCAGGTGGATTCGCAGACGTACTGGAACTTGCCCTTCAATCAAATTATCAAAAAACAATCCGTATTTGTTGGCTGCCACAAATTATACGGAACCATCAGTTTGAGTGATATTCAAGCGAAAAGAAAGTGAAGATGGAAAAATGGATGAGACACGATGATAACTTCCTGTTTATTCTTTTAGTTTATGCGGGTTCATTTTCTGTGAATTTTGAGAATAAATGTGACGAAAATGATTTTGAATGTTTGACAAATTATTGAAACGACTCATTTGCAGATTCTTGGGGATGAACTGGCCAACTGGATTTTACAAAAATATGTATTCGAGATTTTCGACATTTGATAGAAGATACGGATAGATGGTAATTCTGCCGGGGGGGGGGGGAATTCTTGTTAAATACCGCGAAACCTGTAGTAGAAGGGCCCTCCGACCGTGCAGTTTCTGCTAAGGATATCAAAAGCGTGCCAACTGATAAAACCCTTCTGACATTATGATAAACAATTTTTCAGTTAACAACTTTTGATATATTTTACAAGAACCAGGAGAAATTAGCCCAAATATTAAGAGTTTACAAATTTTGCGGAATTTCGCTAACAAAAACTTTCTAAAAAATATACCGTATTCCCTCTAACAGAAGCCCACCCATTCCGTAAAGTTTGAGCTTAATTATCTCACTCCCTGGATAAATATCAAAAATACGTCAACTGAGAAATTATTTGGAACAATATCAGCAATATTCCCATCAACTGTGAAATTTTAAAAATGTTTCACAAAAGTCGGGTTAATTGATTTCGATTTGGATAAGCTTTCATCAGTGGAAGCACGGTAATTTGTCAACGAAACATTAGGTGCGGATCTGATACCGTCTGAGCTACGCGCCATTAAATTTGACTGGTGTTATTTTTGTGGCATCATTTCTACTGTAACACTGTATCCAAAAATGTTGTGCTGTCTCATTTTCTTTGAGAAGCTCGAGATACTGTGAACACTGTGAGAGAATTTTCTAACCGTCATAGCTAGCCTATTTATTTTGGTCCTCGTGAAAAAGTTCAAAAAGTGCAACTTGGAAAATACGTAAAACATTATGGAGAACTTTTTGTTTTTTTATCATACTTCGATTTTTTCTCTGGAATCTAGATATTTTTGATGGTCAAGTTGATGGTTAAAAGTAATTCTATTGAAGTGTTAAGGATGCTCCGATGTATGTTTTAATTCAGCACAATACGATTGGCGTCTCGTTTAGAGTTTGAACATTAGAACTGAACATTTAAAACGCACGTTTTCTTATTTTCAATGACCAAAAATTTATTGTTTGTGATATTTTGTAACACATGTTTTCTCTTCCTCTCGAGGTAAACTACTTTTGTTCAACTTTTACTGTTACGTGACACCTGGGTTTATGATTCACGTTTTTTGTTCTCGATTCAGAAGCTTCATTTTTTCTCGACGTCACCAGAGATATCAATAACGTCTCCTCGCTGCAAGCCGTCATACCCTCATAACCGTCATGACCTCGAAACACACCTCGAAACATTCGACACTCATTTAGAGGTAAAAGTAGCACTGAAAAGAAAGAAAAGCTGACATAAAAGAAGAAAGTGGTTTTAATCACTGTCTCTGACTTTCGTTACACTTTTGTACAATTCTTCATATATTCCCCTTTCACCTTTCTCCCCCTCTTTTTTACTGTAAACCATTCTGAAATCCAGCTGAAAAGGGGTGTGAAAGGAGGGCAGGTCCCTTCGAATCACTTCATAAGCCACGACACCTTCATTTTTGGTTTCAGTTTCCGCGGAGATGTTGGTCGTCTTTTTGGCATCGTCACTTATTCTCGTCTCAGTTTCAAATGCTTTAGAAAATGTCGATCTGGGCAAAGATCTCAGTGTAACTCTTGAACTCATTAAACATCAACCATGCAAAGGTGAGCTGCTATTCTATATGATATTTGTACAAATAATTGGTTTTCAGCGGGAAAGTGGACAAAGAAGCTTGAATTTGAGTCTGGAAATGACCGAAAGGGACCAAAGCTTGAGACGCAAGAAGGTAAACCAAATTGTTTCACTATTGGAGGACAAGTCGAAGTACTTGAGGTGCGTTTATGAAATTTGAATGGCATTCGGTTCGATTCTTGAAAAAATTTAAGCTCATCATATTATACCAAAAGTATTCACTAAGGATATATAATTTCAAAAACCCACCTTAAAAGTGAAAGAAACTGAAAATGTTTCCATATTTTCGTCTGAGCACTGTTCAATCGTCCCTCATAAAAGCCGCCTATCATTGCAGGACTTCTCAGGAGACTTCTCCATCTATTTGGAGCTCAAGAACTCAGCCAAGAAAAATTCCGTCCCTGAGAAATGCGTGAGACAACCAGAAAACGGATGTGGAGGATTTGGATCCTGGTACGCATCATCTAAATCGTATTTACATTACTTTCGAAATTTCAGCTTGTACTGCAACGCCTGTGAAACATTTGGTGACAAACTGGGAGTTCGAGCTCAGCTTCTCCTTGATGGACAACCAATCAGTTGCTCTGTATGTTTGATGCTTACAACTTTTTATTGAAATATAACAATTTTTTGCAGGATGGATTGAAAAAGGGAAGCTATAACAACTTGAAACTTGCTTTCTGCCTTCCAGACATTGACGACGTGATTAGCTCTCAGGGACTTAGCAAGGAGTCATTCTTGCAATTGATTCAAGCTGATGTGAGTTAAATCTGAACTTCAATGATTCTCATTCTCCCTTTTCAGGATGGAAACCAAGTTCGTGCCATGGGAATCTTTGCCACCGTTTACGTTTTCGACTCTGACGTCAGCAAACAAATGTCCACCCAAATCAAAATCGAGGGAGTTTACCGTAGAACGAAATACAGCTTCTTCAAAGACCAACCACTCCCGGCTGAGGTTTACTGGTCCCTTCCATTCAACCAGATGCTCAAAAACCAACAGAGCTACGTTGCTTGCCACAAGATCTATGGAAACTTGAAGGTCAACCGAAAATAATTTTATGGACGTTTTTGAGTATTTGATTTATTTGTAAATAACAGTAATATTTTATGTTATTGTATTTTATGATGAATAAATGTGTTTTTTTCAAAATATTTTGTTTCAAACAAAAATATTAATTTTGAAACTTGATAACACCAATTGAATGGGTTATGTTGAGCTTTTTTACTTTATTTGTCGCCGTCTTAGCCAGGCAAGTGGAATCTTTGCATAAACCGAGCTACGAGATAGTGTTTTTCAGAAATCGGCAATTGGTAGAAAAAAAAGGGACATTCTCAAAAAACCTTGGGAATGCAAAGTTTTTATCTAATTCTATTTTACATCTTCCAAATTTTTCAAAGTTATTGCAAACTTGATCGCCGGGCTCCAGGCCTCTGAAAATCGCAAAATTGGCTTAAAATCAATTAAAAGCACGTTTTTGATCGGTACTGTATATTGATCTCTGGAATAGGTTTGTATTAGCACTGACTTAGTGAAAGGAACACAGTAAAACTAACAAAAGATCTTTACCATCAGCTTTAATAGCGTTTATCTCCATGCTTGTCAACGATTATGAAAAGCAATCAACTGAAACAACATTATTGATGAAACAGAAAATGTTTAATCAGCTGACCAATATCTGAAATAATTCACGAAAAATTTATTGAAAGAATCTTTGCATGAATCTCTGATTACAGGATTCAGGATATCTCAATGTTGAAAATCAAGATTGTTCCGCATAAGGTATTTCCCGTTAAGGGTTTCTATCTTTCCACAAAAAATTTGAATATTACTGACCGGATCAAAATAAATTGAAATTTTCAGAAGAAATTTGAAAGAGTACTTTAAAAAAGGCGGTCACCGCGCACGAGCAAAACCAAAAAAAAAAATTATTTTTTGATTTTATTAGGTTGATTTCAAAATATACGTCTTGAGAAAAATATTTTTTCAGCACATTCAAACTGTTCTCAAAATTTACCTTTTTCTCCATTCTGGCCCGACACCGAGATTATTCTTCCAAAAATTCTGGAAACTCTGGGATAAAAAACCATTCAGCATATACTTCCATAACAACACTTTTCAAAGTATTCTTGATTTTTCAACAATTTTGTAACTTCTGGTCTTATAAAATTTCATTTTTTCCGGTCCTTGGTCAAATTTTTGAGCAGTGATAAACTAGCAGTGATTAAATCTAATCTTAAAGTACAGTCTACGGAAATTTTCTGAAAGGTCCTTTTCTGTTTACTCGCCGTTGTCACTCAATTTGAGCAGACGATAGTAATCGCTTTTGTTTTACAACACAATAAAAATGCATGACACAACATGATTGATTCGATTAGATTGCTCGGTGAATAGACAAGTGGTAATCCTTGTTTCCCAGGAGGTGCTAGATAAGATACAGTAAAATGTTGCCCTACGAATCTAGAAAATTTGAATTTTCACCCGCAAATGTTGGAAATTCTTAAAGGAAATTCCGAATTGAACAAGCAATTAAATCGACGCATTCTTGATGTTTTGCTGGAACACTGAAAAATTAAGAATGCATTGAAGTCGTGTCCTGCCAGTTTTTAATAAACATTTTGTTTTTTACTGTTTCCTTTATGCAAATTCTTAAGATGTTACACTGGTCAACATCAACAATCCAAAACAAAACCAGAAATTTCTACTTAAAATCCAATTTCGCATTCACATTTCCAGCAAAAACGTCGCCCATCTTCAAAGTCAGCGTCCCCTTTCTCTTTTGTGCTTTGCCAATTCCATTGTTTGCCTCATTCTCATTTGACGATTCGAAGTAAGAAAATGTGAAGCGTCAAAAAAAAATAAGAAGAAAAAGAAGAAGCGATGAGTATAGGAATAGTATGACGTAGACAGTCGCCATACAAAGGGAAAAGCAATTGATACCAGCTTTCTTGAACTTCTCCTCTCCTCATTGTTCTGTTCCCTCGTTTTGTCCTCGTTTACTCGTATACAGCTTTACACTATTCTACTTCAATTGTGTAAAACCTATGATCAACCTATCCAATTCACATTTGGACTTTTGACACAAATCACGGAAAAAGTTTACAGTGCCCAAACACTTGTCTCAGAATAAGTCCAACATCCATGGATAAACGTTCAAAGTATTTAGCAGCTAGAAGGACAGCTAGAGGCTACATCAAGATATAGACAATTAAAAATACCACCATATGTTGAATGAACGCAGCGATGATGTCACCGATAACGAGTCCTCTTCATACACCATACAGTTGTTTTTGCTTTTGCTTCTTCACATCTTGGTTTCTACGATTTCGTAGTCGATCACAACAACAAAACATAAAACATCAAACTTGCTGAACAGTCAGAAATCAACAACAATTTGTTGATTGGACTAATCGAAAGTATACAAAACTAGGGACAAATGAGGAAGGTTTGAAAAAACACCCGAAATATTTTGATCCGATGAGAGTGATCTCTTGAAACGAAAAAAGAATCTTAGAAAGTTGATTTTTTGGAAACTTTCAATGACCACAAAATGAGGCTGTAGCGTTTGAGATATGTTCTAGAGATCAAATCAATCAAATAGATCATGTCTACGTTCCTCTGGATTGTCAATGGAATAGTTGCCAAGAAGTTCTGTGATTTGTAGCTCGGAAAAATGCCTATTACGAGAGGTATCTGGGTAGAAGCTCACTTGACATAACAAGGAAAAAAGGAAAAAGACGAATTTTTGCAGAGGTATTTTGCTCACAATGCTGATACCGTATTCTGAAGTATTGACATCAAACGGTTACTAATCTGAAACGATGTTTCTACTACTGAAATATGTTAGAAGTATTCTCTATACTAGCAGCAAACAAACCATTTTTCACATCATTGAAAAATACCTGTAGGAAAGCCGCCACACTGTCAAATTCAAGCTGTGTTATCTTAGCTCCCAGCCAAGATATCAAAAATCTGTTTATTGAAAATGTCTGTGATATTATGAATAAAAAATGTATCGGTTGACATCTCTTCGATTTCTTTGACAAGAGTCGAGATGAATCGGCTTAAAATTTTATGTTATGGCGCTTTTCTATTACAGGGATTACGGTAATCCTCATTCCCACAAACTTATCAAGCCTAAAAACAATCAAACATTTTATTCCAAGCAAAAAATCTGAACAGTTCTAGACTTCTGTTTTACCAATGTTGTTATCAAAAGGTCAACCACCGAGCGTGACGACATTCTGTGCCTGGACAATGCCATTGAAATTTTCTTTCTCCTTCTATTTCAGGTCTCTTTTTCCATTATCTCCTCTTCTCGCTCATCCTACTCTTCTTATTCATTGTACCGTTTTTTTTGTCTTTTCCTCTTGTCTCCTCAAGAGGTGGGGGTCGCGTGCCTAGGTAGGGTGGGCAGCAGCCGCCTTTCGCGAAACAAACTCAACTCCGCCCACTGTATTCTGTCCTATCACGTCGACTTCGACGTCTCCTGTGGCCAGTGTGTCGAGAAACACGACTTGCGTTAATGACGACCCGAAGAATCGTACTGTTCTGCGCCGTCGTCGCGTGCGTCTATGCCGCTTCGTCGTCAGAGATCTCCGTCCGTATCGAGCGACACTTTCCGTGCTCAGCCAGCTCAGGTTTGTTTCTTTTTCTTGATTAAAAAACATATCAATTATCGCTTAACTTATTAAAAAAACAACTAAAGAACAGTTTTGTAATCCTCTGTAAATCCATTTTCAATTTTCATACTGCTGAAAATTGTTTTTTTTTCTTTTTTATTGCTGAAGGGCAGTAGGAAATGCAAAAATAATGCGTTAATAAATCAAAACTTCTGTTTTAACTATCATAGAAAGGTTCATAGTTATCATTTCGGTTTTTGTGAGCTGTTTCTCTTTATACAGGTAATTAGTGTCATCTTTCTTCTAGATTCTAGATTTTAGAAATTTCAAAAACCTCCCTTATTCTACCTATTTCTCAGATGTATCAAATTGAATGCCTAAAAATATCCAGTATTTTTTTCCAAAGAATTGAACACTTCAAACGACCAATAGATTCACACACGTCATTTTTAACAAACTATCCATCGGAAAAAACGTGTTTCTTGATTAGATATTTCGCAAAAAGTGCATTGTGTCTTTGTCGTGGTAGTACTCATATACCCCTTCTCCCTCGTCCTACAGTGACTTCATTTTATCACCACGGATTTCAATCCAAAAAAAGAGTGATTATGACTGTAGGAAGTGCGCGGCCTTGGATAGATATACTGGTGGTGTCGGTCGATAGAATACCGATAAAAGAGTAGAGGAGGATAAGATAGGGTATCAGCAGAAAGAAGAACTGACGACATAACGACGTCCCGATTCGATCTCAATGTCCCTTTTGGCTATTTCCTGTTTTGTCGGACACTGCTTCGCCAAATCCCGGGACATCGGAAAAGAATGATAGAGGAAATACTGATGAGTCGTGCTTCTTGCACGGAAAACGTAACATTCTATGACTAATGAAACATTGATCTATTAAGTTCGAAAATCAAACAGATATTGATTTACAGTACCGGTTTCAGTCGATTTTGATCAATTCAGGAATCTGGAGCTCGGCTATCAAGTGTCGCACCTCTTTAAAAAAACTTTAAAGGGTATAAAACAAATTTAGATTTAAAACGTTGCATTTACAGAATGTTTTGAAACCCTCCAATTACTGATTTCTAAAAGACGCCACCATTTGTCTCATTTTTTACAGAAAACGTGGAAGAACTATCTCTCTTTCCGAAATCGACGAACCGATAAAAACTACGAGTTATGAAAAAATTCTGTAAATGCAAAGGGTTCGGTCTGTTTGACACCCTCCAAAGCTTTCAAATTAATTCCGCACTTGACAGCCAAGTTCTAGACTGCTAAAATAGCGAAAATCAACTGAAAACACGTGTTTGTTTATTTTATTCATCTGTACTGTATTTATCAAGAATAGAGAAGCAGTTTAGAAAAACAGTTTTCATTAAAATACATTTTCCAATAGTCATATGTTTTAGGACCAAAGAAAGACAGCTTGCTGATCAAATTCCCATCTTACAAAACTGCCGGAGTTCAATTCCACGAGGAGATCAGTGAGAATGGACACAAATGCTTCAGAATGTCCGGTGGAAAGGTTGAGGTGAGATTTTCCAGAAAAAAAGAGTGAAAATAACATATGAGAAAATTTGCAGGTGTACGCTCCAGGACTTGACGGATCCAAGAAGTACTATGTGCACCTTGAGACCAGAATCGGAATCCACGGAAAGCCAGAGAGATGTGTGAATGCTGACTCAAACGGATGTGGTGGAATTGGATCATGGTAGGAATTTTCTGAAATAATACAAAACCGATTTTTTGAAAGTTTTGATGGCAGTTTAATTTAAACTGCTGAATTTTGTACTTCGCTCAATTCAAAACATTTCAGCGTCCACTGCGACATCTGCCACACCATGGGAGGATCCCTCAAGAACTTTGTGCAAATCTTCCAAGCCGACAAGCCAGCTCAATGCTCCAGCAAGGGACTTCCATCAGGATCCTACACCGATCTCTCCCTCCGTGTCTGCCTTCCAACTAAGAACGAGCTTCTTCCATTCCTCGACCAAAACGCTTCCCGTGCCGAGCAACTTTGGGACCTCTTTGTCAGCTCCCGTGCTCGTTCCGGAGAGATCCCACTTGTTATTGCTGCTCGTTTGTTCGATCGCCCAATCAACAACATGGATGCCAAGTCTCTCAACACGATTCTCCATGACACAAAGGAAGGAATGATTGGATGCCACTGGATCTACGCCACTGTTTCCCAGCCAAACTAAATTTTCCTTGTTTTTATTCTGCTTTCTATTTTTTTACTTCATTTTCTTTCATTTTCCACCATTTCCATCGATTCTGGTTGAGTCGGTGTGTGTATCTGTATGTCAGTTGACAACCGGGTAAAACCAACAAAATGATTACAACTGTTTTTTTTTCTTTATAGAGTGACCCCTACCCCTCGTATAGGATCAACGCTTTTTGTATGAATAAATTTTTGAAATTCGTTTTCTTTTTTTCTTTTTCTTTTTTTCAGCACAGTCTTCTAGAACTTGAGTTTGAGACGCTCCAATGCTCCAAAATAAAATAAAATTTCGAAATTTCAGAAAAAAAGAACAGAAATTCTTTTATCAAACAACTGACACTACATTTGGCAAACTGAAGAGATTTCAAAGTAAAAAAAGTACAACTGGCTTTGAGAGAGCAGCAAATCAAAACGAAGAGAACACCAGTTATGGCTGAGAGAGTGGACAAGCATAGCGGAGACATGGGACAGAAACATGGGAAAAACGGCAGAATGGATTGCACAGGTTTACAGACACAGTTAAGAGATCATAATTTATGTACTTTAAGGAAGAAATTGATGAAACGAATTTAATATTTTCCCAGCTTCTCATCAGTGGACTCTTGTGGGCTTGGTGTTACCCGTGGTCGTCGGAAACAGCTTTCGAATCCCATCTGGAATTGAAAACGTAAATATTAGTCTTATAAATATGATCTAGTTACCTTTGCTATTCTGACAATCCACCAATCACCATGTTCCATTTCCTCTTTCTTTGTTGAGTCGTTACTATCCTTCCTCCGTGATTCTCCTTTATTCTTGTTTTTCTTTGGCTGAGGTTTCACGTCATCACTCATCTTGGATCCTCTCCTCCATGCAATGAAGGAATCGAAATCCATGTGAATATGATTGTCTTTAGTGGAATAGGTGGTGTTCCGTCGGACGAGGATTGGTCGAGCGGAGATCTGAAATCAGAAGGATTAGAAAAACAAATTTAATATTGCTTTGATTACCTTTGGTGGACACAAATCATAAGTTGTGGATTCAATATCAGGATATGCTGGTGGTGGTACTGTAACTGAGAAAGACACCCTCTTGGTTTGAGTGTTTTCCCGGCATGACGTCCTTCCGAGCTCTACACAGGACCACGATCGACGCATACCAGCGGCAACTGAAATGACAGAAATGAGATGGATCAGAAAACTTCAGAAAACTTCAGAAAACTTCTATGTGTGGCTCTTTTCTGTTTTATTTTTCATTTTCCCAAGCACGTTTGTTTTGAAGAACCACGCTTGTAAATTTTCACAGAAAAGTACGTCAGTGGAAACAAAAGGACCATGTCCGAAAACAAAACTCACTAGGCCTGGTCATCTCTTCCTTGAAATTCGCCAACAGCACCGAATTCCTTCGCTTCAGCTGAAACTGCAATTTTCGTTGACGCTTCTCACGCTCGCTACGTGGCATTTTAGTGTCGTTTGCGTTAGCCTGGAAGAGGGAGAATGGTTGGTTAACAGTTTGTGAGTGTGGGGAATAGAATGGAAGGTGGGAAATGGATTAAAAGATGGGTCATAGAACATTCACAAGGAGATTCACAAGGACGATTTCGGCTTACCTCAGAAAGATTTACGTACAGACCGTATAGGAGTTCCGAGGAAGAGGCAGTTGGGATGTGAGGTTCTGAAAAGGAATTGGGTTGTGATTTCAAATAGGATTATTACACGGGAATAGGAAAAGAGAATCAATTTTTCTTGTTCGTTTTGAAAACTGGATTCAATTCTCAATTCTAGCTTAATGAATCTTCCTTTATACTGGAATATGAGTGATGGTTGAATCCGCGCCAACTCCAGACATAATTCACAAAAAAAATGAGGAAAACAATGAATCTGTAGATTCACATCTTCCTCCCAGTTAACCTAACCCCTAAATAACCCTTTATTTATGTTCTTCATCAACAATAAGACGCTAATTCAACTCAACGCGCCCACGTCACTTTCTTTCCCCATTTTCAGGGTCACATCATGAAAATTTTCTGCCTCTTCTTTTCCGCGCGTTTCCCCTATTTACAGATCATAATCTTCAACTTGTTTTTCCTTTCCGGCCAACTGTAAATAATAGTCAAACTAACCTCGGTCGAGATTCCATCCTCTCAGAAATGCGATTTCATTTGGCTTGAAGAGCACTGGATCCGAAACAGCGGGTCGGAGCATATTGTGTGTGCTGTTCTGAAGAGAGAGAATGAAAATATTGAAAATGTGTGTTTTAAAAAACGAAGATGCCGCTCGGAAATGGTCTTGAAAGAAAAAGACGGGACAGAAAGAATAAATAAATGAAAGGAAATGTGATGTTCCACGATTTTAATTATAGCGACGGAGAGCGGAAGATGGTTCGTCTTATATTTCAAGTGACGTGCTTATTGCGGGGTTCCAGGATTTTTCGTGTGGTCTTTTTTCTGTTTTTTTTTCTTTGCATATATATTTTATTTCCCGGAACCATGTTTTGCAGTTAAATGGTTAATGGTCATATTATTCATTTTTCAATTTGCAATAAATTATGATTAAGTTCCTGATTCAATCAGACTAGGAACAATGGAACACTAAATCTTAGAACAGAATTTTGGATTCAAATAAGCGAAAAAATCAAGCAGATAGGTGTGAAATCGAAAGTGTGAAATATTAGATTTTGCTCCAATGACTTGGAGCATTCTTGTGAAGGAAGGAACAAAAAATTAGGTGTTACCGGAACAGCAAAAGGAATCTCCAGTTTTTATCAGGGCGGACTAAAAACTCTTAACTCTGGTTAGTGATATAAATAACTTTTTTCTCGACTCAAGAGAAAACTCAAAACTGAAAACTGAGTTGGGTTTAAGTCGAAAAAAAGGACGAAGCAGAAGAAGAAGAATAAGAAGGAGAAGAATTATTTCAACAGACGTGGGAAGAAACTAAGGGAGTGGGAAAGAAACCGGTGATAAATATGAAGGATTTAAGTTATTTTTTCTCGGTCCCAGTTTTTCTTTCTATTTTCGGACTACACCACGCTCATTTTCTTAGAAAATTGAAGTGAGAAAGTCAGAGAATATAATTGATGAGAAAGAGGGGAGGAAAAGTGCTTCCGCAAGACTAATTTCTCAAATTTGAACTTCTTCGTCCGGAAGAACATTTTGTTTATTAAGAAGAATAACGGAATTATAAGAACATCTGGAGATTCTTTTTTTAGTCTGTCCTGTTTTTCCTCAACGAATAAACAAAAAGACCCTACTGTAAACTGAAAAGAAATTGAAAGTAAATTGAGAATAAATTGCGTGGGACGGTTCAAATCCCTAACTATTTGGGTCACAAAATACTTAACTTGAATTTCATCCCATTATAAAAAGAGAACAAATTAATTGAAAAAAAAAGAGAATAGGTTCGAAACCTTCTCGAAAAAAAAGGCTGTTTGATTCTCTACCAAACGCACTCGAGCAACCAACACATGCCATTCATTATTTTCTAGGCAGCTAAATTAATCACAAACGTATGGGGGATGGCAATAAATCATCATTCGTTCGAGGAAAAATTCTGTCTCCGGAAACGCAAGCGAACACAAACAACGACTCTGCACTCTAACCTACATCTCTTATCTTTTTTGCCCCCCCCCTCACCAGAATGGAAATTTGAACATAATTGTCCATTGTGTCTGTCCTCTTTTCACTATCATTCACTTTGTACTATTGAGGTGGGGCAAAAGTGTTGCAAAAAATATGAAGAGGTCGTGGAAGTGGAAGTTACCCTCAACCGGTTCTCCGGAAGAGACTAGAAGACTACTGGATGATTTTCGATTACCGTTCACACTATAATCTTTTTGTTTTTTTTCCTATTCTTCGATTAGAACCTTTTCTTAAACAAAAAACAGAAAAAAAAACATGGACAATACGAAACTGAAAGCTTGTTATTATTGTTCGAGGTGTACTTCTCGGTATCGGGCGAAAAGATAATTGGGTGGATTAGGTTTATGGGAATCTGTTTAATTATGGTGGATTATTATAAGAATACTGTGAGAACCGGGAGTGGGGTGTGGGAAGAAGAAGGAGAAGAAATTCTCATGATTCCACTTTTTGAAAAATGTTTAAACTACTCCTCGTCATATTTTATTATCACTGGTCACTCAAACTGATAAAAAAGCTCATAAAAATGACTCTCGAAAGTTTAGAACAAAAGAAGTGAACAATAGACAACAAGGGTAGTTCGTTGCGTCTTTTTTCTTCCTTTTCTTAATTTTCGAAATTGGTTATCTTGATTTTCAAAAAAAAACGAAGAGGAAGGGCATCGGTATTGTATTACAACGAAGTAAGTCACAGATTCACTACATTTTCTAACTGAAAGTTCGAGAAAAAAATGAGAATATTTTGATAAGCTGGAGAGGTGGTCCTAAAGGACTCATGACATTTTTGCATCATGCATCAAAGTGGAAACATTTGATTGGAGAGGAATAAACAAGTAATTTCAAAATCATGATGCTAAACAACAATATAACCTCATACTACAATTGGTTTTGAAATTCAGAGAATCAGCAGATAAGAATTTGCATCAAAAGACATGAGGCTAAACTCACGTAGAAGAAAGTACATTTTGGGAAACGAAATAGTCGAGAATAATAGACAGAAATGTGTGAAAATTGGAAAACAGAGCTCTTGGTAATAGGACTAACAAGTTCAGGTTATCAGCGCACGTTCTCCACTTTTTTCGGAAACTTCCGTAGCATGCAAAACATGGAAAATTTTCGAAGAAAGTATAGGATGTGCTAATAAGCATAAAATGCTCCATGAACCATAAGATACACTGGAAATTCTGAAGGAGATCAGAAGAACTCAAGCAAACTGCAAGATATAATGAAGTTATGTGAATATTTCGGGAGTTTATAAATATATGGGTTAGTAGTAGGTGGTAGGTGCTACAAAACTTCAGAATAAAGAGACAATCATTTTGTATCCAGTAATGAATGACTGGTCAGCTCCAGCAGTGCCTCCTACATATATCTTACTAGTCACCCCTAAACACCTACATATTTTATGTGGGTTGTCTGAAAGTTAGGGTGGTCCGGTGGAAGTAAATTCGAGAAGACAAAAAAGTATTCGAACACTTGATAAGAGAATAGTGAGAAAGTTTGAAAGTTTTGAAAGTGCGACTAAACTTTTTTCGAAATCCTCTCGAGTTTCTAATCCTCCTGTGAAAATTTGTGGACAAGAAAGCTTCATGACTTTCAAGTTAGAAACTGATTCATGAGATTTTTTACACGTGCCAAAGTTTAAGGGCTTTTTGAAATCTCCAACCGCCAATTAATATGTAAAAACAACACATCGACAAAACTAAACTTGCATTTTTAAGGGAGACGGGGGCATAACAATAATAATAATCTCAAAATTGTGTAAACAGGAGTATCTTAAGAAAAGGAGCTGAACTAATATATGCACGTTATAGCTACCGGCTGAGCTACAAACTAACGGAAGCCAAAACAATACTGTATACCATAAAATCTGTGATAGAAGGTCATTCCTATTGCCGAGTTTGGGCTAATGAATCTTGGTTCCTATGCAAGATAACAAAAATGTGTCAACGCGTGGAATGTTTCTGATATTATGATAAACAATTCACCAGTTAACAACTTTCGTATATCTTGAACAGCGACCGAGATGATAAAGCTCAAATTCAAAAATTGAGGAATCCTTTTTATTACAGGTTTTACGGTAATAAATGAGTAGTCCATATAGGAACTACTGCCATTCCAGAAAAAAACTTCCAATTTTCCTTTGCTCATTCTTTTATTAATGTTTTGAAAACCACAAAAAGAATATTGTCTTTTATAATTTTTCAGAAAACAAAAATTATCAAAAACGCTTTTAGAAATCTTAGAAACAACGCATTGCTCATGTCCCATCCACTCCTTTCATTGCTTGACTATTTACTTATGATTTAGTTGACTGGCATTTTTTTCCGTCACTTACTACTCGCAAAAAAAAAATCAACACACAACCGAAAACGTGATGGTATTGATCTTTGGCAGTGGTACAAACTAAACACTTTTTGATCTTTATTTGTTGTTTTACCTGTTCGCGCGCTTTGACATCTTTTACAAAACTCTCTTTTTTGCGACAAAAAATAAATCCTTGGTACTCTCTTTTTTTGTGTCCTGACCTTTTGGTAACTTTTGGGTCAGAAATCAGTTGGTTTTAGAAAACACATTTAAGGTGAACAGTACTGTTTATGAAAAGTTAGAGATGTTTATAACAAATCGTTATATCACAGTTTCACTAAGCTTTTTGTTGAATTTTTTGAAACTAAAGAAACCAACAAGTCACGTTTTCGATTACAAAATATTTATAGGAGCACCTTCTGACTTTGATGAATACGTTCTGTTCTAGAAATTTCAAGAAATCTCACTTTCAATGACGAAAAAATTCTCAAGATGAGAATGAGGAACAAATTTCTGATCATAAAAAGGACTATTGTTTCAGTCGTCTTCTCACGATCAGAAATGGATACCGATCCCAAAAAATAAACATAGACACATACATTAGTCGCAAAAACGACAAAATGTAGAAGAGATCGTAAACCAAAAATTAGTGAAACTCGATTGACTGTTGATTAGAGGAAAAATCAGATGAACTCAAATGGATCTCTGCCAGACTAGGCGATCGGCGGTCGCCTCCACTTTGAACAACACTATAAAAACTGATGGAGACCTCGGGCATTTAGTTTTTTTCCTTGCAAATCAGAAAAGTACACAACAAACAACTATTGATATCACTTGAGAAATGAGAAACCTATTGAGACAGTGATCGTGGTTTCGACCACACAACTAATTTTACAAAAAAGTGGTAGAAAATACGGGTGGCTTACTTCACAACCGATTTTAGGATTATCTAAAATGGTCATTGAATAGCCGATGGTTATGAAATTTTTGTTAATCGTTGCAAAAAAATGTTTCTAGTTTTCAATTCAATGACTGTTTCAATGACTTTAATGACTAGATTAAGAGACTAAAGCTAGGATAGGACCTGCTAAAACAAAAAGAGATCCACTTTTGGAAAGAAAAAACAACAACGAAAAAGCAAAAGAAGAACAAAGCTATCCTCCGAGGCTGTGTCCGTCGACATTTGAATAATTGATGAGGAACACACAAATATTCAATGGAGAAAAAACTGATTGGAAATTAGATAGAAAGCATGAAGAGCAAAGCGATGGTGATGGATGAAAATAGGATGGTGTCAGTGTGTGTGTGTGGGAGGAAAAAAAAATGAAGGAAAACGTTGTTCAAAAACCGACAAGAAATTGAGAAGACGAGAGGTGCCGAAAACGAGAAACATGGGGTGGCCCATGATGGAAGAAAAAAAGTGAAACAGTGTGAAAAAAAAAAACAAAACAAGTTGATTGAAGAACCTGAACAAACGTATGTGTTTCGCCAATCAATCTTCGCCTCCTCGTGGTCTGTAGAGGTTGGGGGGTCGAAGTCAACGGTTGAAAAAAACGGAATAGAATGGGGGAATGATAGATACCAAAATCATCAGACAAGGTCAAAATTGTTTCACAAATTACCAATAGATTTGCAAAATTTTGTACCCAATCTTCGACTGTTTACCGCATTTCGACAAGTTTTTCTTGTTCTTTGTAATGTCGGAACGTGTTGCAAATATGTCCATCAATTAAGAATATACTGAAGAAGTTTTTAGATGAAGAGAAATAAATCATTAAAAAAATAACTTTGCGCTATTTAAAACAAAAAAATTTATTCAGAATATTCAAAAAATATCACATTTATTTATTTTTTCCAGAAAACAATATTCAAGTCAGGAAAGTCCGAAGAACTCGGTGGGAATCCCATCGTTCTCATGTATGCATAAATAATTCTGTACGTAAATACAGAAATGCAAACAAATATGACGTGACCAAGAATCTTAAGGAGGTATACCAGTCTGAAAATCAAATGATGTCAGGTGAGTGCAATAATTCTGACAATCTGAGTTCAAAAATTGAAAATTTGAATAGATTGAATTCACACGAACGGGAAAAGTTGGTTCGATAGACTCTTGGCATTTGCAAAACGTTCTGAAACTTAAGGAATCAGATATGGAAAATGTTGGATAACTTTGTATTAGAGTTCCGTCTCGCGAGAAATTTCTTGCAAGACTCACAATTTCTTGCTTTTGTCTCGTCTTGCATCGTCTCGTCTTGTATCGCATAAATGCTTGTCTTGTCTCGTTCTCGCAAATGCTTGAAATTTCTCGTTTCACGTGCAAGACTCGCATTTTTCGTGCGAGTCTTGCAAGTCTCTCAATTTGTCTCGCATAATAGAGTAGCCGGAAATAGGAACGTTCATAACTTGGAACAAACTTATCCGAAACATGTAAAATTTTTTTGAAGAATACAGCACAATCAGATATGTCCAAAATGACTTTAAAAAACGGAATCCGGAAAAATCAACACTTCACGGAATCAAAATGTCAATGTCAGAAATATCAATGTCAATGCCAGTAATGTCAGGAATAGCTTTTTTGAGAAACGGAGTCCGGATTGAAACAATTTTCTCGGAATCCATAATCCGGACAAATAAAAATTTCACGGAATCCGGTTTCCGGAACCGGGAATATAACTAGTTGTCTGGAATCCGAATTCCGGATTCCAGAATACGGTATACGGAATACGGAATCCGGAATTTGGAATTCGGAACCCCTTTTCCGGAACCCGGAATACGGTATACGGAATACGGAATTAGGAATCCGGAATCCGGAATCCGGAACCCCTTTTCTGGAATACGGTATACGGAATCCGGAACTCCTTTTCCGGAATCCGGAATTCGGACTCCGGAACTTCTTTTCCGGAATCCTAAATACGTGAAGTATTGATTTTCCGGATTTAAAGTCATTTTGGACATATCTGATTGTGCTGTATTCTTCACAAAAATTTTACATGTTTCGGAAAAGTTTGTTCCAAGTTATGAACGTTCCTATTTCCGGCTACTCTATTATGCGAGACAACTTGCGAGACTTGCGAGACTCGCACGAAAAATGCGAGTCTTGCACGTGAAACGAGAAATTTCAAGCATTTGCGAGAACGAGACAAGACAAGCATTTATGCGAGACAAGACGAGACGAGTCCCGAAAATTTCTTGCGAGACTTGCAAAAATTCTCGTTCTTGCCGAACACCAATGCTCGCGAGACGGAACTCTACTTTGTATGAACCAGAGGATTCAGCGTTAGAAACTTCCTTAAAAATAAACTGTTTGACGTGGGAATAGTCAAAAGAACATATCTGTAATAAGCATAAGCAATTGCTGATTGACCGAAAAATGCATACCGTCCTCGCCTTAATAGGCCCTCACACCATACGTTCACTTTGAATTCAATTATCTCGGTTCCTATGAGAGATATGAAAAAGGGGTCAACTGATAAAACATTGGGAATATCATAATGCATTTTTCATTAGTTGATAGATTTTTTGTCATTCGTATGCTGAAACAATATTGACCCTAGAATAGTCTTTCTACTTTTTTATGGGTTGAAAAATCTCCGACTGGAATTTTGGTTCCTGCTTTTCTTACAAAGTTTAGATGTAGAATATGATTAAAGAACCTTCATATGATTCAACAGTAGATCAAGAATTTCAGTGGTTAAAGAAAGTGAGTTTAATGAATAGCTTCCAAAATTTTGCAGAAATCGGAAGAAACTGTCCAACTATATGGAATGAAAATATTTAAAAAATACACAAGTTAACAATCCCTACTAATTATCAATTCTTCTTCTTTTTGGCCTTGGAGCATATTCGATCTCAGGCCATGTTATCGAAACACCATTCTGATTCACTTGTGCTGCTAGCCAATAATAAAATGTAAACGCATTGGTGTATTGTCCCGTCTCTTCCCGACGTCGAAAATGAGCTTCGTATGTATCAGCGTCTTCGATGCCGTCCAATACCGCCATCATTTCATCGATCAATACATCGTATTTCGGAATCGCACTAACAAACGTGACGTAGGTTCTAATTTCTTTGAACATGTAGACTTTGATGAGGAGAGAAATGGCTGCTCTTCGGGTGTCGACATGTATCATAAGTTCTCTGAAAACTAAAAATTAGAATGAATATTTTCCTAATCTAAAAACTGCGTTTTCGAAAGTCTAGAATCAGAAAAATTGAATATGTTTGGCAATCTACGGTGGAAAAAAGTTAAGCTATCTTCCTTATATATAAAACGCTAGACGCGTCTGTTGGTCCCGGTGTCACTCTGTCCGGTTTTGCATTTTTAAATTAAAGTTTGACCGCTGCCAAAACTGAACCCGCGACCTGTCGCCCGAAGACTGCGCGCGCACACAGTTGCGCCATGCGGCCACATAGAGAAGGGGGAGGAAACAGCCAGCTGTTTGAAGCGCCGGAGGCGCGGCCAACAAAAGGATGGCTACAATATATTAATCTAATTGAAAATTTTGTTACTTAAGCGGATTGCACTCTTTTCCAAAATCAGACCTCTATGTTCACACACTTAGAATGTCATGAAACTTCCCATGAGTGGCCTACATCAGAGAAATTTCGTATAAGTTTCTATCTAAATAAGACGCGTCTCGTGACATTGAAATCAAGCTTTGAGATTTATCAGATAGTTTGCGGAGTTTCAAGTAATAAAAAGAAAACACTCACGTTAGAAACGAATGAATTCTGCTTTCAAAAAATACTCTGCAAACCGTCGAGTCCATATATTTCAAAAAACCTTCGAGTCTTCCTAGTATGACATTACGCAATGGAGGGTTTTGAACCATGTAATCGACAATTACTCGAATGCTCTTCTTGTGAAGCAAATGGTCCCAGTTTGGTCGATGGCGTCCAAGTCTCATCAATTGATAGACAATATCAGTAAACATCTCCATCCCGTTTGGAGATAAGCCTTCCATCATATTTCCACTAATCACGTCGGTAATATTTCCTAGGAATTCAGATTGAATCCTGCCCGACAGTTTCATTTCTGGAGTCATTTTTCTGTGAAAAATGAGCATGTTTCAAATGAGCAAATTCACGTTTACCTTAGTGCGCGTAGCAGAAATTTCAGTAGCAGTTGAAAAAAAGGAGATTGCATATTTTCTAATACTACAATCTCATCTACCGCCTCTTTGCAAAGCGTATCCAAGTACTGATTTAAAACAACTGAACGACGAACGATCAAATAGAAAAATGTCCATGCTTCGCATTTCAGCTTGTATTCATAACTGTCCATACGTTCTTGTTTGATCTTAAAATGGAGCACAAATTCGAACAATGCACTCGCCGTAAACAACTGAACTTTCTTAGACCAATATGGCAAATAACGTCGTTCGCTAGAAAAAAATAACTATTAAGAATTAATACAAGACTTTGAATCACCTTCTCAAAATGTTTAGAACTCGGATAGTCGAAACTGTTGACTCGTATGTTTCTTTGAGAAGCGACGAATCGTTCAATTCAAGCTCTAAAAGATCTAACATGACACGAAAGCAATCGTTAACATCT
Organism: Caenorhabditis nigoni; assembly: GCA_027920645.1. Classification (NCBI taxonomy): domain Eukaryota; kingdom Metazoa; phylum Nematoda; class Chromadorea; order Rhabditida; family Rhabditidae; genus Caenorhabditis; species Caenorhabditis nigoni. Next base: position 19,048,740 of record CP115869.1, read on the forward strand.
TTCCCGTCTGGAGCCAGAGATGAACCCTCGAGTTGCAGTTCTATTTCTTCGAAGATACAAATCAGTGGGTGTTTTTCGCGAGCCATCTTTGGTCGAACATAATTTTCGAGAGCGGACAAACAACACTGCATGTTCTGCATAGTCAAAAATTCTATAGTTCGTTGCATTTTTTGAGGATTGCCAACTAATTGTGTGAACTGCATTAACGGCATTTTTTCCAGAGGGGTGCCTGAACGTTTCAAAGCTATTGAAATTAATAAAAATGTTACTCACTTATTAATCCAATTTGAACCAACATCGGATGTGTATTCACAAGTCTTTCAAGATCGGAGTTACCGATGTCATTACCATAGACGTCAATGAATCTCAATTCCCCGTGAGTCTGACCACAACTCAAATAGTGCCTGAGGTTGTTCGAATATGGGCCTAGCGGACTGCCAAAATTGAAATCATATTTTGACCGAATATTTTTTCACTTACGCTCTGCTGGTTCCCAAATCCAGAACACGAAGCTTCTTCAGATTGAAAATTTCTCGAATAGCTTCTTTGTTCTCAAACCGCAAGTTGCTGATATCGAGAACTTCTAAATTTGGCATTTTTGAGATGCCCATCAATATGTGCACCCCGGAATTCGAAATATTGAGTTTATTGAGATTTGGACAAGTTTCGCACAAGTCAGCAAACTCATTTCCAATGTGGATGCCTTCAAGGCAAAGGCACGTAAGAGATGGAAGCATTTCGCCGAGCTGAAAAAATTCGAATAAATTTTGATTTAAACTTCTCATTTAAATTTAAATTTATCAACAATTTGAAAATCTGTTCCCTCACCGGTCTGACCCAGTCGGGTATGAAACGGCAGATATCTGGAGCGATGTGCAGTGTTTTCAATTGTTTTTGAGATTCTGGACCAAGCAACTTTTTCAGAGAGGCAATAATATTCATGCGGAATTCTTCATCTCCTGAAAACTGAGCAACTCTTCACAGATAATTTTTGTTCATTTTTACCATTTTCCAATACATAGGGCCATCGATAAAACAAGTCTCCTCTCGGCCATCGCAACAAGAGCAACTTCTCCAAATTTTGTTTCTTGAGAAAATCGCAAATGTGTTGATTCCAGTCGGATTGGGAGAGTATAACGTTCCTGACTTCCAGCCTTCTCATCATTTCTGGCACCATATGATCTCCCACTCTACGATAACATAGTTCGTCAAAGATTGAGTCACTGGAAACGGGTGGTATTTTATCTCCAATCCGCCATCCTTGGAACCCATCTGAAATATCGAACATTCTCATTCGAACATTATTTACAATTTTTTCATGAATTTCCTTGTTCTGAACCTCTTATGAAAATAAATGTTCATTTTAAGAAAATTTTCCAAAAAAAAACTCACACTCGAGCAAATTGTCTGCCAGCCGATTCTCTGCTAGTTTTTGCAGGCTTCTAGCCACTGGCAAGGAAAAATTTTTGACGTCCAGTTTTACTTCGTAGTTGTTTTCTCTGCTTTAATCTGAAAATTACAGAAGTCGATAAGCAAAATGAATGAAAAAAGATTATGGTTTTCAGTAAAAAGTTTTCAGCAAAAACGCGATGAATGAAATTCGAAGAGTGCACTAGGCTCAAAAAATGGATGAATCGAATCACGACGGGGCGCACTTGCATGACCACAAAAAAGGCGCATACTTGTCCCGAGCTTTGCCAATTTTTCATAATAGTGTTTTTGTGAGTTTGAGCAAGTTTTTTTTTCGAATAATATTGCTCGAAAAGGGTATAGAATAAATGCTTATAGTTCTGTGAGAAAAATAAAGAAAAAACGAAGACACGGGACATATCAAAGAATGTACTTTTTGCTGCGTGATTCTGATAAAAAAAATTTAGATATGAAAGATACAATTTCGGTTTCATGTTGATCATGATACTTCTAATGTGAAAAAACTCACCAAAAAGTGCAAAGAAAAAGTAGTAGACGTTTTTTTTTTTCAATTTCCTCAACGATATTTCAATTTCCTCATAAAAACCGGAAGAGATATTATATAAAAATGAACTGGAAAAAAATATTAAAGTGTTACTTCAATTTCACTAATCCGCGAAAGCAAAAATTTATGATAGAGTTACAAACCGGGTATAATCTTTTAGACAAATTTTTTCCAGTAAAATATAGATGGTTCCACTTGAATGGAAACAATTTTTGATTTCAGTGAGGAAATATACACAGTATTATTTCTAATAAAAGCCCATGGGCTGGTGGGCTATTATTGAGGAGGGGAGTGGGCTCCAATTAAAAGATGGGCTCCACTTTTTTATACTTCGTTTTCGAAAAAAAGCGAATTCTAAGCAAATGATAATAAGTTTGTGGCACGCAATGGTTCCGCTCGGAACGAGAAATCGTGCCAGTTGATAAATTCCTGGTGTCACCCTGAGATTGCTTGCGAAGTTCTTTTTTTTTCAATTGAAAATGTGTCTGAATCTTACTTTGAAAAAGGGATCTTTCGAAAAAAAATGCTTCCTTGAATTTTGATCATTTTTCTTGAAACCTACAACTTAAGGTATTTTTTTGTAAAAGAGGCCCATGGATTTCTACAGTACTAAACAAAATGACAATTCCACCCTCTGTTTGTACTGGAACACCTATTTAGGTCAATATCAGTGAAAAGCTGTCAATATAAAAAATATAGGACTCCCTTCAAAACCTAAGTACAAAACATATGGAGCCATCAACCCGGAAACGAAAAACCGGAAAAATAGTAAAATCACGTTTTGGCCGATCCACGAAATGATAATTCCAGATTGAAGAAGTGCAATTTTGGAGGTTCCGAAGCTCTGTGGTCACTTTCTTGAAGACCTGAATTTTGAGAATTTTCAGTATAAGGTTACCATACTTTCGATATCTCTCATAGGAGCCGAGATGGCTGAGCTTAAATTTGACCGTGTGCGGGCCTTCCTACAGTGCGTCCAATAAGTTTAGGACCCCCCTATATTTTGGCCGTCTGGCCAAAACTAGAATAGTTATCAAAAATCTGTGAATGCAGTTCGATTCCAAATGTGAAATAACCTCTGGAACCTAAATTTGGGTTTCCCATCATTTTTGGTCCCTGCGTACTACCAAAAAGACACTTTTTCAACCGTCCAATAAGTTTAGGACCCCCCTGAAATTTTCGAAATTTTGAAAATTTTTTGTCGAATTTTCGCTTTTAAACTGAAAATAACTTTAAATTTCGAGGTTTTTAGGTATATTCTCATAAGTATTTCAAAAAATTTTCAGATTTTGTTGACTTTCGAAATCATCAATTTTCCTCATTTTTAGGTATTTTTGGAAAAATGACCCCAGTTATCAGAATTCTTTGAACATTATAAGGGAAAAGTGCATGGAACATACAGAATGGGACGTTGGCAATCAAATTTAAGTACTGGAAGGTCAGTCAGGGTCTTAGTTGAGAACAGACACTGAGATGATCCTGCCATCCACCAGATTTACCATCATTGGTAAACTGATGTTTTTCCACAGTGGTATCCTGGACACAATAAGTTTAGATAATGGTGAAAAAGGGGTTTGTGATCATTTTCACATTAATTGAAAGCAATTTGAGTTGGTTCAAACCCGCTAAGACACCTTTCTTTTAATTTATCATACAACCATTTTCTCACAGTTGTTAAATCTGGTGGATGGCAGGATCATCTCAGTGTCTGTTCTCAACTAAGACCCTGACTGACCTTCCAGTACTTAAATTTGATTGCCAACGTCCCATTCTGTATGTTCCATGCACTTTTCCCTTATAATGTTCAAAGAATTCTGATAACTGGGGTCATTTTTCCAAAAATACCTAAAAATGAGGAAAATTGATGATTTCGAAAGTCAACAAAATCTGAAAATTTTTTGAAATACTTATGAGAATATACCTAAAAACCTCGAAATTTAAAGTTATTTTCAGTTTAAAAGCGAAAATTCGACAAAAAATTTTCAAAATTTCGAAAATTTCAGGGGGGTCCTAAACTTATTGGACGGTTGAAAAAGTGTCTTTTTGGTAGTACGCAGGGACCAAAAATGATGGGAAACCCAAATTTAGGTTCCAGAGGTTATTTCACATTTGGAATCGAACTGCATTCACAGATTTTTGATAACTATTCTAGTTTTGGCCAGACGGCCAAAATATAGGGGGGTCCTAAACTTATTGGACGCACTGTATTACAGGTTTCACGGAAGCATTCCTAGCTGATCAAAATTCAGAAAAATACCCTATTCTTCGCTCCAAGCTATTAGGTTGGAAAGATAGTTTCTTTCTTTTTTGGCAAAATTTTTGATCCGATTTTCCTTAAAGCGGAGGGGGCAAGATTAATGAAAGTAACGTCCAAGAGGATTGATAGTTGTCTGGCAACGCTCTGGTAATTTCTTGTTCCCCTCGGCCTAGTACGAAGAGGGCTGTGATTGAAAAAGTGGGTCAACTCTTTTTTTGTGTCATCTTTTCGATAGAAGTTTTTTCTATCAAGATGACGTTTAAGGGCTCCAAACGACCATTTTTCTGAAAGGGCAAGATCCGGAGAACACGGCGGTTGCAAAACAATAGTTCAGTCAAACGACATGAATTTTTGGCTGATCCCTCTAGTCACCGGTGATCTCTCACGTCGCGCTGGAAATGAACTTTGGATTTTTCTCCTCGTTTCGATTCGACTGTCAAATTCGATGTTTCTGAATAGAAACTATACAAAGCGGCAGTCATAGTGGTACCAACATCTAAAAATTTCCAGTCTTCATCCCTTCGAAAAATCACCAAGTTCCTAGCATACCCATTTTCACGGGAAATTAGGGTTCCGGGACGTCCAGAGCTAGCCCTTCTCTGTTAATGGACTGACTCTTCCGCACATTGTTAGAGTAGCTTACCCACTTCTTATCTACAATAGTTAGATCATCCAGCCAACTGAACGTGCGAAGAAATCAAAGGTGAAACATACCCATGTCTACATAGCAAAACATATTGTAGTCCGGAAAAACACGGGTTTCAACCCAGTTTTTGACTTTGCCAAGAGATTTCGATCCGTTCACAAAACTTGGTTGACTAGAGGACAATGTCTGTGACATTTTACAAATTGTTTGAAATGGATCCACTTCCCCGGTTTTTAGCAATTGAAATAGATCCGACTCACTAGGCAGTTGCCATCTTTCGAACAGTACACCCCTGGGCGGAATTTTTCGAACCGAACACAAGTTGTAGGCAATGACGGACATGTCCCTTATATACGTCTACAATTTTCTAGCAAATACCAGGTGTTTGAAGACCGAAGAAAATAAAAAAATATAGGCATGTAGCTTATGTGCACTGGGATAAGGGCCAAAAGAATCGTCATTTCTCCAACACGAAGTGAGATAAAAACTAACCAATCTACAATCTAATAGACATTGAACACAGCTTTCTAACAAAAAAAAGTTGGGCCCGGTACACCTCTTCTAGAACTAGAAATCGAACCTCAAAAACAACCCTGCCAAAAAGAGAGAAACTTTCTTTCCAACCTAATAATATGTAGAATTATTTACGCCCCTCCCCTCCTCATTTTTTCGAATCTATGAACAAATAGTTTCTATAAAATTTTTTTGGTTGTTGAAAAAGAGTTTATTGAATAATTCCCTAAGCTTGCAGAGATCAGCAGAAACTGTCCAATTAAGTGGAATGAAAGTATTCAAGAATACATAAGTAAGCAATCTTTACTAATTATCAATTCTTCTTCTTTTTGGCCTTGGAGCATATTCGCTCTCAGGCCATGTTATCGAAACACCATCCTGAGCCCATTGTGCTTGCAGCCAATAACAAAATGTGAAAGCATTGGTGTATTGCCCCGTCTCTTCCCAACGTCGAAAATGAGCATCGTATGCATCAGCATCAGTGTAGTTTTCGACGCCGTCAAATACCTTCATCATCTCATCAATCAACACATTGTATTTTGGAATCGCACTAACAAACGTGACGTAGGTTCTAATTTCTTTGAACATGTAGACTTTGATGAGGAGAGAAATGGCTGCTCTTCGGGTGTCGACATGTATCATAAGTTCTCTGAAAACTAAGAATTAGAATGAATATTTTCTTAAATTTTAAACTGTGCTATTGGAAGTCTAGAATCAGTAAAATGAATATGTTTGGCAATCTACAGCAGATAAGGTTCAGTTATTATTCATCTAATCAAAAATGTTCTGACTTGAACGGATTGCAGTTTTTTTTTCCAAAGGTAGACCTCTTTGTTAGCACACTTAGAATGTCATGAACGAGCGGCCTACGCCAGTAGAATTTCGTATATGTTAGTATCCAAATTAGATGCATCTTGTGACATTAAAATCAAGCATTGAGATCTATCAGACGGGTAGTTGAGTAACAAGTAACAAAAAAGGAAACACTCACCTTAGCAACAAGCGAATCCTGCTCTCAAAAAATACTCTGCAAACCGTCGAAGGCATATATTTCAAGAAGCGTTCGAGTTTTCCTAAAAGGATATTGCGAAATGGACGGTTTCCCCATTCAATCATAAATTCCGCAATCACTCGAATACTTTTCTTTTGAAGCGAATGGTCCCAATTTGGTTGATGGCGTCCAAGTCGGACCAATTCATAAACGATATCAATAAACTTCTTCATCACGTTTGGAGATAAGCCTTCCATCCTACTTCCACTAAACTTGTCGGTTAATTTGCCTAGTATTACAGACTGAACTGTGGCCAATGGGGTCATTTCTGGTGTCATTTTTCTGTTAAAAATTAACTTGTTTCGAAGGAGGAAAGTGGCGTTTACCTCACTGCTCGCAGCAGAAAATGCAATAGAAGTTGAAACAGAGGAGATTGCATATTTGTTAACTCTGCGATTTCTTTCACCGCCTCCTTGCAAAGCTTTTCCAAATCCTGGTTTAAAACATTTGAACGACCGATGATAGTAGTGAAAAATGTCCATGCTGCACATTTCAGATTGTATTCAAAACTATTCATGGATTCTTTTTCGATGTTACAATAGACCACGAATCTGAACAATGCAGCTGCTGTATACAACTGACCTTCCTTATACCAGTATGGCGCATAACGTGGTTCTCTGGAAAAAATAAGATTTGTCGTATTTCTTCTGCTACATAGGCTTCCATTTCTCAACATCTTCCTCCGCGTGGGCTTCTATTAGAAGTGGGCTGCACTGAGAGGGTGGTATATTCTAATGATTAATTTTCAAGAAATATTTCATTCAAAAACTCAAAAATTTGACAATTCGACTTCTGAAATTCCAAAACTTAGAGATTAGAAAATTCAGTAATAGGAGATTGTCGAATTCTAAAATCACAAGTTCTGGAATTTTGAATCGTTGTATTTTCTCTTATAAAATTTTTGATTAGAGAATGGGATTCTATTTTCAAAGCACTTTGTGGGGTTCTATCTGAGGCGGGCTTCAAATAAAGGTGGTCTTCTATTAGAAAAAATATGCTATGAATTAACAGAAGACTTTGAATTTACCTGGTCAAAAGATTTAGAAGGTTGATAGTCAAAATTGTTGACTTGTGTTTTTCTTTTTTGAGTAGCGATTTGTTACATTTAAGTGTTAAAAGTTCTAGCATCGAACGAAAGCAATCTCCAACATCTTTTTCGTCTGGGTCCGGAGATGAACTCGTGAGTTGTCGTCTTATTTCTCGGAATATGCAAAGCAGAGGGTGTTTTTCGCGAGCCATCCTTGGTCCGACATAATTTTCCAAAGCAGACAAACAACATTGCATGGTCTGTATCGTCAGCAATTCTATAGTTCTTTGCTCGTTTGAAGAAGGAGGTTGTGTGAATTTCATCGGAGGCTGTCTTTCCAAAGGAGTGTCTGAACGTTTCAAAGCTATTGACATTAATAAAAATGTTACTCACTTATTAATCCGATTTTAACCAACATCGGATGTGTTTCCACGAGTGTTTCGAAATCAGAGTTACCGACGTAATTACCATAGACGTCAATGAATCTCAATTCATTGTGAGTTTGACCGCAACTCAAATAGTGCTTGAGGTTGTTCGAATACAGACCTTGCGGACTGTAAAAATGAAAAACATACGATGACTGAGTATCTTTTTTAACTTACGCTCTGCAAGTTCCCATATCCAGAACACGAAGTTTTTTCAGATCGAAAATTTCTTGGATAGCTTCTTTGTTGTCAATCCGCAGATTGCTAATAATGAGAACTTTCAAATTTGGCATTTTTGAGATTCCCGTTAAGTTGTTCACCCCGGAGTTCGAAATATTGAGTTTATTGAGATTTGGACAAGTTTCGCACAAATCAACAAACTCATTCCCGATGTGGATGCCTTCAAGGCAAAGGCACGTAAGAGATGGAAGCAGTTCGCCGAGCTGAAAAAATTCGAATAAATTTTGATTTAAACTTCTAATTTAAATTCAAATTTATCAAAAATTTTAGAATCCGTTTCCTCACCGGTCTGACCCAGTCGGGTATGAAACGGCAGATATCTGGAGCGATGTGCAGTGTTTTCAATTGTTTCTGAGATCCTGGACCAAGCAACTTTTTCAGAGAGACGATAATGTTCATGCGGAATTCTTCCTCTCCTGAAAATTGAGCAACTCTACAGAGATAATATTCATTTAATTATACCATTTTCCAGAACATACGGCTCTAGATAAAACACATCTCCTCTGGGCCATCGCAACAAGAGCAACTTCTCCAAATTTTGTTCCTTGAGAAAATTGCAAATATTTTGATTGCAGTCGGATTGTGAGAGTATCGCCTTTGTGACTTCCAGCCTTCTCATCATTTCTGGCACCATATGATCTCCCACTCTACGATAACATAGTTCGTCAAAGATCGAGTTGCTGGAAAGGGGTGGGATCTTATCGCCAATCCGCCATCCATTGAACCCATCTGAAATATCAAACATTCTCATTCAAACATAAAATACAGTTTGATTTATGAATTTCTTCGCTCTGAACCGTCGATGAGCAGAAAATTTTCATCTTAGAAGATTTTCAAAAAAAAACTCACACTCGAACAAATTTTTTGCTAACCGATTCTCTGCTAGTGTTCGCAGGCTTTCAACCTTCATCAAGAAAGAACTGTTGTTGTTCAGTTCCATTTCGTAGTTGTTTTCTCTGCTTCAATCTGAAAATTACGTAAATCGATAAGCAAAATGAATGAAAATAATGGATCTAAATGAAAACGCAAAGAATTTATATCGAGGAGTGTACTATTAGGTTGTTCGATAAGTAGTGGTCACTTTTACTTTGCTCCACGTCGCTTATCCTATTTAGGATTTTTTCCAAATCTGTTTTTATATTTATGGATGTCACACATTGCATGATTGATGCACTATAAAAAAAATTCCCCTAGACAGTGTCATGACTGAGGTATAACTCTATGATCGAAACACACTCAAAAGTGTGTTTTTCACTTGTGTCTCCACGATCTCCAGAGCAAAGACGCTTGGCGAGCAGTGTGAAGAATTACAGATGCAGACTTTATCTCTCAAACCATCATCGAAGTTTAGTTTGAAAGATTTGATAAAGGAAGTTATGACCTGAAACATAAACCAACATCCAAACGGCCTAATCTCAATATCGCTGGCAATATTACGAGGCTACTGGAGGAAGAGCCCTGGGCTGCTTCTCGTGCAGTAACTTTGACAGTTCACCATCCCAATACCACCGTGACAGATAATCTTCCCCGAACGGGAAGAGCTCGGAGAGTCGATCAAATCGTTCCCCACTTTTTGTCTAATTTTCAAAAAAGGTACGATGTGACCTGTCACTTTCACTCCTCACCAGGAAACCGACGAGGGACTGGATCAACAAAGTATCTATTGTAGATGATAAACGGATACTGTATGTCAACCATGCCAGTAAACACCAATGGCTCCCTACAAAAGAAACGGCGGAATTGAACTCAAACGGGATGCTTCAAGGAAAAATCAGATTTTTTCGATTTGGTTAGACAGTGCTGGAGTAATACCCCGTAAGCTGCTTCCGGACTCCTATAACATCAATTCTGACTCAACTGCTTTCTAATGGAAAGTGGTATTTATACGCATCGCTGTCACTTGCCGAGAAGCTTGCTGTTGAAACTTTTGCCCTACAACGAAAAATCACACAAATTTTCAAAGACCCGCAGTAAGCTCGAGACTATAGGAATCGAAGTTCTGCCTTGCCCACCGTATATCCCTAACCTAGTACCAACTAATAACAACCTTTTTGAATTTTTTCAAAACCGTCTTGCTGGAAAGAAATTCCATGATCGGAAGGATATCTAAAAATTTTTGGATCACTTTTTCGCCGGCAAATCGCCAGAGCTCTACGCAAATGGAATCACCCAACTTCTGTTGCGCTGGCAAGAAGTAATGTACTCTAATATCAAATACATTTCTTATTGATTCTTGTTTTCCTTGAAGAAAACACGACTTGAAGAAAAGTGACCACTATTTTTCGAACAACCTAATAGACATGTGTTCAAAAAAATGAATGAACCGATGTACGGTGGGGCGCATTTGCACAGCCACAATAAAAACGCTTTTCGGTCAAATTCATTGCCAATTTCCCATAATAGTGTTTTTGTCAATTTGAAAGAGTTTTCAGCAAATATTATTGTTCAAAGAGATAATAGAATTATTGCTCATATAAATTATTCTATGAAAAATATGAAGTAAGAATGAAGACACAGGACATATCAAAGAATGTACTTTTTGCTGCTTCAATCTGAATATTACGTAAATCGAGAAGCAAAATGAATGAAATAAGATAATGGTTTTCAGTGAAAATGCAAAGAGTGGGTATCAAAGAGGGCACTAGACATGTGTTCGAAAAGTGAATAAATCAATATGCGGCGGGGCGCACTTGCACGGTCGCAAAAAGAGGGTCTCCTTACATTGTCAATTTCCGACAAATGTTTTTCAATCGAATTGAGCGAGTTTTTGTTTTGCGTATAGTATAATTTTAAAAAAAAGATGAGAATGAATGCTGATAGAAAATGCTTTGTGAGAAAAAGGATTTACTTTTTGCTGCGTGAGTCTGATGAAAAATCTTCGAATTTTTATTCCGATATGAAAAATAAAATTTTGTTTGGAGAACATTTTTGGCTTCAATGAGAAAATTTACATTGTAGTATTTCTAATAGAAGCCCATAAGCTGGTGGGCTATTATTGAAGATTGGAGTGTGCTCCAATTAACAAACGGGCTCCAATTTTTCACACTTCAAAAAAAAAAGAGAAATTTAAACAAATGATATTAAGTTTATGGCACGCAATGGTTCCGCTCGAAACGAGAAATCGTGCCTGCTGATAAATTCCTGGTTCCATCCCGAAATTGCCTGCAGACTTTTTTTTTCAATTTTGGGAAATGTGTCTGAATCTTACTTTGAATGAGGGATCTTTTGAAAAAATCACTTCTTGAATTCTGATCATTTTGCTTGAAATCAGCAATTCACCGTATTTTCTCTAGTAGAGGCCCATGGATTTCTACAGTACTCCACAAAATGATAATTCCACCCTCCGTTTGTACCATACTTGTTCGGGAAAATTTTTTCGGGAATTCCCGTTCCCGGCAAATTTCCCGAAAAATTTTTTCGGGAAGTTTTGTTCCCGAAACTTTTCCCGGAATTATTATTCGGGAATTTTCGGGAAAATCGGGAAAAATCGGGAAGTTGGTTTTTCGATGAATTTTTGACTGTTTCTTTTCAATTTATGTTGAGGTTCAGCGATTTCTTTACGTTTTCGAAAGTGTCCCATGAATTTTCACAGAAAACTATTCAAAAAGCGAAAAAAAGTTGAAGATCTGAGAAATATAGAAAAACAATGACTGGAAAATTTCCCGGTTTTCCCGAAATTTCGTGAAAAATTTTTCGGGAAAAATTCCCGGAAAAAAAATTCGGGAAAATTCCTGTCGGGAAAAATTCCCGGAAAAAAATTCGGGAAAATTCCTGTCGGGAAAAATTCCCGAAAAATTTCGGGAAAACCGGAAAAACGGGATTCCCGATTTCCCGATTTGAACAAGTCTGATTGTAGCCTCCTATAAAGAAGCCACAATACAGGGTTACTGTTATCCGGATTCGAGATTTCCGTTTTTCGGATTTCCGAAATTCGGAATCAGGAATTTCGGATTCCAATTTTTTTCAATTCTGGATGTTGTGTACTGCATCAAGTGTACTAGATTTAGAATCTGCTTTCCGGATTCTGTGTTGCGGATCGGGATTATGGATTCCGGTTTCCGGGTTAGCTTCCTGAATGAGTTCAAATGTTCCGAAAATCTGGAGTTCAGTTTTTCTTGTCAAATCAGAATTTTAGAAAGTGTCTGCATGGTTACGGAAGCTTCTGAGATTATGAGGAATTCTGACAGGACGTGAGATTCTGAGAGATTCTCTATACTCATGAGAGATGGCCCGGGTTGATTCCGCTCTGACTACCAGGACATCCGAAAAAAAAGTTAAGATTCTAGAGAAGGTTTCATAGATGGAGGCGTGCATGGCTTCGTTTCGAAGAAGTTGAACGGATTCGACCAGCAGCTCATAGTCACGGAATCCCGGTTTTTTAGAGAAGAGATGAATTTGGATATCGTCTTCATGCTTTTTGAAGGGAGACCTTTATTTTTCATGTGGACACCTTTTCACGACTATTGACCTGAACATGCGTTTCAGTACAAATAGAGGGTGAAATGTTCATTTTGTGCAGTAGTGTAGTTTATTCAGATAAAAGTTTTAATCATGAAGAAAAGGGGGTAAAATAGAAAGGAATTCGAAAAAGACATTCATACGAATAGACAAGATTTAAAAGCTGAAGTTGAAACCAAATCAATAGGGGTAGTTTTGAAGTGTTTGAACTCATGTAATGATATGAAATCGCAAAATTTAAGAAACAAAAAACAGTTAGTCAAGCATTACACAGAATTGATAACCAACTCGAATAAAATACGAAGATTTTGAAAATCAAACAATTAACAATTAATCCACCAATTTCAAAAATTCTTCTTCTGTTTTATCCCATACTCCAAATGTGATCATCTTGTTATATGCTATATGAATAGATGCCACGCGATTATCCGATTGTCTAACGACATATGTATGGCTGGTGATTGGAATCGTGTTTGGTGGCCCGAAAAAATAACCCTCAATGTATCTGAAAAATGACTGATTACTTTATGTATTGTTACTCCAGAAGCAATTACATCTTTGAAGTTAAAAAAAAAACTCACGCTTGTGGCAAAGTGTGCACTGGTGGCTGTTTTGTTGCATCAATATACTTTGCTCCAATCTTATTGAAAATTTCGTTTTTGAGAACTTTGCCATGCAATATATCGACAGTCAAACGTTCTAGCATTTGCAATGCTTTTCCTGATTTCCACATGTTCAACAATTTTATCAAATCCTCTGAAGTTTCCCATTTATCGCATTGTATATATGCCTGTTTTCCTTCAAAGTGGCGTAGAATATTAGGAGAAGTGTGCTTGACGAGAATAGATTCTGCCTGATAGAATTTCGATTGAGGGCTGCATGGTTGTGGTGACGGCTTCAGTTCCAATCCAATATAATTGAAAACAGGAGATGAGGAGAAAAAGGTTTCAAGCTTTTCTATTTCCACAAGCTTTTTTTTACAGGTCAAATCAACACATAAAGATACGTTTCGTAGATTTGGGAAGGAATGATTTAAGCCTTCTTTTATATCCATTACTATCCAATTAAATTTCGTAGAACTTCCGAAAAATTCAAGAAAGTAATTATGAATCGATTCGGTTACAGATTCTTTGTCACGATCGTAACCACATATCTCAAGAACATTATGGCGTTGATGAATTCTGAAATTGTGATTTTTAAATGGATTCATAGCTCATCGTGACTTACTGAAAATCGATCATCTTTCCAGATACTTCCAACTGAAAAGTACCATTTCTATTTGGTTCGTTATTCGAAAAGTACATGACAGGTTCATATTTACCATTGAAGGGAATATGCACATTCCGTAGATCCGACATAGTACGACAGTTGTAATCAATAACATTGATATTTTCGAATTTATTTTTTTGGGATGATTTGATGAGTTTCTTCATATTTTTTGAGACAAATGACAGCATTAAAAGTTGGCTACAATTCATGTTATCGAGTATCTCCTTTTGTACCACATATGGATATTTGGATAGAATCATTGTGTTCTGAAAACAATAAAAAATATGTAGTAACAAGAATTGTGATCAACGAGAACGGTCGAGACAGAATATGAATAAGAACAGATGAGACGACGAGGAAGATGGCCAATAGGCGAAGGGGTCCAATGAGGTGTATAGGGGAATGACCTTGAATGATGTGCATACTCTCTCCTTTGCCCCAAAAGAGGGATTAGTACAGTCCATTGGAGGTTTATACGCACACCCAGATACATACCTTGAGAACCAAATGAGATGATATGAAAAAAAAAATGAATGATGTACATATAGACGAGATTTTGAGAAACTTTAATTGAAAGCCAAATGGAGCCAAGTCATTAGGGCCTCTTCGAACTGTTTGAACTGTTTAGTTGTCTTAACCAATTTGGAAACTGTTCATTTGGGAGGATTTGATAATATGTATTTCCTATATTTTAGAGACAAAAGACAGAAGAAACAGATTGGCATATTTCATGTTGTCGAGTATCCCTTTTTGGACAACATACGGGTATTTGAATAAAAACATTTTTCTGGAAATTTTAGAAAATTTGTATAGAAACAAAAACTATGGTCCGAAAAACGCCGATCGATTGAAGTAGAAGGTGGAAAAGAAAGGAGGAAATCATATGACGTGTCAGATGAGCAAAGAGGCGCAGTAGGTGTAGAGAGAGTACGGATATTTGGATAGAATCATTTTGTTCTGAAAACAATAAAAAATATGTAGTAACAAGAATTGTGATCAACGAGAACGATTGAGACAGAATATGAATAAGAACAGATGAGACGACGAGGAAGATGGCCAATAGGCGAAGTGGTCCAATGAGGTGTGTAGGGGAATGACCTTGAATGATGTGCATATTCTCTCCTCTGTCCCAAAAGAGGGATTAGTACAGTGCATTGGAGGTTTATACGCACACCCAGATTTTGGATCATATCTTGAGAACCAAATGAGATATATAGACGAGACAAAACAGTTGTTATCAAACGTTAATTTGGAACCTGCTCATTTGTGAGGATTTGATAAACTTTCTCATATTTTTCGATACAAATGGCAGAAAAAATAGATCGAAATATTTCACGTTGTCCAGCATCTTTTTTGGACTCTATACGGAAATTTGGATAGAATTATTTTTCTGGAAATATAAGAAAATTTGTAGAGACACAAAAACTATTGTCAGAAAACCCCGATCAATTGAAGTAGAAAAGAAGAGAAATCATATGGCGTGGCAGATGAGCACACAGGCACAGTAGGCGTAGAGAGTGCAAGTGAGTTATGACCTTGACTGTCAAACACACTGTCTCCACAGTCCCACAAGGATTAATCCATAATTAAAGGGGGGGGGGATTCCGAACTTTAGTTTTTATTGCATTAACATGTTCGAAAAGTTATGTATTTTCCTGAATAATATTACTGCATGTAAATTTTAGATCAAAGGTTAAATAAATGTATTTATGAGATGAAATATTGAAAACTAATTGAATTCTCTGGAAAATCAGAAAACATACGTTTTCCAATCGAGGCAATTAAAAACAAAAAAGGTGTAAAAGTCTCAACTTTCTACGTCTTCAAAAATGACAAGAATTAGAGGAAATTTCCAAAAATTGAAAAAAAGGATTTTTTTTTGCTAAAATTGGCTTCAAATACAAGTTTGACCTCTATTGGAGAAAATATGGTAGTTGAAAGTGGTCTATACGGTTGAACTGACATTTTGAGCATATTTATTTTGGTCCCTGTGAGAAATTACAGAGAGTGGTTAGATGACAACGTTATTTTGATGGTGTAAAAAACGCTTTTCCAGTTGATCACTTTCTGATAGATGTCACAGGAGCTGAGATAAATCAGCTCGCATTTTACTGTAAAAGAGTCATTTTATTAGAGTGTTTGTAATTTTTCACTGTATTGATAGTCATATACTTTCATTCCACTTGCTATCTCAAGAAAAACATAAGACTCAACATCGAACATTTTACTAACGAAACTACTAGCGATCCAAATAACTTAATTTCAAACACCTAGATTTTTTGTGTAGAGAATGTTCGGTGTTGGTGTATGCTCCTTTTTAAAATATTCACCGCACATCATTTGTTTGCACATGATCAAAAATATTTTTGAAAAAGAATGAGACACACAAAAACAAGTAGCGGATATATCGAGTTTTCGAAAATGCATTCGTCATCATATATTTTTTCATGCAAACACAAAAATAGGAGTTTTTCAGGTTTTTTTTGGCTAAATGACTGGTGGATGAAACACAACAACAATAAATACTAGTTGGGGGTTCAATGATATCTTAATGGGATGTGAAAAGCAAAATTGATGGACTAAGAGACTGGAAAACATGAGAAACATATCAAAAGAGCTTTGATTTTTTGAGATTTTTAGGCAAAGAAAAATTAACGCATTGGGAATTCACGATGAAATTTGATGGTACTGTGGCTCCTCTTGAGCTTGTCCCATTTGTCCGCTGTATTGGTATTGTCCTATCTGGTTCTCCACCAAAAAATTAATTTTTATGTACAGTTTAGTGGTAAATGAAAAAGAGTTAATGAGCAATTTTCAAAACTTGCAGAGATCAGAAGAAACTGTTCAATTATATGGAATGAAAATATTTCGAATTTATATCAGTAAACAATCTCTATTAATTATCAATCCTTCTTCTTTTTGGTCTTGGAGTAAATTCGATCTCAGGCCATGTTATCGAAACTCTATTCTGATTTGCTTGTGCTTCCTGCCAGTCCAAAAATTGGAATGCATTGGTGTACTGTCTCGTTTTTCTTAGACGTCGAAGATGAGCTTTGTATGCATCAACGTTAGTGTAGTTTTCGCAGCCGTCCAATACCAACATCATTTCATCAATCAGTAAGTTGTATTTCGGGATCGCACTAACAAACGTGATGTATGTTCTAACTTCTTTGAACATGTAGATATTGATGAGAAGAGAAGTGGTTGCTCTTCGAGTTTCGACAGACTTCATAATTTCTCTGAAAATTGCCAATTAAAATTATGATGTTCTTCATCTTGAAACTGTGATACTGAAAGTTTAGAATCAGGAAAGTCAAAATGAAATTATTGTGACGTGAACTGATTGCATTTTTGTTCCATAATTAGATTCCGTATGTTTGCAAACACTCAGTATGTCATGAAACTTTCCACGAGTGGCCCTACTGCAGTAAAATTCCCTATGTGGTAGTATTTAAATTAGATGCGTCTTGTCACTAGAAAATCTAGTTTTGAGATCTTTTAGGTTGGCTAGTTTAACTCCGGACTTATTTATACAAAAACAATATATTGCAAATTCGATATTAGAAAATCGTAATAGACTATTTGAGGAGGAAATCCAGTCGCGTTCGCTTAAAAACTTTAAATAAATGTTTTTGAATTTGTTGAATCAATCATCCTATGTCTGAATTAGTCCTTCCTCACCAGAAACTTTCAACAGTGTGCGAAAGGTTCTTGTGCTATCTGAAGTCATACCCCAAATAAGCGCGCATCGGTAAATGTTGGTTGAGCATTCAAAACTATTTTTCCTGATATTTAATTGTTAAATCCGGGCAGATTTACATATCAATCGACTCGTAATTAAGCACTCTTTCATATAAAAATGAACAAACCAAAAGCAGTGACAGCTGCATCAAGTTACAAACAAAAAAAAATCCTGTCCGGAGTTGAACTTGCCAACCTTATACTAGAAAGTTTGAGTAACAAGTAACAAAAAAGGAAACGCTCACGTTAGAAGCCGATGAGTCCTTTTCTCAAAAAATACACCGCAAACCGTCGAGTTGATATATTTCAAAAACTTTTCGAGTTTCCCTAGTAGGATATTACTGAATGGCTCGTCTCCCAATTGAAACACGCATTTCACAATCACTCGAATGCTCTTCTTATAAAGAGAATGGTTCCAGTTTAGTCGGTGGCGTCCCAGTCTCATCAATTCATAGACGATATCAGTTAACTCATCTATCAAGTTTAGAGGGAAACCCTCCACCACATGTTCCCCAATCACTATGACAAAATATTCTAGCATTTGAGATTGGATTGAGCACGATGGTTTCATTTCTGGAGTCATTTTTCTGTAAAAAACCAACATACTTTAAATGAGGCAAGTGTCGTTTACCTCAGTGCGTGAAGCAGAAAATTCAATTGCTGTTCGTACAGAGAAGAATTAACTTCTATATCCAGGAAGTCATATACTTCAACGATATGCTTCAACGCAAGAATGCAGAGCCTTTCCAAATGCGGATCTAGAACGTCTGACAAATCAATGATCAAATTGAAAAACGTCCATTCTGCAAGTTGCAACTTGTGTTCATAAATGTCCATGCGTTCATTTTTGGCATTCCAATCTTCCATAAATTCAAGAAATGCAGTCGATATGAACTGCAGAGTTTCTGTGGACAACAATGGCAAATAATTTTGGCTGCAAAAACAAAACTTTTCAGACAAACGCAAGACATTAAAATACCCGAGGAGTATGTTTAGAACTCGAACACTTAAAGCTGTCGAATCGTATGTATTCTTATTGCGATACTGTTGATTCTGTTCACATATTAAGATATCTAACATCTCATCGAAGCAATCTGAAACATCTTCCCCGGTTGGGTCCAAAGCTAAACTCGTGAGTTGTAGTTCTATTTCTTCGAATATGCAAATCAGAGGATGTTTTTCTCGACCCATCTCTGGTCGGAGATAATTTCTCAAAGCGGACAAACAACATTGCATATTTTCTACAGTGAAGAATTCTATATTTCTTTGAATTTTTTGAGGAGGATTTCCAACAAATTTTGTGAACTTCGTCAACGGGACTTTTTGCAGAGGGGTGTCTGAAAGTTTCAACTCTGTTGATATGTATACAAACTTTACGCACCTATCAATCCAATTTGAACCAACATCGGATGTGTATCCACAAGACTTTCAAGATCGGAGTTTCCGATATCATTACCATAGACGTCAATGAATCTCAATTCCTCGTGAGTTTGACCACAACTCAAGTAGTGATTGAGGTTTTCAGAATAGGGGTCAAGCGGACTGTCAAAATTGCAATGATTTTCTGGCCGAATCGTTTTCACTTACACTCTGCTAGTTCCCATATCCAGAACACGAAGTTTTTTCAGACTGAAAATTTCTTGAAGATTTTCTTTGCTTTCAAACTGCAAGTCACAAATAACGAGCACTTCTAGATTTGGCATTTTTGAGATGCTCGTTAAGTTGCGCACCCCCGACCTCGAAATATTAAGTTTATTGAGGTTTGGACAATTTTCGCACAAGTCAACAAACTCATTTCCAATGTGGATTGCTTCCAGGCAAAGACACGTAAGAGATGGAAGCATTTCGCCAAGCTGTAAAAAGAAAAAAAATAACTGACTTAAACTTGCAGGCTCGTTTATAATTTTAAAATATGTTTCCTCACCGGTCTCACCCACGCGGGTATGAAATGGTCAATGTCTGAAACGATGTGGAGTGTTTTCAACTGTTTCTGAGATTCTGGACCAAGCAACTTTTGGCTCTACTATGATATCTTGGTCCTTAGAAAAAATTTTGGTCCTTAGGAAAAATTTTGGTCCTTAGAAAAAATTTTGGTCCTTAGGAAAAATTTTGGTCCTTAGGAAAAATTTTGGTCCTTAGAAAAAATTTTGGTCCTTAAAAGAGTTCATCCATTTTATGGATATTTTTGGATATTTGTTGCATTTCAATGCAGTCATAAGCTTTTTCGTTTGTTTTTTCATTAACTTTTGTTTTTCGAAGTTTAATATGTAGACATTCCCTGTGAAAGTCAACATCCGACATACTGCCCATAAAAAATCCAAACTTGTGTTTTTTTGTATTGAGATTGTAATGAGCTATTGCCAGGACCACTCGCATCATTCGAAAAATAGGCTACTAGAATTTATGAGAGTGATAAAATTGGGGTTCAGGGTACATTGAGGATACATCGAGATTCGAGGGACATTGTTTCAGAGGGTACATGGAATCTTGGGGTGTAACGCATTATAGCCTAAGCCTGTAAGAAGAAACGATTATACTCGGGATAGTTCTTTGTTTTGTATTAAGCATTTTCCGTGTTGAAGCAACAATTTTTATTCGTTTCCCTTCTGCTGAAAATTTTCATTTTTGTTCCATTTTTCGAAAAAGAATTTACTGAAATCTGTTGTCGTGAAAAATTAGGATCTGTTTGATTATAGTGAGACAGTGGCCAAATGGATGAGGCAATGACGGAATTAGTGGGACAAAGGTTAAATAAACTCTTCCCGGCTCTGTCTGAGTTTATAGGTCAAATGTGTGTCTAAAGGTACCGTAAGCGTTCGCAGGTCCCATGGAAACTTACGGATCCCATAAACATAAGGAACTCTCAGATGTTGTTTTTTTTTCCGACAATTGTTTTTCGATCGAACTGAGCAAGTTTTTTGTGTAGTTTTGATAAAAGAATATCAGAAGTGTTTTTTTGTCTCGTGAAAAATGAGATTTAACAACATGTTGTTACGTGCTCTTGATGATGAAATATCGAATTTTAATTAAGATAGATAATTTTAGATAAGATACTGATTTTCATTTTCGTTATAATATTTCTGTCAAACGTTTTCAAACTTAACTCACATGGAATGACTCCCAAGTGTTACCCTCGAAAAAAATGGAGACCTACATGGTTAGAAAGAGCGTAAAAAGTTATCCAAGAATCCAGAAGGAATATTTGGTAAAAAATTTTTATAAGGAGTTATGGACCAAAACGTACCAAAAAATGGCAAAAATTTCAAAAATTTGTAACTTTGTCAGTTTATGTCCGTTTGTTGAAATTTAAAAAACAGTAGATAGACAATCAACTGAACTTTTGGAAAACATTTTTTTTTGATTTTTTTCCTATTGATTGAAATATTGATTTTTTGAAAAAACCGAAAAAATTTTCAATTTCTCAAAAATCCCAAGTTAACTTTTTTTTCTCATTATGGCCATTGAATTCAGCACATTTGATTTACTATACAAACAGGTCAATACCCCGGGGGGAAATCATGCTCACACAAGTTATGCCGAAAAATATCGATTTTTGGCACTTGGCTGCTTTGGAATCCTTGTCCTCGGCGGCCGGTAAAGAGAGGGGCATACTTGTTTTTGTGATTTTTACTTGCGTATTGTTTGTTTAAAGTGTTTGAAATAAAATCCTGCGACATACAAAGCCAATTTTTCAAATGCCGTACCATTTCTTAAAATCATCATCTTGAAAAAAGCAAAATTTTGACATGTGACCGGGCACATCTATAGTTAAACTTGACAGAAACAGCCAAACTCTTTTTCTAACATAATCAGAAGAACGTAATCTTATCAACGGCTTGAACAGAATTTTGATTTAGGCCCTAGAAATAAAAATAATTACGATTTTCCGAGCCTGACCCCTATTTTTGGGGAAGTGTGACATGTGACAGAGCACATCTATAGTTAAACTTGATGGAAACATTCAAACTTTTGTTTTAACATTATTAAAATGACAAAATCTTATCAATGGCTTGAACAGAATTTTGAATTAGGCCCTAAAAATAAAAATATTCACTGATGATGGGACATCTCTTGCTTTGGACCATAACTCATGAACGAGACGAAATTTCAAGAAACTGTTAACGCCATTCGATTTAAAATTGAAAAATACTACTGAAAACATAATATTAGTCTGGTCCAAGTGGTGGAAGTAGGTGTAACAGATAATGGTCGAATTCGATAATCCAAAACTGACAGGATACTTTTCGAAAATCGTTCATTTCGCCTACATCAACCATATGGACCAAACCAATAACATTTGCCTTTAGTTAATTTTCAATTTTAAATCGAATGGCATTAACAGTTTCTTGAAATTTCGTCTCGTTTTCGAGTTATGGTCCAAAACAAGAGATGTCTCATCATCAGTGAATATTTTTATTTTTAGGGCCTAATTCAAAATTCTGTTCAAGCCATTGATATGATTTTGTCATTTTAATAATGTTAAAACAAAAGTTTGAATGTTTCCATCAAGTTTAACTATAGATGTGCTTGTCACATATCACACTTCCCCAAAAATAGGGGTCAGGCTCGGAAAATCGTAATTATTTTTATTTCTAGGGCCTAAATCAAAATTCTGTTCAAGCCGTTGATAAGATTACGTTTTTCTGATCATGTTTAAAAAAAAGTTTGGCTGTTTCTGTCAAGTTTAACTATAGATGTGCCCGGTCACATGTCAAAATTTTGCTTTTTTCAAGATGATGATTTTAAGAAATGGTACGGCATTTGAAAAATTGGCTTTGTATGTCGCAGGATTTTATTTCAAACACTTTAAACAAACAATACGCAAGTAAAAATCACAAAAACAAGTATGCCCCTCTCTTTACCGGCCGCCGAGGACAAGGATTCCAAAGCAGCCAAGTGCCAAAAATCGATATTTTTCGGCATAACTTGTGTGAGCATGATTTCCCCCGGGGTATTGACCTGTTTGTATAGTAAATCAAATGTGCTGAATTCAATGAGCATAATGAGAAAAAAAGTTAACCTGGGATTTTTGAGAGATTGAAAATTTTTTCGGTTTTTTCAAAAAATCAATATTTCAATCAATAGGAAAAGAATTTAAAAAAATGTTTTCCAAAAGTTCAGTTGATTGTCTATCTACTGTTTTTTGAATTTCAACAAACGGACATAAACTGACAAAGTTACAAATTTTTGAAATTTTTGCCATTTTTTGGTACGTTTTGGTCCATAACTCCTTATAAAAATTTTTTACCAACTATTCCTTCTGGATTCTTGGATAACTTTTTACGCTCTTTCTAACCATGTAGGTCTCCATTTTTTTCGAGGGTAACACTTGGGAGTCATTCCATGTCAGTGGATTGAAAAAGTAGTCGAATTTTTGTTTTCATTTTCCTCATAAAAAAAACTGAGGACACTTCCTCAAAGTGAATAAGAAAAAAAATTAAAGTAATACTTCAATTTGTTCAATTCGCAAATCGTGAAATCTCTAATAAAGTTGCAACCGGGCAGTTAAGTTTTTGCCCTTTGACTGGAAAAAACATTGTAACCTTTGACTGGAAAAAAATATTGTTGGCTTCAAGTTGACGGTCAGGTGCAACTCTGTTTGAAATTTTTCTCATTTTATGTATAAAGATAACGGATTTATATATATATATACTCACTTTTTTCAATTAAAATAAGTATTCGAACCGAAAAAAATGTTCTATACAATCACAAGTTTTGCTGAATCTTTGAGTCTAATTATCGCGGTCTCTGTAAGAAATGTTGGACGTTAATTAGTTGGCAACGTTTTTTTATGTCGAAATCGTTGACTGTTGATCACTTTCTGATATCTGTCACAAGAGCGAGATGAATCGGGAAAAAAGACGGAAAAGAGTGTTTGTACTTTTTACAGGGTGGCTTTTAATTATTGACACCAATTCAAGCCTTCATAACTCTTCGAAAACTCGATGAAAAACTTCAAAATTTTGGAATAAAAAATTTCAGACGCACAAAATTTATATTAATGCATCCTTTTTTGAATTCACTTCTTTTTACTCCGACGACAGCCGCCAGAAGCCTCGGAAAGGAAGCTACGGCGGCACGGTGGTAGTTTTAGCGTATTGGTGCCCATATCTTTTGAAGGGGGGCCATCAGAAATTCGACATTTTGTATTTTCATGAAGAAACTGTCTGGGTCCAAAACCCTGAGACTGAATAATTTATTGGTTTCAAGTCTGAGAAGAATGCGACCCATTCTTGTGCCTAGTCCAACTACGGAAAATTGAGTTTGAATCACCCTAGGGTGTCATTGGCGCTGTAAATTGTGGCTCAATCTTGTCGGAACTCCCTATATTTACTTTTCGAGTAGGATTGAGGTTATTGTAAAATCTTGATAACTTAGATTTGTTCAATAGTTGATTTTGGTTGCAAAATTGAAGAAAACAAGGGATTTTTCGTAATTTCCGATGCTTGTATCAAAGATCCGAATTGTAGCGGAAAGCGAAATTCTATTCACAATTTTTCATCACTGGCAGACAGATGACATACTTTTAAACGCAATCCTGCAGTTTCGAGAGGCCATGTAGCCATCGACTGTAAAAGTTATCACCCAAAAGTAGTGTCCTCGTGCGAGTGTTCAGGCCGTGCCGCTTAGAAAATTCCAGGCTTTTTGAGACACAAGTCTTTGGTGTTCCCCTCCCAGAGAACTCATTGAGTATTTTTAGAAAGGCCAGAAGTTGTTCTTTTCTGAAGATAATTTTCACCAAGTTTCGGGTCATTTTGAAGTCAGCAGCGAGCTTTCTGTGACTCTCGTCTGAATTTCAGCAAATCTTCTTTTTCACGACTCTAACGATGTTAGTTGATGCCACAGATACCCCCACAAACAGTCATTAGATGACCCACGTCTGTGTGAATGAGAAAAATTTAATTGGCGGTACGATCAACCAACATGCGGTCCAGACGGACTGGTTATGTAACCTCACCCAGGAGGGTACCTTCAATTGAACCGTTGATGACGAAAAGAGGGGTTGGAAAATGAGCCGTCATATCCTTCAGACACATAGCTATGTCATGAAATTTGGCAGGAATATTGACACTGAGTAGAGGAACAAGAAAAGTATAAAACAAACTGAATCAGTGCGCTTGGTGGGCCCCATACCTGGCTCGCAAGTTTGGTGTCAATAATTAAAAGCCACCCTGTAATTGTTTTGATATATATTTTTTTCAGTATTTTATCCCTCTTGTTGTTTCAAGAGAAACGTAAGACTCAACATCAAACATCCCATTAACAAAACTACTAGCGATTGGATTAATCCAATTCGAAACACCTGGATTCTATTTGTACGAAAAATGTTAGTTGTTGGGGTATGCTCCTTCTTAAAATATTCAGCGCACATCATTTGTTTGTACATGATCAAAAATATTTTTGAAAAAGAATGAGACACACAAAAACAAGTAGCGGATATATTGAGTTTTTGAAAATGCATTCGTCATCATATATTTTCTCATGCAAACACAAAAATAGGTGTTTTTCAAAAAGAATTTTATTTGTTTCCATTATATTATGTGCAGATAAATACATCTGTGTTTTATATATAATATTTGATACAGTTATACAACTCAAGCGGTTTTTTTTCGACAATACCTATTGTCAATTTTTTCTGTTTTTTTAGCAAATAAATGTTTGAGGGCTTCGGCTAAATGACTGGTGGATGAAATACAACAACAAAAAATACTAGTTGGGATCATTGATATCCTAATGGGATGTGGAAAAGCAAAAAGTGATGGACAGAGAGACTGGGAAACATGAGAAACATATCAAAAGAGCTTTGATTTTCAAGCTTTTGAGGCAAAGAAAAATGAACGCAATGGGAATTCACGATGAAATTTGGGACCGATTGAGGGGAGAGGAAACATTGTGTTTTTTTGGGGATGGAATTATTTTCAAGATGAGATTTGGAATGGGAAGGCGGCAATGACTGGGAGTTACAGACCTAGCTGCGTGGAGTGGGGAATTATATTGTTCCTAGTATGGACTATGTGGACAAGGGAGACTTAGTTTTAGATGATTGGGGTTGTAAGATGCAAAATAGGAGGGGAATTTGGTACAAAGAAAAAAAAACGTTTGTGAACAAGTAAGACTACAATTTTTTGGGTTGGAGCACTGCTCGCAAAGAAATATGACTTTTGGGATGATGGGGGAGAAGTGGAGTAAGCGGTTAGATGAAATATTGAATTAGAAAAAGTGAACAAGGCAAGACAAACTACGAATTAGGATCAGAAGCTGTAAAACTTGATCGACGAAGGGAGATCAGACACTGGAGAATTTCTTTTCGGGAGACACCTCTTTACATCAATAGGATTTGGCGAACCAAGTCGATTGTTTGCTGGTTTGAGAAGTCAAACTGGAATTTCTGAAAAAAATGTGATGATTTCCAACATTTGCTCCCTGATCACTCACAGAGCAGCGTCCGAGAATCTGGAAATCATGGACGTTGAGAGATCTCAGATTTTCCTCAAGCTTGTCGTATGAGACTGGAAGCTCTGGATCCTGCAAAAAACACATTTTCAATTCTGACGCTATTATCTATATTTTGTTTACCTGCATGTCGAAGAATCCGAGCTCACTTGGGAAATCCAGACTTCCAGCCGAGCTAGTGCTAGCGACACTCGATACTGGTGTGTTGGCAGCATTAGCATTGACAGTTTGTCCCTGTGGGGTGTTGAATGTTCCGACTTCTCCCATTTGTTGTGGGTGTGGTTGTCCCATTTGAGTAGCCATGTTGTTGGCTTGATGGTACTGTGGTGCTTGTTGAGCTTGTCCCATTTGTCCGCCATATTGGTATTGTCCCATATGGTTTCCCATCATCTCTTGTTGCATGGTTCGTTGCATTGGTGCTTGTTGAGCAGCAGTAGTGGCAGAAGCAGCCGGAATACGATCTGAAGAATGAATGAAATGAGTTATGAAGCGTATAGGTGTCAACAAGTGGGAGGGTCAGATAGAGAGGCGGGACCTAGAGAGGAAGGGATTCGTCAGACTCGCCAATGTTTTTCGCATTCAAGAGAGTGATTTTTTTATTTTTCTACTTCATCCAAACTCCGCCCACATTTGGTTCTCCGAGAAACTCAAAAATGTATTACGGGGAATAATAATATTTGATATTGATAATAAATCTTATAATAATAAAAATATGTCTATCCTACAAAAACATTGGATGTTTTCTTGTTTGGTGTCAGTGGATGAAGATCGGATCATCGAAACCCGACTACGGTATCGTTCTACGAAGAACACCTTGTTATTCTGATTCCATGGTTTCCTTGCTCAAAAACAAGACGACGATGGTTCCGAGAAGACGAGGATTTGTGTGCATATTTTCAGATTTCTTCTCATGTAGGAAGAAAAACACAGTGTCTCAAAATTAATAATGAACGTGAGAGAAGGAATAACACAAGAGAAATGTCCTCTGATGTTTGAACAAAAATACTGTCAAAGCTCTTCAAAGTTCTGTTTTTATTTCAGTTCGACATTCCAAAGCCCCGCCCTGTTCTAAACTTTGGAGCATAAAGTGTAAAGACAGAAACAAGCTGTTATTGTCTGCGTATTTTGTTTTTCAGCACGCTTGACGATTCTCAGTGTGTGTTCTGTTTTTAGAAGAAGAACAAGTGAGAGATAGATTGAGGAAAAGGGAACGGCGGCCGACAAAAAGCCTGTTTGCCGGAAAAAGCCCATTTCTTGTTGACCACACATGACGCGCGGCTTGTTCAGGAAAACGGGGGAGACGAACAGCTAGAAGAAGCCGTGCCATGTTCTTATTTTTTTAGTAGACACAAAGTGTTCGCTCGCAAGTATAGTGTATATGATACAGATGTTTTTCAGGCGTCAAGTAACACAGCAGTGTGTTTTTCGCACCACAAATCCACACTTGTTATAGTAAACAGAGTGAAAAAAGAGTTCCGACTACGCCCGAGTTTTCCAACTACAAAAATATTTTCTCCAATGGCCTCTTTCGCCCTAGTCGGTGCCGCCGGTGCCGTTCGTTCCGCAGAAAGTAAGGAGGTGGTCATCAACATGTTGTTGTTTTTCATTACAACCCATAATTGCTCTCTCTTTTCAGCTCGCCCATCTCTTCTCGCCCCAAAAAATTGTTTTCCTTGTTAGCGTCAACCCTCTTATGGAGAAAAAATATTTAAGGAAGTCTTCACATCATCTAATCTAAAAGTCTCGAAACATTTCGTAAACAGAAATCCGGAAATCCTTGGCCTGCCGTCCTCCCACTTGTTTTTTATTTACAAGTTTGTTGGAATAAGTAGTTCCTGCTCCAGAAATGCACGTAGAGATCAAAGTACTAGGCGGAAACACTCGACAAGGAAACTAACGAAGGAAATGTAATTTTCGATGCAGCTTCAATTTTTTGGCTCTTATTTCAGTTATGTACGAGTTATGAGAGTTATGAGAATATCAGAAATCAAGGGCTAAGATTACAAGAAAAAGCTTTGGACTGTTAGAAAACGGAAGTGTTCAGATTCTTATTCTATTTCTAACAAAAATATTTACGCCACACAGCTATTTCTAACAAAAAATTAGACGGATGACCAACTGAATTTTTTTCCAAGAACCCAATTCACACTGCTCAGCTGAGCTTTTTGTGTTCGCAAACATCACTAGTTATCATTTCCACTTTTTCAGTGAGTCCTACAAACTTCAAGTCCGCACGTCATTTTCCGGAAGGAAGCTTAAACATCATAATGTTGGTTTCCTCTCACTTGAAAAACATAAATAGAGCTAGAAGTCAGTTACTAAATGTCACGCCGTCAGGATTTTGAGCCAAACTCACGTTGTTGTTGCTGCTCCATTGGTGGCTGATCCTTTGCCTTCTGTTGCTTCGCTTGGATGGAGTTACGGAGCTCCAAACGGACCATTTCAGATGACCTGGAAATGGAAAAATAACAATTGCAAAACAGTGGAATGACATGAAAAATAATGTTTTGACAAAGCGAACTAATAATATTTAAACATACTTTTGATTGGTATATTGACTCGTAGCTTGCGATGAACTTCCTGGTGCACCGTGCATCATGGAATGGTGTTGTAGTTGTTGCCCAGATGTCATCTGATGCCCACCACCCATTTGATGTCCTCCCATCATGTTGTTGTTCTGAAAATAACAACGTTTTAATTTCTTGCTCTTTTTGATGCTCTTTTAGTACCTGCTGATAACCGTAGCTCGGTGGTGGTTGGAAGTGATAATTTTGTTGTGGCGGTGGTGGTACCTGCTCATCTAACTGAGCCTTGTTAACCGTTCTCTTCCTTCTGGAATTGTTTTTTGGAGCCGGTTTTGTTGGTGGTGGCACTGGAGCTTGAATGGGCATTGGAGCCATTTGTTGCATATGTTGATAGTTTTGCATCTGGAAAAGAAGGGATTGGTCATGTTATTGTTATCGCTTCAAACAAAGTGCATAAAAACACTGTGAGTAATCTCACGAGTCTAGACTAGAAGTGTTGTTCTCTCTAGCAGTGTGACCAGTGAACAGAAGATGAATGATGTGAAAACGAAATGAAAGAAAATGAAGAACGGGGAACGTAAGACTAGAATACATGTAATAGACCACCTATTTATAAGCCGTATGTAGTTATAAATACATAAATGCGGGCGTGTACGCGCAAGTTTCTTCCAGAAAAAGGGGAAACTTAGTAGTCAAAGTGCTTCTTGCAAACGCAACTGAATCCCGAACCTGGACGAGAAGGGGGAGCGAGGAGGCGGTAAAAACGTACACCTTCCGTTTTCACTTTCAGGAAATTTCTAATGGGGCGTGGTGTCGTTAGCCATCTATACACTTTTCAGGTCACTCGAAATGTGTTTTGTAATCGACTCGACTTTTTTGTGGTTTCTCCGGGAAATGGGAAAATTTATGGATCCATTCGAATGGGAAACGTTATAATTGAAAAAGAAAGCTTAGAATGGGGATGAAGCTTTGCTAGGTCAACAAATCTTGATTTGTCTAGAAGATTAGCCTGGAAGGCACAACGATACAGTACCGGTTCAGTTGATTTTTATCATTTTCAGGGGGCTGGAGCTCAGAGGTTAAGTGTCCTATCTCTTTGAAAATGTTGGAGGTTATGAAACAGACCTAGATTGAAAACTTTGCATTTATAGAATTTTTAGAAAATCCTTAGTTTTCAGTTATTTCCCATTTTCTGAAGGAATCGGGAATTTACTGAAAAAAAACTAGGAATTTTCGAACAAATCTGTAACTGCAAAGTTTTTAATCTAGATCTGTTAATCTAGACCTCCAAAATTTTCAAAGTGATCTGACACTTGGCAGCCGAGCTCTAGACTCTTGAAACTAATCAAAGTCCACTGAAAGACACGTTTTTCATATATGGCTGAGACTGTGATTCTCTTGGATTACTGTACCTGACGTTGTTGCTCTTGCTGTTGCCGTTGGAACTGCTCCATTCGTTGTTTATCTTGCTGAGAATAGGCAGGTTGGTTCATCATACGTTGCATTTGTTGTTGGTTATTTCCAGGATTACTGGAACTGAAAAAAAAACACTATGAGTTAGCAAAAGTAATAACAATGTGTGCTCAAAAAACAGAATGAGAAACAAACTACACTGCACAGAAGTAAAAAAAAAAACACGTATGATCTCTCTGGGAACCTAGCAAATCATACATCACTGGAACATGGTTAGAATAAGGAGAAACCGTGATTGTCAAAAACAAGTTCTCCGCTCCTGTTTTTTTTTCTCGCCAAGTCATGAACAACAGGCAACACACGACTACTAAAAAAAGGGAGAAGACCACCCACTTATCTGGAAAGAACACTAGAAGATGTCGTGGAGGAGAGAAAAACTTTGTGTACATGTGTGTGCGCATCTCTCTAGTATATCTGTGGTCAGGAGGGGGGACCACTTGCGAAAACAAATAGTCCATCTATTTCTCCTGGAACGGCGTTCCTAGTAAAAAAATAGGGATAATAAGGAGAGAAAAACTGAAAAAGAAGCAGGAATACTTGTTTTTGAAAGGAAGGCATGTATTTTAAAAATTCCTCTCGATGGAATGAGGAATTTAAAAAGTTAGTGAGAAGTGAGTAAATATGTTTTTATTTGTTTCAATGACCAGTTTCCCGAAAAAAAGGGGCTGTGAAAATTGGACTGGAATTCCTGCTTTTTCAGTTATTTTTGTAGAAATGTTTTTTCCTACTACTAGTACCACCGTGATGATTTGTTTTCAAAGAACATCCCTTGTTTTTCAGTCCAGTTTCAGACAATCTCAAAAACATGGCGGTGATGACAATGAAGCTCTTGCACCACAGCGAAAAAAATATTTGTCTTCTAGGCTTCTTCTCTCTTTTTTTCATTATCAAGTTTGTGTTGTTGTTTTTGTCGCCGTGAGTTTACTGATTAACTAACCATGCCAATGATCACAAGGAAACTAGACAGAAAAAATAAAAATGTTTGTGACAAAAAAAATGCGCCTTTGTGCACTTTCATATTCAATCGCTGAGGGCACGCAGAATATTCAAAGTCACGTGGGGTCACTTGTTGTTTTTCAAATGTTTGCTCTGTGGGAAATCGAGAGATGTCTGAACCTCGTGGACCAGGAGAAAGATGGCCATTTGATATTCTAGAAAGATCTCACACTTTTCAACGAGATTAATGTTTGGGAAATTTTTTTGATATTCAATTTTGAAGGGAAATTTGAAAAAACAGACTTGAAAATTGGCTCTACCGTATTTGCTTTTGGATCAATATGTTCAGACGAATCAAATCAAATTTGACAGAACTCGACAAGCACTACAAAATGATACTATTTTTCAAATTGTACCTTGTCTATGAACAAAGTTAATGGCGAGAACGAACCCGGCATGGCTTTTCAGCTTTTTGGCTGGTAACTTTGTCCAAAGACATGAAACATTTTTCCAAACACGATGATTCACTTATGAAACTCTATTGTATCCAACATAGTTAATCATAAAATGTTGATGCTAGAAACATTTTGGTAGGGCCCGCTCCTGGATAAGGCTCGTTTTTAAGTCTGGAACAAAAAATTCTAGAATTCCGGAAAAAATTGAAATATTCTGATTTCTAGACAAGTTCAGCCAGACTAGTTCACTAATCTCTAGTATCCAGAGATCTGGTGGACCTCGATGAAGTGTGTGATCACAATATTAGCTGATATCGTTGTATAAATCTGTTTGCACTTTTTGAGTTAAAAGAGATCAATCGAAAATGGACTGCTGAAACTCACGATTGCTGCATTTGCTGTTGTTGCTGCTGATGTTGTCCCATCTGATGACCCATTTGGTGTTGTTGCATTCCCATGGAATGGTCTCCCATCATGCCTCCCATGGATCCCATAGAGTTGTTCATTCCGGAATTCATCCCAGCATTCATACCAGAATTCATTCCTTGGTTCATCCCATGGCTCATTCCAGAATTCATTCCTTGGCTCATTCCTTGATTCATATTCATCTGACTATTCATTCCATGCATTTGATTGTTTCCTAAATGTTGTTGTTGTCCTTGTCCCATATGCTCTATTCCCGATCCCATTCGTTGGTTAGACATCATTTGCTGTCCCATTCCAGACATCTGTGTGTTGTTCATTGATCGGCTATCCATTCCCATTTGTCCAGCCTGTTGTTGTTGTTGCTGCACTTGCTGGTGTTGTTGTCCCATTTGATGACCCATCATGTTTCCCATATTGGGCTGCTGATGCTGCTGCATCCCTCTACCATCCATCGATCCCATTCCATTGCCCTGACCCATTTGTCCCATTTGTCCCATTGGTGTCGCATATCCCTGATAGTTGTAGGCCGGTGGTGGAGCCTGTTGTCCGTACTGCTGCGACGGTGGCTGCTGTCGAGCTTGTTTAGGTGGAGGCTGCGACGATGGCGTAGATGAGTACATCCTTACAGCCTGAAAATTTAAATTTTGGTTATGGTAATCAGAAAAAAAGGGAACAAAATCATATACAGAAAATTTGCGAGGAATTCTAAGAATCAGTTATCGGTCACAAAGTCTGCAGGGAAAAATAGAGGAGTGTTTTTGTGTCGAGTACATCAGATATCTGATCAGTTCGTACTAGAACACAAAGAAACAGTTTTTCGTTGTTTTGATTGGAAAAAGTTCATTTTCAGAAGGGGTGATCATTAGAAAATGATCAAGGTGGGAAACAGTGAGTGAATTTTTTGATAGCGATTTCTTAAAGATCTTGAGTACTCAATTTTAAAGTCAAAAACTGAAGAATGTGCGGAGGATAAAGAAAAGTGTTCAGATTGATCCAAATCGGTCTCTTTCTCCTCTGGATCCGAACACAACAACAAACCGTCTCAACACTAGTCGTGTCAGTTTGTATGACCCTTCGCCTAGTCTTATTGTATTCTCCTTACTCACGTTCGGTTTGCCTACTTGTTTCTCCGCATGTTTTGAAGAAAACTGTTTATATCCGATCCTAATCACTCTCATCGTATGCCAGACTGGAGTGATTGATGGATCAAAGGAATTGGGAGAAAGGGTTTTATAGAGGTATGAGTAGGACCAAAGGAAGAAATTGAGGTAGTATTAATCGAAAGAGAAAGAGTTTCACCTGCTAACTGATAAACTTTTGGTCAAAATTATAGAATTTCGTTCTCAAAAACTTTAGTCTAACTTGAACAAGTGGCAATGAAAAACTCCTAGGAACCATAAAGCCTAAAAAAGATCTTTAGTTTTCAATGTTCTGAGACCCTCAAAAACTGTGTCAAGAATTATGGTATATGTGTCCAAACAAACAGAGAATGCGCTATGATGTAGTCCATAGATAAGAAGAAGGACCAAGATTTCTATCCTCCCATCGTTTCTCAATGCGTTTGTATGTGTTTGTCTGTTTGGGAATCGGGCGTTTTGAAAGAAAAAAAACGGTCATTGCCATTTCTACTGATTAGAAGAATATGAGAAGAGTGAAAAGAGAAGTTGATGGAACAACCGGTTCCTGTTCGGAAAAAAAAACCGTAGCGAAACGACTTGTTGATAAAATATATCAGTTGAGAAGTTCGAAACGCAAAGGAGATTTGTTTGTGAGAGAATGAAGTAGATGATGATGATCAGGTGGGAATTTAGGAAGTGAGATGAGAATTTGTGTTGATTGTAATGTGTCTTCTAAGAGAGAAGAGTCAAGGGGTTTTCGGGGGAAGAAAAGTGGATAGATAAAGCATGCAGACAGTTGATGGAACGTTTTTATAATTGCTAATCAAGCTGAATTTGGAAGGGAATCTAAACTTGGAAGATTACAGTACCGGTCAATGAAATATATAAAAACTGATTTTTCAGTCAGTTTTTGTTCGTTTCGACCATTTTCAAGAGTCTGAAGCTCGTCTTTCACGTTTTCGATTACTCTGAAAATGCATGAGGGTGTAAAGCAAACCTAGATTGAAAATTTTCCGATTTTTTTTGTATATTCCTTGCTTTTCAGATATTCGCTTTTTTGAAGGACACATGCTTTTGGAGTTTTTTTAAAAAATTAGTCAACTAGGTAAAAAACTAGTAAGTTTCGAAAAATTCTGTAAATGCAAAGTTCTTAATCTTGGACTGTTTTTCACTCTCCAAAGTTTTCAAAGTGATTGAAAATTCAATAGCCGAGCCCTAGACTTTTGAAAATGTTAAACATGACTGAAAACCAACCGACAAATACGGTTTTGTATACTTTATTGACCGATACGGTATGCATCACATAATCTCTATTAAAAATAAAAATCAGACCCTAACTCTATCATTCAAAAATTTCACAGAAGCCAAGCCAAATAAAAATCCAGCAGTCTCCTCAAAATCAACATTTTCTCTAATTACTCATAATACCTTGCATTTTTTATGGCACTTGCACACCGGCAAATCGTACTCGAAACACGGCACGTGTATGAGATGGTGGAGTAGTTTTTTCGCTTCATCAGCAGTCACGTGCTCGATGTTAAGAGTCGTGGTGGGCTCTTGGCCACTTTGAAGTTTTTTCAATAGTTCAATTGTCTGTTAGGAAACACTTTGAAATTGATCAGCTGGAGTGGGGTGATGACATCAGAATTGATTGAAACAAAAAAATGTCGAAGAAAGTTACTTCTTCCTATGTTTTATAATTTTGAAACGAAAAAGTTAACTTCTTATCTAATGTCATTCCCGGAGAAAAAAAACTAACCTCCATGTCAAATTCCATAATTTCAGATTAAAATACACAGAAACACACAGAAATCGATTTAGAGCTCTACAGTAGATCTGGCTAGAAGGAGGAAGAATACGCCCAAAATTTGTCTTGCTCCGATTTTATGGGAAATCTGGGTTCTCTTGGAAACATGCTATGTCTCATGCTCGTTAATCAGATTTATAGTCCTCCAATTTTGTTTTCATCTTCGGAAAAGGAAACCGATGAAAACCATTTTTTTTGCTTCTCCTTGAATTTTTTCCCTTTTTTAATTTTTCGGTTTTAAAACCTTCGGTTTGGATTCTGGGTTTGATAAATAGAGCAAAAGAAAACAAGGGCATCAAAGTAAAATTTGTGAGGGTCATTCCAACAATATAAGAAAAACTGACGTCTTGAAGGCAAGAGGTTTGTAAGGGAAAAAATTGAAAGTGGAAACGAGGAAATTGAGATAAGGAGAAGAAGGAGAAGGAAGAATTGGTGTGGAGAAAACGAAAAGGAGAAAATTGACAGATCGTCCCGTTTTCCCTCATTTCATTTTTTCTCCACTTTTGCCGTCGTGCACCAGTGCAAGACGCCCGTTTTGCACATTTCTGGAAGTTAATTTTCCTCATATTGTTTCAGTTTCTAGATATATGAAAAAGCAATCTCAATGGGATAGGAATAAGAAAAAATTAGGGAAAAACGAAGAACACACAAAAGCCAATTGTTCAGGATCAACTTTGTGATGGCTAGTTTTTGGGAGGAAAAAAGAAGAGATGAACTAATAGTTTCAGAATAGTCCAGAAAAATCGATTTTCTTGAAGAACACCTGATAAACTATTAGCCGTAATGTTGATCTATGATCATATAGGATACAGTATTTTAGAAAACTTGAATTCAGAAGTATTCATTCTTTCACAGATAGAATTTTTGACGAAATTTGGAATCTCGACATTAATATTACAAAACCTGTAATAGAAGGGTCCCTACACCGAGAAGTTTGAGCTCAATATGTTGGGATTTATGCATGATATCAGAAGTTCGCCAACTGTTGCAATTTTTGTGATATTATGATAAACGATTTATCAGTTGGTAACTATTTGATATCTTCCACGAGAAATGAGATATATGAGCTCAACGTTGATGGTTTATGTACAATTCGATTACAGGTTCTACGGTAACTACCGGAACGATGAAGATCAGAGAAGTTAGGAACATAAGCTTTATTCGCCCAAAATTATCTTAGGATTTTCAGGAAAATTACGAAAAGGTATGAACACGTAGAAATACTGTTTGAGGATTTTTCTGAATACTTCAAACACACTAATTCTCAGTATGAAGAGATGTTCAGCGAAGAAACAACAACAACAAACAGCAAAAAACACTGAACCGGTCAAAAAGAGACAACGAATTAGAGAGATGTTGTGTTTTTCCGATTCTAGATCTTCACTTCTACTCTTCCTTCTTCTTTTTCCTTCTATTGACAAACAGGCAGATAGAGATTTGAGTATAATGAAAGAAGAAGAAACATACAAGCAGTGGTGGACCCCAACCGATTCCGAAGGGATGCTGACGTTTTGTATATGTGTGTGTTGTGTTTCTATCTATCCTCTATACGCGAGCGGCGTCATCTGTTCTTCTTCAGGCACCATCCCCTTCTCCGCCACCTACCGCCGCCCGCCTATCCTTCACTCTTTTTATATTCCACCCTTTCAATTCTTTCTTGGATATATGGATACGCAAGAACGAAGGTCGTACAGTAGGCGCCGGGCGCGGACACTCGGTGCGAGGAGCCATTTGGGTCACAATTGCATGTACTTAGGGGTACCGAGGGCATTCGGACAGAGAGACCCGGGGGCACTATTACGCCAAATTATATGGTCGTTTAGATGGCAGAGAT
This sequence comes from Caenorhabditis nigoni, assembly GCA_027920645.1. Taxonomy (NCBI): domain Eukaryota; kingdom Metazoa; phylum Nematoda; class Chromadorea; order Rhabditida; family Rhabditidae; genus Caenorhabditis; species Caenorhabditis nigoni. The sequence goes on from CP115869.1 coordinate 19,085,370, forward strand.
TTACTAGTGGATTCCTTTTCTGGTAGCAGCTGTTCTTCGGAATTTGAAATTTACTGAACTGTAAGCTGAATGGTTCCAGAGCTCTAAACATTTTTTAAGGGAAAGAAAACCAAGAAATTAAAACTGAAGTACTTGTTTTGGCAGGTGGTCTGTAAGAACACGTGAGTTTTATAAGTAGGTGAAACATGATTGCTCTTTAAATCAGAAGAAAAATTGTCATTTTCTGAATTTTATAGTTTTATAGTTTATTGTTGATAAGAAACAATAACCAACTCCCCTTTTCCCTCACTGAAAATTTGAACAGATTGATGAAATATGTACAGTTTACTAGAGTCAACCTACAAACTATATAATTGGTCACTACATAAAAAACAAAACAAACAGCGGAAAGGATAAAGGTCAAGAAACGAGTGATATCCGTTATCACTATGATCAGTATCAACCAACATGAAAGAACAACTGGGCTGCCTGCTCAGTCCAATCAATTCTTCTCATCAAGTTTTTTTGTGGCAGAAGTTTTTGTGTTGCTCTCGGCAGGCCCCACAGGCAATAGGTCAACAATTCCAAAGTATGAAGATGCGAGTACGTGTGTTTGTGAGAGGTAGAGCGAAAAAATGAAACGAGAGGAGAGAGACCGATACACCGTTTTTTTTCGGTCGTTCCTCCAAAACCAAACTAGAAAGGTTTTGGGGTTTTTGTCATCTAGAATAAAAGTTGAAAAAAAGAGAATAAGAACGAAGAATGCATACATAAAAGCGCATGGATAGATAGCATTTGAACAGAAATAGTCGAGAGGAACGCCACGGGTCATTTTTTTTACAACATTGCTCAACGGGAAAAATGAGAAGGAAAATTGTGAAGGTCCTTCCAGCTGTCCTTTGTGCTAAGGTTGCACTTTTCAACAAACACCAACTAGCACAAAATACCCTATCATCATCTGCCTTTTTTCTCCTGGAGCCAGGCACCGGTAGTTGTTTATGCATGATGAAAAAAAGTGATGTAAGATGCTGTGCTGAATTTACACGCAAGAAACACACACATACACACAAGTTCGAAAGGAACCTTTTTTTTTTGAAAAATTGGGACAAAAAGGAGAGAAACATTGGGAGGACTTGTGGACCCTCATGAAAGTATCGGATGTTGCAGAAGAGGTCCCCGTACGTGAGAAACTGGAGCTTGCAATATGGGGCACATTGGAGAGCAAAAAAAAAAGAACTAGGAATTTCCTCTTGCATGTTCTTTTTATTTGGTTTGGTTAAAACGTTAAAACGAATTGAAGCCAATAGGTTTTATTCCATTCTCTCATCAACTTGAGGATCGAGGGAAAACCGACGGCATGGATGTGAAGTGAAGGAACCGGTCGATACAATTATAGGTTATAAAATTGAGTGACCAGTTTACCTCGGAGAGGAATACACAGTACCTCTCTCTACCCCTCGTGTTTCGGGTTGATGAAGACGTGACTTCACAAGAATACTGTTTTATAGAGGTGGTTGCGGTATAGTAGACGTTTGATCTCAAATGTTCTAGGTAATTCGTGAAGTTGGAACAGTTTATATACAGTACCCCTCATATTAAACAACATAATTTTTCAGTTAATTTTCGGCCTTTCTCAGAGAGCCTGGAGCTTGGTTGTAAAGCTCCTAATCACTCTGAAAATTTTAGATAGTGTAAAACAGACCTAAATTAACATTCTTGTATTCAAAAAAGTTTTTGAAAACTCCTAGTTTTTCCAGCTATCTGTCGATTTTTGAACGACACCTGTTTATTTTGCGTGTTGGGTACAATCCCAGTAAAAAACGTTGTCCTTCAGGAATCACCATTAAGCTTAAAAACGAGGACTTTCTAAAAATTCTATGACATCATCATTTTCAATCTAGGTCTGTTTTACACCCTCCGAAGCTATCATTTTGATCGAAAAATAGACAGGCCAGCTTCAGATTCCTGAAATTGATCAAAATGACCACAACATCCACTGAAAAAGACGTATTTTTATATCTTATGAACCGTACTGTATTTTTTTGAGCGACTAGGACGAAATATTTCGAAATTGAGAAAATATTCAGAGTATGTGAGCCTGAAAACTGGAAAGACACAACTGGAACAGTTAAAATGCACTTTCTTTATCAGCGTGCAAGTTTTTTTTTTCTAGTTTGATATGATTGCAACAGGTCTAATGATTTCCTCATCGAATTTCCTGATTATGTAGGTCATCGGAGCTCCCGAAATAGCTGTGAAAAAATCTAACCTTCTATTTTGGTTGCAGAAGTTGCAAAGCTGTTGATACTGACGTTGTTGAAGTGTTCCAAGCTGAAAAAGTCCAAGAATCAGGGAACGCGTTCAATACGAATCAGTTAATAGAGTAATGGAAGTAATGTGACGGTCAAAAACGTTGAAACAATCATGAAACATGTGATTTTTTAGGGGAGAAAGTTTCGGAGGGAGGGCGAAGTTGAGAGAATGGCGGGTTAAAAGAAACAAAGATAGTGTGGTAGGTAGCCGATTTTACTGACTATGGCAAGCGAAAAAGAGAAGTGAAAGGTAAAAATTGGAGAGAAACGGTTTTGAAGAAAAAAAAAGAAGAAAAAAAAACAGTACATGAACAAAATTCTAAGAGAAAAACGGAATGTGAATAGGAGAGAAAGTTTCAAGGAGAATCTTGATTTGTTTGGTATATGTTTAGCGAAAAAAAAGAAAAAAAAAGGAAGAGAAAAATGGAACTGACGCGGTTATCAAAACGTTGTTTGTCATCAAACGGATGGCCACAGTACGCTGCCTCGTAGAATCAGAGTACACAATGGACCCCAGAATGGAAATGAGCCTATTTTTAGGGCTCCCGATTCGATTTTATAGATGGCAACGCTTGGAAACAACTGCACAGACATTTCACCTGTTTTTAGAATGATGTAAAATAGCAATTTTAGGCCCTAGAAAGAAAAATTGTGGGTGTATCTCACCTAGAAATGATTTCAGCTGGTGACAATCTCCGCGACATTGTCAGATAATTAGTGTTTAGATGAGAAATGACGAGCAACATAGAAAAAGTGATGTGTTGAAAATTAGAAGGGATCATGGAAATTAGGAATGCATTTTTCAAGACTTTTAGGTTGAGGGACCCTGGGGGGATTTGTCCACGGCGCCTCGGATGGCGCTGGCGTCACTTGCTATAAGGATGCAAGAAGAGTGAGAAATTGACTTGACATGGACTTTGATGTCAAGCTTCTTCTCTCTATTTGTGTGCTCTTTGGAATTTGAATTTTTAACGTGAAAATTTGAAAAGAAGAGGTATCAATTTACTGTCAGCACAAGGAACTTTTAATTTTTAGCGAGCTTATTATTTGGCAGTCAATAAGTTTTTCTAGTTTGCAAAGTCATACAGTACCGGTCCGTAACATATACGAAAACGTACTTTTCAGCTGATTTTAACAATTTTCAGGAATCTAGAGTTCGGCTGTCAAGAGCCAAATCACTCTGAAGATTTTGGAGGTTATGAAGCAGATCTTGTTTGAAAAATGTTCAGTCACAAAATTGTTTGAAACTCCTAGTTTTTCAGTTAATTACCGATTTCTGCAGGATCTGATTTTTTCGCGTTTTCAGTACAAAAACAGGAACAAAACAAAATTTCGTTCAGAAATTGACAAGTAACTGAAAAACTAGGAACTTTCAAAAAATTCTGTGAATGCAAGAATTTAAATCCAGGTCTTTTTTATAACCTGCAAAGCCTTAAAAGTGAACGGACACGTGATAGCCGAGCTCCAGATTCCCGAAAATGAGTACAATTAGTGGGAAACACACCTTTTTATGGCCAACACCGAAGAAAGACACAGTTACGTATAAATCAACTTTTAGAATGATAGAAATTTTAGCGAACTTAAACTTCAGCAGTGGCTTTTGAATACGTTTTCCTAGACGCAGCTTCTCACATGTTTTTTCAAAGAAAAAATGCTGGTAATTATGAAAATCGTGTTTTCTCCCTAACCAATTCATCCAACAGAATCCAACATCTACAGAAGACTGGATGAAGACGATTATGCTTGTCTTCTTCAATACATATATAGCCTCTCACTCATCCAAATAAAGCTACAAATAGCGTAATTTGTGTCTCGCGCGGAATACTACAGAACACCAAAAAAAGAACCATCATCGTAATCGCGCAAAAACCGTAATGTGCGTCAAATTTACAATTTCGAAAAATTGCGAATAGTCTCAATCTGTTTTTTTTTCTCATGTCTATTGGTCATCCTAGTGTCCACGGTGTGATGCTGGATTTCGAAAGAGAGTACAAGCAAAAAGGAGCGGAAAGCAAACAGTCGGTGTAAGGGGGCGCACACGGGTGAAATGGAGTAAGCAATATACCGAGAGTCTCCTCTGAGTCATTTTTGCAAAAATTTGAGTGGACCGGTCTCGGTTTGATGACGTTCCCATCGACGAGAAGCATCGTTACCGTTTGACTAATTGCAAAGGAATGCGACAACCTAACAGTGGCCTATCTTGAAAAAGTTGATCACAGATTTTTGACCATAAACAAAGAGAAGAAGAGGTAGTTGAGAACAGATTCAAGATTTTTATGACCAGAACCAAAACCAAATAGAAAAAAAACCAGTTTGAAATTTGGATCGTAATGGACAAATCGGCGGGTTTGAAGTTTGGTTGCTTTGCATTCAAAAAACCGCCATTTGAGGAATAACTTGATGAAACGACTGAGTGACTAATACAATAGTAAAGGAACGCTTCAGAAATTCAGAAGTGAGCAATGAAACCTAGGAATGAGAATGAAGTATTATAGTTGTATAAGAACGGATTACATCCTACAAAATAATCCGGCCAGAAAAAACATTACAACTACACTTCGCTTTTTTGTATTTCGTACAGATTTGACATGGATAATACAAGTGTTCGCTCGTCAGCTTCCCACAAATTACTGATAGGCGGGATGGGAAGCATCGTGGTGGTGGGAAAAAAGAAACGAAAGGATACACCACTTTTCACGTCTGCTTTTTTCTCAATTGGTGGCTAGCAGTTTGAGAAAAAAGGAATAGAGAAAGTTGTTTCGAAACATGACATCATTATTGGAAAATAAGAGACGGATAGATAGTTTGGGATTGAGGTATGAGAAAGAACAACAGTGCACTTTTCCTCTTGGTTTCTTACTCTTAAAGCAATGCTAGGTGTATACTGTAGGTCTTGAAGGCGGGATCTAGACCATGACAAAATCATCTGACAAGAAAATTCGATCAGTTTCCAGTCGAGCTGAAAGTGCAAGACTGGAACAGTGAAAGTTTTCGAAGCGATATATGAATTTGAAGAAAAAAGGATGAGAAATTATCAGTGAAGCAGTAAGCGAACGCTGAAAAACTTCAGCCTGTCTGAAATTTTTTCGTTACATCATTTTGACTTTTCGAAACTTTTAAAGAAAATTTCAATTCCAAAATTCATATTTATAGATGATGCAAAACTAACAAAGAGAACAATACTTTTTCAGACAAACCATGCTAGAGAAGAATTTCTGATAAAACACTAAAAATGCAAGCAACAAAAAACCCACACAGGTATTCGAGAACACTGTCCAACATAAACTGTAACATGCGAATGACTGTTTCTCGATTGCTAAGCCATTCGACTCGAAAAAAAAAAGTCGCGGGCGTCGAGTGCATTGGGGCCGACCAGCCGGCGGCGGCAGAAAATCGTCGCGGCGTAGTCGCCAAGGCACATTTTACAGTTTGCAAACAAACCCAAAACACCAGGAAGAAAGATAGAACTGTCGGATTCCTCGAGCAACTTAGAAGACACCCTCTAAAAACAGTTTCAGGTAGTTCAGATAGTCCATCATTTTAGAAAGAGGATTTTAGCCGAATTCTTGAGAATCGACCATTGCAAAGCCTCCAGAAGACCTTGAAACTAGCAAAGTCACCCAAGCGGTTTCATCAAAGCGACGGCAAAACGAAAATTTTGAACATCTAGTTACAATTTTATGAACTCCGGGGACGGGACGCTCCTCCAAGTGCAAACTAGCCGTCCCACAGACCGACACAAAGGTCATTTGGACTGCTGCGCGATAGAGGAGCGAGAAGAAGAAGAAGTAGAAATGTTTCTCTCGAGAAATAAAGAAAGGAAGCGACGAGAAGGAAGAATACGAAAACTAGGAAGGGTGGAAAAAAGGAGAAAATTTTTGGGGTGAATGAATAGCATGGACTGCATGGATTCTTCCCCTTTTTTTCCTCGTTTTCACATTACAATGACAAGAAGCTTATATGAAAGAGGAGTCATGAAGTTTGGTAGATTTTGCAGGAAGCAGGTCATCTGGACCCAGCAACAGGTGGCAAAATAGGTAAATTAATCCGGAAGAAAAAAATCCAAAAAATTCATGTTTCTGGAACTAACTCGAAGCCGAAGAAGTCACAAAAGTGGTTTGAAAATTGTCAAAACTCGGAACTTGTTGAAAAGTCTTCATTTCGATCAAAACAACTCAACAAAAACTAAAAATCTTCATTCGAAAATTAGGAATACTGTATTTTCTTTCACTTATTGTATAGGCTGAGATTTTCGTTGTTTATTATATTCACAATATTTTTAAAACTCAAAACATTTTCCCTGTCAGTTTTTCAAAAATATATTTTTAGTGAGGAATATAACAACAGTAGCAATAAGCATCTTTGAAAAGTTATTAGTAGGATCTTCCACCTATTCATTTCAATTATTTGAACTCATTCGGAAATGAAACCTCCAAAACGCGTAAGCTCAATAAAATCCGGAAACAAGTAAACTAGCACCACCACCACTTGCTGCTTTCTAACCGCTAAATCTGTCACCCCACATTCGAAATACATAATGAACACTCGACCCTTTGACTTCTTCTTCTCCTCCTCCAGTAGACCACACCACATCCACAATAAGCGAAACACAAGCGATTTCAATCCATAAGCTGAATGGCGGGAAAAAGGGGGATGGAGAAACATAGATGAGGGGAAGAAATTTGGAAAACTGGAGGCAAGAGGAATATGAATGCGCAGATGCTTGTCTCAATAGCAATTGGTCCGTGGGCGACGAGATTCTTCCTTCGTTTGCCCTGGATGGCTGACCGTGAAAAAGGCGGAAGAAGTAGAGTTTTGTGGTCAACAAAGAAGGCAAACCCCGAAGAAGAACTAGAATGGGATGGGATGGAAAGGAAGAAGAAGTTGATGATGATGTAAGGACGAGAAGGAAGATATATGAGCAGCGATAATTGAATAAACGGCACATAAGGCTCACATCGATGTTTCAAGAAACATGGTTATGCGCAGCGGTGTCGTCTTATAAAACTGGTCATGTTCCATGTACTTGCAAAAGTTCTTAGAAGGACTTTGAAGGAACACAACCATCGAATTTATGGAGCCACGACTCCTAACTTCCAATTTAAGCTCAATTAACTTCATTTGTTTTAAAATTTTCAATAACTTGTGAACTAGAAAAAGGAGGTGATAAGACAGCCTTTTTTGTTGACAGGTTTTTGCTATCTAATTTCAAAATCAAAAGAATTAAGATTAAAGTAAAGGTACCGCAATTTCACTAATAGAAGCCCACCCGATACGTGCATATTGAGCTCAATTATCTCGCTTCTTCCAGAAGATAACAAAATTTTGTTAACTAATAAATTGCTTGCCATGATACCAGTAGCATTTTATCAGTTGACAAATTTTCGATATCTTTCGAATGAACTGAGCTACGCAAGCTCAAAATCCAAGTATCCGGTGAGCTTTCATCAGAGAATATCATAAAATGTGGTACACTGAATTTCTGAAAAAGGTTGCAAAAGTCCGTAAACTAAAAAATTGTTTGTGGTCCTCTTCAAAAGTTTAATTGATTGATATGTTTTTTTATATTTTTTTGAAATCAAGATTATTATATTTGAAATATACAAGTGAAGGGGTTGTGTTCTTTAAGAGGAAATGAAGTATTTTCAAAGAGAACACCTTAAATATGGGGTTCTCAACCTAGAAGGAAGATAGTAATCTATCGTCAGAACTAAATAACGTTGTGGGAGGTCTGACACAATTGAGATTTTAATCTCAAATTTTGAAAAATCTATTTGACCTTCTGAGACGTTTTATTTGTCTTTCGAAAATTGTTAGATCTTTATCAGGCTATACTTGACTCCAAGTGGAGGTGAGATTTGTAAGTCAGCACTTTGTCGTAAATCACATTTATATATATATATATATATATATATATATATATATATATATATATATATATATATATATATATATATATATATATATATATATATATATATATATATATATATATATATATATATATATATATATATATATATATATATTCTCAGTTTTTCTTTCATTTTATCTACCTCACACAGAATTAATCCATCTATTCAGACAACCTCAAATCTAGCAAATGTTGAATAGAAGCCATTGGCCGGCCATTTGAACTCATGTTAGAAAAAAGGATCGCACTATCAAATGCATGAAATTGCAATATGGCTCTTTTTGAGCTGAACGAAAAGCTTTGCTTTTTTGAGAACGTGAGGACAAGAACGAAGAGAGATTTGGAGTAAAGCTGGAATCCTGAGCAAGAAGAGTGAACACTGATCTTGTCTTGAACTCTCCACACTCTTCAAAAAGAACCACATTCATTTTAACGAAAGAGACTTTTAAAAGACACGAGTTGGGTTGACTGCTCCCAACTTTTTTTTTGGTTCTGTCTTCTTTTCGTTAAAAAGTTTCACATGTGCCAATGAGAGGATTCACGTGCACTGGGACATCTTGGAAAAGCTCAAAGAAGGGACAAACTTTGAGGAAGTTCTTGACAGAATGAAAAACCGCATAGCTGTCCAAAACCTACATATTCAGATGAAGAACGGACATTCGACAAGAATCGGAGTTCGATTTTGCTAAAGGGCACAATGATTCCAAAATTTGGAAAGTGGGAATAATCTAAAACTAGTGAAACGTAATATTTAGAACACTTTGAATTTTAACTTCAAATTTCAAGTCGTGGAGGTGTTCTCAAGTCTAGCCAAGAGAACCCGGATAGAACTACTGAATAATTAATGAAATTCAATATAATCAGCAACATTTTCAAAATTTGAAGGTTTCTATACACATAACAAACTGCAAAGCCGGATCCACCATAAAATAATTGGGTTCCGGAACTTGAGAGCTTTTCGAAAATTGAGAGGAGCATCATGAAACCCTATCGCCTCTGACATTTTGCCTCAACCCCTCAACTCATAAACTAACTTTTTCGCCCCGGAAGGGCACACGAATGTTTCTTGCTCTTCCCAGTTATGGGCCGGTAGGAGAAGAAACGGATAGAATAGCTAACTCGTCCTCTGCTTCCTTTCGTTTTTTTTCCTCAATTTTTTTGCTCTCCCCTCTTAGCCCTCTTTCTCTCTAAATCGCATCATGTAATGGCATGACGTGCGAAATTGAGAGAATGTTTGAGAGAATAGAAGGCAAAATAGAGGGAAGCAATAAAAAATGTGAAAATAAAATGCACCAAGAGGATATCCGAAATTTGAAAAATGACCTTCAGAAGAAGACACAAAGCTGAAAACAAAATAAAAAATTTGAATATTTGGGTGAGCGTCTCTAAGATCCTAAAGAAACCAATTTTGAGTGTTTGAGAAGGTACATCCTGTTTGTCCGTTTGGTCTCAATAAATCATGAAATCAATCCACTCTACCTATCTTGTCTGAAAAATTTACTTTTGAAAAGTTTTCAACTACAAACATAAAGTTCTAGATTCGTTTTTCTTACTGTAAGTTTTCAGACAGAATGGAAAAAATATCAGGTAATTTTTTAAAGACCCGAAGATGGTCATTTTTGATTGAAAACGTGGATAACAAAATTCATAATGGTCGCAACTGAATGAAACGTACAAGGTTCGAACCAGCGTCATTTATCATAAGGATCAGATCAATAAAACTGATAAGAGCAAAATCCAGAGAGGAAAGTCCAAAACGATAATGAGAAAAACCCAGAGTTACGCGGTGTGGATGGTGCTGCTGTGTCGGTAGGCAAGAGCAAACATTCGAAAGAGCTGGTTTCGGCAGAGAAAAGCTTGTGCCTTGCAAGTTACCTCCGGTAGTGTTTTTTCTTCACGGGAGGTGGTGAGAAGTTCAGAAATTAAATGGCCTAAAATAAAGAAGATTTTTGAAGATTGTGCCAGAATAATGCAATACAGTAACCTGATTCAAATCATGGTTGCATGTTTCTAGCGGCCGAATGTTCAAACTTACAGTACCGGTCAATAAGATTAGCAACAGTGTGTTTTTCTGTTGGTTTTGATCATTTCAGGAGTTTGGAGCTTGGCTGTCGAATGGTGGATCACTTTCAAAGTTTTGGAGGTTATGAACCAGACGTAGAGCATTCACAGAATTCTTTAAAAATTCCTAGTTTTTAGCTGTTTTTTCAGCTTCTCAATCTAGGTTTGCTTCATAACCTCCAAAACTTTCAAAGTGATGCGATATTTGACAGCCGGGTTCCAGATCCCTGAAAATTGTCAAAATCAACTGAAAAGCACGTTTTTGTATATCTTCTTGGCCGGTACTGTATATAAAGCAAGTAATCAGCAGAATTAATTAGACACGATTCCAGGCGAATACAGTATGTGAATATTGAGAATATTTCTGATGATGAGGAAAATAAAAAAAGCTACAGTATCCTGTTTTCCTAGCTCATTGAAGCTTGACGCTATTGATAGACAACACTATATCTACACAATTATAAGAGCGCCAAAAGGAATGCATCAATTCAAGGTTGATCTATTAGAAATGACAACCAAGTCGGGGACGATGGTACTGTGTGGCACTTACAAGTAGCAGATTGCAGGAGATTAGATGATGAAAATATTTCCTTGCTGTGCACCTGCTTATCCTTTGTGGATTTTGTGTTTAGCCGTGTGTTTGAGCGATAAATATCTGGACGTTCCACTGTAAACATGTAAACATCAATATAAATCAAAACTATATGAGATTGATGAATGGGCAAAGAAGAAAAAGAAAAAGAAGATATGTATGAAGGAACACAGATTTTCTGACTAGTTCTTCTTCTTGATTGTTTGTCATGTTCCGTGGGGACGGTAGGAAGAACGTAACAGCATATGACGGTGTTATGAGAAAAAAGTTTTAGAGGAAGATAATATAGGTAAGCTGAGGAGAAGGAAAAAGTAGTGTCAACAAAGTATGAAACAATCCTTCCTGATAGAACAACAGAAATTATGAGCAACTTGGAAGAAACACAAGCCGCATGAGTGTTCTATGGAGTTTGTGCGCAAAGAAAAAAAAATAATTTCTTCAAACCCGCCGCCTAGATGGACACAACAGAGTTTTGCGAGAACGGGGAGAAGAGGAAATAAGAAGTTGTTGACGTAACAGGCAATTGCAATTCGAGGTGAAGTGAGATGACCACATCCAATAGAATTTTGCGAGTTTCAAGGTTGGCGAGTTGACAACTGCAAACAATTACGTGGTCATCGTAGTTTTTCGCGTCGACCTTTTTTTTAAAGTTTCCAGAAGTTTTATAATTAATGACCTTCGGTGTGCAGAAAACAGCAGCTTTTTGACTTTTGACTTATAGAGAGATGAACAATTAAGTATGTGCAAAACTCGATACATTAAATCATATTTCACATGTATTATAGACTAAGGAACAGGTGGACAACTGAAAACTTCAGATTTAGAGTCAGTTTTTTCTATGAGGCAAAACAACTCGATTTCCAAGAAAATTCACAAGCTGCAACATACTGTTGTATCGTCTTAAGTTGAGAAATGGATAATTCAATTAGCTGTCCAAAAATCGCAATATCCTTTGGATTTAGAACAAATAGAAAATCTTTCCTGGAATACAAAGAAACATTGAAGAAAAGCCCGCTTGGCACTTAATAGTTTTATTTCCGAAAAAAAGTTGTTTAGTTTGATGAGAGGCAACACATCGGACAGAGGGCGTTTCGATTGGATATATTGGAATTTTGAAACAAATTTCTGTGAGGAAACAAAAAGAAGAACAAGAAAATGAAGGAGATTGGGTATGAAAGATATGATTGGAATTTGATGATTTCATAAATTGAGATATGATAAAACTAAACACATACACGGAAAACAAAAGTATATAAGCAGACCCCTCTTACTGATTTTCATTATTAAAGACATTGAAAATGCTCTATTCAGTTTTTTACAGTTATTCTTAAATTGATGGATCATAATTAGTGTTGCATTCCAGGTTCTGAGTTTGCCAGGTTTTTGAAGGTTTTGGGATTTTTCAATACTCGTATTTGCTCAATTACAACAACACCCTAGGCATACTAAACGCAAATTATTTCAATTTCTAAGGTATCACGAATCTGTCAAGTGGTAAACTGTTTATCGTAATCCCAACTAGAATTTTTATAATTTGCAAATGTTTGATTTCTCTCACAAAGATTTAGATATTTGAGATTTATGTGCGATTATGAGGTACCGTTCTCAGTGAAGAATTAAAGGTTCTTGGTATTCTATAAGTCATGATGGATCATTGAGAATATCGGAAGTTATTTCAGCTGAATCTCACGCAATCTTAATCGCTTTTAATTATTTCAATAATGCATAAAACAAGAAGTTTCATGAATATTTCGAAAAACCACTCAATATTACCGTATTTACACAAGTAGAAGCCGCCAACTTCAAGCTGATTTATCTCAATTCCTGTAATAGATACCAAAAGTTGTCAACTGCATTATTTATCATCATATCACCAAAACCTCATCAGTTGACATTTTTTGATACCTTTCACATGAATCAAGTTAAATGAGCTCAAAGTGCCCTGTTTTGGTGGGCTTATAATAGAGCAAATACGGTAGGCTCTTGGTCCGATTGGGACTAATTATAGAAATGATTAAAACAAAAATGGGAGAATGCAAGAAAAACTTAACTGAAATTATAAATCTATAAGCAACTTTCCAAAGATCATACCAACGGAACAAGAAGAAAATTTCCAATTTTAAAAAAGTTCACAAAGGAAAAATGATGACTGATGCTTTCGTGGTGGTACCAGTGGAAAAGGAGAGAAAAGCAAAAAATATATGAGGAACACATGGGCAAATTAAAACTAGTCGGTCCGCTGAAGCGAACGAACGGCAGCTTCCATAAACAGACAACCCCTTCCTCCTCTACCACCCCCACCGCCACCATCATCGTCAACCGGGAGTTGTTGAAGGCTTCCACAGCGCCTAAACAACAACAAGACAACAAAGTTTCGCGTAAACAAAAATCAGGCATACACTCTAACTCACATATACCACAGAGATCGGGGCAAAATGGAAAAGAAGGAAGAGAGTGAGAATCTGGATATTTTCAGATGACTCCTCCCCCTCCTTCTGCTGTCCAGTAGTAGTGTCAACTAAGAAACTAGTAGTACATTTTGTTCTGGAACAAATACAGAGGAAGAGAAATGTTTTTGTTTTCTTTTCTTTCTTTCAAAATTGAGACATTTCTTCAGTTGACGAAAAACAATTTGAAAACGAAATTAGTGATACAAGTTTTCTACTTCTTCTCGAACTCGAAAATTCTGGACAACATTCAAGCAGCTTAAAACATCATAATCGGTTCAGTTGGTTCAAAACGCAAAATCCAGGTGCAGAGAAAACGAAAAGAAAACTAATGTGCTAAATTTAGATGTGGATAGCCTTTAAATAGAAAAAACTAGAAGGAAGGGAATAGTTTCCTTTCACGTGACTCTACTATGGAATGCACCTGACATTCATGTTTTGCTTTTTGATGTCACTCAGTTCTTTTTTTTTTCTGAGGACTTTTCTTCTGAAGTACGGTAACAGAGAAGTATTACTGTTCTAAAAAAGAGGAAACTTCTGAGAAAGCGAAACTGAAAATTAGAAGGTTTCGATAAGATCTAACCGTTTCGTTAACAACAAAAAACCCATCTAAACCTCGTGTGATCACAAAAAAATTGAAGTGACATGGGCTTTAGAGGGGCAAAAAAAGAAAGAAAAGTGAAAGTGGACGCTATTTGAACTGACCATTGTTGTCACAAAGTTTCGTTTTCGTGGTTTTTGAAACAATTCAATGACAGACTACGATATCTGTATTAAAGTTGCCAACGACGATAAAATTTGTAGCCTTTGTGATATAGAAATGGAATTCTTGTAATTCAACTAGGAAGTATGAATAAGAGTTGCTTGGCAGCTGAAATTGTTCAATTGCAGCTACATTCTCAGAATTTGAAGTCACTAGAGGATTTGAATTCAGAGAAATTTGATTTGGAAGAGTTATCATAAAACATAGAACACTTATGACTGTACACATTTGAATATATGGAAAATAGAGATTTCTCAGATTAAAACATCTCATATTGTGGATAAACGAACTAAAAAAAAACTGATATTAGTAATTTCAAACGTCGCCGATAATATATCCGTTGGCTTTGGCAGTTGAGGCAAGTCTAACTGTTTATTTTGTGATCTTATTTCCTTTTTTCTCTAAGTCTCTTTCTAGTCGTGAACTGATACTAAACTCTGTTCGAACTCTACTACAAATAACCGTCAACATAAACACAATTTTCAATTTCCAGAAAACATACTGTATCTGGGATTTTCAAGATTTCATGCAACTCGTATTTTTTGTGCAATTCTTAAACAACGATAATTATATTATACAAGCTAGCAAAAACACAAATGCGTTCTTCGTTTTCCTTGAATCTGTTTTGAAAATACAAATAAAAGAAAAAATACGAGCCTGGGGAGCAAGGTCCGTCGTGTGGACGCCTAGTGTTTGTGGGAGGACGTTGTGAGATATGTCCATTCGGAATATACGACAAGGAGGAGACTATTTTCCAAAACAAAATCGCCTATTAGTTGTTTTTTGCCCAGACCGATGGCTCGCTAGAGAGGCTCACCTTGGACACAGCTTGACTGTTGTGTGGGACCAAAACATTTTTAGATGGGGAAGATGAAAGCTTGTCATGGATGGAAAATAACTATTCTTGTGCAGAGCGTGCTTATTTTTTGTGTTTTTGTTTTACGTGAATACTTTGGAGGTCTCTAATACCTCTTTATTGAAAAACAACAAATTCAATTTCCTGCTGCGAAAAGAAAAACGTTTCTGACACAAATCACACAAAGAATAGAAAATATAAAAACTCAACAGAAATTGGATTGAGCTAATTCGTTTCCATCCTTCATTCGAAATCAAAATTCTGAAACATCACATAGAAGATGTTCAATCTGCAACTATATTCTTGTTAGCCAGATCTTCCTAGAAAAATTTAGAATTTTTCAGAAAAACTTAGCAAGAATGCTTTGTTGAAATTCGAGTTCAAAATATGAATAACTCATTACATTGATCGGTTTAACAGATTAGACAGGAGCACTGTATTCTTTAACAGGTCCTTTGGGCCTGATGAACCTATGTTCACACATTCCAGGCCACTAGTCTATTTAATCTATTAATTTTTAAGTAGAAAATAGTAAATTTTGAATGAATACAGAATAAATGAAGATTAAATTGGATGAGGCTAAAAACCTAAGTCTTACAGAAAAAAAGAGCTTTTAGTTTGTAGGTGGCAGTTTAATTTTGGTAAAAGTTCACCCGAGTAAGATATAAAACCAAAATATAGTAGTTCCAGAACTTTCAGACGAAGCACTCAGTTCAGGTGGTCGTTACGCTTTCAAGAATTATATCTCTTTCACATCAATGTGTACCAAAATTTTGTCAAATTCAAAATTGGAGCTGTATCCTCGTTTGGCAGTCCAGAGAGCTTTTAGTATCTTTCAACTAAAACTACGACCGTACATGTTACCTTCAATAGAAGGGTACCTATAATAGTCAACTTTGAGCTCAATTATTTCCATTTATTGAATGATAACAAAATTTGTCAATTGATAAAATGTTGATAATATTATGGTAAACAATTTATTATTTAATGAACTTTTGATGCTTTCACAGGATTCGGGATAAGTGAACTCATAGTCGAGTGGCTTCTATTAGAAAAAACGGTAACACACATTTGACAGTAACTATTTCGAATCTATTAAAGCTGAGGAGAGTATCTTTTAGAGCTGAGAAAGGTAGCTACAATATCAGTCAACCAACTTCCTTTCAGTCAAAAAACTGGTATACTAATCATAAACCTTAGATTGAACTTTCAATCTCAAACAAACATTACAAAAGTAAGATGATGACCAATGACAAAAGCAAGAAAACTAGTGCGAAAAATGCGAGGCGAAGACGATTGAAACCCAGATCGGGAGCTGGTCTGTGCCGAAAATAGACGGTACAGAGGGAGGCAGGAGGAGAGACACAAAAAGCAAACAGGAGCATACCAGCGAAGGGCGAGTGGCGATCTACCCTCACGAAAACACGTGCACTTTGTCTTTTCATACCGCGACGGCCTCCGAAGACCACCTTGTTTCTCTCTTTTTCTATCCCGGAGGGGAGGGTCGTTCAACGACGGATGGACGAATGAACGATTCAATAATCATATACATACAAGCTGCGGATCAGAGGCGCGTTGCATGACTGACTTGTCGTCGGCTTGTCCGATCCTTTCACCATAAAACTTTCACTCTGAATGCCTACTTCGGATAACGAAGTCGTTATGGGATAGAATGCGAATGTTTTTTATTCGGTTTTCGAAACCTTTTATGAGGATTGTGCGTCCTGCTTGTACATGACAATTTTGCTGAACGTTTGAAAAACGGACTATGGTCAAACGAGGGATGCGGTTATAGTTTATTAGCTATTTTATTACCTTTATGTTCTGTGTATTAGTTCCTCGTTCAACTCAAACGATCAAAAAACCATAAATTCGAAACTATATTATATCGGATAATCTTGTACGCATATCCTCAGACTATACCATGAAAATTCACTGACGGACGGAGAGTGAGCATTCCCAATTTGCATTTTCAATTCAGGTTTTTGTGGATTTTCGGGCTAATTTTTTCGGTTCGTTTCAATCGTTTCTTTTTCTCTAGGAATCGAGTGCTTCGGGTAATTACTTTCGAGCTTTATCCGCGGTGCCAGTTCAGCAGCTCATTCAGCTCCCATCAAAGCCCACGCAGCTCCTTTCGGCTTCTTTACCCATTTGAGGAGTGAAAAAAAGG